>CP106711.1:63892223-65092223 GCA_025503065.1 Gossypium bickii | reverse complement strand
GTGCCCATAGCCGAACCATTTTCTCTTTTCTTTGGTTATACATAGCCGAATTCTCCATCATATCTAGACATCCTTCTCAATCATTTCTTTCAACCGTGGACAATAGGTAAGAGTTCTTTTTAGTTTATGTTAGTTAATAGTTATTTTGGCCGAATCTTGATGGTGGTAAGAAGGATCTCTTGGATCGAAATAATCATTCTTTCTATTAAACGTTTTTATTTGTTATACTTTAGTGCGATAGTGGAAGACCGGAACTTAAGTGTTCGTGAGTATCATAGAACGTTGGAATCGATTTAAGGTGTTAAGGGAACGTTTTGGTTGATTCTCATATTGTGGAACAAGGATATTGTGGTAAGCAAATCTCACCCTTAGAAACCTTTAGTAATATTTTCGATATAATATTCGGTTGGACTAATGATCTTTTGTCAATGAAGACAATCAAGATAGGGAAGAAAAGGGCGGTGAATAGTGTCCGGAAGAAGGGTGGTTCCGCTATTCCCCCTAATTTTAAGCAAAGGGCTATTTCGGGAATCCGAGATTTCCCACCGGGTTGTGGACGCTCATCCGAGGAGAATCAATTGTTTGAAGTCGTTCGTACTCCCGAACCTTTGTTTGTTCGTGGAATTACATCGGTTAACGAACCATCAATCGGGGAGAAACCGCAAGTAGAAGTAGTTCGAAATTCTGAGGGTAAAAATTTAGATCGTTATTTCTAAGATTGGTTTTGTTAATAAATTATAGTGTTTTAATTTATCATGATGCGTATAGGTATCGACGAGCGGGAAAGTCTAGTTCTCACTATAACCAGGTGTGTAACTTCACACTTATCTCTTGGGTTAGATACCAAGCCGTAAGTATTGTGATAAATCGTAAAAATGGCAAAATCGGAAAACACGTAGTAATTAACACTTTGGTGTAAATGCATGAAAATGGTTAAAGACGGAAAAATTACGAAAAACTGCTAGATTGTTAAATTGGGTTGAAAAATTGCTAGATTGTTAAAATGGGCCAAAATCTTCTAGTTCGATATATGGGCCAAAGTTCGCTAGATCGCTAAATGGACCAAAAATCTTCTAGTTCGATATATGGGCCAAAGTTCGCTAGATTGCTAAATGGGTTAAATACTATTTTGTTTAATAAGCCCAAATGAAAGGTTTAATTAGAGACTCATCTATAATATGGATTACTTGATAAATTATTATATGGCTATAGTTTGTTATGCATACATGATTGCATGGGACGGGATATATGATGAAGAGAAGAAAGGCCTGTGGCCACGAATCTAGTTCGGTGGCTCTACCACAAATTTTTATGGCTCAATGCCTCTAGTTCGGTGACTATGTCACAATCTAGTTCGGTAGTGCACTACAATATTATTTAAAAGGCTTAATGCCTACGATTGGTGTGTTTGGCGAGGTGGGTTGACTTGATCCCCACAGGTGTGTTGGTTGGTACGGGGGTGTGTAGCGGATGGAAATTAGGCTTGGTTGGGAAATTCATTTTTTTACATGCATTTTATTTATTTTATTTTATTCTATATTGTTAAATCTGCAATTGGGCTCAAGCCCAACTTAATATCTTGATGATCTGGCCCAATAATGGTGGTAAGTGAGTTACACACTGAGTTCTAAGTAACTCACCCCATTTTATTATCCATCTCAGGTAATGGCAATTGATGTGGACTTGGGCCAGGAATGACTTCGTGGAGGCCATACTACGAGCATGGGTTTTATAAACTATGAACTTTATTTAAGTTACTTATTTTAATTACTATTTTGGGTATGATGTAATATGGCCTCTATTTATGTTTTTATGGATTTTTATGTGTGGATGGATTTAATTTTGTTTTAAGACTCTTAATATGGGCTTGTGTTAAATCTATAAGGTTTTCTTAAAATTATTGTGTTTTATAACAATTTGAACACCTTAAATATTTTTTTTAAAATTCTTTTAAAACTACTTTAAGGTTTTGACAATTATATTCTAAATGATAAGATTTCAAACAAGTAATTTTCTTAATTCATCAATTTTAAATCATTGTACTAAATTTTTATTAAACTTTATTTCCAAAAGGTTTTTGTAGTACTGTTTCACTTTAAACGTTAGAGAATTAAATGGATGATCGATTGGTGTGACAAACCAAATCTCGTCTTAACGCATAGACCTATTGAACCTATTGAACCTATGACAAACCAATACTCTAAACTTAGTATAAACCTATTGAACACTATTCAACTCACAACTGAGTATATTTATAAACATCACATACACATTTCATTCATAACATAATAAGGTCTCATGGTTGACTTACATAATTATCAACCTTTCCTTAAAATGATGAACCATTTCATCTACTTACTTACCATTCCATTTACTTAGCATAGCTCCAAGTGGGGGACACTTTGGAGGTACTCGTACAGCGACCAAAGTATTGCAAGCCGGATTCTTTTGGCCAACACTATTCAAGGATGCATATGCTTATTTTTGATCGATGACAGAGGGTTGGAAATGTCACCAACAGAAATGAGATGCCTCGAACAAATATCATTAAGGTGGAATTGTTCGATGTTTGGGGTATTGACTTTCTTGGTCCCTTCCCTCAGTCTTTCGGTCACAAATACATATTGGTAGCAGTAGATTATGTGTCCAAATGGGTCGAGGCTGAAGCTTATCTGACGAACGATGCTAAGGTTGTGATGAAGCTTTTGCAGAAACATGCGTTCACAAGGTTTGGAACCCCAAGAGCTACTATCAATGATGAAGGGACCTATTTTGTGAACAAGTGGTTAAAATGGTTGTTAGATAAACATGGAGTGAAACACAAGGTTGCTACAGCTTACCATCCACAGACAAATGGGCAAGCTGAGCTAGCGAATAAGGAGATCAAAGGCATACTTGAGAAGGTAGTTTGCCCGAACTGACGAGATTGGTCCAAAAACTAGATGATGCTTTATGGGCTTACAAAACGGCATACAAGACACCTTTAGGAATGTCACCCTATAGGTTGGTCTTTGGGAAAGCCTGTCATCTACCTTTGGAGTTAGAGCACAAAGTCTACTGGGCCCTTCGACGACTCAACTTGGATCTTAAGTCTGCTAAAGAGAAATGGATGCACCAACTCAACGAGCTAGAGGAATTTCGAATGTTCTCATACGAAAATGCCAAATTACTCAAAGAAAGACTCAAGAAATTGCATGACAAGCATATTCGAGTTCAAGAGTTTGAAGCAGGTCAGCAAGTCTTGTTATTTAATTCCAGATTGAAGTTCTTCCCAGGTAAGTTAAAATCACGTTGGTCTGGCCTATTTACAATTCATCGCATCTATCCATATGGAGTTGTTGAAGTCTAAGGTAAGGGAGGTAATTTTCAAGTCAACGTTCAACGCTTGAAACATTACTACGGAGAAAGACCTGAACGAGATCAAATCTTGTTCAGTTTATCTGATCTTTAGATTTTCTTGTTTTCAATAAATTATTTAGCTTATATTTTCGGGTTTATTATATTTAAATAAATTCTGTCTAGGAGATTGGAACTTAAATGGGACCGCTTGTGACCCCTCCAATCTTTCCTGGGAATTGATTTTTACAAAATTTTCCAAGAAATTAGCCCCTAAATGACAAAATAAATTTTTGGTTTTCCAAATAAAAAGGTCAATTTGGACCCAAGTCTTAAATTGCAACTCAATTCCAAATTTTCATTAAGTCTAGGGACTTAATTGAATTATTTTTAAAATTTGGTTGCTATTTTTGTAAATAATAAAAACTAGGTGTCTCTTTTTGTAAATATTTTTAAAAAGCATCTAGAATAAATATTTTTTTACCATAATTATAAATTATTGATAAACTTTAATATATAATTATATTCATTATAATTTATATATTAATTTTTATCAACTTAGCTTAGGATTAGGATTAATTTTGTTTTATGTTTATTTTGATAAATTAATAGCAATTGATAATTATATATGCAAATTATTAATTGTTGTTAACATTGAGTAGAATTAGAATTAGAATATTTTTATTATTTAATTGCTCTAAGAGTTCTACTCTAATTCCTATTTCTCCCTCTATAAATTACACCCTTGCTTCTCCCCATTCATTCATCACTCAAAACGCCAAATCACCAATTTGCCAAAGTGCCGCAAGTCCCTAGCCACACACAAATGATGTGGCGGAGCAGCCAACCTCAAAGACGCCGCACGCCCCACTCCAAAGCAATTTGCCCGTGTTTTGGCCTCACGCCTGTTGCCTCCAGCTCGCGTTGCTTGCTGCGCACCATCTCCCCGCACACCCTGTAACACCCCAAACCCGGTCAACACACTACGACCAGATTTGGCATGTCACAGGGTGAAAAACGTTTTAATTTTGTGAAGAACTACCATTGAAACATTTTGCTGTTTAAATTTTTAAACAGAAGAAGAAGACTCCTTTGAGAAAACCCATTTGTCGTCTCTCATTACCAGGAAAACCGTTTGATTTAAAAAAAACCCGTCCTCGTTTAAGTGTGAGGTTGAAAACCATTTTCCATTAGACCTTAAAGTAAAACTAAATATTAAAAGAAATTTGAGTTTGGTTCGTTGTCATTACCTGTTTGTTATTACCCGATGGTAAAGTTTAGAAAACTCGGCGAGATGTGTAACTTAGAAAAAAAAACATTAATTTCCAGGTTATTTAAACATGCCACGTTGTTTACTTAAGCAGAATATGATAAACTTTAACAAGATAAAATAACCCAAAAATATTAATTAGTGGCCTTATTACAAACCCAAATAAAACCAAATTAAAAATAGAGTACCCAAAAGAGTAAACAAACTAAAACCGAAAGAAATATGCATGGCCACCTCGAGTCTGCCCGGCTCTACATACGCGATCTACGAGTCATCTGCAAAATGTAAGGGAAGAAGTGAGTCACCGGGACTCAGTGTATAATCCCCCCCGATTATAACCACACTCTTACCCAGTTTCATAGACAAGTAAGTATGTCATGCACCCCAAACCTAGCCATCCAAAACTCCATATTCTACCCCGTGTGGTACCAAACCACTGGTGGTGCCAAACCACTGGTGAGCCAAAGTCACAAATATCATATGTGGTACCAAACCACTGGTGGTGACAAACCACTGGTGACCCAAAGTCACAATTATCCATATGTGGGGCCAACCCACTTTGTGGTACCAAACCACCGGCGACAATCCCTTTTCAGTGTAAGATGTGGTGCCAACCCACTGTGGTACTAAGCCACTGGGACGAGTCGCTAAAATCCAATGTGGTGCCAAACCACTGGTGACCCAAAGTCATAAATATCACATCTTTCCCCTCCTCTCATAATACCCATTTTAATGCACATGCTTATTCATACAGACTAACATGCTTTAACAAAAATAGCATGTGCATTAAAATGGGTATTATGAGAGGAGGGGAAAGATGTGACATATCATGTGCATTAAAACGGGTAAGTCCACACTTATTCCGGCTTTTAACAGTGTTTAAGTTAATAACATAGCAACACATTGATTATGAAGTGTGTAAGAGATACAAACCTGATTACGCGTAAAACTACACTTTCTACGTCGGTACTGTCGTTAATCGACACAACCGCGATTTGTCTACTCTCCTGCTCGGATGCTGGTCCACACCCAGGTGGCCAATCGCGAACTGCCGAGACTGCTCTACTTTTGAACTTAGGGGCTGGGGTCTCTGATCCAACCCCACTTAATGCTTGATTAGCCTTTGAATCCATAATAACCTTATCACTAAATCGGGTTAAAGCAGTGAATCAAATCATAAGAACTAGAATCCCGAAGTTAGAACCCTCACCTAAGTCGACAAATCCCGAAAACTCTACACGAAATGGCGTCAACCCCTCTTTCTTGCATTCGGCCAAACATCAATAATCATGGGCATCTACCTTCGACATTAACACAATAAGAATTGATTGTCGACAAGAACACTTACCACACTATTAACGAAATCGATTGAAAGTGGATGGTTAATCGGCGACAACCTACAGAGATCCTAAGTCCAACAAGAGTTTGAGCGACAAAGCTTCTGGCTTTTCTCATTAAAGTGACCAAGATAGAAAAAGAATAGAGATGAGAGTATGACAGGGGAATTCGGCTATAAGATCAAGAGAAGAAAGAAAGAAACGAAACAATGGAACCTTACCTGCCACAAGGTTGAGATTCGGCTATGAGAACCCAAAAGAAAAGAACGAATAGAAAAACACAAAATAAGAGAGAGTGATTCAGCTTCAACAAACAATCAAGAAAGGCTTATGTACTTTCGACACAAGAGGGGGATTGAAAGAAGAAAACAGTTGATCAAGAGAGAAGGGTGTTGATTCGATTTTGAAACAAATGGAAGGGAGAGAAAGAAATAGTGGTAATTCGGCTTTGAGGAGATTCGGCCAAAGAGGTTTCGAAGAAGAAGCAAAGTAGAGAATGAGAAGAGAAGGAAAAGAGGTAAGGCTTTAGGAGATCATTCGGCTAAGCACTTAGGAAGAAAAAGAAAAACAATCAAGGAAGTTTAGATGAGCATTCGGCTAAGGGTGTTTTGAGAAAAGAGAAAAAGAACCAAAATGCAATAGTGGACAAATGTGAGAAGGTGATTTCGGCACAACAAGCATGAAAGGAAAAACCGAAGTTCAAAGGTGATACACCAACACCAAATGCCGAAAAGTAAAGCCCCAAAGCAACCCAATTGCGGCACACCCACCACACACCAAAATCAAATTCTTCAAGATCTCCTAGGCACTCCCACAATTTGGCTAAGCCTTCCCCCACTTCAATCCCTCTTTTCTCTCCTTGTTTTTCTCCACAAATTTCTCTCCACCACCCGTTTTGAATCTATTGACTTGTTCATCATCCATCCACCAGAGTTCCACCTGAGCACAACTCCTCCTTGCTCTGGCGTCAAAAATAAATAGCAGAAAGGGATCTTCACAGCTCGAACACAAGCTCCCCTAGCTCATTGTAGCGTCATCTCTCCAAGCTCTCAGTGGCGCCTTCCTTGCCACTTTACCAAGGCCTTTCTTGTGCCATAACTATGGAATGCTCTTAATACTTAACCCCTTTAGCTCCCCCTTATCCAGTGCCCAAAAATAAAAATTTTGCTATAGCTCAGGCCTACCCTTGGCTCATACTTAGACCCTAAGACACCCTAACTAGCATCATATTCAAACCATCCACATGCAAATAATTAAAATGCAAGAGCCCCTATTTAAAGATGTTATAGTTCTACCCCCCTTAAAAATAATTTCGGCTTCGAAATTACCTGGTCAAAAGAGTTGAATGTATTGCTACCGCATCACATCCTCTAGTTCCCACGTGGCCTCTTTCGTACCATGATTCTGCCATAATACCTTTACCAGTGGATTCGACTTCTTATGCAAAACCTTAACATCTCGATCCAGAATCTGCACTGGTTCCTCTTCCATGGTCAAATCTGGGCTCACCTCGTTCTCTTCCACTGACACAACATGCGACGGATCATATCGATAGCGCCTAAGCATGGAGACATGAAACACATCGTGAATCTGACTCAATTCTGCTGGCAACTCGAGCTGATAAGCTACTGGTCCTACACGTTTCAACACCTTATAGGGCCCGATAAACCTAGGGCTCAGCTTGCCATTCCGACCAAACCTCAGCACTTTCTTCCACGACGAGACCTTCAGGAAAACCTTGTCACCTACTGCAAACTCTATATCTCTTCGCTTAAGATCGGCATAAGACTTCTGCCTGTCCGAAGCTTCTTTCACACGAGCTCGAATCACTTTAACCTTTTCCTCCGTTTCAGCGACCCACTCCGGACCCAACATCTGACGCTCACCCAACTCTGTCCAGCACGTAGGTGTACAACACTTCCGACCATATAACGCCTCATATGGTGCCATCTTAATGCTTGCCTGGTAACTATTGTTGTACGCAAATTCTGCCAGCGGTAGAAATTCTTCCCAGCTGCCTCTGAAATCCAAGACACAACCTCTCAACATATCCTCCAGAATTTGTATTACCCTTTCTGACTGCCCATCTGACTGCGGATGAAATACCATACTGAAATCCAATCTCGTACCTAATGCCTGATGCAATCCTTTCCAGAACCTTAACGTGAATATGGGATCCCTGTCCGAGATAATCGATACTGGCACTCCATGCAACCTCACTATCTCCGCCACATACAACTTGGCTAACTTTTGGAGCGAGTAATCAACCCGAACCAGTATAAAATAAGCTGATTTAGTCAGACGATCCACAATCACCCAGACTGAGTCCTTCTTGCTAGGCGTAAGGGGTAGCCCACTAACAAAATCCATCGTAATCCTTTCCCACTTCCACTGCGGAATCTTTACTGGCTGCAACAAACCCGACAGTAACTGGTGTTTAGCTTTGACCTGCTGACACGTCAGACACTTGCCTACAAATTTAGTTACTTTCCGCTTTACACCCAGCCACCAAAACTATTCCCGTAAATCTCGGTACATCTTGCTACCTCCAGGATGCATAGCATATGGACTGCTATGTGCCTCTTGAAGAATCTTCTGCCTTAACTCGATGTCCTTCGGCATACAAACTCTCCCTTGGAAACACAACACTCCACCACTGGTCAAGCTGAAACCTTCCAATCCACTATTCTGCACTTGCAACCTCTGAGCACTTGGACCCTCATCCACTAGCTGTTTCTCTTTAACCTGATCTATCCAAGTCAGCTTTACTTGTAATTCTGCTAATAGACTCCCGTCGTCATACAAACTGAGATGAGCAAACATCGCTCTCAAGTCTGACACTACCTTACGGCTCAACGCGTCCGCCACCACGTTGGCCTTGCCCAGATGATACTCAATCGAACAGTCGTAATCCTTCAACAACTAGATCCACCTCTGCTACCTCAAATTCAAGTCCTTCTGAGTCAAGAGGTACATCAGACTCTTATGATTCGTATAGACTATCGACTTCTCCCCGTACAAATAATGCCTCCATATTTTCAGGGCGAAAACCACTGCAGCCAACTCCAGATCATGTGTCGGATAGTCAACTTCGTGCGGTCTCAACTGTCGAGACGTATATGCCACTACTTTCCCTTCTTGCATCAGCACACATCCCAAACCAATATGCGATGCATCACAATACATCGTAAACTCTTTTCCTGCTTCAGGCTGAATCAAAACCAGAGCTTCCGTCAGAATCCTCTTTAGCTTGTCGAAACTTTCTTGTTGCTTATTAGACCATACAAACGGAACCTCTTTTCTCAACAACTTAGTCAACAGCGCTGCAATCAAAGAAAACCCATCCACAAATCTTTTGTGATACCCTGCCAGACCCAGAAAACTCCGCACCTCTGCTACCGACTTAGGCGATTTCCAGTCCAACACTGCCTCAATCTTCCGAGGGTCCACTCTGATTCCTTCCGCCGACACCACATGACCCAAGAAAGTTACCTTCTTAAGCCAAAACTCGCACTCACTAAACTTGGAAAATAATCGCTTTTCCCTCAAAATCTGCAAAACCACCCGCAGATGCGCATCATGATCCTCCTCAGATCTTGAATATTCCAATATGTCATCTATAAACACCACGACGAACTGGTCCAAGTACGGCTGAAATACCTGATTCATCATGTCCATGAATGCTGCTGGCGCATTAGTCAACCCAAACGGCATTACCAAAAATTCATAGTGCCTATACCGAGTGCGAAACACCGTCTTATGGATATCAGCCTCCTTTACCTTAAGCTGATGATACCCCGACCTCAAATCGATCTTAGAGAAGACTGATGCCCCCTTAAGCTGATCAAACAAATTGTCTATTCTCGGGAATGGATACTTGTTCTTGATCGTCAACTTATTCAGCTGGCGATAGTCTATACACATCCGCATCGTACCATCTTTCTTCTTAACAAAAAGCACAGGCGCTCCCCAAGGTGAAACACTTGGCCGGATAAAACCCCGGTCCAACAACTCCTGAATCTGTGCTTTCAGTTCCACCAATAGACACTGGCGCGGTTCCGGGTAACAGATCTATGCCAAATTCAACTTCACGATCCGGAGGCAGACCCGGAAGTTCTTCTGGGAATACGTCGGTAAATTCCTTCACCCTTCGGACATTCCCTACAGCTAATTCCTTGGCCTCCAAAGCACACACATGAGCTATGAACGCCTCACACCCCTTCCTAACCATTTCCTCAGCCATATGAGCCGATACAACGTTAGATAGATAATCTCTTCTATTACATATCATCACCACCTCTTCACCTTCACCTGATCTCAATACCATGCGCTTAGCCGTGCAGTCCAAACTCGCTTGATACTTTACCAACCAGTCCATCCCAAGGATCAGATCGAACTCCTCAAATGGCAGTTCTATCAGATCAGCGACAAACACTACCCCTTGGAGTTCTAGGGGTACATCCCTATACAGTTTATTTACTTATACAGAGTGACCTAGAGGGCTAATTACTGTCATCTCCCTAGAAGTAATCTCAAAGTCTAAGTTCATGGTTCCCACTATGCTACTGGTGACATACGAGTGCGTCGAACCAACATCTATCAAAGCAGTATAAGGTAGTCCGAAAATTAAGAACGTACCGATTATGACATCCGGTGCGTCGCCTTCCTCTCGACGCCTCGCTGCATATACCAACCCAAGCTGCCATGCCTCAGTATTACCTGCACCTCTGCCCGGTGCTCCTCAGCCTCGACCAGAACCATTACCTCCCCTAACAGAACCACGACCCCTCTGCGATTGCTGTCTACCATTTCTGAACTGAGCACGCCCCTGACCCTCAGATTGCATCCTGGCTAGCTTACTCGGACAATCCCTCACACGATGATCCAACGACCCACACTCAAAGCATCCTCTGCCACCAGTCCAACATTCCCTCCAATGGGATTTCCCACATCGAGCACACTGCGCTGGTCCCTGAGTAGCAACAACAGGCCTCATAGATTAACTCGGCCCACCATACCTATCCCTTTTCTGAAAATTTTCGGTCGACCCTGACGACCCAAAACTCCTTTTGTGTCTATTCCTGTCCAGATTCTGTTTTGTAGACTCCTTCACCCCTTCGGCTATCTTAGCCTTCTCTACCAACACAGCAAACTCCCTCTCTTGCTGTGGACCGATCAGCAACCTCAAATCATCTCTCACCCCGTCTTCAAACCTGGCACAGCGCTCATGTTCCGTAGCCACGATACGCCGAGCGTAACGGCTCAATCTTAAGAATTCTGCCTCATACTCAGATACTGACCTACTCCTCTGAACCAGCTTTAGAAACGCCTTCCTCTATGCATCAATGTAACTGGACCCAATGTATTTGCTCTGATAAGCTACCTTAAAATAGTCCCAAGTGAGATCATCAGCTGTCGCACCATCCCGAACCGTGAGGCACCACTGGTATGACTCGTTCCGGAGAAGAGACACTATACCCTTCAACTTCTCCTCAATCGTAAGGTCTAAATCGTCTATGATATGCTCTGTCGCCTCCAACCAATACTCAGCCGTATTGGGAGCCACACCAGAAACACCCCGGAATACCTCTGCTCCATTGGCTCGGAGTCGCTCAGACATAGATTTCTGAGCTCTCGTACCCCCACCTGCTCTAGCTACCCTCTCCAAAACTCGCAGCATCGCCTGCGACACTGCATTATCACCGCGATCTCGAAACTCAGCAGCGCGGTGTGTGCGGTGGTACCTTATTTTTGACCCCGACTAGACCCCCATCGGTTCGATACGATCATCCTACCCCAACCGCGTCCACGCGTGTTACGACCACGTCCTTGGGTGCTCATGACTAACGTTCCTGATTTATCTGATTTAAAAGTTTTATGCGTTAGACTTATTCCACTGTCATTCCAGCACAGTTTTATGAACAATTTTATTACGGGGTTTTGTTTTTCGCGAGTTCATAGAATCCTATGAGTTTCTGTATCTAGGGTAATCCACTAGTACTATCAGTCATATCACTACCATCACAATATTATATATAAACACAAAGCGAGCTTAGAGTGCGTGCACAAGGCGGATCGGTCTTTGAGACTTTGTGCCATGCTTCCCAGACCATGCATTTTCCAACCAAACCTTTTTAAAACCCACTTTTAAAACATTTTGGGCCTCGGGCCCACAGTCGAGCTTTTGAACTTGCCTCTGATACCAAAATTGTAACACCCCAAACCCGATCAACACACTACGACCAGATTCGGCATGTCACAGGGTGAAAACGTTTTAATTTTGTGAAGAACTACCATTGAAACATTTTGCTGTTTAAAGTTTTAAATAGAAGAAGAAGACTCCTTTGAGAAAACCCATTTGTCGTCTCTCATTACCAGGAAAACCGTTTGATTTTAAGAAAACCCATCCTCGTTTAAGTGTGAGGTTGAAAACCATTTTCCATTAGATCTTAAAGTAAAACTAAATATTAAAAGAAATTTGAGTTTGGTTCGTTGTCATTACCTGTTTGTTATTACCCGATGGTAAAGTTTAGAAAACCCGACGAGATGTGTAACTTAGAAAAAAACATTAACTTCCAAGTTATTTAAACATGCCACGTTGTTTACTTAAGCAGAATATGATAAACTTTAACAAGATAAAATAACCCAAAAATATTAATTAGTGGCCTTATTACAAACCCAAATAAAACCAAATTAAAAGTAGAGTACCCAAAAGAGTAAACAAACTAAAACCGAAAGCAATATGCATGACCACCTCGAGTCCGCCTGGCTCCACATCCGCAATCTACGAGTCATCTGCAAAATGTAGGGGAATAGGTGAGTCACCAAGACTCAGTGTATAATCGCCCTCCAATTATAACCACACTACTACCCAATTTCATAGACAAGTAAGTATGTCATTGACCCCAAACCTAGCCATTCAAAACTCCATATTCTACCCCGTGTGGTACCAAACCACTGGTGGTGCCAAACCACTGGTGAGCCAAAGTCACAAATATCATATGTGGTACCAAACCACTGGCGACAATCCCTTTTTAGTGTAAGATGTGGGGCCAACCCACTTGGTACTAAGCCACTGGGACGAGTCGCTAAAGTCCAATGTGGTGCCAAACCACTGGTGACCCAAAGTCACAAATATCATATGTGGTACCACACCACTAGTGGCGCCAAACCACTGGTGACCCAAAGTCACAAATATCACATCTTTCCCCTCCTCTCATAATACCCATTTTAATGCACATGCTTATTCATACAGACTAACATGCTTTATCAAATAACAATATACCGCAACATAGCATATACATATTCATCAAATATCAAATATCATTAACTATCAGAACGAACTTACCCGGAGTCCTCGCGCATACCCATAGGGGTAATATATCGATATCCACACTTATTCCGGCTTTTAACAGTGTTTAAGTTAATAACATAGCAACACATTGATTATGAAGTGTGTAAGAGATACAAACCTGATTACGTGCAAAACTACACTTTCTACGTCAGTACTGTCGTTAATCGACACAACCGCGATTTGTCTACTCTCCTGCTCGGATGCTGGTCCACACCCAGGTGGCCAATCGCGAACTGCCGAGACTACTATCCTTTTGAACTTAGGGGCTGGGATCTCTGATCCAACCCCACTTAATGCTTGATTAGCCTTTGAATCCATAATAACCTTATCACTAAATCGGGTTAAAGCAGTGAATCAAATCATAAGAACTAGAATCTCGAAGTTAGAACCCTCACCTAAGTTGACAAATCCCGAAAACTCTACACGAAATGGCGTCAACCCCTCTTTCTTGCATTTGGCCAAACATCAATAATCATGGGCATCTGCCTTCGACATTAACACAATAAGAATTGATTGTCGATAAGAACACTTACCACACTATTAACGAAATCGATTGAAAGTGGATGGTTAATCGGCAACAACCCACAGAGATCCTGAGTCCAACAAGAGTTTGAGCGACAAAGCTTCCGGCTTTTCTCATTAAAGTGACCAAGATAGAAAAAGAATAGAGATGAGAGTATGACAGGGGAATTCAGCTATAAGATCAAGAGAAGAAAGAAAGAAACAAAACAATGGA
This sequence comes from Gossypium bickii, assembly GCA_025503065.1. Lineage (NCBI taxonomy): Eukaryota > Viridiplantae > Streptophyta > Magnoliopsida > Malvales > Malvaceae > Gossypium > Gossypium bickii. Next base: position 65,078,190 of record CP106711.1, on the reverse strand, counting down.
ACCTTACTTGCCACAAGGTTGAGATTCGGCTTTGAGAACCCAAAAGAAAAGAACGAATGGAAAACCACAAAATAAGATAGAGTGATTCAGCTTCAACAAACAATCAAGAAAGGCTTATGTACTTTCGGCACAAGAGGGGGATTGAAAGAAGAAAACAGTTGATCAAGAGGGAAGGGTGTTGATTCGATTTTGAAACAAATAGAAGGGATAGAAAGAAATAGTGGTAATTCAGCTTTGAGGAGATTCGGCCAAAGAGGTTTCAAAGAAGAAGCAAAGTAGAGAATGAGAAGAGAAGGAAAAGAAGTAAGGCTTTAGGAGATCATTCGGCCAAGCACTTAAGAAGAAAAAGAAAAATAATCAAGGAAGTTTAGATGAGCATTCGGCTAAGGGTGTTTTGAGAAAAGAGAAAAAGAACCAAAATGCAATAGTGGAAAAAATGAGAAGGTGATTTCGGCACAACAAGCATGAAAGGAAAAACTGAAGTTCAAAGGTGATACACCAACACCAAATGCCGAAAAGTAAAGCCCCAAAGTAACCCAATTTCGGCACACCCACCACACACCAAAATCAAATGCTTCAAGCTCTCCTAGGCACTCCCACAATTCGGCTAGGCCTTCCCCCACTTCAATCCCTCTTTTCTTTCCTTGTTTTTCTCCTGGCCAACCATTCAAACAAGTCTGAATTCTTCAAACTCCACAAATTTCTCTTCACCACCCGTTTTGAATCTGTTGACTTGTTCATCATCTATCCACCAGAGTTCCACCTGAGCACAACTCCTCCTTGCTCTGGCGTCAAAAATAAATAGTAGAAAGGGATCTTCGCAGCTCAAACAAAAGCTCCCCTAGCTCCTTATGGCGTCATCTCTCCAAGCTCTCAGTGGTGCCTTCCTTGCCACTTTACCAAGGCATTTCTTGTGCCAAAACTTGCTATGGAATACTCTTAAGACTTAACCCCAGAGCTCCCCCTTATCCAGTGCCCAAAAATAAAAATTTTGCTATAGCTCAGGCCTACCCTTGGCTCATACTCAGACCCTAAGACACCCTAACTAGCATCATATTCAAACCATTCACATGCAAATAATTAAAATGCAAGAGCCCCTATTTAAGGATGTTACACACCCGACTAACCCAAAGTGATGTCTCGCTCTCCTCCGCCGTGACTCACTGCATGCCGCCCGTGGCCTACTGCGCGTAAGACCTTGTGCGGCTCTTTGCTGCGTGCACCCCCCTACCACGTACCCATCCGTCCAACCTAAGCCAAAAGCCTTCAACCCTCCTTTTAAATTTTCATCTTTTGTTCATTAGTATATATTATTTTAGGAGTTCTTCATTTTTACAAGGAATGTTGTAAGAACAATTTTTTCCCTGAAGTTTAATTTTTATTAAATTATTTAATTTTTCAATTTATTGAAATATTAGTAATGTTTATTAGTTAAGTCTTTGAGAAAATAATTTTTTTCCCTATCTTATGTTCAGGTCAATCATGCCTCGCAAGAGAACTCGTGCCTCCGCCCAAATTCATGAAACACAAAACAAATTTCACTATGAAGAAGCCAAAGCAAGATACGAAAGTATCTTCAAAAATCAACAGATGCATCCAGAAAAAGGCTTCACATTGAAGGAAAGCAACTACAGAGACTTTATGGCACGTATTCGTCAAGTTGCTGAAGCCCTCAATTGGGAATTATTTTGTGAAAAGAGACCAAGTGTGGATGAGGAACTAGTTCGTAAATTCTACGCGAACTTAACCTCAAGCGAATTGATCGAAGTTCCAGTCCGCGGAATCAAGGTACCAATAATTCAAATGCCATTAATGAATTCTTTAAATTACCTGATTTTGGCAACGATTAATATTCTTCTCTATTGAGCAACATTAAGCCTGAAAATTTGCAAGAAATTCTCGAGGAACTTACAATTCCAGGTTCTAAGTGGACTGTGTCAAATCAAGGAATCCACAGATGTCGAAGAGAGTATTTGACACCACTTGCGAAGGTATGGTTCTATTTCATCCGTTTCAGCCTTATGCCTAGTTCGCATGGGACTACAATCTCATTAGAGCGAATGGTCCTATTATACTCGATTCTAACTGGAAAGACCATTGATGTGGGCCAAATCATCCTAAGACAAATGCGAAATTGTGCCATTAGACGTTCTGGCCTGGCCTATTTCCCCTTTACGATAACAATTTTATGCTTAAAAGCAAAAATCCTTGTGGACTTGAAGAGGACAGAGTATAGTCAAGGGACAATCACTGATTGGGACCTCTATTGAGTAGCTGGTGATTCTGTTCTACAGCAACGAGTTGAAGAAAGCGAGGATCTCGAAGAAGCAGAAGATGAACCCACAGAAATCCCGCTAGAGCAATCAACTAAAGTCCCTAATGAGGCAGAATCAATGGGACCAGAAGTTGATCTTGATATCGAAACCTCAATGTTTAGAGCTCCACCGCCTAGCATAGATCTTTGTGTTGAGCTGTTGAAGCTGATGGACTTAATGCAACACATGCAATGGCAGCAACAAGCCTACTAGAGATACTCAAAAATAAGAGATGACTCGATGAAGAGTGCCCTCAAGAAAATTTATGATGACCCATTTATTTCTGTGCCTGAATTTCCAGATTTCATATTTGAACCATGCATTTCATCATCAAAGAGGGAGCAAGGCGATTCATGCAAAGGCAATACTGATGGAGCAAAAGATGAGTTGAATTCAGAAGGATCGGCAAACAAATAAAAAAGGGGAGGACTTCAACTTTAGTTTATTTTTTTCTTATGTTATTTTAGGATTAGGTTAATTAGGAATTTGTATTTTTGCACAATAAAACAAGAGATTGGAATCATGAATAAAATCTGAACAAGTCACAAAGGATAAAGTGTGGCAATAGATATATACATGTCTAGGATTGGATTTTTGAGAGAGCTTGGTACTTAAGCAGTCAATTTGACTTACCTCCTCTTTTCTAAATATTCTACCTGGTGTATATTATCTATTCACTTTAAATAATGAGGACATTGTTCACTTTAAGTAGGGCGACCGAAAATTTGAATTACTTCCACTCAGAATAAAATTTTCTTTTAATTATGATTAGGATATATTTTGTTCAATAATTTGAGATTTTGTTAAGTATGTTGAACTTCAGTATTAATAAAGTTCTATTACTTGAATAAGTTATTATGTTAGCTTAATAATGATATGAATGTATTTTTAATAAAGCATGTAAATTTGTACCATAAAATTTTTAATTCCCTACGAAAAAATTAGGCATGCATGAAAGTTTAAGTCTTTAGAATTGACTTAGTAATTTCTTGAGGCGAAATCCTAGGAAGCATGGAATATCGAAAATGATTTAGGCAACTATTGTTTGGACCGGTTGAGCCTTTCAAGCCGAGCCTGATAAAATTATCCTTTGAAACCCAACTTTGAGACTATATGGCCTAATTTTATTTGGACCCATTTAGCCATCAATTTTCTCTTCATTACTTTTAAAATTGTCCTAAACACTGGACTTAGTACTATTCAGAATATCATTTGAAAATAAGTTTAGGGGAGTTGAAAAGAAGTATCAATTGCTCGAAAAATTGTAGTACATGAAGCAAGTGCTCGAATTTGAGCTTGAAAAAAAAAAGAAACATGTACTTGAAATAAAATAAATGGTCGAAAGAGCATAATTTGGTGTATCAAGGGTAAGAATTTCGAAGGTTCGATTTTAAGCTGAGTCTAGGGTTTTTTAAGCCAAAAATTTATCTATCTTTTACCTACCCCTAAGCCCAGACATGTTACAACCTTATTAAAGACCTATTGATTCAAAGTTCCAATGTTACCTACATTTGGAGAGAAATTGCTCTGTTCAACATATGAAGACATCAATTAAGCTTAGTGAGTGCGGTTTAATTTTTGAATAAGGAATTAAAATCAACTTGGTAGTGAGTACCATGCCTTTATTAAGAAACATTAAGTCTAATTTTGCTAGTATAATAGTTGTTGTAAGTAATTTGAACGATATGTATACTTAAGTAGCATAATTATCAAATTTCTTATTTTTGAGCCTAAGTGTATTAAATTCATAATTTTGAGAAGAAAGTTGTTCTGAAGAAGTTTTTCAAAAGTGTTTTGTTTTCGAGAAATTCTTTTCGAAATTTGTGCATCACTCGGGACGAGCAATGAATTAAGTTTGGGGGTGTGGAAACACGAAAATTTACATGTTTTTACACTGCCTTTCTAACTTAAAATCATGTTATTTCAATTAAATTCTTGTCGAAAAATAATTAAATATTATAAAATAATTAAATTGTGCTAAAATTATGAACATGATGAATTTTAATTAATTTTATAGTTAATTTTTATTTATTTTGACTATTTTCGACAGATTCGCACAAAGAGCGAAAATTGGCTCGACAGACACTGCTCGAAGAATAAACCCGAGAAGCAATTTAAAGTATCAAGGAGAATTTATTTCCAGCCCAAGACGGTCCAATTATGAATATTTAATCACAATATAATTAATTTTGATTTATTCCCAATTTAATTTGGGGTAAATAAATTAATCTTAGTTAATTATGAAAAAGGCCAAGTTGAACCGCATCAGTTAAACCAAACCGATTGAACCGAATCGAACAAAGAATTGGGCAGCCAAAACCATCCATATGCTGACCCAAATCAACTTTGAAGACTTTTCAAAGTTGCATTCAACCCCCTCCAAATTTAGTGGCTTTGTAGATTTGCCCCATGCCATATTTAGCAAAGTTGAAGCCATCAACTTTGCCACATAGATGGCCGGCCAAGGGAGGTCTCTTTGGCTGATGGGATTTGCTATTTTTAGCAGCCACAATCAGCTATAAATACCACCCCTTGCTGATCATTCAAACCATCACTCATTTCTCATTCACTCTCTCATTCTCTCATCACTTCTCTTCTCTCCATTCTCTCTTTATTTCCAAAAACAAACCAAGCCTTTTTTTCTTGTGCCGATTTCTCCTCTTGGAAAAGAGGTGTTTTCTCAGCCATTTGAAGCAGCAATTGGAGTGTTCATAAGCCACCTTGATAGCTAAGGACAACGGAGAACGAAGAACGGAGCAATCAGTCAAGCCACAGAGAAACACCAGATTTGCTTCTTGTTCCCTATCTCTTTAATTTCTTTGTTGTTTTGACAAAAATGTTTATGAATATTTATGCTATTGAAATGGTTATTTTAATCAATTTAGCTTGAATTTAATCCGTGTTGGGTTGATTATATTTTATCTGCTTGAATTATTAAAATTGTGTTTATGCTGTTATAGGCCTCGGTAAAATGCTTGATTAAGTAAAATCATGCTTAAGGTATTCTGGCATTATAATTGTTTAGATAACTAAAGAATTAATTATTTAAACGCATTGAAATTGTAATTAATGGACACAATACTTAATATGTGCATGTTTAATTCTTCTAAGGTAGCTGAAGATTAAATTAGCATTGTATTTGGTGATACATATGCCTTGCATAACTTGCAAGATTGTTGTGATTAAACTGTTTCAAGGTAAGGATACTTTGTTACTTCACATTATCTTTTATATGCTTATTAGGTTAAATTAATCGTTTGAATCGACATAGGAATATGTGAGAGATTATTTAATTTAATAAGTATGTATGTGCATTAACATGTTTACTTTTATAAATCTGTTTTATCGGTCGAAATAAATCTGTTTTATCGGTCGAATTGACATAGGAATATGTACAAGAGATGAATGGATTTTTTATTTGTAAATATGTTCATAAGTTAGCAAATTACCGAGTTGCCGGGATTTATTCCTAACAAGTATAAGCTTAAGTTTAATAATTCTAAGGTAAGAAAAGTAATTAATCCAACACAATTATACATCTTGATTAAAATCAACTTTTGAAATCGTGCATTAGAACTTCATTTTATTTTATTTTACTTTGTTTTTTTTTTAGTTTTTAAATATTTCTTAAATCCAAATATTTTCCCTTTACCAAAATGTTTGAAATCATTTTCATAAATAATTCTTTTATAGTCCCTGTGGGTACGATAACTCGACATTTACTTGTCGCTTTATTACTTGTTGCGATTGTGTACACTTGCACATTGGCATCGTTCCAGACGTATTTATTCCTGCCAGGTTTATTTCCCTTCACAAAAGTCGCGCCTTTCCATCTTCTTCTTTCACTCGCTATAAATCCCCTCTTCTGTAACACCCCTAACCCGTATCCAGCGTCGGACTAGGGTTAAAGGCATTACCGTACTGATCGAAAACATTTTCAGAAGTTCATACATTCATCCATCAATCTCAAACATAATTCCCTTAATACGGTCAACAAGACCTAAAACATGCTTATAAACCGGGTCGGGCCTAAACCGAAACACATACAGACATTCTCAAAAATTTAAAACTTTTCTAAGTTTCAGGGGTTACACGCCCGTTTGTGTAGGCCATGTGCCTCCCACGGCTGCTAGACACCCCCGTGTGTCCTCCCCGTGGTCGAAACTGACTTATCTTCCACGGCCATTAAGCAAGCTTGTGTACTCAGGCCGTGGTCGATCCTGCCAAAAATCACACGGCTACTAGACAACAGACACGTCCTTGTGCCAAGGTCGTGTACTCTTGTGCTAGCTATATACTTAGCCCACGGTCACTAGGCACGCCCGTGTGACATTATAGGCCATTTTCAAGGCCAAAATGCCACCCACTTAGGTCTTACCTACAAGCAACATACCAACACCTCTCATGCATATTTATCAACCAATAACACACCAAAACAACCATTCTATCAATACATTCAATATCCATTTCAGCCATTCCAACTTCCAAGACCAAAAACATATGTATATCAAGTATAATTCATTCAAATGCTTACCCAAAAACTTGACCAATTCACATGCTTCAACCATACCAAAGTATGCTTCATATAACACATTCATTAAAACATAATATCAACACATAACTAGCCAAATCACATGGGTAAATTCCCTTCATTTACAAATAAAAAAGACGAGCCTATACATGCCATGTCTAGCAAAATATATATATCCAAAATGTACCAAAAACAAGTTGAATAGTGTGATGACGATCCTTGACGGTCCCGAGCCTTCAGTAGCTTTGACGACCTATTAAATAGAGAAAACACACACACTAAGTAAGCTTTCCAAAAGCTTAGTAAGTCATAATACAAATAAACATAACATGTAAAACATTTAAGCATATAGAAACATTGGCACAATTTCTATTCATAGTGTATTTCTCACATATATGCATTAAACCATATCCTTGGCCATATTTGCCACATTCATCAATTCAAGAATCACATGTATACACAAATCTCTTACATAACTATTCTTGTATCTTATTCACATTCTCATATTCAATTGTACATTTCTTCAAATAAAAAATCACTTAGGTACTTACCTTTTTATACACATTTAGTGTACATATGAAACGTACCTAAAACGAACATACATTCACGTATTTGTTCTTAGCTCGAATTTTTAATTCGTATCATAGACTTGCTCGTTGAACCGTTCAAAATCTAATAGGATACTTAGAAAGCTCAGAATAGTCGTACAATGCCAACGTCTCAGACCAGGTCTTATATGCACTCAGAAATCGATGCCACTATTCCAGACAGGGTTTTACACGAATCAATAAAATGCCGATGTCCCAGATATGGTCTTACACGTAAAGCTCATATCGATGCCAACATCCCGGACGTAGTCTTAACGTAAAGCTCATATCGATGCCAACGTCCCAGACGAGGTCTTACATGAAATTGCAAATCAACGCCAACGTCCCAAACGTGGTCTTACATGATAAAATAGAACAGATACCTATGTCATGACATAGCTAATCCTATCTATTCCTAGGTTCGTACGGGACTTCTCGAACATTGTCACTATATTGATCTTATCTCGAAATTCATATACAGATCATATCGTAACCATTCATCTATAGCAATAGTCATAGGAATACATATAATTCATTACTAATACGTTTATTTGCATAATGACTTACCTTAGATTCGGTTTAGTTGAAACGAAACTGGTTACTCGATTAATTTCGCTTTCCCACGATCTAAGTCCATTTTCCTCGATTCTTAATCTAAACATATTCAGAATTAACCCTTTTATTCACTAACTCATTCAATTCAATCCAAATACACACATTTAGGGCTATTTACAATTTAACCCTCATAATTGCACAATTTATTAATTTAGTCCATTTTTCTCAAAACACCAAATTCACAAAATCAACCTACACTCATGCTTAGCTGAATGTACATATATATCATACAAGCCCATATTTTCCATCAAATTAGCAATTTAGTCCCTCAAATTGCTATTTTCTCAATTTAGCCCTAATTAGCTAAAATAATCAAAACTTCAAGAACAAAGTATGTTCAGCTAGCTCAAATCTTTCATTTAACAACTAAACTTATCTCAAAGCTCAACATATCATCAATAGCATTTTACACAAACATCGTCAATTCACAAAATTAATACATCGGCTTGATAGTAGACTAAGCAACAATCTCAAAAACATAAAAATCATCAAAATCTAAAGCCAAAACATACCTAAATTATAGCTTGAAATAGTCGAAACCCTTAAAGCTCTTGTTCTTCCTTTTTCTTTGCTAATATTCAGCCAAAAGGGGATGAACTAATGGCCATGTTTTATGCTTATAATTATTATAGCATACATATTAATCCATTTCCAAAATTACCCATTAAAACAAAATATATAAAACCTATCATATAAGGTCATTTTTTACCATATTCATTCACTAACTAATTAGTGGTTCAATTGCCACATAAGGCCACAACTCATAAAAGCCATAACACATAGGCTCTTTAACATATAGCATACAACTTTCACATTTAATGTGATTCAATCCTTTTGTCAAATTAAACACATGAACGGACAAATTAGCTTACGAAAATTTAACACATGATTAATCATATATCATAGACATAGAAAATAATATTAAAATATTATACTAACTCGGATCTGTGGTCCCGAAACCACTATTCCGATTAGGGTATAAACCGAACTGTTACAATTCTCCCCCTTAGGGATTTTCGTCCCCAAAAATCTTACCATTAAACAGAGTCAGATATTGTTGTCTCATTGAATCTTCCGGTTCCCATGTTGCCTCTTCAATTCTGTGTCGATTCCAGAATACTTTCACTAATGGAATTTGCTTATTTCTCAACTCTTTCACTTTACGAGCTAAGATACAAACCGGTTCTTCTTCGTAAGTCATATCAGATCAAATTTCAATTTCAGATGGGGCAATCACATCTGAAGGATCGAACTGATATCTACAAAGCATTGAGACATGAAATTCATTATGGATCTTTTCTAATTCAAAGGGAAAACTTAGTCTATATGCAACAGGCCCAACTAGTTCAATGATCTCATATGGTCCAATGAATCTCGGCCTTAACTTGCCTTTACGTCTGAATCGAAGTACTTTCTTCCACGGTAATACTTTCAAAAATACTTTGTCGCCAATTTCAAATTCTATATCTTTTCGTTTCAAGTCCGTATAAGACTTCTGTCGATCAGATGCTGCTTTCAAACAATCTTGGATTAGTTTCACTTTCTGTTCTGAATCTGTTATCAAATCAACCCCATGTAGCATATTTCACTGAGCTCAGTCCAATACAGAGGTGTACGACATTTACGTCCGTTCAAAGCTTCATAAGGTGCTATTTTGATACTTGACTGAAAACTGTTAGTGTATGCAAATTCAATCAATGGCAGATACTGTTCCCACGTATCGTTAAACTCAAGTATACAACATATTAACATATCTTTGAGAATCTGAATGATCCTCTCGGATTGACCATCTATTTGCGGATGAAAAGCTATACTGAAATGTAGTTTCGTGCCTAAAGCTTCTTGCAATTTCTTCCAAAACCTCGATGTAAATCTTGGATCCCTATCTGACACAACAGATAGTGGCACCCCCTAAAATCTAACAATCTTAGAAATATAAAGCTCGGCTAATCTATCCAGTGAATAGTCAGATCTTACCGAAATAAAATGGGCAGATTTCGTCAATTGGTCAACTATAACCCAAATTGCATCTTTCTCTTTCGGAGTCTAAGGCAAACTAGAAACAAAATCCATTGTCACTCTATTCTATTTCCACTCGGGAATCAAAATTGATTGTAGCAAACCAGACGGAACTTGATGTTCTGCTTTCACTTGTTGACAGATTAAACATTTCGAAACAAAGTCAGAAATGTCTCGTTTCATACTAGACCACCCATAGTGTTGCTTCAGATCATGGTACATCTTTGTACTTCCCGGATGAACAGATAGACAACTATTATGTGCTTCACTTAAAATCAGTTGAATCAATTCCGAATTTCTCGGAACACATATACGACATCGGAAACTCAAGCAATCATCAACAACCTAAAATTCAGATTCAGAGTTTGAATCACACATAACTCGTTTCGCTAATAACTCATTATCAGATTTCTGAGCATCACATATCTATTGTATAAACAATGGTTTCGCTTTTAATTCAACTAACACAAAACTGTCACCAGACAAACCTGATTGAACATTCAAAGCACGTAGTGCAAATAATGATTTTCTACTCAACGTATCAGCAACAACATTCACTTTACCCAGATGATAATCTATCACAAGCTCATAATCTTTTAATAGCTCTAGCCATCTTCTTTGATGCAGGTTCAAATCTTTCTAGGTCATTAAGTATCTCACACTTTTATGACCCGAAAACACGTGACATTTCTCACCATACAAATAATGGCGCCAAATCTTAAGTGCAAACACAATCGCAGCAAGCTTAAGGTCGTGTGTCGGATAATTATTTTCATGCGGCTTCAATTGTCTCAAAGCATAAGCTACAACTTTGCCTTCCTGCATCAGAACATATCCCGAACCGTTTAATAAAGCATCACTGTAAATCACAAATTCTTTGTCCGATTCTGGTTGTACTAACACTGAAGCTTTTGTTAATAGAGTTTTCAACTGATCAAAACTTTTTTGGCATTTATCCGACAATTCAAATCTAGCATCTTTCTAAAGTAATCTAGTCAACGGAGTAGCTATCATCGAAAAACCTTTTACAAATCTGCAGTAATAACCAGCAAGTCCCAGAAAACTACGAATTTTAGACACATTACTCGGAGGTTTCCAATCCAGAATAGCAGAAATCTTACTCGGATCCACTCAGATTCCAGAATCTGACACAATATGCCCCAGAAAACTAACCTCATACAACCAGAATTCACATTTGCTGAATTTCGCATACAATTGCTTTTTCTCTCAGAGTTTGCAACACGATTCTCAATTGTTCAGCATGCTCATTTTCATCACGTGATTAAATCAATATGTCATCTATGAATACCACAACAAATCGATCTAGGTACAGTCTAAAAATCCTGTTCATCAGATCCATAAAAATAGCAGGAGCATTGGTTAGTCCAAATGGCATAACTAAGAACTCATAATGTCCGTACCTTGTTCTGAAAGCCATCTTTGGAATGTCTAAATCTATAACTCTCAACTGGTAGCATCCCGATCTCAGATCAATCTTGAAAAACACAGTAGCTCCTTTTAACTGGTCAAATAAATCATCAATTATGGGTAACGGGTATTTATTCTTTATTGTCACCTTATTCAACTGACGGTAATCGATACACATCCTCATTATGCCATCTTTCTTTTTCACAAACAGAATAGGAGCACCCCAAGGCAGAAAACTCGGTCTAGCAAACCCTCTATCAGTCAATTCTTGCAACTGTGACTTTAACTCCTTCAACTCTGTTGGTGCCATTCTATACAGAGCTATGGATATAGGTGTAGTACCAGGCAATAGATCAATAACAAACTCAACTTCCCGAATCGGAGGCAAACCAGGTAATTCTTCAGGAAATACGTCAGAAAACTCACAAACAATAGGCACTGATTCAACTTTCTTCTCAGATGCTTTCGAATCAATCACATAAGCAAAACATGCTTCATATCCCTTTTCAACATAACTTTAAGCTTTTAATACAGATATTACAGTAGGAAATCCATTCAAATCATCAGACTCAATCCATACAATTTCATTATTCGGGCATCTTAAGTCAATAGTTTTTCTTTTGCAGTTCACAATAGCATCATGCATAAACAACCAGTCCATACCCAAAATGATATCAAACTCATCAAATGGAAAAAGCATCAGATCAGTAGGGAAACAGATATCTTGAAACATTAACAGACAGTTTTTGCATACTTTATCAACCAGGACACTTTTACCTAAGGGGTTCGATACTTTTATAGCAAACTGAGTAGACTCTACATGCAAAGTCTTGTTGAATACTAAATTCATGCGCATATACGAATGCGTAGAACCAGGGTCTATTAATGCAATCACAGAAGTATCATAAAGAGTAAAAGCACCCGTTATAACATCTGGAGATGAAGCTTCCTCGTGAGCTCGAATAGTATACATTCTAACAGGCGTTCTAGTTTCGGATCTGACAACATTGTCTCTCGTAATTCTCTGACTACCATTGACATTTCTTGCTGATCGCTGAAATCAGAGCTTTAAAATTTATAAAGAATATGATCGAACCTGGAGACTAACTCTGACAACAATTAAAGGCAAGTGTACCTATCGAACAGTAGTATAGTTTAGGCAAAACTGGATTGTCAAACCCAAAGGAACTAAAAGTACTAATACTAACTTTCTTGTTATTATTTAGCCTAAAATAAAGTGAAGTTACTTTAAATTATTTAAATGACTACTAAGCTAAGACAAAAAGACAAAAGGAACGAATTGGGAAAATAACTTTTAGGAAAAAATCAGTTGATCAAGACGACACCCTTCGGAAGAATTCACCTAGACTTCACTCGTTATTAAACCCTGAACTGTATGATTTATTTACTTAGTTTGATCCATAAGACTCCCTAACATATATTAAACTCTCTCTTGAGGTGAATAACATCTAACCCTAGGTTAATTAGTGGAACTCTCGTTCTCTTATAACAACCCCCTAGAATAGAAGTAAATCGATCTATGGACTCCCATATTAGGTTTCACCCTAATCCAGCAAAATCTCGTCACCCTATCTCTAGGCGTGCGATCAACTCCGCTTAATTATGCTAGATCTACTCTCAAGCAGGGTTTATTCCTCCTCCACCTAAGCACATCAGATTTGGATTAAGCATGCATAATTAAGAACGAACTAAGTATTTATCATATAACTCAGAAATCAAATAATAAGATTCATCTAGGTTTCATCCCCTCTAGGTATCTGAGGGGTTTAGTTCATAACAAAATAAGAAACATCGCAAGAGAAAAGGTAAAACAAAACATAATAAATCCCTAAAACTCCCTGAAGGAATTGAAGGAGAAATCTGTCGTCTTAAATATAATTTCGACTTCTTAGGATGGATCAACTGGCTAACTTCGAGCGATTCCCACAATTCTGACCTTTTCGGGTTGGCTCCTTGGCCTAGCTCGACGCCCTCTCAAAGGTGGTACTTAGGGGGTATATATAGGCTCTTGGAATGCGATTCTTTCTCCCTAAGTATCCTTTTCTGACTGAAATTTCTCTTTCCAGCGATAGGGGCACGGCCATGGCACACGCCCGTGTAGATCGACTTCAAACCCTGTTCAGATTTCTAGCTTGAGGCACGACCGTGAAAATTGGGGGTCAGGCCGTGCTCTAGGTGATCGGCGTGGCACGGCCGTGTGGGATTTGGGCCAGGCCGTGTCGATTTCACGCTAAGGCCCATTTACTCTGTTTTGGGCCTGTTTTATGTTCTTTTCATCCTCGGGTGCTTTCCTGGGTATAAGTCATAAAAAGAAAGGATTAAATGCACCTTTTTATATAAATCAAGGAATAAATCATCCGAAAGTAAGCTAAATGCAGGATTAAAATATGTTATAATTACGGTTTATCAAATACCACCACACTTAAGTTTTTGCTTGTCCTCAAGCAAAATTCTCAACTACAATTAAAACGAACTTTCCATATTTCATAATTGCTACTGACAATGCCTTATCCTAATTCATAGATAATTTATACATGGATAATTCAATGCAAAGAGTCCTAAAGATTCAAACAAGATAAGTCATACATTTGTAGCACGAACAAATAGGTGTTTCCCTTCATCTAAATAATTACCTTTAATTCAAAACCTATAAGGATTGACGTCCTCACAAAAGATTCACTCAAATCACTCAATGTACAGTCCGGTTTATACCCTAGTCGAAATAATGGTTTTAGGACCACGAATCCGAGTTTGAATAATATTTTAATATTATTTCCTATGCCGTTGATATATGATTAAGCATGAGTTAAAGTTTCATAAGTTAATTTATCTGTGTAACACCCCAAACCCGATCAACACACCACGACCAAATTTGGCATGATACAGGGTGAAAACGTTCTGAAGAAAACAAGTTTCCCAGTTTATTACTATTGAAAACTCTTTTTATCGATTTAAGGTTTAGAAAACCCCGTATAAAGTGATGTTGAAATCATTTTAGTGTTGCTTTAAAATCCGGATAATAAGTTTTGGAAACTCTGTAGATACTTATTAAAACCGAGTGAGTTGAGCATAGTCAAGTTTAAAATCATTTGTTTTTGAAGGCGTTGAAAATTTAAGTTTGCAATCATCCATGTTAACATTGTTATTACGTTGTGAGTAATGTTACCCGATGTTAACATTTGAAAATCCCGAAATAGAGTATAGTTTTTTGAAAACGTTGCTTTTTACCCGGTTGCTTCAGCGATATCAAATTGTTAGTCACATGCATAAGATAATCAAAAGATAATCAAAAGATAAAAACCTAAAATAATACTTAGCGGCCTTATTACAAGTTAAAAACCAATTCAAAAGAAAGCAAATAAAATCGAAATAGTAGTTTAAAGTCAAAACCAAAACTAAGATGCATGGCCACCTCGAGTCCTCCACAGCTCCACATTTGCGATCTATGCCCCATCTGCAAAATATAAGGGAAGGGGTGAGTCACCGAGACTCAGTGTATAAATCCCCAACCCAATAGTGCACGCACTTACGCAAATCATCAGTATAACATGCAAATCATGCAACCCCATAACCTAACCATCCGATCTCCTTTATTTACCCCGTGTGGTCAAAACCAGTGGCGGTCAAAACCACTGGTGACCGTAGTCACAAATATATATATATCGGTGTGGTCAAAACCACTAGTGACCGTAGTCACGAATCAAGTGATGGGGCCAACCCATCTTGTGGTCAAAACCACTGATGACAATCCCGTATCAATCATGTAGGGCCAACCTACTGTGGTACCAAACCACTAGGACGAGTCACAATATCCATATGTGGTCAAAACCACTGGTGACCGTAGTCACAAATACCATAAATGTGGTCAAAACCACTGGTGGTCAAAACCATTGGGACTTAGTCACAAATAATAATACTAAAGACGGGGCCAACCTATGTGTGGTCAAAACCACTAGTAACAGTCCAAATAAATCCTCCCCCTCCTCTCATCAATCCCATCATCATGTCTATATCATACGTGGCATAATATCATGTAATCATGCAAGTAACGCATAGCATAGCATTTAACAGTGACATGACGATGTATATCAAAAACCACATAATAGGGAACTTACTCGGAGTCCACTCTCATGCCTACAAGGCAAAATCACTGATTTTAATGGCTAATCGATTTTAACAGTAACACAGTAACATGTAATACTAATGAAGTGTGTAAGGTTAGACACCTGACTATTCGTAAATCTAAGTGAAATCCTGAAACTATGAGAAACTAGTGAGATTCCGAAAGGTTTGCCTTCCCTTTCCTACAATTGGCCAACACCTTGTTAGTAACGAAATGCCCATTTGGCTCAACTAGAAATCCTGAAGGATATGTCGCATGGAGATAACACCTTACCTTAATGCCGATTTGGTTTCCAACCAAATCCCGAAACTACATGATGAATCACCCTTTACGATCGGCAAACACTAGCACAAAGATGGTTAGCCTTCGGCTTTTGAAAGAATATAAACCAGATTCGAAACACTAGAACCCTTACCTAGATCGAGAATCAAATCTCGAAGATCCACTGAATCGGGTTGTACTCCTCCCTACAATTAACCTAAACGCATCATTAGCAATCCAACTACCATTCGACCTTAGCATGAATCCCGACACCAAAAAGAAATTGTCGCCATCTTACCTTAATGATTGATTCGGCCTCTAATCACCAAAGTTCGGCACACCCTATTGATGTTAGGGGTTTCGGCTACCATCACCATTTGGAATAGGAAAAGAGTTACGATCCTGATTAATAATGATTGAAGAAATACCAAAAGAATGGCAAAAGAGATTCGGCATTACCCAAATCGATCAAGAAGAGAAGAAGAAGTCACTTACCAGGAGATTCGGCTATATCCCCAAAAGAAAGAACTAGATTTCGGCACTTAAGATGATGGAGAAAAATGCAAGAAGAGAAGGACTTATGAGCAGAGTATTTGGCTTTTCAAGAAGTGGAAAGATAAAGAAGAGAGTGGAATAGGAGGGGATAGATTCGGCAAAGGGATTGAAAGAAGATTTCGGCACAAGGAGGTTTGAAAGAAAAACGATGAAGTGGTATGAGTTGCTTTCGGCTTGAGCAAAATAGGAGAAGAATAGGTGAACAAAGCTGGTTTCGGCAAGATAGACTAACCAATGAGAACCGAAAAGAAAAGGGAGAGAAAAGCTACTTGAGTTTCGGCTTTTACAAGATATGGCAAGGTTTGGTTCGGCCAAATACAAAGCTTGCCGAATGAGAAAAGAAAGAATGCCAAATGAAGTTTCAGTTTCTGGCACTGATCGAAAATGAAGGAGACTCCCTACACTAGTAGAAAATGTACCCTTACTTGGCCATTGAGATTCGGAACACCTAGCTTCCCAAACCGACTACACCTCCTCCCCCAAAGTCCATAATTCGGCCACCACCTCAAAACTCTCCCATTCACTCATTCAAATCGGTTTGAATGAGTCAACCTCTACATTTTTCTCCTCTCCATCCAATTCAAATCTGATGATCCAATCCTCATCCATCCAAGAGAGTCCCACCTGAGCACACCTCTTCCTTGCTTGTGGCGTGAAAAAGAATAAGCAAAAAGGGATTTCTGTAGCTCAAACCCAAGCACTCCTTCCCTGCATGTGGCGTCACCCTCCAAGCACCTTAGTGGCGCCTCCTTTGCCACTTTACCAATGTAATTATTGTGTCACAACACTCCAAGAATTTCTTTTAACCCCTAACTCCCTTAGCTTCCTCTCACTAAGCGCTAAAACAAAATTTTTGGCCATGACCCAGGCCTAACCCAAGGTCATGCCTAGACCCTAAATAAACACAGCTGACATATCATCACATGCAAACACATGCAAAATGCAGAGACCCTTATTTAAGGATGTTACAGTTCTACCCTCCTTAAAAATAATTTCGGCCTCGAAATTACCTGGTTAGAAAAGTTGAGGGTATTGCTGCCGCATCACATCCTCTGGTTCCCACGTGGCCTCCTCCGTACCATGGTTCTAGCATAATACTTTCACCAAGGGAACTGACTTCCTACGCAGAACCCTGACATCCCGATCCAAGATCTGTACCAGTTCCTCTTCGAAAGACAAGTCTGAGTTTGCCTCTATCTCCACAACTGGCACAACATGCGACGGATCTGATCGATAGCGCCTAAGCATGGAAACATGAAAGACGTCGTAAATCTGACTTAACTCTGCTGGTAACTCGAGCTGATAAGCTACTGGTCCCACTCGCTTCAACACCGTATACGGCCCGATAAACCTAGGGCTTAGCTTCCCTTTTCGCCTAAATCTCAACACTTTCTTCCATGGCGATACCTTTAGAAAAACCTTATCACCCACTGCATACTCTATATCACTGCACTTAAGATCGGCATAAGACTTCTGCCTGTCCGACGCTTCCTTAAGACGAGCCCGAATCACCTTAACCTTATCCTCTGTTTCTGCCACCAACTCCGGACCCAACATCTGCCGCTCACCCAGTTCTATCCAACACGTAGGAGTACGACATTTACGTCCATATAGTGCCTCATATGGTGCCATCTGTATACACGCTTGATAACTGTTGTTATAAGCGAACTCTGCCAATGGTAGATACTCCTCCCAACTACCGCTGAAATCCAAAACATAGCCCCTTAACATGTCCTCCAGAATCTGAATTACCCTTTCAGACTGTCCATCAAACTGCGGGTGAAAAGCAGTACTGAAATCCAACCTCGTACCCAATGCCTGATGCAAAGCTTTCCAGAACCTTGACATGAACCTGGGATCCCTATCCGAAATAATTGACACTGGCACCCCGTGCAACCTTACTATCTCTGCCACAGACAACTTGGCTAACTTCTGGAGCGAATAATCAACCCTTACCGGTATGAAATGAGCTGACTTAGTCAGACGATCCACAATTACCCAAACTGAGTCCTTCTTGCTAGGCGTAAGGGGAAGCTCACTAACGAAGTCCATCGCAATCCTTTCCCACTTCCACTGCGAAATCTTTACCGTACATGTGAATAGCCCGACGGCAGAATCGATGCTCAGCTTTAACTTGCTGACATGTCAAACACTTGCCCACAAACTCTGTTACTTCTCGCTTAAGACCTGGCCACCAGAACTGTTCCCTCAAATCACAATTCATCTTACTGCCTCCAGGATGCATAGCGTATGGGCTGGTACGAGATTCCTGAAGAATCTGCTGTCTCAAATCAACGTCCCTAGGCATACATACTTTCCCCTGAAAACACAGTACTCCATCACTGTCCAAGCTGTAACCCTCAGATTCACCATTCTACACTTGCACCTTCCGAGCACTCAACACCTCATCTGTCAACTGTCTCTCCTTAACCTGATCAATCCAAGTCGGCTTTGCTTGCAATTCCGCCAACAAACTCCCATCGTCATATAGACTAAGGTGAGCAAACATCGCTCGCAAGTCCGCTACCACCTTATGGCTCAACGCATCAGCTACTACGTTAGCCTTACCCGGATGGTACTCAATCGAGCAGTCGTAGTCCTTCAACAACTCGATCCACCTTCGCTGCCTCAAATTTAAATTTTTCTGAGTCAAGAGGTACTTCAGACTCTTGTGATTCGTGTAAACTATTAACTTTTCCCCATACAAGTAATGCCTCCAAATCTTCAAGGTGAAAACCACTGTAGCCAATTCCAAGTCATGTGTCGGATAGTTACCCTCACGAGGCCTCAACTGTCGAGATACATACACCACCACTTTCCCGTCTTGCATCAGCACACACCCTAAGCCAGTATGTGATGCGTCACAATAGACCGTGAATTCCTTCCCTGCCTCAGGCTGAATCAAAACCAGAGCTTCAGTCAAAATTTTCTTCAACTTGTCAAAACTTTCTTGCTGTTTCTCAGACCATACAAATGAAACCCCCTTTCTCAACAGCTTAGTCAGCGGCACTGCGATCAAAGAAAAACCTTCCACGAACCTTCTGTAGTATCCTGCCAAACCCAGAAAATTTTGAATCTCTGCAACCGACTTAGGTGGTTTCCAATCCAACACTGCTCGATCATGCGAGGATCCACCCTAATCCCTTCAGCTGACACCACATGACCCAAGAAAGTTACCTCATTAAGCTAGAACTCGCACTTACTAAATTTGGCGAACAACTGCTTCTCCCTCAAAACTTGTAGAACCACCCAAAGATGCGCGTCATGCTCTTCCTCAGATTTCGAGTATACCAAGATGTCGTCTATAAACACTATGACAAATCGATCCAAATACGGCTAAAACACCTGATTCATCATATCCATGAATGCTGCCGGTGCATTAGTCAACTCGAACGGCATCACCAGAAACTCCTAATGCCCATACCGAGTATGAAACACTGTCTTATAAATATCAGCCTCATTCACTTTGAGTTGATGATACCCCGACCTAAGATCGACTTAGAGAAAACCGATGCGCCCTTAAGTTGATCAAACAAGTCGTCAATCCTAGGCAACGGATAATTGTTCTTTATTATCAACCTATTCAGCTGGTGGTAGTCTATACACATCTGGATTGTACCGTCTTTCTTCTTAACAAAGAGCACAGGTGCTTCCCAAGGAGATATACTCGGCCGAATGAAACTTCTGTCCAACAATTCCTGAATCTGCGCCTTTAACTCCACCAATTCCTTTGGCGCCATCCTATATGGAGCAATAAACACTGGCGCGGTTCTAGGCAGTAGATCTATACCAAACTCAACTTCCCGGTCCGGAGGCACACCCGGATCTTCCTCTGGGAATACATCAGCAAATTCCCTCACGGTTCGGACACTCTCCACAGTTGAATCATTGGCTTCCAACGCACAGACATGTACCATGAATGCCTCACAACTATTCCTTACCATTTTCTCCACCTTCAGCGTAGAGACCATATTGGATAATTAATCTCTCCTATTACCTATCATCACCACCTCCTCACCTTCCATTGCTTTCAACACCATATGCTTAGCTGCGTAATCCAAACTGGCCTGATACTTCACCAGCCAATCCATCCCAAGAATTAGATCGAACTCCCCAAACGGCAGTCCCATCAAGTCAGCCAAAAACACGACCCCTTGAAGTTCTAGGGGTATATCTCTATACAGTTTATTTACTTCTACTGAGTGACCTAGAGGGCTTATCACTGACATTTTCCTAGAAGTAATCTCAGAGTCTAAGTTCATAGTTTCCACTATGCTACTGACTACATACGAGTGAGTCGATCCCACATCTATCAAAGCATTATAAGGTAGTCCAAAGATTAAGAACGTACCGATTATGACGTCCGGTGCATCACCCTCCTCTCGATGCCTCGCTGCGTAGACCAATCCAGGCTTTCTCGCCTCTGTACCAGCTGCACCTCTGCCCGGTGCTCCACGGCCTCTACTAGAGCCATTACCTCCCCTGGCTACACCACGGCCCCTTTGTGGCTGCTGACCATCCAGTCTGACCTGTGTACGATTCTGATCCCCAGACTGCAATCTAGCTGACCTCTGTAGACAATCCCTCACTCGATGCCCCATCGATCCACACTCAAAGCATCCTCTGTTCCAGTTCAGCATTCCCTCGTGTGAGACTTCCACACCGAGCACATCGTGGCGGCCACTGAGTATTAGCAGCAGCAGGCCTAGCAGCTTGATTCGGCCCACTAAATCTACCTCGTTTCTGCTGATTCCCGACAGACCCAGATGATCTAGAATTCCTTTTATTCCAACCCTAATCCTGATTCCTTCTTACTGACTGTTTCACCTCCTCAGCAACTTTGGCCTTTTCCACTAAGACCGTAAACTCTCTTTCCTATTGTAGGGCAATTAACATCCGTAGCTCGTCTCTCAGCCCATCCTCAAATCTGACACAGCTCTCATGCTCCGTGCCCACAATACCACGTGCATAGCAACTCAGCCGAAGGAATTCCACCTCATATTCCGATACAGTCTTATTACCTTGAACCAAGTTCAGGAACGCCTTGCGCTGCGTATCAATGTAGCTAGCCCCTATGTATTTCCTCTGATAGGCTGCCCTAAAGAATTCCCAACTAAGGTCATCCGCCATTGTTCCGTCCCTAACTGTGAGCCACCACTGATATGACTCATCTTGCAGCAATGATACTACCCCTTAAGCTTCTCCTCAGCCGAGAAGTCTAGATCATTCATAATACGTTTTGTGGCCTCCAACCAATATTTCGCCGTACTGGGAGCCACACCGGATATACCTCTGAACACCTCAGCACCATTAGCTCGGAGTTGTTCGGACACAGATTTCTGAACCCCTACTTCGACGCCTGCACTAGCAACCCTCTCTACCACCCGCAGCATTGCCTGCGACACTGCGTCATCACCTGTCTGGTCTTGAGGTTCCGCGCCCATAGCTGGCGGCAGTGGTACCTCATTTTCCGATCCATGACCAGACCTTACCGGTTCCAAGACTGTCATCCTACCCCTACCTCGTCCATGAGTGTTATGCCCACTTCCACGTGCACTCATGTCTACCAATACGATACGAGCTGATTAAAAGTTTTATGCGTTAGACTTTTATTCCACTATCTATTAAGACACAGTTTTATGAGAAGTTTAATAAGGGATTGTTTCGCGAGTACATCCATCCTGTAGTTCAAATCTCTAGAGTAGTTCCTACTACTATTTAGTCATGCCAATATCATCATAATCATATCATCAAAAAGCAACAGTTTGGGGTACTTACCTGAGCGGATTGGTGCCAAAGACTCGGTGCCATGCCTTTTACCACTATACGTTTCCCAAAAAACCTTTCCACAATCAATTTTAAAATATTTTTGGGCCTCAGCCCACAGCCGAGCTGTTGAACTTGGCTTTGATACCAAAATTGTAACACCCCAAACCCGGTCAACACACCACGATCGAATTTGGCATGATACAGGGTGAAAACGTTTTGAAGAAACCAAGTTTCCCGGTTTATTACTATTGAAAACTCTTTTTACCAATTTAAGGTTTAGAAAACCTTATTCCCGGTTGAAATCGTTTTAATGTTGCTTTAAAATCCAGATAATAAGTTTTGGAAACTCTGTAGATTACTTATTAAAACCGAGTGAGTTGAGCATAGTCAAGTTTAAAATCATTTATTTTTGAAGTCATTGAAAATTTAAGTTTGAAGTCATCATGTTAACGTTGTTATTACGTTGTGAGTAATGTTACCCGATGTTAACGTTAGAAAATCCCGAAATAGAGTATAGTTTTTTGAAAATGTTGCTTTTTACCCGGTTACATAAGCGATATCAAATTGTTAGTCACATGCATAAGATAATCAAAATATAATCAAAAGATAAAAACCCAAAATAATACCTAGCGCCCTTATTACAAGTTAAAAACCAATTCAAAAGAAAGCAAATAAAATCGAAATAGTAGTTTAAAGTCAAAACCGAAACTAAGATGCATGGCCACCTTGAGTCCTCCCCAGCTCCACATCCGCGATCTATGCCTCATCTACAAAATATAAGGGAAGGGGTGAGTCACCGAGACTCTGTGTATAAATTCCCAACCCGATAGTGCACGCACTTACACAAATAATCAGTATAGCATGCAAATCATGCAACCCCATAACCTAACCATCCGATCTTCTTTATCAACCCCGTGTGGTCAAAACCACTGGTGGTCAAAACTACTGGTGACCATAGTCACAAATATATATATCGGTGTGGTCAAAACCACTGGTGACCGTAGTCACGAATCAAGTGATGGGGCCAACCCATCGTGTGGTCAAAATCACTGATGACAATCCCGTATCAATCATGCGGGGCTAACCCACTGTGGTACCAAACCACTGGGACGAGTCACAATCTCCATATGTGGTCAAAACCACTGGTGACTGTAATCACAAATATCATAAATGTGGTCAAAACCACTGGTGGTCAAAACCACTGGGACTTAGTCACAAATAATAATATCAAAGACGGGGCTAACCTGTCGTGTGGTCAAAATCACTGGTGACAGTCCAAATAAATCCTCCCCCTCTTCTCATCAATCCCATCATCATGTCTATATCATACGTGGCATAATATCATTGAATCATGCAAGTAACGCATAGCATAGCATTTAACAGTGACATGACGATGTATATCAAAAACCACATAACAGGGGACTTACCCAGAGTCCACGCTCATGCCCACAAGGCAAAATCACTGATTTCAATGGCTAATCGGTTTTAACAGTAACACAATAACCTGTAATACTAATGAAGTGTGTAAGATTACACACCTGACTATTCGTAAATCTAAGTGAAATCCTGAAACTATGCAAAACTAGCGAGATTCTGAAACGTTTGCCTTCCCTTTCCTACAATCGGCGAACACCTTGTTAGTAACCAAATGCCCATTCAGCTCAACTAGAAATCCCGAAGGATATGTCGCATGAGGATAACACCTTAACTTAATGCCGATTTGCTTTCCCACCAAATCCTGAAACTACGTGACGAATCACCTTTTACGATCGGCAAACACTAGCACAACGATGGTTAGCCTTCAGTTTTTGAAAGAATATGAACCAGATTCGAACCACTAGAACCCTTACCTAGATTGGGAATCAAATCCCGAAGATCCACTGAATCGGGTTGTACTCCTCCCTACAATCAACCTAAACGCATCATTAGCAATCTAAGTACCATTCGGCCTTAGCATGAATCCCGAAACCAAAAAGGAATTGTCGCCATCTTACCTTAATGATTGATTCGCCTCTAATCACCAAAGATCGGCACACCCTATTGATGTTAGGGGTTTCGGCTACCATTACCATTTGGAACAAGAAAAGAGTTACGATCCTGATTAATAACGATTGAAGAAATACCAAAAGAAAAGAAATTCGGCATTACCCAAATCGATCAAGAAGAGAAGAAGAAGTCACTTACCAGGAGATTTGGCTATATCCCCAAAAAAAAGAACTAGATTTCAACACTTAAGATGATGGAGAAAAACGCAAGAAGAGAAGGACTTATGAGCAGAGTATTCGGCTTTTCAAGAAGTGGAACGATGAAGAAGAGAGTAGAATAGGAGAAGATAGATTCGGCAAAGGGATTGAAAGAAGATTTCAGCACAAGGAGGTTTGAAAGAAAAAAGATGAAGTGGTATGAGTTGCTTTTGGCTTGAGCAAAATAGGAGAAGAATAGGTGAATAAAGATGGTTTCGGCAAGATAGACTAACCAATGAGAACCGAAAAGAAAAGGGACAGAAAAGCTACCTGAGTTTCGTCATTTACAAGATATGGCAAGGTTTGGTTTGGCCAAATACAAAGCTTGTCGAATGAGAAAAGAAAGAATGCCAAATGAAGTTTCGATTTCTAGCACTAATTGAAAATGAAGAAGACTCCCTACACTAGCCGAAAATGCACCCTTACTTGGCCATTGAGATTCGGCACACCTAGCTTCCCAAACCGACTATACCTCCTCCCCAAGGTCCATAATTCAGCCACCACCTCAAAACTCTCCCATCCACTCATTCAAATCGGTTTGAATGAGTCAACCTCCACATTTTTCTCCTCTCCATCCAATTCAAATCTGATGATCCAATCCTCATCCATCCAAGAGAGTCCCACCTGAGCACACCTCTTCCTTGCTTGTGGCGTGAAAAAGAATAAGCAGGAAGGGATTTCTGCAGCTCAAACCCAACCACTCCTTCCCTGCATGTGGCGTCACCCTCCAAGCACCTTAGTGGCGCCTCCTTTGCCACTTTACCAAGGTAATTCCTGTGTCACAACACTCCAAGAATTTCTTTTAACCCCAAACTCCCGTAGCTTCCTCTTACTAAGCACTAAAACAAAATTTTTGGCCATGCCTAGACCCTAAACAAACACAGCAGACATATCATCACATGAAAACACATGTAAAATGCAAAGACCCCGATTTAAGGATGTTACAATCTGTCTGTGTGTTTAAGTTGACGAAAGGATGAAATTGCATTAAATATGAAAGTTGTATGCTATATGTTAAAGTGCTTATGTGTTATGGCTTTTTGAATATGAGGACTTATGTGGCAATTTGGCCATTTCCATTGTTAATGGATGGCTAAGGTCATAAATGACCTTGTAACTATGTTTTATACATTTTATTATGAAAGGTTATTTTTGTACATTAATAATGTATTTCATGTTAAATAAAATCAATTGAAATCCATGTTCATCTTTTATTCTTATGACCGAAAATAAGAAAAAAGAAAACAAGGATTTGAGCTTTGTATATTTGGCTACTTTCAAGCCTTAATTCAAGGTAAGTTTTGCTCTGTTTTTGATAATTTCTACATTTTTGTAATCATTGCTTCGTCCACTATCAAACCCATATTTCAATTTTGTGTATTGGTGATGTTTGCAAGTTATGCCATTGATGCTATGTTGAGTGTTTTGATGCTTTAAGGTGTTAAATGATAGATTGGTGGTAGATGAAATATGTTTTGTTCTTAAAGTTTTGATGAATTTAGCTAAAAAGGGCTAAATTGAGAAAATGTTATTTTGGAGGACTAAATTGTCAATTTGATGAAAAGTATGAGCTTGTATGATGTATATATATATTCGGCTAAGCTTGGTTGTATATTGAATTTGTGAATTTGATGTTTTGAGAAAAATAGACTAAATTGATTAAGTGTGCAAATGTGAGGGCTAATTTACAAATTGCCCTAAATGAGTGTCCTTGGATTGAATTGAATGAACTAGTAAATAAAAGGGTTAATTCTAAATATGTTTAGATCAAGAACCGAGGAAAACGAATTTAGATCGCGGGAAAGCGAAAGTTATCGAGTAGCCATTTTCTATTTCGATAAACTGAATCTGAGGTAAGTCAATATGCAATTAAACGCATTTATAAGAAATTGTAAATGTTCTCATGATTATTGTAGATAATGAATATCTATGTGATGTTATGCATATAAATTCCGAGATAAGGTCGATATAGTGACAATGTCTGAGAAGTCCCGTACGAACCTAGGAACAGATAGGTTATCTATGTCATGACATAGATATCTGTTCTGTTTTGTCATGTAAGACCGCGTCTGCGACGTTGGCATTATTTGAGATTCGTGTGAGACCCTGTCCGGGACAGTGGCATCGATATCTGGTTATGTGTAAGACCACGTCTGGGATGTTGGCATCAATATAAGCTTTACGTATAAGACCACGTCTGGAATGTTGGCATCATTATGATCTTTATGTGTAAGACCATGTCTGGGACATTGGTATCGTTCTGATTCATGTAAGACCCTATCTGGGACAGTGGCATCGATATTTGAGTACTTGAAAGACCTCGTCTGGGACGATGGCATTGTACTACTATTCCGAGCTTTTGAAGTATCCTATTGGATTTCTTATGGTTCAATGGGAAATCTGTGATACGAATTACAATTCTGAGTTAGGAACATATACGTGAGTGTACATCTGTTTCAGGTACGTTGATATATATATATATGCTTTGTATAAGCATGGAAGGTAAGTATGTATGTGAATTATGCAAATGAACCTTGAGATATATGTGTATTTGAGGTATGAGCAAATGAGATCTTTGGGATGTGTGGATTGGTAAGAAATGGCAAACCAATTGAACAAAGAGTTCATTTATGTGTTTGAATTAAGGATATGTTAATGAATTCAAATTGCCATACTTATGAATGAATTATGTTAAGTTATTTGTATATGACTTTCTAAGCTTTTGGAAATCTTACTCTGTGTGTATTTAATGCTTTTATAGGTCGTCAAAGCTCTTCAAGGCTCTCGAGGATCACAAGGATCGTCATCACACTACTAATATCATTTTGGTACACCTTGGATATGTATATAGCTAGATATGGCATGTATAGGCTAGTTCTTGTGATGATTTGTAAAAGGGAACTTAGTCATGTGATTTGGCTAGTTATGTTTTGGTATCATGCTTAGATGAATGTGAATTGGAAAGTTGTTTTGGCATGGCTAGTTAATATATCATATGGTTGATATGGTAAGTTTATAGACAAATGGTGCATAGGCATGATTGAGTTTTAGTTATACAAATTGGTATGTTTAAAATTGGTTTTGAAGGTACATATATTGAATGAAAATTTAATGTATAGTTCTGATTATCTTAGTGATCAAATGTGCATGATTTGGATGGCTGTTTGTATGTTTTTGGTTGCCATATATGCTTGATATGTGTTGGTAAATGATGCTTATAGGTATGAACCTTTTGGTTGGCATTTTGGCCTTGTAAATGGCATATAATGTCACACGATTGTGGCATACGGGCGTGCCTTAGACCGTGGGTAAATTCGCAGGATGCAACCTAAAATCACACGGCCTCGACACGGGTGTGTCACCTGGCCGTAGTGTACAAGTCAGTAGCTAGCATAAAAGTACACGGCCTCGACACGAGCGTGCTTGGTGGCCGTGGTGGGGAAGTCAGTACATAGCCTAAAAGTACACGGCCATGGCACATGAGCGTGCCTAATGATCGTGTTGGTATAGTCTGTATAACCACGGATGGCTGCACGGGGGTGTATAGAAGCCGTGGAGGGCACACGGTATCCTCCCACGGACGTGTCTCCCCTGTATCTTAAAAAAGTTTCAAATTTTCATGGAATTTCATATGTGTTTCAGTTTAGTCCCGACTTGGTTTATAAGCATGTTTCAGGTCTCGAGGACCCGATTAAGGGACATTATGTCTGAGAATGATGATTGAATGTATGATATTGTCTGTGAATATTTCTGATCTGTCCGGTAACGCTCCTAACCTTAATCTGGCGACAGACTCGGGATAGGGTGTTACATTTGGTTGGTATCAGAGCTACGATTTAGCCGATTCTCGGACTAACGTAGCGTGTCAGAGTCTCGCTATACATGCCACATATCTGAACTGTGATAGTGTGATGAATCCTGACGTATAAATGTGATTTTCGTATAGTAATAGATCCCGAAAGAGCCGTAGCTGATAATGTAGAAAGTAATGCGCTCGCTGCTCAAGCGGACGCAAATGCCTAAAAATTGAGA
The DNA here is from genome assembly GCA_025503065.1 of Gossypium bickii. Lineage (NCBI taxonomy): Eukaryota > Viridiplantae > Streptophyta > Magnoliopsida > Malvales > Malvaceae > Gossypium > Gossypium bickii. The sequence continues at coordinate 65,049,691 of CP106711.1, read as the reverse complement.
CCGCCACGAAGCGGTCAAGAGGGAGATGCTAAACAAGCTTTCTTCCAAATGATGAGTGAGTGGTTCACTCAGTTTGTAAAGAATAACCCGACTGTTTCACAACCCCCGCCCCCGATTAATCCCCCTCAGACTACAGTTGTGCCACCGGTTATGCAGAATCTGTTGAATAAGCCTCCTGTTGACAAGATCCGTAAGTATGGGGCCGAAGAATTCCGAGCTACTAAAGATGATGATGCTGAAAAGGCCGAGTTTTGGATTGAAAATACTATTAGGGTATTCGATGAAATGTCTCTGACTCCGGAAGAATGCATAAAGTGTGTGGTATCATTACTCTGAGATGCAGCCTATCAATGGTGGAAAACTCTGATTTCTATTGTTCCGAGAGATCGAGTTACATGGGACTTCTTTCAGATCGAGTTCCGGAAGAAATATATCAGTGAGAAATTTGTTGATCAGAAACGAAAGGAATTTCTGGAACTAAAGCAGGGCCGTATGTCTGTTACGAAATATGAACAAGAATTTGTAAGACTGAGTCAGTATGCTCGAGAATGTGTATCATTTGAAGCTATAATGTGCAAAAGGTTCGAAGATGACCTTAATGAAGACATTCGTCTGTTAGTCGGGATTTTGGAAATAAAAGAGTTTATTGTACTCGTTGATCGAGCATGTAAAGCTGAGGCACTCGGGAAGGATAAGAGAAAAGCTGAGTCTGAAGCTTAAGATGTGAAAAAGCGATTTCAGAGTAAATCATTTCAGTCTGCTCAGAAAAGAATCAGAGATAATCAAAGTCGTTTCAGAGATAATGTGGGGATGCGATTAGAAATCAATCTACACCACAAATGAGTTCTAAAACTCCAGCAATTTCAGTGGCCAGTGTTGGTAATATTCGATCCGAGAGACCTGAATATAAACATTATGGAAAAAGGCATCCGAGAAGTTGTAGATTAAACGATAGAGCTTGCTTCAGATGTGGTTCGCTCGATCATTTTATTCGTGATTGACCTAAGTCTGTCGATCCAGAAACTGTTCGTACAAAATCTTCTACATAAGCTCTGAATTACTCAGTGTGTAAATTCTATCTCAGAATAATGATAACAGTCATCAAGTTTGACCTAAAATCCAGAAACAAAAGTCGTCTCACACTATACTCATTTAATTTACCACTCTCTATCACATTTCTAAGGTTCTCAATCTTGCAAAGAAAACATCGCTTTAGTTTCTAATTTAGCTAGATTTAGACTTCTATCAAATAAGGTTAATCATGTAACCAACACTCAGAAAATGAACAAGGGCTTTCCATTCAAGTATCTGCAACTATATCTACTTCACCAAAAATTAATCGTTAATTATTCACAAGCTTTCAATAGTTCAAGCCATCAACGTTGTCTTAATTTGCAGATTTTTCTATACATTAGATACTTTATACTCTTGGAATCAAGGAGCATATGACGTTTTTTTCGTCGAACCAACAATGTCATCAATTTTTGAACACAAACATACTAGCAGCCAACTCTAAGCATCTCGTCAGATAATTCTTTTAATGAGACTTTGACCGTCTGATAGCGTAAACAGTCACTTTACATTCTAGTATTAAAATATATTCCAATCCGTTCGATACTGCATTGCTGAAAAGTCACAAATTCTTTACTCAATTTAAACTGAACCCAGAATCATTGCTTTGGTTAACAATACCTTCAACCATTTTCAACTTTTCTAACACTCAACAGACCACTCAAGATTTCAAAAATGTGATAACTTTATCCATCAGAACAATTTTAACTCATAATAACATCTTTCAATCAGGAATAATCTAATAGACCTATGTTTCTGTATCATGTCTTCTAAAACATGAATTCTTCATTCAAACTATTCGTCTATTTACCTATGGATGCACGGAATTCATTTCCATTCCTGAAGATAAATTTAAATGCATATAACTCAAATTACCTTTCAACTGACCAGCTCACTCAGATAAAACAACTGAATCGATCTCAACTATCAAATAATATCATATCAAATATTCCCTTTTTCATGCTGTTAAAACAACTCAAACATACAATCTTTCAAAATTTCCTCACAAGCTAGTCAAAAGATCTTTACAATCATATTAGCTCAAGAAAACAAATATCTTGATTCAACTCATTGACCTTAATAAAATTTACCTGAGAAAAGAAAACCATCATACAATTTGAGCTTGAGCTTCCACTATCTACACTTTTTCCGATGTCAATTCCTTTCACGAAAATTAGAGAAATCCTGATACTAGAATCACCACGTTCTTATGATCAAACTACAAATACAATCATAATAAACATAGTTATCACAGCCAAAGAGCACACTTTAAAGATGAGCCATGATTGATAATTTAAAAAATGAGAATGATAAGAAAATCGAGATATAGAAATCCAAGATACGATACCACAAAGGAAGTCTAAGAACATAACTTATAAGAAAATAATAAAGATCTTGATGATTTCTCAAAGAAAACTAGAAGAAAAACAATGCTTGTACGCTCTGGAATCAATTGTAACAGAGATGATATATTTTCCAAATATATATACAAAACAAAACAACATCCAGTAGAAATAGAAGAATAGCCTCACATAAGTTTCACCAGCAACTTTTATTCCAAACATAATAGGATAGAATTCCAAAGAAAGAGATAAGAAATGTTGCTCATCAACCAATCATCGATTTCATGTATCATTATAATCAGCTGGTATTCTCATACGATAATAATTCCATCAGAAAACGAACAATCACATATATCTCTGAAGATACATGAATATATAAATAATACCCAAGAGAGATCATCATAATCTACTCAATTACAACTACTACACTCAGGCATCTTTACGATTCAAATATTATTTCTCTGACTAATTCTGTCATCACTAATCCTGTATTATTCCATTCACTAATGAAAATCAATCCGGAAGAAATTCCAGCAAATACATACTTTAGACATCATACCTGAATGAGTCGATTAGTCGAGATTAACTTTTTTCTTTAACCGTGACATCGCGAAATTCAAATGATCTTTAAAATAACCTAGTATCTTTCCAGAATTGTATTCACTTGTCAAACTATTCTTAACTTTGACCACATTATTAGTCATTCCACTATTGAGCTCTTTAGTCTCTTACTTATGAGCTCATTCAACTTAAATCTTGTGAAATTTCATTATAAAATACCTCATTGGTAAGAGGGTAAGGTCGTAAAGCCTCTAACTCGACTCTCATAAATACACACATATAACTTAGCATTCATCATTAACATAATATCTTCACATTCATATAATTCACTTCAAGCTAATTAACATACATACTTATGATACACGAAATTTTTGATTATCCTTATTCAAGTAAGTGCACTTAAACATACATTCCATAAACTTTAAGTAAGTTTACTCATAGCATTTACTTAATCAAACAAGTCAGCACATAACATCATATGACCACCAAACAAACATAGATGAGCTTATTACAATATAAACTTTCATTTCATTTCACCATTCCATATTTCAAGAATAATTCCCATTGAACTATTGTAATTTTGATGGATACTCGAGTAGTATACTTAAGGTTTGCATGTCAGCAATCCATAAATTCATATTCAAAAGTGCCCTTTTGGCACATACTCATGGAGCATACTCTCGAGCCACATATGACATAACAGGATTGCCAATTCAGGTTAAATCCTTTCGATAATGTATGCTCTAAAAGGTTACTCTAAATTACCCGCCAGGCTAAATCCATTTCATAACATATGCTCGAGAGGGCTTAATTCAGGATTGCCATTCCGGGCTAAATCCTTTTTGCAACATTTAAAACATTTTATTTGTTTCATTAATTCACCATGATCCATCGAAATACAACATTCAACCGGAACAATGACATTTTATCCATACTTCTCAACTTATGGTCATTTCGTTTTGTACATCATCACATACATATCATGAACTCTTATTCATACCTTTCCAAGTTTCAACTTATCACAATCACATTTCCAAATATCATAGTATCACTTTCAGCATCTTCGAAAGTAGCTCGGTTGGAAAGTATCTCTCCCTCAACAAAACAATTTCATCAGAGTCGAGAGATATCACAATATCACAGGTGGTAATATGGCATGTATAGCTAGACTCACATATGCTATGTTAGTCTGAACATCGACTAAATCGTAGCTCTGATACCACTAAATGTAACACCCCCTTACCCGAATTCAATGCCGGACCAGGGTACGAGGCATTACCGGACATAAACACAAGCAAACATACATTTTCGAGTCATAAATTTCCATTCAAATTAAAACTTTTCATACACATTCATATCATCCCTAAAATGAGCCTACGAGGCCCAAAACATACTTTGGAGGTGGTTTGGGACTAAACTGAGAACTCTGAGAGTTTTTATAAAACTTAGAAATTTTTTTCTAGATGCAGGGCTCACACACCCGTATGGTCCAAGGGATATGCCCATGTGAACCTGGGACACGCCCGTACTTAAGACCGTGTTTGATTTAGGGGTGCTCTCTGACTTGTGCCACACGGTCGTGCCACATGCCTGTGTGCTAGGCCGTGTAGCACATACAGCTGAGACACATGCCCGTGTCTCTGCCCCTGTTCTCAATTCTGGACATTCTATTTTGCAACAATTAAGGTGCAGAGGAAACACGGCTGAACCACATGCCCGTGGGGCAGACTGTGTGTCACACATGGTCTAGACACACACCCGTGTGTCTACCCATGTAGACAAAAACAAGGCTATTTACCAAGCCATTTTGCCACCCTCACTTGCACACATCTATATAACATCTCATGGCACAAAATCAAGCAGGAGAGAGCAACCAAACAACCACAACAAAACAAGAACATGTCATTCTTATACCATCATTCATCATGCTTATAACATCGTACTTAGCCCGTTAAAAACATACTAATTTCACATTCACAAGAGGGCATTAGCATATGAATAAACTTATGATCAACATAAGCCTTCATTCATGGGTACATATATAAGATGAATCATTAGCAATTACAAGCTAACACATATGGCCAAATTAATAATGACACACATAACAAATTGACATATTCCCTATATCTGCCATAGACTTAAAATCCTTAAATTCACTTATACCCAAAATGATAGCTTGATAGTGTGATAGAATCTCCAGTGAACTCCAACCCAAGCTAGCTTAATAACCCTATAAGACATAGGAAAGGAATGGGGTAAGCTTTGTATATAGGTTAGTAAGTTCATATGTAAATAATAAGCAACCTCAACCATATATATATATCATACTATCAACATAATGTAAATCCATACGAACGTCATTTAATTCTCATAAATATAACTTACTCAATCACATCTTACCAAGTGTTTAACATGTTTAACAATATGAACACAAATTTTATAATCTACCATAATCTCATGGTTATAATTTTATCCCATCACAATGTTTGCTCTATCAACTTATAAGAATAATTTGACATATTCTGGCATTAGCCCAACAACCGTAATCTTTCTGTTATAACATATTACAATAATTAACAAATCATTTCAAATCACATAATAAATATGCATATTAATTATGAGTATTTACACTTCAAGCATATACTTTAACATCACTTAATTTCCTAAACTCTTATCTTCACATACATTCATAACCATTTTAATTAGCAATTATGCCACTCTTTCCTTTTTCAAATATCCTGACAAATCACAATTTTCATGAATATAACATGCTATATCTTAACTCAATTTGGCTAGAAAGCCAATCACATAATCATCAATAGAATTTATCATGTATTTCATACATCACAAGTATAGACCAATAATCACAATGTTTTAATAAAATCATTCTCGTGGAAATCATGAACTCACAATTTCATGAAGTCAATGTCTATAAACTTTACGTACATACCTGTACCAATTCGTAATGTTTACATACTCTTTCTCTTCTTTGACATAATCGTTGAATTTCTTGTTGAACTACTCGGAATACTAAAGGATACTCGGGAATCTTGTACACATAGTACCGTACCAATGCCATATCCCAGATATGGTCTTACATGTAATCTCGTATCGATGCCAATAGCCCAGCTATGGTCTTACACGAAGTCTCATATTGATGCCATATCCCATATATGGTCTTACACGAATGTCTCATATTGATGCCATATCACAGATATGGTCTTACACATAATCTCAGTAACCCTAATGTCATGACATTTATATCCTATCTATTCCTAAGGTTCAATCAAGACTTTCGCTATACCAAATTTCTATCGGTCATTTTCGTAGTATCATACTCAATAACATTCACATTTCGTTTCAATAATATAACATTTACCATAATTATATCAATTAAGCATTTATACACATATAATTTAATGCTTATTAAACATACGAACATACCTCGACATAGAAATGGCGAAAAGGACTAAATCGTCAAATACTTATTTTTCCCCCGTTCTAACTCCAAACCTTGTTTTTCTTGATCTATAATATCACATTTAACTCATTTATTAATCACATTATTCAATTCAGTCCAAAAATCTTATTATGGAAAAATTACATTTTTCCCCTAAACTTTTAACATTTTACAATTTAGTCCCTAGGCTCGTAAAATGAATTTCATTCAATTTCTTCAAAGCCCAAGCTTAGCCAAACCTATTTCATGCTCATAACAGCCCCCATTTTCATTTAATCACACTTTTACTACTCAATTTATATCTTTTACAAATTAGTCCTTTTAGGCATTTTCACCGAAAATCACTTAGCAAAAATCATTTAACAAATCATAAACATGCAATTTCTACCATCAAACATCACAATACACAAATTTTCATCATGGGTAAAATTTTAGACTTTGATTATGTCTTAAATTAGTGGTAGAAATAGATATATCATGTTACAAGGATTTCAAAAACTTAAAAATCATTAAAAACGGGGCTAGAACGAACTTACAATCCAGCTTGGAAGCTTGGAAAACCCTAGGCATGGTTTCTTCATGTCGTTTCGGCCATGGGGTAGAAGATGGACAAATTTTTGCTTGATTTCTTCTTTTTAATTCATTTTAATTACCAAATTACTAAAATGCCCTTAATGAAAAACTTTGGAAACATGTCTAAGCATGTCCATTTTTGTCCACCAACTTAAACAATGGTCTAATTACCATTTAAGGACCTCTAATTTAAAATTCCATAGCAATTAGACACCTCTAACATGTAGAACTCAACTTTTGCACTTTTTACAATTTAGCCCTTTTGGCTAAATTGAGTGTCCAAACGTCAAAATTTCGAACGAAATTTTCACAAAATCATTCTGTAAAATTGTAGGCCATAAAAATATAATAAAAATGAAATTTTCTTCGTCGGATTTGTGGTCTCAAAACCACTGTTCCGACTAGACCCAAAATCGGGCTGTAACATTAGGTAAAAACCTTAAAGGAGTTGTATCTTAAGATTTTGGTGCATAAATCTTAGAAGAGATTGTAAGGTTAAACTTTGTCCTCAAAGATTTCCAAATTAGTGAATCTGAGAAAATCCTTAGTTGTGGTAAGCTAAGGTAGTGGAGTAGGCAATTGGGGCCAAACTACTATAAATTATTGTGTTATTTGTTGCACAATTTTTATTTATTCCACAACATCTCAAAGGCCTATTCAACTTCCTTATTGGTGTTCTTGAGTTGATCCTTTCGAGCTAACAAATGCCGTCAAGGGAGATAGTGATTGAATTTAAATGACCCATGCGATTGAGGTTATTAATTCAAGTTGGGCTCTTCTAGAAAGCAAGGTTGTCGAGATCTTAAATTGAGGACGCGTGTTACATGGCTAGATAATCAGTAAGAGTTGGTTTGCAAGTCTTATCAGAACCAATTACACAAGTAAGAGTTAGCAGTTGTGGCGTCCGTGATCGTTATAACCATCTTATCATTTAGTAGAAAAAAAAATTCACTTTTAAGGATCAATTCGAGTTCGTAGTGTACCAAGGCAAAGGCTAAGCATTCACATATTTGCTTTATCAATTTAATTTAAATTACTTAATTTTATTTTGCAATTATCATTTTGTTATTATTTCATATTATTTTATACTTGTTTTTCCTTTATCAACTAAAATCCCCCTTTATTTACTTTTTAGCTATGCACGTACAAGTCATGGGCACGACAACTGCCTAGACCCAGGAATCTAGTCACATAAATAGGAAAATTAAGAGTCCCTATCCCTGTGGGATAGACCCTACTTCACTATACTACAGCTTAATTCAGTTAGAGCGTAGGTTGTAACAGCCCGATTTTGGGTCTAGACGGGATAGTGGCTTTGAGACCACAAATCCAAAGTACAAATATTTGTTTTATGATTGGTTTGAGGTCCATGACATGTTTGCATAATTGTGTGAAAGTTTCATGAACAAATTTTGTGAATAAGTGTCCAATTTGACTTTTTGGACCAAATTGCAAAAGTTGCAAAATATGAGATTCTAGAAGCTTTAAGTATGAAATATTTTTGGATTATTAATTAGAGGCCCTTAAGTAGCAATTTTCCCAATTTCTATTTTTATGGACAAAAATGGGCATGAGTAGGTAAAATTTTAAAATTTAGTAAAAAGGTTATTTTGGTCAATTGGTTAATAAAAGATTAAAAAGGGAAAAATGAAGCAAAATTTGCTCATCTTCTTCAAGCTAGGGCCGAAAATTTGAAGCTCTCCATAGCTAGGGTTTCTTCACTTTTCAAGCTTGATAGTAAGTACATTCTAGCCCCGTTTTTAATGTTCTTTATGTTTTTGAAGTTGTTATCAACCGATCTAGCTATTTCTACCATTTATTTAAGCTAAGGTTCATGTTTGACATGCATGTTTTTTGATGTTTCATGGTAGATTATGAAAGTTTGATATGCAATAAACATCTTTTACTAAGTTATTTTTTATTAAAACACCTAAAAAGGTCCTTTTTGTAAAAAGTTGTAAAATGAGTAGTAAAAATTTGATTTGAAGGAAAATGTGGGCTATTATGAGCATGTGTTAGGTTCGGCTAGGCTTGGGTAACAAAGAAAATGGACACACAATTTTTCCAAAATGTGATTTTTGGGTACATTGAATAATGTGACTAATAAGTGAGCTAAATTTGATATTATAGATCAAGGAAAGCGAGGTTCAGACCTAGAACGAGGGAAAAACAGGTATTTGGCAGTTAGGTCTTTTTCACCATTTTGGTATCGAGGTAAGTTTGCATGTGAATAATGCAATGCTATATTTATGTTTTAAATTGCTTTAAAATTTTATATGAATTGTATTATTGATCTTATGAGCAAAATTACAAATGTCATGACATTAAGGTTATGGGTTTACGTGTAAGACCATATCTAGGATATGGCATCGATATGAGATTTCGTGTAAGACCATGTCTGGGACATGGCATCGATATGAGAATCATGTAAGACGATGTCTGGGACATGGCATCGATATGAGAATCTTGTAAGACCATAGCTGGGCTATCGGCATCGATATGTGACCCCATGTAAGATCATATCTGGGATATGGCATTGATATGATCCTATATGTATGTTATTCCAGAGTATCCTTTCGTATTCCAAGTGGTTCAACGAGAAAGTCAAAGATTATGCCAAATATGACAAAGTAAATAATTAAGTTATGAGTTGGTACAGGTATGTATGTAAAGTTTATATGCATTGACTTCATGAGATTACAAATTCATGATCACTATGAAAGTGACTTTAAGTTAACCATGTGAATATTGGTTTATGTGTGTGATGAATAAGTACATGGTAAAGTTGATTGAAACTTATGAAAAAGGGCTTTTAGGCCAAATGGAATTGAGATATGAAATGTTTTATTTCCTTGATTGTGACTCAATGAATATGAAATGAAGGAAAGATTGGTATTAATATTTATTAAAAATATTTATGAAATCTTACGATTAAGTGTTTACATTTATGATGTGTAAATTCATGGTAGATTCGGTTGACGAACATGGGTAAGGCTTTGGGACCAAATCGATTGGTGAGATAGTAAATGTTTTTCGTTTGAATTGTAACACCCTTTAATCGAATTCGAAGCTAGAACCGGGTACGAGGCATTACCGGACTTAACATACTTTATCATATAATATTGGGCCACAATTTTCATACAAACTTAAAACCCTTTATCCGTCTTCACAACGTCTCTATTATAGGTCTTCGAGACCTAAAACATACATATGGAGTGATCCGAGACTAAACCAGAAACACTTAAAATTTTTTATTCAAAATAGGGCCACACGCCCGTGTGGATAGGGACGCACCCGTGTAGACAGGCTATGTGGTCACACACACCCATGTCCCTAGTCCATGTGAATTTTATTTTTCATTTCGAACCTAGAGGGGTTTTCACACGGCCTGGCACATGCCCGTGTGTGAAAACCTTGACATTCTCTTTTTGATGTCAGCAGACACCTAGTGGCACACGACCTAGTCACACGCCCGTGTGCTGACCCGTGTGACGAACTGAATTTTTTGGAAATTAGATGCAGGGGACACACGACCTATCAACACGCCCTCGGGGCTGGCCCTGTGTGTGTCTACCCGTGTGGGCAATTATAAGGCTATTTACTAAGCCAATTGCCACCCTGAAAAACAATCACGCTTATACCATTTCAAGCAATACATAGCATAGCAATAATGCACCATTAACATTCACTAATTCATCATACATCTACTTCACACACTACTCATTCAGTTTCATCAACTTGCACTTCATGAACTTCATCATCATTGAGTATATATAACTTAACTATTATCGGCCAATTCTAATGGCCATTTAGCATTAATAGCCAACACCTTGGCTAACCAATATGACATAACAAAATGACCAAGTACCTATACATTCCATACTCAAAATAATCAAACTTTACTATACCAAAAGAATAGCTTGATAGTGTGAATTGAACTCCGACGTCCTTCGATCCCCGAGCTAGCATGGTGATACTACAAAGAAATGGAAAAGAGAGGGAGTAAGCATAACGCTTAGTAAGTTTGCATGTATTAGATAGCAATATAAAATCTTATGATACATTCATACTTTACTTTAAGCATTAATGCAAGCTCTCAAGCACATTGACATGGCTTACTCATGCTTACTCTTACCAATCACATAACACATATCGGACTTATTCCTCGTAAGTATCTCATATGCACCTGTATCACGTCATCACATAACTTTAGCACTTTTTCCATCTTGAATATAAACTTAGCTCTTTATCATCTTTAGCATAAACTTAGCTCTTTACCAGTTGAACCGCTTGGAATATCAAAGGATACCCGGAATTCATCATACACTTAGTAAGATGCCAATGCCATATCCCAGATATGGTCTTACATGGGATGACATGTCAATGCCGATGCCATATCCCAGATATGGTCTTATACGGGATCTCATATCAATATCGAAGCCATACCCCAAATATGGTCTTATACGAGATCGTATATCGATGCCATGTCCCTAACATGGTCTTACATGAAATATCTTATTTGATGCCGATGCCATATCCCAAATATGGTATTATACGGGATCTCAACTCGGTGCTGAGGTCATATCCCGGATATGGTTTTATACGAGACCTTATAAATCTCATGTCTTGACGATGGTATCCTTTCTATTCCTAAGGTCAACCGGGACTTCAACATCATAAATCTTCATCCAATTCTCATAGAAACATCATTGATCCATTTTCATAGAAATAATGTGCATTTCATATAATCTCAAGCATTTCAATACATAATGACATAAGGTTAATTTATTACACACAAACTTACCTCGTTATCAAAATGTGTATAATTGCTCGATTTAGTCAACCACCGTGTTCTTTCCTCAGTTTCAGTCCAGACTTCATGTTTCTTGATCTATAATGAAAATTTCACTCTTTTAATGATCACATTGACTAAATCGAACCATGGATATACTTTAGCAAAATTATAATTTTGCCACTATACTTTTTCATATTTATAAAATGGTCCTTAGGCTCGTATAATGAAATACACTCATTGTAACAACCCAAACCCGGCCCAGATGTTATGACCGAATTTGGTTTGCTACGGAGAAAACATTTTGAAATCTTTGAAAACCAGTTTAACCTTTTTAGTAAAAGATAGTTATTTTGGTTAGAACATTTGAGGTGTGATAACCCATATTTAGATTTATTTTGAAAATAATTTGTTAAGTCAAGTTAATATGTATATTTTAAATGTACCCGATGGTACTTTAAAACCTTTACGATTGCTTTGGAAAACATATGAACTCGTTCTTACAAGTAAGTAGTTTAAAACAAGTATTCAAACATGTAACGCTAATAAAATAATCCTAGGAGGCCTTATTACAACCCAATTAAAAATTAAACCAACAACCGAAAAATAAATAAACCGAAATTCAAGTCTATTAAATTTAAATCCCACTGCATGGCCACCTCGAGTCCTCTCGGCTCCATATCCGCGATCTACGTGTCACCCAAAAATAAAGGAGAAGGTGAGTCACCAAGACTCGTGATGTAACCCTTCCCCTGGTTTAAGCAATTTCATACACACTTTATAACAATCAACATGCATAAGGTTATGTACCCAACCTAGCCAACCAAACGCCTCTGTCTACCCCGTTGTGGTACCAAACCACTGGTGACGTATAGTCACAGATGTGATGCCAAATCACTAGAGGTGCCAAACCTCTGGTGTCCGAAGACACAAATCGGTTGATGGGGCCAACCCATCATGTGATACCAAATCACTGGCGTCAATCCCGTATTATCATCTGTGGGGCCAACCCACTGTGGTGCTAAGCCACTGGGATCAGACGCTATGAGGTGCCAAACCTCTGGAGGTACCAAACCTCTGGTGACCGTAGTCACAATGTGTTACCAAAACACTGGTGTCCGTTGACACAATATCACTGCCCCCTCCTCTCATCAACCCATATCAAACAATTATAACAGAGTTCATGCCATCATACATTTATTACATGTATCAAATAAGCCATGCTTCCCAAAAGCATTATAATCAATCTCATACTGACAGAGACTTACCGGGATCCTCGCTTGTACCGTTAAGGTACTAAATTCGTATCTACATCAAGCAGATTTACATACAACATGTATCTAGTACAGTTTATTAATTGTTATAAGTGTGTATGTACACACCTGTCACCACGATAGTCCTTAAGTTCCGAAGAAAACTGATTGGCCATACTCAAAGTCCTTGCCCCTATATTCGGCCAACTGTCAATGTTAGTACCCAAAGGCCTATTCGGCCAAACCCAAAATTTAAGAGAGTTCTCTTGTGAACCCGAAACCTTACCTATTCGCTTTTGAGTACTAACTTACGAGATGTGATTACCTTTCTTCCTACAATCGGCCATCACTAAAGTTAGTAGCCTTCGGCTTCAACGAATACTTAAATAAATATATATAGATCCTTACCGAAATCGCTTGACAGGGAATGGGCTTGAATCGTATTCCTTAAAATCCCGGCACCTAAACAAAATCGATTCTATCACTGATTAATCACTGAAATAATTCGGCTTTTCCATTTAACCAAGTCGATAGAGAGAAGAGATATGGGAGAGGAATTTCGACATACTTACCCTTGCTTCATTATTCGGCCAAGACTTCACAAAACATGGAGAAGGGAAATTCGGCTATGGCTAGGGAGTAGGTTCGGCTAACCAAGAAAAAGGGAAGAAAAGAAAGTGAAGATGAGAAAGGGATTCGGCAAAGAGGAGCAAGGTAAGTTTTGGCACAAGAGTTTCTATGAAAGAAAGAAAATAAAAGAAAGAGAGGGATGAGAGGGAGGGATGTTCAGTTTTGAGAAAGAAGAGGAAAAGAGATAACAATTGAGAAGGATGCTAGCCGAAATTGTCAAGTAAAAGGCTAGAAAAGAATTCGGCTCCCCCCTTCACATAGTCTCCATGCCGTCCACTCCACTCCAACAAGGAGTTCAAATTTCGGCAATTAACTTGACTTGCTCTTGACCAATCGTTTGAAGATATTCAAAATAATTTGAATAAACTAGAAGCCTAAATTTTCTCTGCAAACTCTTGTTGATTATTCACATAATAATCCAATTAATAAATAAAATAACTTCCTTATTATCCTTAGAATTAAGCAAATAAAAATCCAATTTAAAAATGCTCACATTATCCCTTAATATTGAAATCAAATTTGAGCATTTTCTCTCTCTTATTGCCGTCCAAACAAGGTGCCAAAAAGGAAATTGCTGTGACTCGAACCAAGGCTCTCCCTTACCCCTTGTGGCGTCACATGTAACTCCCAAGTAGCCCTCCTTTTGCCACTTTACTAAGCTGATTTTTATGTCCACAAATCCTCTATTTATTCTTGTATCCCCTACTTGCTAAGGCTCCCTATCTTTAAAGTTCCCAAATTAAATTTTCTACTATCCCGAACCAACTCAAGACCCTTAATTAAGTCTTACTACACCACAATCAATACCATAGCAATTCAAACTCAGGCAAAATAATGCAAACATGAATAACCCCAATTTTAGGATGTTACACTCATTTCCTTGGTTACCCAAGCCTAGCCAAACCTATTTTAAGCTTATAGTAGCTCATGTTTTCCTTCAAAAATTAATTTTTACTACACATTTTATCACTTTTACAATTAGGTCCTTTTTATGAGTTTTCCATGAAAATCACTTAGAAAAATATGTTTATCCTACATCAAACTTTCATATTCCTCCATTAAACATCAAAATACATGCATGTCATACATGGGTAAATTTTTGAACATGAACCCTAGCTCAAAATATAGCTAGAAATAGCTAAATCGAGCTACAAGGATCTCAAAAATACGAAGAACAATAAAAACAAGCTAGGAGCTATAATGGTCTAATTGCTAAATAAGGACCTCTAATACATTTTCTATTGCTATCTCATACTTGAATCTTCTAGAATCTCATATTTTTTAATCTTTGCAATTTAGTCTTAATGAATAAATTGATCACTAAATTATAAAATTTCTTCATGAAATTTTCACATAATCAAGAAAACATGTGATTGACCTCATAAAAACCATAAAACACATATTTCTACCTCAAATTTGTGGTCTTGCAACCACTATTCCGACTAGGCCCTGAGTCAGGCTGTCACATGAATTGTGATTTATCGGTTATGTATGAAAAAGGAAAGATTTACATAATTACCTATTAAAATGGTTATGAAAGTATGAGAAGTTAAGATTTAAATCATTAAAAGATGTTAAGCACTAGGCTTGAAAATATGAATACACATAATTAATGTACATGTTACTATGAGGCTTGAAATGATTTGTTAATGACTATTATGGTATGTTTTATTGGAGAGATTATGAATGTTTGGAAAATGTTAAGATGTATTAAATTATGCTTAAAAATTGAAGGGGGTAAGCATCATGATTGAGTAAGTTATGTCTATGAAAATTTAATGACGTTTATGTTATGTTATGTTATGTTAGTTGTATGACAAATGTATTACTATTTTTTCTTATTATTTGCATACGAACTTACTAAGCTTTGTAGCTTACTCCCCTTCCTTTCCCACATCTTATAGGGTTTTATGCTAGCTCGAGTTGGAGATCGTCGGAGATGCTATCACACTATCAAGCTATCATGTTGGGTATAAGTGAATGCAAACCCCTTTGAGGTTATGGCATGCATAAGGACTTAGTCATTTAGTGTATGAGTCATTATGATTTGACTAAATGTATTAGCTTGTGATGGTTAAAAGTTGGATGTAATGTGTAGCCATCCAAATTGGCTTATATTGGCTAGATGGTTGTAAGCCCATATAAGTATGTATGTGCATATGTCAATGTTTTGTGACGTGGTTTATATTTGTTTAATATATGATGGTTAGGTGTTTATTCATATGTTAATACCCTTTGAGTGTGAATTTTGCATGAAAGAATTTGGCAAGGCCTAATGTTATAATGCATGATAGATGATGGTATGAAAATGATACGCTATTGCTTGATCGTAGTTGTTTTTGAAGGCATTTATATGCTATGATTTGTGCCATGTGATGTTGTGTGAATGTGTGAAAGTAAGGGTGACAAAATGTCTTGGAAATTAGCCTTGTATTTGTCCACACGGGTAGACACACGGGCGTGTGTCTAGGCCGTGTGTAACAGACAGCTTGCCTCATTGGTGTGTGTTATGACTGTGTGTCCCTTGCACCCTAATTAATGCAAAACAAAATACTCAGTAGTAAACACACGAGCACGAGACAAGGCCGTGTGTCTTGGTCGTGTGAGCGACACGGCCATAGGACATGGGCATGTGCCTAGGCCGTGTGAAGTCTGCACTTAATTTTTGGAATTTAATTCGCCACATGGCCTAAGGACATGGGCGTGTGCCTTGGCCGTGTGACCTTATTTAGTTGATGACATCATAAATAGAATGTCCCCTATTTTGGACACGGCCTGAAGCACAGGCGTGTGATATGCCACACGAGTGTGTCCCTTCACCCATATGGGCGTGTGGACCTGTTTCATGATGAAAATTTTCTAAGTTTCCCGAAAGTTTCTAAAGTTCTTAGTTTAGTCCTGACCCGTTCCTAATGTATGTTTTGGGCCTCATAGGCTCGTAATAGGGACAATATGAATGTGAATGCAAATTTTAAATTTTAGATGGAAATAAATGTCTCGGTTTTGTATGAATGCTTGTGTTTAAGTCTGATAATACCTCGTACCCTGTTCCAGCATCGAGTATGGGTAAAGGGTGTTACATTTAGTGTTATCAAAGATATGGTTTAGTCGATTCTTAGACTTACATAGCGTGTGTGAGCCTAGCTATACATGCCATATTACTACCTATGATAGCATGATATCTCCCGATCCTGACGAAATTTTTCTGTTAAGATAGAGATGTTTTCCAACTGAGCTACTTTCGATAAGGCCGAAAATGATATTAAGATGTTTGAAAATGTGTTTGTGATGAGACGAAACTCAGAAAGGTAAGAATAGAAGTTCATGATATGTATGTGATTGCATATAAAATGAAATAGACATAAGTTGAGAAATATGGGATAGTGAAATGAAATAAAATTTTATATTGTTATAAGCTCACCCATGTTTGTTCGATATCCATATGATGTTATGTGCCTAACTTATTTGATTAAGTGAACGTGATAAGTAATCTTACTCAAATCGATGGAATATGTGTTTATGTACGCTTGTTTGAATAAGATAATCGGAAAGTTTGTGCAACATAAATATGTATGTTAATTTGCTTGAAGTGAATTATGTGATTGTGACGATATTATTTGGATGATGAATGCTAAGTCATATGCGTGTATTTATGAGAGTCAAGTTAGAGGCTTTACGACCTTACCCCCTTACCATTGTTGCTTTATAATGAAAATTCACGAGAATCATGTTGAATAAGTCTATAAGTGTGAAACTGAAGAGTTCAGTTGTGAAATACTTAGTAATGTATATAGAGATGAGAATAGTTTGGAAAGTGAAAACAGTTTTGGAAGATATATCAGAATGTTTTAAATATTATTTAGATTACACAATGTCTCGGTTAAAGAAAAAGTTAATCTCAGTTAAATGACTCATTCAGGGATTTATGTGATTGTCCGTTTTCTGATGAAATTCTTATCGAGCGAGAATGTTAGCTGACTATATAGTTAGATGAAAGTACTGTTGATTTAGTTGGTTCATGATCTACATTTCTTTATCTCTTCGGAATTCTATTCTAATATGTTAGAATGAAGTCAATGGTAAAAAAAATCTATGTGAGACTATTTTTATGTTCTATTGATTATGGTTTTGTTTTATATATGCGAGAAATATATTATCTCTGTTATGATGGAAGTCCATAGTCGGTAAGCAGTGTTTTTCTTTTGACTTTCTCTGAGGAATTATCAAGATCTTTATTATCTTCTTGTGAGTTATTTTCTCGGACTTCCGATATGGTATCGTATCTTGGATATCTGTATCTTGATTTTTCTATCATTCTTATTTCATGAATTATTAACCATGGCTTATCTTTAAAGTGTGTTCTTCAGCTTGTGATAACTATGTCTATTATGATTATGCTTTTAGTTCGATCATAGAAACGTGGTGATTCTAGTATCTGAATTTCTCTAATTTTCATGTAAGGAGTTGACATCGGCAAAGGTATAAGTGGTGAAATCACAAGCTCCAGGTAAGTTAATTAAAGTCAATGCATTCAACTGGAATATCCGTGTTACTTTGAGCTAATGCGATTCTAAAGATCTTTGATTAACATGATAAGAGAATTTTGAAAGATTGTGTGTTTGAGTTGTTTTGATAGCATTAAGAGAGGAGCATTTTGTTATGTTATTATTTGATATTTGGAATCGACTCGGTTGTTTTTATCAAAGTGAGTTGTTCAGTTGAAATGTGATTTGAGTTATATGTAGTTAAGGTATTGAAACACCCCACACCCGGCCCACAAGCCTTGACCGGATCTGGTATGTTCCTCGATGTAAACCGGTTAAAATTCTTTTGTTACTTTGGAAAATAGTGTGTTTTGAAAGAAATGTTGTTTTGGGTTGGGCTCGAGTTGAAAACAAATTCGTTTTATATGGAAAACCTTTTTGGTTTTAGGCGATAAAACATCTAAAGTTCATTAGAAAGTAAATTTACTTAATCTTTAACTTAATAAAATTTTGTAAACATAATAAAACAATGGAATAGTTCAACAGTGGCCTTATTACATCAACATTCAAAATTTGAAATAAATCCAAATACTTAAAATGTAAAAGTCCCAAAATTAAATAAACTTCAAGCTGAGCATGGCCACCACAAGTTCTGCCGTCCCTATCCATCACTGTTCGTCACCTGAAACATGTTCCCACAACGGGGTGAGTCAACAGACTTAATGTGTAACCAACACTAAGATTTAACAATTTAGGCATATATTATCATGTCACATATCAATACATATAACAGATAAAAATAATGATGCAACCCGAACCCAAACCTAGATGCCATCCACTACACATCACCCGTACCAACCTGCACACCGTGGGGACTACTAAGTCAACCCTCCATCCGCTACACACCATCGAAGGCTGCCGCTGCAGACGACACGCTCATTGCCCTTATAATTTTCGTGGCATAGCCACCAGATAATACTTGTGTCATGTGACACCACATTCAGATAATGTGACCGAAGTCCCCACATTCAGATAATGTGACCGAGGTCACCACATTCACTTCCCCTTTTTCATATAACCCGAATGCCCCATATCATACATACCATGCACATCATGCCTTAATTCACATTCTTATCACTTTTCACATATTATATATAACATGTATTCATAATCTTAGTAGGAGTAGGAAACGTACCTGGGTACATGTACCATTGTATGGTACCTTAGCCATATTTTCACAATCTTATTAACATGCTCATATTAAATATTGCCATAAATCTTATTAAAAGATAGTGTGAGGTACACACCTGATTCGCTTAACAAATTCACTGAAATCCCGAAACCCCGATCTACGCTTTAGATCCTTTAGTTCCTTGCTGCCGATTCACTTCCTGATCAGATCCCGAAACTTTATAGTGTTTCTTGTATTCGGCTAGCACTAAATCAATTTACAGATTAGCTTCCGGCTTTTAATCGAATAAAAACATATCCAAATACTAAAATAGGGCCTTGGCCGAATATTAGATTCTCTTACCTTGTGAATCTCAAAACCCGAAAACAACCACTTGCTTAGGGAGTTGTCGAAATACCTATAGGCTCATATTAGATTCGATTTAATGGCCTTTGGTCGAATATAAAAATGACTTACCTTGAACCTTTGAATCCCAAAATTCTCTTCCTTATAGTCGACCTAGACAAATCCCAAAAGATCCTTCAAGGTTTCGGTCACAACAATAATGAGATTAAAGCCTTGCGTTTCGTCAGTTAGAGAAGGAAAAGAATAAGGGTTCGGCTAAAAGAGATTCTTACCAAAAGAACAATCGAAACACAATTGACCACCACCCTTAAGAAATCGGCAAAAAGCTTGCAAGAGAAATCAGTTCAAAAGAAGTAACCCTTCGGCTTTGGGCTTTGAACAATCGGCTAATGGTTGCCTTGGGGTTCGGCACTTGGAGAATTGAGAGAAAAAGAAGAAGAATGATGAAGAAATTGGTTAAACTTTGCTTGAGTTTTCGACTTTGGCAAAATAAAAGAGAAGAGAGAAATTTTGCTAGAGGATTTCGGCAGATGAACCAAAAGAGAAAAGGAAGAATGAAGGTTAGCCTCTCTTTTCCTTTTTCAGCCGAAGTTACTAAGCTAGAGTCCCTTACTTGGCCATCACTTCTCATATCTTTATCACTTCATTTTAAAAATTAATAGAAATAATCCTTCAATTGTCCACCACTTATCTCTAAAAATAAGGGATAAAACTCCTAAAAATTAGCCTAAGTGTCGTCCCCCTACTCCCCCTTATTGACGTCACAAGCCCAAAATAAAAGCCTTGGAATTATGCTTCCCACGCGACTCAAACACAAGCCCTTCTTGCACAGTGTATGGCGTCATTTCTAGAGCCTTAAGTGGCACCTCCAAGCCACTTTTCCAAGCCCAATTCCATGTCATATTTCCTCCATAAATTTTCTTAAGGCCACCTTGCCTTAGTTCCCTCTTTTAAACTTTAAAACTTAACATTTCTAAGACATTTCCTTACATTTCCAAGACAAGACATTTCCTTACATTTCCAAGACAAGACGTTTCCTTATATTTCCAAGATTCTAAAAATGCACACAACACATCCATATCACAATAGACATGCTATTTCATAAAATTAAGCAAAAATGCATAAGCCCAATTTCAGGATATTACAAGTATCATCAGTTATGGTAATAAATTTTGTGCATTCACGAGTATATTGATGGACAGTCTGAATGAAGGATTGATATCCTAAAGAGTATGATACCGAGATATACCTATTAGATTTGTTCTATTCTGATGATGTTATTATGAGTTAAAGTTGTTCTGAATGATATGGTTATCACATTTATGAAATTTTGAATGGTCTATTGCATGTTAGTAAAGTTGAAAACAGTTGAAGGTATTATTAACTAAAGCACTGGTTTTGAGTTTAGTCTGAATTGAGAAACGAAATTGCGATTTTTTAGTGATGTACTATTGAACAGGTTGGAATATGTTTTAATACAAAAATGTAAAGTGAAAGTTTGTATTTTCAGACGGTTAAAGTCACAATAAAATAGAACTATTCGACTGGTGATTTAGAGACAGCCACTTCTACGTTATGTTGTAAATTTGATGAATTCGTGTGTTTTACGAGAAATGTCACGTACTTCCTGGTCCAAAGGGTTAAGTATCTAATATCATACAAAGATCTGAATTTAAGACAGCGTAAAGGTTTGAGATGTTAAAGGACTGTGAGTAGTTATCAATTAAACTATGGGAAAGCGAATATAATTACAGATGTTTAAATTGAAAATTCTTTATTTATTTTGTGGGTATTGGTTACATGGCTAATCTTATTGATGATAGCCTGGTTCTAGCTAAGTTAAATGTAATATCCGAGATTTAGGGGTTATGCGTTTTAACTTAAATATATGTGGCAATGTGCTTGTGTGTGGTTTGTATGTGTTTTGGGGGCTTCGGGAACCTTAGGATGAAGGTAGGAGCCTTAGAAAAATATTTGATTTTTAAGTGTTAAAGGAGAGCTAAGGGAGCAAGGCCTTAAGAAAATTTATGTGTGGACTAAGACATAAGAAACCAGCTGGAAAAGTGGCAAGGGAGGCGCCACTTAGAGCACAAGGGAGTGACGCCTCAGGGGGGGTGAAGGGGCCTAGGTTCGAGCAGCACAGGTAGCGTTTTGAGCTTTCATTTTTCGGCAAGGAGGTGCAGTGGTGGATGGCACAAGGACTTTGAATGGATGAGTGAAAGACCAAGTCAAATTCATTTGAATTTCGGCTAAGAAGGGAAGATATGTGTTGACTCATTCAAATTCATTTGAATGAGAGGTGAAGAGAAGAATTAGGAGAAAAATGTGGGATTTGAGAAGAGGGGGAGAGTTGGCCGACCAAGGGACTTCTATGATGACAATTTCGGTCATGTAGGTAGGGGGAGAAGCCGAATATGCTTAGAAAGGTTTAGGCACTTTGTTGTGCGATTTTTTCTTCCTGAAAGCCTTTGTGTTCTCTTCTTTTGTGACCTAAAACCGAAATAGGAGACCACTCGTGCACCTTTCTTCTCCTTTCAGTTTGTTCTCTTTCTTCTTCATCTACTAAAAGCCGAATCCAACAAGCACCCTAGCCGAATCTTTAAGTCTCATTTTATCACTTTTCCATAGCTCTTCGGTTGAGTTCTCTCCATATTTCCTTGAAGCCGAATCCTTGATTGAGCCATACCACCATTCTTTTCTTCCTCTTCCTCACCAAAGCCGAACCACACCAACTTTCAATCTCTTTTCTTCTTCTTCTCACGGTTTCCTCTGTCATCAAAAAGCCAAAAGCACATTTGACCATAGCTGATTGCATCTTTAACCTTTGAAGCCGATTTATCCACTAGATCAAAAGCCGAATCCACATCTTGTTGCTATTGCTTTCTAAACCAAAAAGATTCTTTGCATCTCTACTCTTTGAAATCGATCTACTTATTCTTAAAAGCCGATCAACCTTCTATAGTGGCCTAATCTCGCTGTGTTCCAAGCAAAAGTGTTCAATCGATTTCGGTAAGGGTTAGCTGTTAGTTGGTTTCCCTTCTTTTTCCTTTGGTTAGCCGAAAATCAAAGACTCTAATCCCTATATCTCTTTGGCTGAAACCTTGAAGGCGGATTTCGGGATTCACTTGTAGCCGACAATTGGAAGGTGATCTTTCGGGATTTGGACGATTGAGGTAAGCAAGATATTGACATTCGGCCAAAGGCCATATTATTTTAAGGGATGGCCGATTCTAACCATGGTCTTTTAGAGGGAGTTCGACAGAGATAAGGAGAAGTTTCGGGTTTCAGATCTATTTCGGTAAGGCTAGTTAAGTTATAGATTCTATTTCGATTAGATCTTATATGTCGATTAACCGAGTTTTGATTAAGTGTTCCTCAATGGATGCGAGTACCAGTGGAGGAGAGAAAGGGGTAGTTCCTACCCTTAAATTTAAGAAACGCTCGGTTTCTACTGTACGTGATTTGCCACCGGGGTGTGGGCCAGCATCGAAAAGGGATATGTAGATCGCTGTTACCCCTGCTAGCGAGAGTGTCGGTATCGAGAGTGTCGTTCTCACTGTTATCAAGTGTGTAACCCTACATTAATTTCCCGATAGATTAATAGTATTAATATTAAATATGTGATTATGAAAATTCGAGTAACATGGCTAAGGGTATCATTCAATGGTACAGTGCATTCAGATACGTTACCTCCTTAATACTCAGTTAATAATGTTATAGACATTGATATGAAATATGGGTGATTTCGTTATGACTTTGGGGTAAGGCACATTGCATGATATCTAAATAATATGTATGTTGCATGGGCATATGGGTGATAATGATAAATGGGAAGTGTTCCGGTGGTTTTACCACATTATCCGGTGACTTATGTCACTTACTATGAATCCGGTGACTCTGTCACATTATCTGGTGGCTATGCCACGTTATAAGGGCGATGTGTAGTTGACTGGAGCGACTGCCTTTGAGGGTGTGTAGCGGATGGAGGGTCGATTTAGTAATCCCCACGGTGTGATTGGCAGGTACGGGTGGTGTGTAGAGGATGGATATCTAGGTGGCTCGGGGTTGTATTTCATTTTATATATAAATGTGACTTAATATGTTATGATTCGATATGCATGTTATGGGCTTATGGCCGAATATGACTAAAGAATGGGCTTTGCCGAAATGTTTAAGATTAAGGCTATGATCGGTTGGGTTTTGGTGTAGCTGTTACACATTGAGTCTGTTGACTCACCCTTCGTGGGCTAACTTTTTGCAGGTAATACTTTGCAATATGGATCGGGTCAGCGAGGACTATGGGTGGCCATGCTCAGCATTTTCGGGTTTGTGAACAGTTGAATTTTTCGTTTACTTTAGCATTCTTTTCTTTCGGGATTTATTTGGTATTTTAAACTTGTAATAAGGCCACTATTTAATTGTTTAAGTTTTATGCTTTAAGTTTTATTTCCATTCGAAAATCGATAAACAAATAACTAAACATTTTCCTTAACAACTTCAAACGTTTTATCACCTAATCAACTCACGGTTTTCCAACTTAATGAGCTTTTAAAATTCAGCAAATCTTTTAATCCGTGGAATATGAAAGAAACGTTTTTTTTTTTAAGATATACAAACTGGAACGACAACACGATTTTCAACTTGACAAAACACAAATCTGATTTTGAAAACCACCATATTTCTCAAGATGATAAAACGAGATTTAGCTAAGTTTTACTCAAGGAGCATGCCAGATCCGGTCGGGGCTTGTGGGTCGGGTTTGGGGTGTTTCAACTTGGTATCAGAGCCCAGTTTTAAATGCTCGACCTTGGGTTTTGAAGCCCACAACGTTTTCAAAATTTGAGCCAAAATGGGTTTTTGAAATTTTTCATTAAAATGGTCCTCTGGAAGCATGGCACCTGAGTTCTCGGCCCAGGTCCTCCAGGTAAGTTCTTTTGTTGATAAATTGATTTGAGTATGCTGATGTATGATACTTTAGCTGATAGGCCTAGGAAACTATACTCTAGAGACACGGACCCTAGGTATATGTGTACTCCTACGGGAAAAAAAACCACTGATTAAATCTCTATTGCATAAAACTCTCTTTAAACAAGAAGTGAAAAGACTCTAATGCATAAAATTTCATAAAAACAGATAAACCGCGACAGTAGACATGAGTTCTACAGGACGTGGTCGTAATACTCGTGGGCACGGCAGAGGCAGAATGACTGTGTCGAAACCAGTCAGGTCTGTTCAGGGTTCCGAAAATGAGGCACCGCCACCACCGTAGAAATTTGAATTTCGGGAGCGACGAGGAGGAGATGATGCGATATCACGAGTTATCTTTGCGAGTTTTAGAGCGAGTGGCAGGAGCTAGTATGGGAAATGGGGCTCGAAAGTCAGTATCTGAGAGACTTAGATCAAATAGAGCCGAGGTTTTTAGAGGAGTATCTGGGGTAGCTCCGAATGTAACGGAGTATTGGTTAGAGGCAGTCAAGAGGATCATGGATGATTTGGACCGCCTTTGCGAGAGAGAAGTCGAAAGGTCTTTGTTTTGCCGCCGGGATGAGGCCTACCAGTGGTGGCTCACTGTCAGAGAGGGTACCCCTGCAGATCGAGTGGATTGGGGGTATTTTAAGACTAAGTTTGAGGGGAAATACGTCGGAGCTAGCTACATAGACACGCAGAGAAAGGCGTTTCTAAATCTAGTACAAGGAAGCAAGTCGGTAGCGGAGTATGAAGCGGAGTTTTTGCGATTAAGCCGGCACGCCAGGGGAATTGTGGCTACTGATTACGAGTGATGTGTCAGATTCGAGGATGGATTGCGAGATGAGCTGCGAGTGTTGATTGCCCCGCAGTAGGAAAGAGACTTTGCAATCTTAATGGATAAAGCTCGGATAGCTGAAGAAGTTAAGCGGAACGAGAGACAGAATCGGGACAGAGGTCAGAATAGGAATAATAGGAGCTATAGATCTTCAGGGTCATCCGGGAATTTTCAAAAGAGACCTAGAGTTGATGGGCCGCAAGGTCAACAGGTTGCTGTGGGAAGACAGTACCGTACTTGTGCTCAGTGTGGAAAGATGCACCCGGGAGAATGCTGGAAAAAGACAGGGGGATGTTTTAAGTGTGGGTCCAAAGATCATATGATTAGGGACTGTCCGGTGGATACAGATAGGAGCCGACAGGCAGGTCAGGGTTTTAGTCAGGCTGGCAAAGGTGGATAGTAGCCGTCGAGAGGTCGTGGTCCGAATGGCAGAGGTAATGGTTCTGGTAGAGGTCGCGGAACACCAGGCAGAGGTGGTGGTAACACGGAGGCGAGACAGTCGGGTCTGGTATATGCGGTTCGTCGGAGGGAGGATGGTGATGCACCTGATGTCATAACGGGTACGTTCCTTATTTCTGGATTACCGTTTATTGCTCTGATAGATATAGGGTCAACTCATTCATACATCGCTAGTGAAGTATCTGGAACTTTGAATGTGAACTCTAAGACTGTACCTAGAAAGATGACTGTACTTAGTCCTTTAGGGCAATCAGTAGTAGTAGACAAACTTTTTAAGGAAGTGCTTTTAGAAGTTCAGGGGACGCAGTTTCTGGCTAACTTAATGGAGTTGCCATTCGGGGAATTTGACCTTGTAACACCCCCAAACCCGACCCACGAGCCTTGACCGGATCTGGTTATGTCACTGCGGAAAGACGGTTGAAAATCTTTTGACTTTAGAGTAAACATGAAAATTTGATAACTTTTGAAATCCATGTCCATTTAAAATTATAAGTAAAACTTTGTTTTTATGAAATGTCCACATTAAAACTTTAATATATAGATATACTTTGAATAAATAGATTGCTAAAAATAAAGTCATATTTATATAGTGATTTAATTTTAATCCAACCATAATAAAAAAAATAATACCAAACATAATAATAATGCCTTTATTACAACCATTATTTAAACAAAATCCTTAATATTAAAAATACATAAAATAATCAAAACATCTTCTTCGGCATGGGCCACCTTGTATCCTCTCCAACCCGGTCCAAACATCACGCTTCACCTGAAATGGTTGAGAAAAATAGGGTGAGTCCACAGACTCAGTGCATAACCATAACACATATTTCCACACGTATGGGCTTGGCCCATATCCACACAATCCACGAACCAATCATGCAATCATGCATCACAGCCCACCCTAGGTCCATCCATTACACCAACCCTAGCAGACTCCCTGCTCAAGGCCGTGGCTAATCCACCGATCACAACCGAGTGATCCCACATATCTTACCTTGGCGGACTGCGCACAAGGTCGTGGTTTGAAACACCGATCACATCGTGATCCCAACAGTAATCCGTCTACGGTGATGCACTCAGCTATCAACCGCCGAGATGGGCACCAAGCCAACATCTCCCTTGATGATGCACACAGCAACTCATCAAGCGCTAATGTAGCCCGAAGCTAACACTAGACCACGTACACCAATGTGTACTCCCTTCCTTCCTCGATCAAACCCAAATCCCATGCATATATGAAAATGCCTCTTATCAAATCATCATATAAAATGAGTATACATCTCATATCATTACCACATCATATATATATACATCATAATAACTTTAATATCACAAACTTACTCACCTGATATCCATTTATCCAAAACATGGTATTCACCACTTTAGCCATTATGATCGGCTACCACACATCATACATATGTACAACCGTTCGCAAGCAATTAACCGAAGAAATAGTGCGATGATTACGCACCTGATCACTTGGAGTTCTAAACTATCAATCCCAATGCTATCGCTAAACGAGACTACGGCTATCTGCCTATAGCTTTCACCTGCTGCTGGCCCACACCCCGGTGGCCAATCTCGAACTGCCGAGACAGCTCTTTTCTTAAACTTCGGGATAGGAACCTTCCCTTGCCCACCTTGACTGGTAGTTGCCTCCATCAAAAAGCTTAATCAGACAAACCCGGTTAAACCCTAAGTCATAATCTAGGTACGAATCTTACTTGAAATATTCTTACCAAACAACTTGAATCCCGAATGCTACTAAATGCTTCTGCCGATGCTAACTATACACCTCCCAAAACGGTCTCCGGTGTTAAGCTCTTCTCCCCTACAATCGGTCTTAGTACAATATCAGAGAACACCTAGGGCCGTTTGGCCAAAACAAGAATATCAGCACCAAGGCCATTCGGCCAAAACATAAATCCTAAATCAACGAAAAACTGACGTACCCTTACCTTGCTAACCACTCCCCTTTTGCTCTAACAAGAATCGGCCACCACAAGAAAGTAAGGTTCAGCTTCAGGGGCTTGTAACCAACGTAGAAAGAATGGGAGAATGGATGATTCGGCAAGGCTCCTAGATGGTGTTGGGATATTCGGCAATGGCAACCTAAAAGGAGAGGGGAGATTCGGCTATAGGTGCTTAACACTACTTATGGTTCGGCTTGAATAAAAGAAAAGGAAGAACGAGTACAAAGAGATAGGGGTTACGGCAATAGGGTTTGAGAAGAGAAAGTGAAAGTTTGAGGGGACCAAAATGGAGTGGTTTCGGCTCAAGTGAAATGGGGAGAAGAATTTGGCCAAGTGACCTTGAAGTTTCGGCCAAAGGAAAAAGGTGAAGTACTTTTCGGCAAAGAGAGAAAACAAATGAGGAAAAGGGTGCCAAAAGGTGAGCACCCCCTACTTATACCACTGGGTTTCGGCACACACCTAAGTACACTCCACCAAACCGAAAATGCCCTCCCCAAGCTCCCCAAAATCGGCCACTAGCTCAACCTCTTCCAAATCCCAAGATTTCCTCCTAAAATTCCTCCTTGACACTCATTGAAAAAGTTTGAATGAGTCAAACCTTAATCCAACCTTCCTAGCCGAATTCAAAAATAAAACACCAAGTCAAATCATTCTTTTAAGTGCCCAAGCCGATTCCAACACCTCCCCCTCTCATGACGCAAAAATAAAGGCCCAATTGCTGCCTTTGCAGCTCGAACTCTGGCCCCCCCTTGAACCTTGAGGCGTCACCTTCCCAAAGCCCCAAGTAGCGCCTCCATGCCACTCTACCAAAGCCATTCTTGTGTCTTAACTTGCCAAATATTTCTCTTAAGGCCCCCTAAAGCCAAGCTCCCCTATTAACCATTGAAAACTAAAAATTTCCTAAGGCATCTCTTACCTTCTAGGGTCCTCCAAACCCCTCAAAACTCATCCAACCTCACCATAAGCCTACCATCACTTGAGTTATACACTAAATGCATAACCCCTAGATCCAGGGTGTTAAAGACCTAATATTAGGCATGGACTGGCTAGTGAAGTATCGTGCATGTAACATCCCAAACCCAGCCCAAACATTACGACCGAATTCGGTATATTACAGAGGAAAGTACTTTTGAAACCTCTTTTAGCTGATTCAAGTTTTTGATAAAAACATTTCACTTTAAATAGAATATTGTCTTGTTTAAAACCATTGAGGTGTACAAATAAAACAATACTTAATTAGTTGTTAAAAATTTATTATGTCAGATGGTTACCGATTTCAAATGTACCCGATGGCACAGAAAACATTTACGTTTGAATTTAAGAAAACTTGTGTAATCATTTTAAAGTCATTAAGTAGTTTAAACAAATTATCCCAAAACATGTGAAATAATAAAAATAAAATCTTAGGAGCCCTTATTACAACTTGAACAATTAAAACCAACAATAAAATAAAATATTTCAAAGTTCATTAAGTCCACATTTTCACTGCATGGCCGCCTCGAGTCCATCCGGCTCCTCATCCGCGATCTACGAGTTACCTGAAAAATATTAAAGGAGAAGGTGAGTCACCAAGACTCAATGTGTAACCCTTTCCCCGGTTTAGTGCAACATCATACACAATTTATAACTAAGTTAACATGCACTAAAACTAACATGCACCCAACCTAGCCATCCAATACACCTTTCTCTACCCCGTGTAGTACCAAACCACTGGTGGTGCCAAACCACTGGTGACTCAAAGTCACGATATCCATCAATATTGTGGTGCCAAACCACTGGTGGTGCCAAACAACTGGTGGCCCGAAGTCACAAAGAATAAGTTGCGGGGCCAACCCACATGTGATACCAAATCACTGGCGTCGATCCCATAATATTAATCGTGGGGCCAACCCACTGTGGTGCTAAGCCACTGGGACAAGACGCTATGAGGTGCCAAACCTCTGGTGACCATAGTCACGAATGTGGTACCAAACCACCGTGTCCAAGACACGGATATCACTTCCCCCTCCACTCATTTAACCCACATCAATCAATGATATGCATATAATGTAAATCATGCCAACATGTTTATTTAACAACATCCATCGGATTTATCATCGACCATATATTATATGCCCCACATATACCAAATATGTCATGCTTCCATAAGCATCATAAAGAAAGCTTATAACAACCGAACTTACTCAATCCTTGCTTATACCTTTATGGTATTAAATCGAATCTACACAAATCGATTTAGCATACACGAAATACTTAGCACATTAATTAGTTATAAAGCGTGTATGTACACACTGTCCAACGATAGCCCTAAATCCCCAAAGAGTCAATCGGCCACACTAGATTTCTTGCTCCTACACGTCCTCTGAATACTAGCCACCACACACCAAGTGTTTCTGCTTCCCAACCGATTAATCAAGGATGAAGGCTTCGCTTGATTATTCCCAAAATCCCGAGTACCTAAGAGAAGTCAGTTTCCACAAGAGAGATTAGCCAACCATTACCAAATGCCGGATTTCGGCCTTTCTATACACTCAAGTCGACAGAGAAAAGAGAACAGAACAAAAAGGCATTCGGCCTTGAACACTTACCCTTCCCTACAAACCGATTTGGAGAAAGACTAAAAGAGATCACCCTTGCTTTGATGTTCGGCCAAGATTACACAAAATAGAGAGTAGGGAATTCGGCTATGATTGCTTAAAACAATCAATCAAAATTTAGCTTGAGTGGAAAAAAAAGGAAGAAAAGAAGTGAAATAGGAGTTTCGGCCAAATAGTTTGGGAAGAGAAAAGGAATAAAAGTATGAGAAGAGAGTGTTTTCAGCTTAGCACAATGGAGAAGAAAAGAGAGGAATGAGAGGGAGGGATATTCGGCTATTTGCAAATGGAGAAAAGAAAAAGAAACAAAATGAAAAGTATGTGCCTTAAGAGAATTCGGCACTCCCCCCTTTACCAAGTCTCCTTGCCGTCCACTCCACTCCAACAAGGAGTTCAAAATTCGGCCAACTCCTAAAAATGCTCTTGACCCCTAATTCAAACAAGTTTGAATTAGTCAAATGCCTAAATTTTCTCTCTACCAACAATTTACAAATTATTCAAATAAAATCCAATTAAAATCCTTATTATCCTGAAGAGTTTGAATTGAGCACTTCTCTCTCTTTCTTGCCAAAAATAAAGTGCGAAAAAGGAGAATTCTCATGCTCGAACATAGGCTCCTTGCTCCTTTGTGGCGTCAATTCCAGCTCTCCTAAGTGGCCTCCATTTGCCGCTTTTCCAAGGCCTTATTAGTGTCTAATATTCCCTCATTTATCTTGTAACCCCTACTTACTAAGGCTCCCTATCTTTAAAGCTTACAAATAAAATTTTTCTACTACTCGAGCCTACTCAAGATCCATAATTAAGTCTTATTACACCACAACAACATCACAACAATCCAATCACAAGCAAAATATTTCAATCACAAATAACCCCTATTTTAGGATGTTACAGTTCTACCCCCTTGAAATAATTTCGGCCTCGAAATTACCTGATCAGAAGAGGTGGGGGTATTGCTGCCGCATCACATCCTCGGGTTCCCACGTAGCTTCCTCTGCACCATGGTTTCGTCACAGCACTTTCACCAAAGGTACTGACTTCCTACGTAAAACTTTGACATCTCGATCTAAGATTCGAACTGGTTCCTCCTCGAAAGATAAGTCCGAGTTTACCTCAATTTCTGCCACTAGCACAATGTGTGATGGATCTGACGGATATCGCCTAAGCATTGACACATGGAAGACGTCATGAATCTGACTCAACTCTGCTGGCAGCTTGAGCTAATAAGCTACCGGTCCCACTCGCTTCAACACTGTATATGGCCCGATGAACCTAGGGCTCAGCTTCCCTTTTCGCCCAAATCTTAATACCTTTTTCCAAGGCGACACCTTCAGAAAGACTTTATCTCCTACTGCATATTCCATTTCCTTACGCTTAAGATCAGCATAAGATTTCTGCCTATCTGACGCTTCCTTGAGACGAGCCCGAATCACCTTAACTTTACCTTCTGTTTCTGTCACCAACTCCGGACCCAAAACTTGTCGTTCACCCAACCCCGTCCAACATGTAGGAGTACGGCATTTTCGTCCATACAGTGCTTCATATGGTGCCATCTGGATACTCGCTTGATAACTATTGTTATAAGCGAATTCCGCCAACGGTAGATGCTCTTCCCAACTACCACTGAAATCCAGAACATAACCTCTCAAAGATATCCTCTCGAAATCAGATGACCCTTTACATTTGCCGTCGGACTATGGATGGAATGTCAGATCTTTGAAATCCAACCTCGTTCCCAAAGCCTGATGCAATGCTTTCCAGAACCTTGACGTAAATTTGGGATCCCTATCTGAGATGATCGATACTGGCACTCCATGCAACCTCACTATCTCGGCCACATATAATTTTGCTAGCCTTAGAAGAGAATAATCCACTCTTACCAGTATGAAATGAGCTGACTTAGTTGGTCGATCCACAATTACCCAAACTGAGTCCTTTTTACAAGGCGTGAGGGTTAGCCCGCTGACAAAGTCCATAGTAATCCTCTCTCATTTCCACTGAGGAATCTTCACTGGTTGAAGTAACCCTGATGGCAACTGGTGTTCAGCCTTAACCTGCTGACACGTCAGACACCTTCCCACAAATTCAGTTATCTCCCGCTTCAGCCTTGGCCACCAGAACTGTTTCCGTAAATCTCCATACATCTTGCTACCTTTAGGATGCATAGCGTATGGGCTGCTATATGCATCTTGAAGAATTCTTTGTCTCAATTCCACATCCTTCGGCATACAAGCTTGCCTTTGAAAGCATAATACTCCATCACCAGACAAACTATACCCTTCCAAACCACCATCTTGAACTTGCAACCTCCACGCATTCAAACTGTCATCAACTAATTGTTTTTCCTTAATCTCCTCGATCCAAGTTGGCTTAACTTGCAGTTCTGCCAAAAGACTTCCATCGTTATACAAACTGAGGTGAGCAAACATCGCCCTTAAGTCCGTTACGACCTTCCGGCTCAACGCGCATCAGCCACCACGTTAGCCTTGCCTGGATGGTACTCAATTAAACAGTCGTAGTCCTTCAACAGTTCAATTCATCGGCACTGCCTCAAATTCAAGTCCTTCTGTGTCAAGAGATACCTCAAACTTTTGTGATCTGTGAAGACTATCGACTTCTCCCCATACAAGTAGTGCCTCCATATTTTCAAAGCGAAGACTACTGCCGCTAATTCCAAGTCGTGCGTTGGATAGTTAACCTCATGCGGCCTTAGCTGACGGGATGTATAGGCTACTACCTTCCCTTCCTGCATCAACACACATCCCAACCCAGTATGGGACGCATCACAATAAATCGTGAATAACTTCCCTGCCTCAGGCTGTACCAGAACTGGAGCTTCCGTCAGAATCTTCCTTAGCTTGTCAAAACTTTCTTGCTGTTTCTTCGACCATACAAATGGAACTCCTTTCCTTAATAACTTAGTCAACGGTGCTGCAATTAAAGAGAATCCTTCCACAAATCTTCGATAGTACCCTGCCAGACCCAGAAAACTTCGAATTTCCGCCACTGACCTAGGCGGTTTCCAATCCAACACCGCTTCAACCTTGCGAGGCTCCACTCTAATCCCTTCTGCTGACACTACGTGACCTAAGAAAGCTACCTCCCTAAGCCAAAATTCACACTTACTGAATTTGGCATACAACTGCTTCTCCCTCAGCACTTGTAGAACTATACGCAAATGCCTGTCATGCTCCTCCTCCGTCTTTGAATAAACCAATATGTCATCTATAAACACCACGACAAATTGATCCAAGTACTACTGAAACACCCTATTCATTAAGTCCATGAATGCTGCCGGTGCGTTGGTCAACCCAAACGGCATCACCAGAAACTCGTAATGCCCATACCGAGTACGGAATGCCGTCTTGTGAACATCAACCTCCTTCACTTTAAGTTGATGATAACCCGACCTAAGATCTATCTTCAAGAAAATCGATGCACCCTTCAGTTGGTCAAACAAGTCATCAATCCGATTCAACGGATACTTATTTTTGATCGTTAACTTGTTTAGCTGACGGTAGTCGATACACATCCGCATTGAACCGTCCTTTTTCTTGACAAACGGCACAGGTGCTCCCCACGGAGATATACTTGGTCGAATAAACCCTCGGTCCAAGAGCTCCTGAATTTGAACCTTTAGCTCCACCAATTCCTTTGGTGCCATTCGGTATGGTGCTATAGACACAGGTGCCATTCTGGGTAACAAGTCTATACCAAATTCAACTTCCCGATCTGAAGGCAGACCCAGAAGTTCTTCTAGAAACACATCAGCGAATTCCCCTACTGTTCGGACCTTCCCAACTGCTGACTCCTTAGCCTCCAAGGTACATATATGAACCACATATGCTTCACATCCCTTCCTGACCATCTTCTCCGCCTTCAATGCAGACACCACGTTGGATAGGTAATCTCTTCTATTACCTATCATGACCATTTCATCACCCTCAGCCATCTTTAGAACCATGCGCTTAGCAGCGCAATCCAACTTTGCCCGATACTTAATCAACCAGTCCATTCTAAGAATCAGATCGAACTCCCCAAACGGCAGTTCCATCAGATCAGCCACAAATACTACCCCTTGGAGTTCTAGGGGTACATCTCTATATAGCTTGTTTACAACTACAGAGTGACCTAGAGGGCTAATTACTGTCATCTCCCTAGAAGCACTCTCAAAGTCTAAGTTCATAGTCTCTACCATGCTACTAGCAACATATGAATGCGTCGAACCCACATCAATTAATGTAACATATGGAAGACCACAAATTAGGAACGTACCGGTTATGACGTCTGGTGCGTCACCCTCCTCTCGACGCCTCGCTGCGTAGACTAAACCAGGCTGCCTTGCTTCTGTGCTGCCTGCACCTCTGCCCGAAATTTCGTGACCTCGACTACCACCATTACCTCCTCTACCATTACCGCGACCCCTCTGTGGTGGTCCTGTATTTCTAGCCTGAGTACGGTTCTGACCCTCTGGCTGATCCTTAGCTAACTTCCGAGGACAATCCCTTACACAGTGATCCAACGATCCACATTCAAAGCATCTTCTTTCACCGGTCTAACATCCTCCCCAATGTGATTTCCCACAGCGATTACACTAAGCCGGTCTCTGATTAGTAGCCATGGGCCTCCTGCGCGGTTCCCACTCGCTGCTAGCCCTTTTGTGTGAATTACCACCCGATCCAGATGACCCAAATCCTCTTTTCTGCTTGTTCCTATCATAGTTCTGTCTCACGGACTCCTTGACCCCTTCGGCTACCTTAGCCTTTTCCACCGAGCAAAAACTCACGCTCCAAATTGTGGAGCAATCAAAGAACCTTAAATCATCCCTAAGTCCGTCTTCAAAACGGACACAACGATCATGCTCCGTTGACACAATTCCCCGAGCATAGCGGCTCAGCCTCAAGAATTCCGCTTCATACTCCGATACAGACTTATTGCCTTGTACTAACCCCAGAAAAGCTTTCCTCTGTGAGTCAATGTAGCTGGTGCCCACATACTTCTTCTGATAAGCAGTTTTGAAATACTCCCACGTAAGATCATCTACCGTAGCACCATCCCGAACCGTGAGCCACCACTGATATGACTCGTCCTTTAGAAGCTTCTCCTCATTCGTCAGATCAAGATCATCCATGATCCTCTCAGTCGATTCTAACCAATATTCCGCCACACTGGGTGCCACTCCCGACACACCCTGGAATACCTCAGCTCAGTTGGATCGGAGTCGTTCGGGTACAGATTTTCGAGCTCCCATACCTCCACTAGCCCCAGCCACCATCTCAAGGACTCGCAACACAGCTTGCGATACTGCCTCACCTCCCGTCTGATCCTGCTCCTCAGCTCCAAAAGTTGGGGGTGGTGGTAGCGGTGGTACCTCATTTTCCGACCCCTGACCCGACCTAACGGGTTCTGACACGGTCATCCTGCCCCTACCGCGTCCATGACGGCCACGTCCTCTAGAGCTCATTCTAACTATTGCGCTTTAATCTGATTAAGAAATTTTTATGGATTAGTACTTGTTCCACTTGGTTATTCGCGAAGAAATTTTTTATGAAGAGAGTTTAATAGAGATTCTTTCGATCAATCAAAGTTTTAAGTCCTCTATCCTAGTTCACACAGAAAAGCACATCCATTCCCTAATTCCTTTCATACACACTCACTCTTCGGGTATTTCTGTCCGTTTCTATCCCAGGGGTATTTTCGTCATTTTCCTACAGGGGTATTTTCGTAAGAAACCAAAAAAATTTTAAAACTTTAATAATTTAGGACATTTTGAAATTTCACAAAACTGGAGGGTATTTTCAAAAATTTCTCAAATTAAAGATACGGCAAAATTTTGGAAACCAGGGGTATTTTGGTAATTTTGTCAATCAGGGGTAATTTTGTAAATTTCCAAAGTCAGGATATTATGTTGAAATACAAGATTTTTGGGTACTATTGCAAAGTAAGAAAATTTTATAGAGATCGAGGTAATACGGTAATTTTAGAAACCAAGGGCATTTTAGTAATTTTGCCACTAGGGGCATTTTGGTAATTTTGGTAAATTGAAAATATTTTGAAAATTTTCCAAAAATAAGTTTTTGCTACTATTTTAAAGGGTTACTTAAACGATTTTAAAACTAGAGTTTTCATAAAACATGGCTAATTCCTTTTGGGTTATATTTATTGCGTTTAGCCTATGACCGAGTCCTCTTGGTTAGGGTGAACCAAAGCTACGCACCAGGTAGGATTCCTGGGAATGGGAGGTGAGTCACGAGGACTGCTTAAGTACCAAGCTCTTCCGGATCCAATCCTAGACATGCGCACAGGGGTTACCACACCCTAACTCGGCGACTTAGTCGTAGGTTTGTCTAATTAGGCATTTAAAGTCTTATGTCTTTTGTTGGGGTAGACTAGTCCTAAAGTTCAAACACCTATCATACTATCTACGTTCCATACCTACCCTTCTACAAATAATAATTCATACAGAAGTCAGAAGTACTTACCTGGGCGGATTGGTGCCGGAGACTCGCTGCCATGCTGTCTAAAACCAAAACCATTTTCACAAAGGCCTACCAAAACATTTTGGACCTTGGGCCCCCACAGCTGAGCTTTGAACTGGGCTCTGATACCAATTTTGTAACATCCCAAATCCGGCCCAAACATTACGACCGAATTCGGTATGTTACAGAGGAAAGTACTTTTGAAACCTCTTTTAGCTGATTCAAGTTTTTGATAAAAACGTTTCACTTTAAATAGAATATTGTCTTGTTTAAAACAATTGAGGTGTACAAATAAAACAATACTTAACTTAGTTGTTAAAAATTTATTAAGTTAGACAGTTACTGATTTCAGATGTACCCGATGGCACAGAAAACATTTACGTTTGAATTTAAGAAAACTTGTGTAATCATTTTAAAGTCATTAAGTAGTTTAAACAAATTATCCCAAAACATGTGAAATAATAAAAATAAAATCTTAGGAGGCCTTATTACAACTTGAACAATTAAAACCAACAATAAAATAAAATATTTCAAAGTTCATTAAGTCCACATTTTCACTGCATGGCCGCCTCGAGTCCATCCGGCTCCTCATCCGCGATCTACGAGTTACCTGAAAAATATTAAAGGAGAAGGTGAGTCACCAAGACTCAATGTGTAACCCTTTCCCCGGTTTAGTGCAACATCATACACAATTTATAACTAAGTTAACATGCACTAAAACTAACATGCACCCAACCTAGCCATCCAATACACCTTTCTCTACCAGGTGTAGTACCAAACCACTGGTGGTGCCAAACCACTGGTGACTCAAAGTCACGATATCCATCAATATTGTGGTGCCAAACCACTGGTGGTGCCAAACAACTGGTGACCCGAAGTCACAAAGAATAAGTTGCGGGGCCAACCCACATGTGATACCAAATCACTGGCGTCGATCCCATAATATTAATCGTGGGGCCAACCCACTGTGGTGCTAAGCCACTAGGACAAGACGCTATGAGGTGCCAAACCTCTGGTGACCATAGTCACGAATGTGGTACCAAACCACTGGTGTCCGAAGATACGGATATCACTTTCCCCTCCACTCATTTAACCCACATCAATCAATGATATGCATATAACAGAAATCATGCCAACATGTTTATTTAACAACATCCACTGGATTTATCATCAGCCATATATTATATGCCCCACATATACCAAATATGTCATGCTTCCATAAGCATCATAAAGAAAGCTTATAACAACCAGAACTTACCTGAATCCTTGCTTATACCTTTATGGTATTAAATCTGAATCTACACAAATCCGATTTAGCATACACGAAATACTTAGCACATTAATTAGTTATAAAGTGTGTATGTACACTCCTGTCACCAACGATAGCCCTAAATCCCCAAAGAGTCAATCGGCCACACTAGATTTCTTGCTCCTACACGTCCTCTGAATACTAGCCACCACACACCAAGTGTTTCTACTTCCCAACCGAGTAATCAAGGATGAAGGCTTCGCTTGATTATTCCCAAAATCCCGAGTACCTAAGAGAAGTCGATTTCCACAAGAGAGATTAGCCAACCATTACCAAATGCCGGATTTCGGCCTTTCTATACACTCAAGTCGACAGAGAAAAGAGAACAGAACAAAAAGGCATTCGACCTTGAACACTTACCCTTCCCTACAAACCGATTTGGAGAAAGACTAAAAGAGATCACCCTTGCTTTGATGTTCGGCCAAGATTACACAAAATAGAGAGAAGGGAATTCGGCTATGATTGCTTAAAACAATCAATCAAAATTTAGCTTGAGTGGAAAAAGAGGAAGAAAAGAAGTGAAATAGGAGTTTCGACCAAATAGTTTGGGAAGAGAAAAGGAATAAAAGTATGAGAAGAGAGTGTTTTCAGCTTAGCACAATGGAGAAGAAAAGAGAGGAATGAGAGGGAGGGATATTCGGCTATTTGCAAATGGAGAAAAGAAAAAGAAACAAAATGAAAAGTATGTGCCTTAAGAGAATTCGGCACTCCCCCCTTTACCAAGTCTCCTTGCCGTCCACTCCACTCCAACAAGGAGTTCAAAATTCGGCCAACTCCTAAAAATGCTCTTGACCCCTAATTCAAACAAGTTTGAATTAGTCAAATGCCTAAATTTTCTCTCTGCCAACAATTTACAAATTATTCAAATAAAATCCAATTAAAATCCTTATTATCCTGAAGAGTTTGAATTGAGCACTTCTCTCTCTTTATTGCCGTCAAAATAAAGTGCAGAAAAGGAGAATTCTGCGACTCGAACATAGGCTCCCTTGCTCCCCCTGTGGCGTCAATTCCAGCTCCTAAGTGGCCTCCGTTTGCCACTTTTCCAAGGCCTTATTAGTGTCTAATATTCCCTCATTTATCTTGTAACCCCTACTTACGAAGGCTCCCTATCTTTAAAGCTTACAAATAAAATTTTTCTACTACTCCAGCCTACTCAAGATCCATAATTAAGTCTTATTACACCACAACAACATCACAACAATCCGATCACAAGCAAAATAATTCAATCACAAATAACCCCTATTTTAGGATGTTACAGTGCGAATGTGGACTGTGCTGCTAAACGCATGTCATTAAGAACTTCTGACGACAATGAAGTCGTGGTGATGGGCGAGAGACGGATTTACTTGTCGAATGTAGTATCTACCCTTAAGGCAGAGAAGATGGTAAGAAAAGGATGTGTAGCTTTTCTGGTGTTGGTTAGTGCCTTAGAGGCTAAAGAAATAGCTATAGAAGGGGTCAGAACGGTAAAAGAGTTTGCGGATGTCTTTCCAGAAGAACTTCCAGGATTGCCTCCGGATCGTGAGGTGGAATTCGGGATTGACTTGTTGTTTAGTACAGCGCCAGTATCTATCGCTCCGTACAAAATGGCACCAAATGAGTTAGTAGAGCTCAAGGCCCAAATCCAAGAGTTATTGGATCGTGGGTTTATCCGACCCAGTGTGTCTCCATGGGGAGCACCGGTCTTATTCATGAAGAAGAAAGACGAAACTATACGTATGTGCATAGATTACCAGCAGTTGAATAAGCTGACCATCAAGAACAAGTACCCTTTACCGAGGATAGACGACTTGTTCGATCAGCTTAAGGGGGCTGCAGTATTTTCAAAGATAGATCTAAGGTCAGGGTATCATCAGCTTAAGATGAATGAAGTGGATGTCTATAAGACAGCTTTCCAAACAAGATACGGGCATTATGAGTTCTCAGTAATGCCGTTCAGATTGACGAACGCCCCAACTGCATTCATGGATATGATGAGCCAGGTTTTCCAACCCTACTTGGATCAGTTCATTGTGGTGTTCATAGACGACATCCTGGTGTATTCTAAGTCTGAGGAAGAACATGATGAGCATATCCGGGTAGTATTGCAAGTGTTAAGGGAAAAGAAGCTATATGCCAAGTTCAGCAAGTGCGAATTCTGATTGAAAGAAGTGGCATTTTTAGGGCATGTGGTGTCTGCAGAAGGGATAAGGGTGGATCCTCGGAAGATTGAGGCAGTGCTAGATTGGAAACCACCTAAGTCTGTGGCTGAGGTTCACAGTTTCTTGGAGTTAGCAGGCTATTACAGAAGATTCATAGAAAGGTTTTCATCAATAGCAGCATTTCTGGTGAAATTGTTAAGAAAGGAGATACCTTTTGTATGGGTAGATAAGCAGCAGTAGAGTTTCGAGAGGCTTAAGAGGGTTTTGACAGAAGCTCCGATTTTGATTCAGCCTGAGGCAGGAAAGGATTTCGTAGTGTATTGTGATGCTTCCCACACAGGATTGGGATGTGTTCTGATGCAAGATAGGAAGGTGGTTGCTTATGCGTCTCGGCAATTAAGGCCACATGAGGTTAACTATCCAACGCATGACTTGGAATTGGCTGCGGTGGTCTTTACTCTGAAGGTGTGGAGGCACTATCTATTTGGAGAAAAGTCGATGATCTACACGGGCCACAAGAGTCTGAAGTATTTGTTGACTCAGAAGGAGCTAAATTTGAGACAGCGAAGGTGGGTGGAGTTGTTGAAAGACTACGATTGTTCCATAGAGTATCACCCGGGTAAGGCAAATGTAGTGGCAGATGCCCTAAGTCGAAAAGTAGTGTCAGATCTGAGGTGATGTTTGCACATCTTAACCTTTATGACGACGAAAGTTTGCTAGCAGAGTTACAAGTAAAGCTGACATGGTTGAGCCAGGTGAAAGAAAGGCAGTTGGCAGATGATGATCTAAGTGCTAAGCTACGGCAAGTGCAGAATGGGGAATTGGAAAATTTTGGTGTGAACAGCAACGGAGTGCTGTGTTTTCGGGGTAAGGTCTGTATGCCGAAGGATGAGGAATTAAGGCAGAGAATTCTTCAGGAATCGCATAGTAGCCCTTATGCTATGCATCCGGGAGGAAGTAAGTTATACAGGGATCTATGGGATCAGTTTTGGTGGCCTGGTCTTAAGCGGGAAGTTACAGAATTTGTAGGGAAGTGCTTAACGTGTCAGCAAGTCAAAGCTGAACACCAAGTACCTTCGGGATTGCTTCAGCCAATAAAGATTCTATAGTGGAAGTGGGAGAGAATTACCATGGACTTCGTTAGTGGGCTTCCTCTTACGCCTACTAAGAAAGACTCGGTATGGGTGATAGTAGATCGGTTGACGAAGACTGCACATTTCATACCAGTGCGGGTTGACTATTCTCTGCAGAGGTTAGCGAAGTTGTATGTGGCAGAAATTGTGAGGCTTCACGGAGTGTCGGTGTCAATTATTTCGAATAGGGATTCGAGGTTTACGTCTCGGTTTTGGAAAGCATTACATCAGGCTTTGGGCACCAGATTAGACTTCAATACGGCATTTCATCCGCAGTCGGATGGCCAGTCTGAGCGAGTAATCCAAGTGTTAGAAGATATGTTGAGAGGTTGTGTGACAGACTTCAGAGGAAGCTGGGAGGAGTTCTTGCCTTTGGCAGAGTTTGCGTACAACAATAGCTATCAAGCAAGTATTCGGATGGCACTGTACGAAGCACTGTATGGATGGAAGTGTCGCACTCCTACGTGTTGGATAGAATTGGGGGAATGCCAGGTTTTAGGTCCGAAGATTGTGGCAGAATTCGAAGAAAAGGTTAAGGTAATTCGGGCACGGTTGAAGGAGGCATCTGACAGGCAAAAGTCGTACGCAGATCTTAAGCAGAAGGAGATAGAGTTTATTGTGGGAGATCAGGTGTTTCTGAAAGTTTCGCCGTGGAAGAAGGTGATTAGATTTAGTTGCAAGGGAAAGTTAAGTCCAGGTTTATAGGACCTTATTGGGTTTTGAAGCGGGTTGGAACAATGGCATACCAGTTAGAGTTACCTTCGGAATTGAAGCAGATGCACGATGTGTTTCATGTTTCGATGCTATGTCGTTACTGATCGGATCCATCTCATGTAATACCAGTTGAGGAGGTGGAGCTAAGACCAAATTTGTCCTACGAGGAAGAGCCGATTCGGATTATGGAACGGGATGTGAAGGTGTTACGGAGGAAATCAGTTCCTCTAGTCAAAGCGTTATGGCGTAACCATGGATCGGAAGAAGATTCGTGGGAGCCAGAGGAAGTAATGCGACAGCAATACCTCACTTATTTTAGCCAGGTAATTTTGAGGTCGAAATTATTTTAAGGGGGTAGAATTGTAATATCCGTGATTTAGGGGTTATGCATTTTAACTTAAATATATGTGGCAATGTGCTTGTGTGTGGTTTGTATGTGTTTTGGGGGCTTTGGGAACCTTGGGATGAAGGTAGGAGCCTTAGAAAAATATTTGATTTTTAAGCGTTAAAGGAGAGCTAAGGGAGCAAGGACTTAAGAAAATTTGTGTGTGGACTAAGACACAAGAAACCAGCTGGCAAAGTGGCAAAGGAGGCACCACTTAGAGCACAAGGGAGTGACGCCTCAGGGGGTGTGAAGGGGCCTAGGTTCGAGCAGCATAGGTAGCGTTTTGAGCTTTTATTTTTCGGCAAGGAGGTGCAGTGGTGGACGGCACAAGGACTCTGAATGGATGAGTGAAAGACCAAGTCAAATTCATTTGAATTTCAGCTAAGAAGGGAAGATAGGTGTTGACTCATTCAAATTCATTTGAATGAGAGGTGAAGAGAAGGATTAGGAGAAAAATGTGGGATTTGAGAAGAGGGGGAGAGTTGGCCGGCAAAAGGACTACTATGATGACAATTTCGGTCATGTAGGTAGGGGGGAAGCCGAATATGCTTAGAAAGGTTTAGGCACTTTGTTGTGCAATTTCTTCTTCCTGAAAGCCTTTGTGTTCTTTTCTTTTGTGACCGAAAATCGAAATAGGAGACCACTCATGCACCTTTCTTCTCCTTTCAGTTTGTTCTCTTTCTTCTTCATCTACTATAAACACCCTAGCCGAATCTTTAAGTCTCATTTCATCACTTTTCCATAGCTCTTCGGTTGAGTTCTCTCC
This sequence comes from Gossypium bickii, assembly GCA_025503065.1. Classification (NCBI taxonomy): domain Eukaryota; kingdom Viridiplantae; phylum Streptophyta; class Magnoliopsida; order Malvales; family Malvaceae; genus Gossypium; species Gossypium bickii. Next base: position 65,006,228 of record CP106711.1, on the reverse strand, counting down.
ATATTTCCTTGAAGTCGAATCCTTGATTGAGCCATACCACCATTCTTTTCTTCCTCTTCCTCACCAAAGCTGAACCACACCAACTTTCAATCTCTTTTCTTCTTCTTCTCACTATTTCCTCTATCATCAAAAAGCCGAAAGCACATTTGACCATAGCCGATTGCATCTTTAACCTTTGAAGCTGATTTATCAACTAGATCAAAAGCCGAATCCATATCTTGTTGCTATTGCTTTCTAAACCGAAATGATTCATTGCATCTTTACTCTTTGAAATCAATCAACTTATTCTTAAAAGCCGATCAACCTTCTATGGTGGCCGAATCTCGCTGTGTTCCAAGCAAAAGTGTTCAATCGATTTCGGTAAAGGTTAACTGTTAGTTGGTTTCTCTTCTGTTTCCTTTGGTTAGCTGAAAATCAAATGCTCTAATCCCTATATCTCTTTGGTTGAAACCTTGAAGGGGGATTTCGGGATTCACTTGTAGCCGATGATTGGAAGGTAATCTTTCAGGATTTGGACGATTGAGATAAGCAAGATATTGACATTCGGCCAAAGGCCATATTATTTTAAGGGATGGCCGATTCTAACCATGGCCTTTTAGGGGGAGTTCGACAGAGATAAGGAGAAGTTTCAGGTTTCAGATCTATTTCGGTAAAGCTAGTTAAGTTATAGATTGTATTTCGTTTAGATCTTATATGTTGATTAACCGGGTTTTGATTAAGTGTTCCTCAATGGATGCGAGTACCAGTGGAGGAGAGAAAGGGGTAGTTCCTACCCCTAAATTCAAGAAATGCTCGGTTTCTGCTGTTCGTGATTGGCCACCGGGGTGTGGGCTAGCATCGGAAAGGGATAAGCAGATTGCTATTATCCCTACTAGCGAGAGTGTCGGTATCGAGAGTGTCGTTCTCACTGTTATCAGGTGTGTAATCCTACATTAATTTCCCAATAGATTAATAGTATTAATATTAAATATGTGATTATGAAAATTCGAGTAACATGGCTAAGGGTACCATTCAATGGTACAGTGCATTCAGGTACGTTACCCCCTTAATAATCAGTTAATAATGTTATAGACATTGATATGAAATATGGGTGATTTCATTATGACTTTAGGGTAAGGCACATTGCATGATATCTGAATAATATGTATGTTGCATGGGCATATGGGTGATAATGATAAAGGGGAAGTGTTCCGGTGGTTTTACCACATTATCCGGTGACTTATGTCACATATTATGAATCCGGTGACTCTGTCACATTATCTGGTGGCTATGCCACGTTATAAGGGCGATGTGCAGTTGACTGCAGTGACTGCCTTCGAGGGTGTGTAGCGGATGGAGGGTCGATTTAGTAATCCCCACGGTGTGATTGGCAGGTACGGGTGGTGTGTAGAGGATGGATATCTAGGTGGCTCGGGGTTGTATTTCATTTTATATATAAATGTGACTTAATATGTTATGATTCGATATGCTATGTTATGGGCTTATAGCCGAATATGACTAAAGAATGGGTTTTGCCGAAATGTTTAAGATTAAGGCTATGATCGGTTGGGTTTTGGTGTAGCTGTTACACATTGAGTCTGTTGACTCACCCTTCGTGGGCTAACTTTTTGCAGGTAATTCTTAGCAATATGGATCGGGTCAGCGAGGACTAAGTGGTGGCCATGCTCAGCGTTTTCGGGTTTTTGAACGGTTGAATTTTTTGTTTACTTTAGCATTCTTTTCTTTCGGGATTTATTTGGTATTTTAAACTTGTAATAAGGCCACTATTTAATTGTTTAAGTTTTATGCTTTAAGTATTATTTCCATTCGAAAATCGGCAAACAAATAACTAAATATTTTCCTTAACAACTTCAAACGTTTTGTCACCTAATCAACTCACGGTTTTCCAACTTAATGAGCTTTTAAAATTTAGTAAATCTTTTAATCCGTGGAATATGAAAGAAACGTTTTTTTTTTTAAGATATACAAACTGGAACGACAGCACGATTTTTAACTTGACAAAACACCAATCTGATTTTGAAAGCCACCATATTTCTCAAGATGATAAAATGAGATTTGGCTAAGTTTTACTCAAGAAGCATGCCAGATCCAGTCAGGGCTTGTGGGCCGGGTTTGGGGTGTTTCATTAAAAGCTAAATCAATGCTTTCCTTTCGAGTTTGAGAAGCTCAAAAATATGTTAGTGAATGATAAGCTAAATGAGAACAGTATGAGGTGAATTTTCGATTCTGAATTTTAGGTCTGACCTGATGACTGATGCTATTGTTCTGAGATAGAAATTGCGTGCAAATGAATCCTGAGCTTATGCAGAAATTTTTGTACGAGGCTCATTAATAGCACGTTTATTCATCCAAGAGTAATAAAATGTGTAGTTATATGAAGTAGATGTTCCGGGGATTGAGTATGTACCATAATATTTTTGAATTTATGTTCAGATGCCTATTTGTTAGCAAGTAAGCCGAACATCAAGAGCATTTTGGACTATTGCAATCAGTGATAATACTAGTGTGCTATGAGATAGAGTCACTATTGATTTCGCATCGGGACTACCTCTATCCCCGGAATGGATGATGTTGTTTGAATGTTGATCATTTGACAAAATCCGCATGATTGTTTTAGCATGCACCGAGTTCTTATTTGACAGATCAACTGAGTATATGTGTTCTTGAGAGAGTAATCTAGATCTTTGACAATATGCTCTGGCACTGTGTGCTAATGTTTAAAGGTTATTGGAAAGTGATATACGAGGTTAAATCGATTTGTGATTCTGAGAAGTTAGTGAAAGTGTTTCATGAGAGTTGAAAATAACTTATTCTGGTAAGATTCTCAGGGATGAAAATCCCTAAAGAGGGGAGAGTTGTAACAGCTCGATTTTGGGTCTAGTCGGAATAGTGGCTTCGACATCACAAATCTGAAGTAAAAATATTTATTTTATGATTTTTTTGAGGTCCTTGACATGTTTGCATGATTGTGTGAAAGTTTCATGAAGAAATTTTGTGAATAAGTGTCCAATTTAACTTTTTGGACTAAATTACAAAAGTTGCAAAGTATGAGATTTTAGAAGCTTTAAGTATGAAATAGCTTTGGATTATTAATTAGAGGTCCTTAAATAGAAATTTTCTCAATTTCTATTTTTATGGACAAAAATGGGAATGAGTAGGTAAAATTTTAAAGTTTAGTAAAAAAAGGCATTTTGGTCATTTGGTTAATAAAAGATTAAAAAGGGAAAAATGAAGCAAAATTTGCTCATCTTCTTCAAGCTAGGGCCGAAACTTTGAAGCTCTCCATAGCTAGGGTTTCTTCACTTTTCAAGCTTGATGGTAAGTACATCCTAGCCCCATTTTTAATGTTCTTTACGTTTTTTAAGTTGTTATCAATTGATCTAGTTATTTTTACCATTTATTTGAGCTAGGATTCATGTTTAAAAATTTACCCATGTGTGACATGCATGTGTTTTGATGTTTCATGGTAGATTATGAAAGTTTGATGTGTAATAAACATCTTTTACTAAGTGATTTTTGATGAAAACACCTAAAAAGGACCTTCTTGTAAAACTTGTAAAATAAGTAGTAAAAATTTGATTTGAAGGAAAATGTGGGTTCTTATGAGCATCTGTTAGGTTCGGCTAGGCTTGGGTAACAAAGAAAATGGACACATTTCATTTTATGAGCCTAGGGACTAATTCGTAAAAATATGAAACTTTAGGGGTAAAAACATAATTTTTCCTTAATGTGACTAATAAGTGAGCTAAATTTGATATTATAGATCAAGGAAAACGAGGTTCGAACCTAGAATGAGGGGAAATAGGTATTTGACGGTTAGATCCTTTTCACCATTTTGGTATCGAGGTAAGTTTGTATGTTGTTATATTTATGTTTAATATTACTTTAAGATTTTATATGAATTGCATGATTGATATTATGAGCAAGTTCGATAATGCCAAAATAACGAAGAAGTCCTGATTGAACCTTAGGAATAGATAGGATACAAATGTCATGATATTGAGGTTTTGAGTTTACGTATAAGACCATATTTGGGATATTGCATCAATATGAGATTTCGTGTAAGACCATGTCTGGGACATGGCATCGATATGAGAATCGTGTAAGACCATGTCTAGGACATGGCATCGATATGAGAATCGTGTAAGACCATAGCTGGGCTATTGACATCGACATGTGACCCCATGTAAGACCATACCTGGGATATGGAATTGGTATGATCCTGTATGTATGTTATTCATGAGTATCCTTTAGTATTCCAAGTGGTTCAATGGGAAATTCAAAAATTATGCCAAAGATGACAAAGTAAATGATTATGTTACGAGTTGGTATAGGTATGTGCATAGTTTATAAGCATTGGCTTCATGATATTATGAATTCATGATCACTATGAAAGTGACCTTAAGTTAACCATGTGATTATTGGTTTACGTGTGTGATGAATAAATACATGGTAAAGTTAATTGAAACTTATGAAAAATGGCTTTCAGGCCAAATGAAATTGAGATATGAAATGTTTTATTTCCTTGATTGTGACTCAATGAATATGAAATGAAGGAAATGTTTATGTTTCTTATGTGTAAATTCATGGTAGATTCGGTTGACGGACATGTGTAAGGTTTTGGGGCCAAATCGATTGGTGAGATAGTAAATGTTTTTCGTTTGAATTGTAATTTATCGATTATGTGTGAAAAAGGAAAGTTTTGCATAATTGCCTATTTAAATGGTTATGAAAGTATGAGAGGTTAAGAGTTAAATCATTGAAACATGTTAAGCTTTGGGCTTGAAAATATGAATACGCATAATTAATGTACATGTTACTATGAGGCTTGAAATGATTTTCTTAATGACTATTATGGTAGGTTATATTGGAGAGATTATGAATGTTTGGCAAATTTTAAGATGTATTAAATTATGCTTATAAATTGAAGGGGGTAAGCATCATGATTGAGTAAGTTATGTCTATGAATATTTAATGATTTTTATGTTATGTTATGTTATGTTAGTTGTATGACAAATGTATTACTATTGTTGCTTATTATTTGCATACGAACTTACTAAGCTTTGTAGCTTACTCCCCTTCCTTTCCCACATCTTATAGGGTTTTATGCTAGCTCGAGTTGGAGATCGTTGGAGATGCTATCACACTATCAAGCTATCATGCTAGGTATAAGTGAATGCAAACCCCTTTGAGTTTATGGCATGTATAGGGACTTAGTCATTTGGTGTACGAGTCATTATGATTTGATTAAATGTATTAGCTTGTGATGGTTAAAAGTTGGATGTAATGTGTAGCCATGTAAATTGGCTTATATTGGCTAGATGGTTGTAAGCCCATATAAGTATGTATGTGCATATGTCAATGTTTTGTGATGTGGTTTATATTTGCTTGATATATGATGGTTAGGTGTTTATTCATATGTTAATGCCTTTTGAGTTTGAATTTAGCATGAAATGATTTAGCGAGGCCTAATGTTATAATGCATGATAGATGATGGTATGAAAATGATACGCTATTGCTTGATTGCAGTTGTTTCTGAAGGCATTTATATGCTATGATTTATGCCATGTGATGTTGTGTGAGTGTGTACAAGTAAGGGTGACAAAATGGCTTGGAAATTAGCCTTGTATTTGTGCACACGGTTAGACACACGGGCGTGTGTCTAGGCCGTGTGTGGCACACAGCTTGCCCCATAGGCGTGTGTTATGGTCGTTTGTCCCCTACGCCCTAATTAATGCAAAACATAATGCTCAGTAGTAAACACACGGGCACGAGACAGGGCTGTGTGTCTCGGCGTTGTGAAAGACACGACCATAGGACATGAGCATGTGCCCAGGCCATGTGAAGTCTGCACTTGATTTTTGGAATTTAATTCCCCACACAGCCTAAGGACATGGGTGTGTGCCTTGGCCGTGTGACCTTATTTGGTTGATGACATCATAAACAGAATGTCCCCTATTTTGAACATGGCCTGAAGCACGGTCGTGTGATATGCCACACGGGCGTGTCCCTTCACCCACACCAGCGTGTGGACCTGTTAAATGATGAAAATTTTCTATGTTTCCCAAAAGTTTCTAAAGTTCTCGATTTTTTCTCAAACCGTTCCCAGTGTATGTTTTGGGCCTCGTATGCTCGTAATAAGGACAATATGAATGTGAATGCAATGTTTTAAATTTTGGATGGAAATTCATGTCTTAGTTTTGTATGAATGATTGTGTTGAAGTCCGGTAATGCCTCGTACTCTATTCTGGTTAGAAGGAGAGCATACTTCTCTAATTGGGTGCTTGGATATTCACTATGCCATAGTGAAATCTGAGCCATATATTACTGAAATCATCGTTCAGGTTGCTCTTGCTCTGTATAAAAAATGGGAGCGATCTAATCGCTTGAGTATCATGTTTCCTACTAATGTTCGTGGCTCAATTGAGCATTATGAGAATGTACAAGAATTATTAACGACTATTGTAAAATAGTTCAAAACTTCTCAAAAGTCATTACTCAGCACCCTAATCATGAAGTTCACATCAATTAAACTCACTATCATGAAAGGTTTACGTGCTCACATCAATAAGATAAGAGATTTAGTAGCTCGATTAAGAGCACGTGAGGTCGAAATGTTTGAATATTTCTTGTGCACTTTATATTGAACACTCTTCCACCTCAGTATGGGCCATTTAAGATCTCCTATAACACACGTAAAGATAAGTGGTCTGATAGCTTATTCATTTTGCATATTGTTCGTGCTTAAGTCGACTTGTTCTTGAATTAGTTCCTGCTAATTGGTGAATTTTGTGTTTAAATATTGATAGGGACGAAATTCGGCTGCTTTAAATCAAAGACAGGTAAAGAAGGGATGAAATTGAAGCATGGGAAATAGAAAAGGGGCCGAATCATAAATTCAAGACATTTGAGAGGATGGCCAGATGTTTGACCTTGTAAAAGCCAAATTTAGAAAATAAAATATGACATTATTTCATGTAATTAGTGGGTAGGTGGAACTAGCCTAATTTTAGTATATAGCTTATGTATAAATAGGTGGTATGGTACACTTAAAAGAACACACATGAACTCATTTGGAATTGAATAGAATTATTTTTTTTCCATTTCAATTTCATGCGTCATTAGCATACTTGTTTCTTTGCAAAATTATTTAATTACTTTCCAAGTCTTATCCCTTCCCAACTTTCACCATTTTCATTCAAATCCAATCTAAAACCAACCAAAGCATGATTAAATTCATGCTTCACTAAATTCAAATTAGCTTAAGGCCGGTATTCTTTCCTGTAAAGAATCATGAGAAATTGTATTCGCCCTAAAAATCCTTCAAACTGATATTCACCATCTCTCTGGAATATCAGGATTGACAAATTTATTCCTTAAAGTTAACTCGATTTCAATTCAAAAACTGTGTTGGGTTGGCGTCGTTTTGGTGTACAGTTGGGAAGATGAGTCGACCGTGATGTATTCCGATTTCCGTGAACAAGTTAAGGGAGATAGTGATCGGATTTAAACATCTTGCGTGGTTGACGCCATTAATCTAAGTTGGGTTCTTCAGAACACAAGGCTGCCAGTGTCTTGAATTGCGAATGCGTGTTTCGCAATTAGACAATTGGTAAGGTTTGGTTTGCAGGGCGTACCGGGATCAACTTTGAGAGGAAGAATTGGTGGTTAGGATGTTCTCAGCCGTTATAACCAGCTTATTGTTTGGAGGAGAAAACTTATTTTTGAGGATCGATTCAAAAATCAAAATCCATCGAGTTTAGGGCTAAGGCTTTATATCTCTGTTTACAAAATCCAAATTTATTTCCCAATTAAATATTATTTTAGATTTATTCAAATTTTTTTATTTTTTCTATTTCATTTATTTAATTTCTAGTCATTTAGAAACTTCCCTATTTTATTTATTTTTTATCAGGTTGTTTGGAGTCATGGGCACATCTATTGCCACAATTATTGACACGAAAAAAATTCTATTCACGAGAAAAACACAAAAGTTGATCATAATCATCAATCTTTGTGGAATCGAACCTACTACTCTTTGCTACTACTTAGAATTATTTTATTTAGGAATTATTTTTATTTGGTGGTTTCAACGCCCATCATGGTCTATTGATGAACTTTTGACCATGATGTGATTAAGAAGAGGTAGACTCATATTGGAGATGGGAAAGAGTACACTGACGGTTACTCAAAGAAAGAAGACTGTCCAAGCCAAGCAATAGGGGAAGGCTAAAATGCAACCCCAATGTGACATAAAGAAATAGACCAAGTGTTTCTTTTGTAAAACGAAGGGACACTTAAAGAAGGACTGGGTCAAGTTTAAAAGTTGGCTTGAAAAGAAACGTAAATCAATCTCACTTGTTTGCTTTGAATCCAATATGGTTGGTGTTAGTTATAACACATGGTGGATTGATTATGGTTCTACAATCCATATATCAAATTCTTTACAGTGATTAAGAAACTTGAGGGAACCAGTGGGAGCTGAGCGACACATCTATTCAGGAAATAAGATGGAGTTGCATGCAGAAGCAATTAGAACATGTGAATTAGCACTTAAGAGTGGCTTTGTTTTAATTTTAGAAAATACTTTTATATTCCCATTTCTTCTAGAAACTTAGTTTCTATTTCAAGACTTGCACAATTTGGGCATTGTTTTAGTTTTTCAAACACTAGTTTCAGTTTATTTTATAAATTTGAACTTGCTGAAAATGGTGTTTTATGTGATGGTCTTTATTCTCTTAATTTGTAAAATAATTCCACTCATAATGTTATGCACATTCAAACTGGTACTAAACATTGTGTTATAAACGAATATTTCTTTATTTTATGGCATCGAGTACACATGCTTTAGATTTTACTTATTTCAATACTTGTATAGATTGCATTAAGGGCAAGCAAACTAACAAGTCAAAGAAAAGTGCCAAGAAGAGTTCAACCATATTAGAAACCATTCATTCTGATATATGTTACCCAAATATGGATGTGCAAGGTCAGAAATACTTCATCACTCTTATAGACGATTAATCACGATACATGTATCTTTACATGTTTCATCATAAGAGCGAAGCATTAGAAGCCTTTAAAGTTTTCAAGGTTGAAGTAGAGAAACAATGCGATAAGCAAATCAATATTGTGAGAACCAATAGAGGTGGTGAGTATCATGGTAGATACACTGAGGATGGACAAGCACCTGATTCATTTATGAAGTTTTTTTCAAGATAATGATATAGTTGGCCAATACACCATGCCAGGCTCACCTGATTAGAATGGTGTTGCGGAAAGAAGAAACCAAACTTTAATGGACATGGTGCAAAGTATGCTTAGTATCTCTAAGCTACCTAAGTCCTTATGGGTTGACGCTCCCAAAATGGTTGTGTATATATTAAACTAAGTTCCAACCAAGGCTATCCCAAAGACACTTTTTTAGTTGTTTAAAAGTTGGAAACCAAGTTTGTGACATATACGCGTATGGGGATGCCCATCTGAAGTAAGAGTTTATAACCCATAAGAAAAGAAATTGGACCCAATGACCATTAGTGGGTATTTCATTGGATATGCTGAAAGATCCAAAGGATACTGATTCTAGTTTCCATCTGATAGCACTAGAATTATGGATTCGAGAAATGCAAAATTTCTTGAGAAACTCAATTAGTAAGAGTGATCTGTCTTGGGACACGATTCCCATAGGTCAACCTTCTACTTTAGGTGAGAGATTGATTATCATACATAACAACCCTCAAGCTCCATTGGGTGTTGAACAACCAATCAATGTGCTGAAAACACTCCAGTAGATCAGGTTGTTTAAGAAAATCTAGAAATTATTGAACAACCATTTGAACAGCATGATCCAAAAGGAATTGTTGGTTCAACATTGAGAAGATCCACTAGAGAAAAGAAATCAACAATTTCTAGTGACTATATTGTGAATAAATTGTGTATATGCAAGAGTCTAACTAATACGAACCCGCCCCGCGAACTACTTTTGTAACAACCCAAACCCGTCCACATGCAGTACAAAATTGGTCAATATTTGGCCAACCACACCTTCCAAAACAATCACCCCGAAATAACCACTTGTTCCCCTTCCTTGCCTTTTCCTTTTGATTCCTTTCCCCAACCTCATCCTTTCCTTATTTCTTAGCCACCTTACCAACAATAAAGAAGTCAAACTTGCCATATATACCTCTTGGCCGACACTTAAGGAAAGAGTGCAAAAATATTAGTCAAAATTTGCACACAAAGTGATTCGAACCTCTTCCCTCAAGGTACTATATGTGGCGCCTTTTCCTTCTTACCAATAGCTCAATTATGCAAGCAATTTACTCACTTATTTCCATAAGCCTTGATGCCACTTACTATCTCTCCTTAATAAGCTTAAACACAAAATTTTACTAAGGCCCAACTTGAACCCGACACTTCATAGAAACCTCGTAACCTTCCAAATTCACTTAACTAATAAGTCCAATATGCAATAATGCCATTCTCTTGTTCTCAAAATTTTAAACACTCCTACGCCCAAGGCCCATTGGGCCCAATCCTACTAGGTCCAATATCGGGATGTTACAATCCTACCCTCCTTAAAAAAATTTCGTCCTCGAAATTTCCAACCAACTACTAAACGTATCATTCAAATCACACCAATATGCTTTTGCTGCGCACTCTGATCTTAATAAAACCAATGTACTTTTAACATAATCTTGAATCCTCTTTCACACAACCAAATGTCTAACCACAGAAGCAAACAGTTATCTACCATTTATACTTAGAATTTTCTACATTCAATCATCACGTCCAACCAAAACATACCTGACTTATGGTGATGAAACAAAACCGAGCCTTATGCTCCTTAGACCCACATCTCAAGCATGCTCCTGACCTCCTCCAGCATTCTCCCGAATGACGCCTTCTACAATAATCGCAAGCCAGAAAGTTTGAACGTGCCTTGACATGCTTCACAGAACAAGACGCGACCCAAAAGAACCACGATCTAATTTCTTCTTACAGTCCACAGACCCAACTCGCAGTGCTTCACTGATTCCTTTAACCTCCTCTAATACTTCATTAACTATCTGAGTCAGTTCATCAACCCCCCGCTCGATCATGAGATCCCGTCTCAAGCACAAGCGATGCTAACGCCTTCCTTTCGGAAACATGCCTCGGTGCCAAAGATCTAGCCCTAACACCTCGGCCTCTACCATGTCCACGTTTACTGCGTCCATGTCTTTTAGCTCTCATGTTTGCTAAGTCGATATAATCTGATTAAGAGTTTTATGAAACATTATGCTATTTCAGTGTTTATTAAACAATGTTTTATGGAGTACAAGAAGTAAAGTTGTTTTCGCAAAACGCATCCTAAAGTCTCAATCTCTATAGTTTCAACATCTAAAACTAAAAGTTCTAGAGTGTTCCTATAGTCATATCACAATAATCATAAACGAAAACAAATACTTACTTGACTTGGTGCCGGATACCCGTGGTGCCATACTTCCTTCAAAACATGCATTTATAATTTAAAATTCAAAACAATTTTGGAAACGTTTTTGAACCCAAACCATAGCCGAGTTTTGAAACCTGGCTCTGATACCATAAAATGTAACACCCCAAACCCGTCCACATGCATTACAAAATTGGTCAACATTTGGCCAACCACACCTTCCAAAATAATCACCACGAAATAAGCCACTTGTTCCCCTTACTTGCCTTTTCCTTTTGATTCCTTTCCCCAACCTCAACCTTTCCTTATTTCTTAGCCACCTTACCAAAAATAAAGAAGTCAAACTTGCCATATATACCTCTTGGCCGACACTTAAGGAAATAGTGCAAAAATATTAATCAAAATTTGCACACAAAGTGATTCGAACCTCTTTCCTCAAGGTACTATATGTGGCACCTTATCCTTCTTACCAATATCTCAATTATGCAAGTAATTTACTCACTTATTTCCATAAGCCTTGATGCCACTTACTATCTCTCCTTAATAGGCTTAAACACAAAATTTTACTAAGGCCCAACTTGAACCCGGAACTTCCTAAAAACCTCGTAACCTTCCAAATTCACTTAACTAATAAGTCCAATATGCAATAATGCCATTCTCTTGTTCTCAAAATTTTAAACACTCCTACGCCCATGGCCCATTAGGCCCAATCCTACTAGGACCAATTTCGGGATGTTACAACTTTGGCCAAGCTTACCCAGCCGAGTATTACAAGCTGATCCTAGTTTATTTCCAGCTCCCCGAGCTCCGTCCAACTCAATTCAGTTTATTATCGGGATAATTTTTGTTTGACTCAACTCATTGGAGCTCAACTCGGTTTGGCGCAAGCTTTTTGAGCTTGATTTGAAATTATTTAATTTCCAGCATTTTAATTTGCTGAAAATAAATGTGTTTAGTTTAAATAAATAAGTTGTGTTTAATAAGAGGCTTATTTAATTAATCTAGTTACTAGGATAATTTAATAGAGCATGAGTTTAAGTTTGTTTAATTCTGCTTCTATAATTAAACTAGTTGCTGCATTAATTGATGTCTTAACTTTTAGTTCATTTATTAAAGTCAAGTGATTAATGTGTTTGAGTTTAATTAGTGTTTAATTGTGTTTAATAAGTTCATTTTATTGTGTTTATTGCAGGTGTCTCTTTAGCTCACAACTGTTACATTTCAAGGCTGTTACAAATTAATTGAAGTGACTTTTTAGTTGATTTTTGGTTACAAATGAAGTGGCTGTTACAAGGGATGTTTAATACATCAATTAAAGGAGTTTTAAGGAGCATTTTAACTCCTCTTAAAATCGGCAGCAACCTCTTCACCTATTAGTAGATTTTTGGCTCATTTAAAGATGAAAATAAGCATTCAAAACCATTTAGTTGCTGGTGACTTTTCAGCTAGTCAAGGGACAACTCAAGAGACATTTTAAGCATTCAAGGATGATCAATCAAAGCTGAATTAAAGTGAATTCAGGCATGGATTAATTTTTTATAAGAATATCAAGAGTATTGAGTTTAAATTCAGTTTTAATTAGCACGTTAAGATGTGACTTTTCAGCTAGTTTTTCTATCCCTATAAATATGTGTAACCAGCCATTTACGAGGAACTTTTGATCCTTAATGAATTTTTCTTATTGTGAGTTATCCACTCTCATTATTCTTCAAGGTTCAAATTGACTTATCTAGTAACTAGTGGCGTCAATCTGACTTTGTTCCGAACTTATCATCCATTGGGGTGTGGCATTCAATCCGATACTGTTAGTTCCTATCTTGCTAGCTAGCGGCTCTCGGTTTTATCCAAATCAACCATTCCTTTGAAACATATAAGATTCGGGTCCTTAATCTTCTATTAAGGGTTCATTCTTGTTTTGACCATCATTCCATTCATCCATCTATTTTCTCCAACCTAAGTTGCTGCCATTTACTTAAATCCAACCATTTTTCCTTTTTAAAAAAAACTGAACGATACTCCTCCTCATAGACAATCGGGCAAACATTATGACTCAAATCATCACAGAGGCGAGTTCGTATCACTTACTATAATATTGGAGCTGAGAATGATCCTAAGTCATTTTCACTAGCCATGAGTTACAAAGAGTCAGAATTGTGGTACAATGCTATGAAAAAAGAGATTAATTCCATGAAAAGTAATGATATTTATGACCTTGTGCTGTTGTCTGAAGGCGTAAAAGCCATTAAATGCAAATGGGTTTTAAAAAAAGACTCAATGGGCAACACAGAAAGATATAAAGCTAGACTCGTTGCAAAAGAATTCTTTCAATGAGAAGGAATCGATTATACTGAGACTTTCGGTCTTGCATCTAAGAAAGATTTCTTATGCATTGTGTTAGCATTGGTAGCTTATTTTGATCTTGAGTTACAACAAATGGATGTGAAAACCACCTTTCTCAATGGTGACAAAATGAAGAGGTATACATGAAACAACATAAAGGATTCTCCTCTAGTGATGGTGAAGATTTGGTATGCAAGCTAAAGAAGTCCATATATGGACTGAAACAAGCCTCCTGACAGTGGTATTTAAAATTCCATGAAGTTATCTCTTCATTTTGTTATGTTGAGAATATTATGGATAAATGCATATACTAGAAGGTCAGTAGGAGTAAAATTTGTTTCCTTACTCTACATGTGGATAACATGTAACACCCCTAACCCCTATCCGTCGCCAGAACAGGGTCACAGAGCATTACTGGAGTTTACAAATCAATTTCAGAAAATTTCATATCATTTACTATTCATATCTAAAATCAATCATATCGTCCCTTAATTGGGTCCTCAAGGCCCAAAATACACATTAGAATCAAATCGGGACTAAACCGAAAAAACAAAAAAATTTGCAAGATTTCAAAATTTTTCTTAGGTGTAGGGGACACACGCCCGAGTGGTCAAGCCGTGTGTCTCACAAGGCCAGGTGACACGCCCACCTCTTAGGCCGTGTGGCATTCAATGTGAGGCACACGGCCGTGTCCCAACCGGTGTTCAAATTAGGGTAGCTACTGACTTGGGTCACATAGCTAGCCACACGCCCATGTGCTAGGCCGTGTGGACAATTTAATTTTCAAAAATTAGATGCAGGATTCACATGGCCAAGACACACGCCCGTGTCTCTACTCGTGTGACCAATTCTGAGCATTCTATTTCTCGATTTTTAAGATGTAGGGGACACATGGCCAAACCACATGCCCATGCACATGGTCGTGTATCATACACGGTTGAGACACACGCCCGTGTGTCTACCCGTGTGGACAAAATAAGGCCATCTCCAAGCCTTATTTCTCACCCAAATTTTTCCTTGTACCTACGTTAATACTTGCATACATATACCAACCAATTGAAGACATTAAAACCAAGTCAACATTAACATTATACATGATATATCATCATATGTATTCAAACTTACCATAATTCAATCTAACCATATCAAGCACACATCTATTAACCATATTATAACCTTATATATATTCACTAAACATACCATCACTAGCCATTCCAATCGCTATATTACAATTAATCATTTAAATGCCAACACTGGCCAAGTTAGCCTATACATGCCATTATACCAAAATAAGTTTGCTATTTATACCAAAATGAGCTGAAGGATAGTGTGATGGTGCTCCAATCATTTCCAACCTTTGCGAGTTTCCGAGCACTATAAAATAGAGGAAAATAAGACAAAGCAAGCATTTAATGCTTAGTAAGTTAGTCATGAATTTCTAAATACTTTTCAAGTAATAAAGATGAGCTCATCATGTAATAACTTTCATATAACATATACATTTCTATGATAAATTATCTCAAGTTTAGATTAACCATAACAGAACTTTTCCCGTTGAATTTATTTGAAATATCGATGGATACACATGTAGTATACTTGAAATTTACAACACTATAAACTGTCAACTCATATTCAGGGGTACCCAATTATCATTGAGCCATGTAACAGGAAGCTTATCTGGGCTATAACAAGAAACTCATAAGAATTTAAAATAGGAAGCTCATTGAGCTTAACAGGTAACTCCAAAGAGTTATTATCAGGGAGCTTCGGATAACCATATAACAGGAAGTTCAAGTGAGCCATATCAGGAAGCTCATAAAGAGTTTATATCAGGATGCTCGTAAAAAGCTACGTTTGTGTCCGCAATATGTGCAGGACCACAACCGATCATATAACAGGACACTCACAAAGAGCTGC
Organism: Gossypium bickii; assembly: GCA_025503065.1. Taxonomy (NCBI): domain Eukaryota; kingdom Viridiplantae; phylum Streptophyta; class Magnoliopsida; order Malvales; family Malvaceae; genus Gossypium; species Gossypium bickii. Next base: position 64,990,537 of record CP106711.1, on the reverse strand, counting down.
GGTAGTCAACAACACATGTAGGATCACTACCGATCAGGATTCTCACAGTAACCATATAACAGGAAGCATCGAGAGGGCTTATAATAGAATGCTCCTAAGAGCTATGGTGTGTCCACAACATATGCAGAACCACAACCAATACGGAAATCCTGTATCCATCGAATTTCATTTATTCAAACGGGACTCATTATTTATCAGGCATAATTGGACATGTGATCAACTTCATACATAAAGCATTTATACAATTCACACATATACAACATTCAATTCAAGCATATAAATATACACAATTAAGTTGCACGAACTTACCTCGATAAACGTTTGTATACAATAATCTACTAATCCGATACTTTTTGTTTTCCTCGATCTAACTCCGTACTAGATCTATCTGGAACTATATAAATGAATTTAACATCAATTTAATCCATTTCATTATCAATTTAATTTAATTCACACCCTACCATTTTGCCCTTATACTTTCCATAAATGACAATTTCATCCCTAGGCTCGAAAATTGAAATTTGTGCAATTTAATCCTTATTCCAAGCCTAACCAATTTTTACATGTAACATTTACAGGACATATATTTCATAAAAATCAGAAATTTTCCATGAATTTACATCTTTACAATTTAGTCCCTAAATCACAATTTCATGAAAATTCACTTTACAAAAGTTGTTTATCTATCAACAGCCTTTCATTTTCTACCATATATTTCAAATTTTTAACATATTCATCCATGGAACAGTTTTAATACTTTGATAACTTTACAAATTGATCCCCAAATTAGCTAGATTAGGTTATTCGGAAATATAAAAATTACTAAAAATGGAACAAGATTACTTACCCAATTAGGCTTGCTTGATTTTCTTTCTCTTTCCTAGGGTTTCCATAGAATTTGGGGAAAAAGATGATATAAAATGATAATATTAGATATTTATTTTATTTTTCATCTTTTATTTATTTCAATTTCCAATTTAGTCCTTTTCTTTTTCTAATTTTCCATGGATGAATCATCAAAAATATCTACTAACTTCTCTTAATGGTCTAATTACCATATAAGGACCTCAAGTTTTGAATTCCATAGCTATTTGATACTTATAGCTACTAGAACTCAACTTTTGCATTTTATGCAATTTGGTCCTTTCTATAATTAAATATGAAATCGGTAAAAATATTTTATCGGAATTTTTATACGTCTTTCCTATCATGATGCAGACCATGCAATAATTTTAAAATAAATTTTCTTTCTGACTTAGATTTGTGGTCCCGAAACCACTGTTCGGATTTCACTAAAAATGAGTTGTTGCAACTCTCCCTCGAAAGAATTTTTGTCCTCGAAAATCTTACCAGTAAAGAGGTTCAGATATTGTTTTCTCATGGTATCCTCCGGTTCCCAGGTAGCTTCTTCAATCCCATGTCGTTGCCAAATAAATTTTACTCAAACTACCTTTTTTATTTCTTAATTCTTTTATCTCTCATGTTAGGATTTTAATCGATTCTTCACTATAAGTCATGTCAGGCTGAATTTCCACTTCTGTTAGAGATATAACATATGAAGGATCTGACTGATACCATCGTAACATAGATACATGAAAATAATATGAATTCTGTCAAGCTCTGGTGGTAATGCTAATCGATATGCAACAGGTCCAACTTTTTCTGTGATCTCATATGGTCCAATGAACCGTGGCTGTAGTTTTCCTTTACAGCCAAATCTGAGGACTTTCTTCCAAGGTGATACTTTCAAGAATACCTTATCATCGATCTGAAATTCTATCTCTTCTCGTATAAGATCGGCATAAGACTTTTGACGATCAGAGTCTGCTTTCAAACTATTCTGAATTACCTTCACCTTTTCTTCAGTTTCACGGACTAAATCAATTCTGTGTATTTTTTTTCTCACTGACCTCTATCCAATACAATAGAGTTCTACATTTACGACCATACAGAGCCTCGTAAAAGCCATTTTAATGCAAGACTGAAAACTATTATTGTATATAAATTCAACTAAAGGCAGGCATTTTTCCCAATTACCTTCAAATTCCAAAATACAATACAGAAGCATATCTTCTAAAATCTGTATAACACATTCGGATTGTCCATCAGTCTGAGGATGGAATGCAGTACTAAAATGCAATTGAATACCTAAAGCTTCTTCCAACTTATTCCAGAATCAAGATGTAACCCAGGGATCTCTTTCAGAAATAATGGAGACTGGTACCTCATATAGTCTAACAATCTCATAAACATATAACTCAGCTAATCTATCCAGGGAGAAACTCATATGTATCGGAATAAAGTGTGCAGACTTTTTTAATCAGTCAACAATTACCCAAATAACATCTTTCTTTTTTGGAGATAAGGGTAACCCTGATACAAAGTCCTTAATAATTATTTCCCATTTCCATTCTAATATCGTAACTGGCTGTAATAATCCCGAAGGTACCTGGTGTTCAACTTTAACTTGCTGACATATCAAACACTTAGACACAAATTCAGAAATATCATGTTTCATTCTCGGCCACCAGTACATCTTTTTCAAATCATTATACATTTTGTTACTCCCCGGATAAACAGACATAATACCATTGTGAGATTTGTATAATATCTTCTGTACAAGTTCTGACTTCTTCAGTGCACATATTCTGCCTCTGAATAACAGACAACTATCAGATCCAATCTAAAATTTTGAATAGGAATTTGACTCACATTGAACTTGTTTAGCTTGTAGTTCATCATCGTTTTTCTGAGCTTCACAGATCTACTGTAGAAATGTTGGTTTAGCTTTTAACTCAGCTATGATTGAACCATCATCAGAAAAAGACAACCGAGTATTCATTGCTTGCAAGGCAAATAGGGATTTTCTGCTCAGAGCATCTGCAACCACATTGGCTTTTCCCGAATGATAATCAATAACCAAATCATAATCTTTTAATAACTCAAGCCATCTGCACTGTCTCAGATTCAAATCTTTTTGTGACATTAAATACTTTAAACTTTTAGGATCGGTAAATATGTGACATTTTTCACCAAACAAGTAGTGTTGCCAAATTTTCAAAGCAAATACAATAGCTTCTAAATCCAGGTCATGTATCGAATAGTTCTTTTCATGTGGTTTTAACTGTCTAGAAGCATAGGCTATTACCTTACTTTCTAGCATTAAGACACAACCCAAACCATTTAATGATGCATCACTGTAAATTATAAATTCTTTACCTAGTTTAGGCTGAATAAGAATTGGTGCTTCAGTCAACAATACTTTCAACCGATCAAAGCTTTGCTGGCATTTGTTGATCCATTTAAATTTCACATCTTTCTGTAATAGTCGTGTCATCGACGAAGCTATCATCGAAAACCCTTGTACAAATATTCAATAGTAACTAGCTAATCCCAGAAAACTTCTGACTTCAGACACATTTTTCGATGGCTTCTAATTAACAATAGCTGAAATTTTATTCAGATCCACCCTGATACCTTCGGTAGATACTATATGTCCAAGAAAACTAACTTCCTGAAGCCAAAATTCACATTTACTAAATTTTTCATACAATTGTTTTTCATGTAGAGTTTGCAACACAATTTGTAACACCCCTTACCCATGTTCGACGCCGGAACCGGATACGAGGCATTACCGAACTTAAGTTGCTTAAACATACAACATTGGGCTATAAAAATTTCATTTCAACTTAAAACTTTTTATTCATATACATAACATCCTTATAATGGGCCTACGAGGCCCTAAACATACATACGAAAGGTTTCAGAATTAAACCGAAAACTTTTGCGCTCTTAGAAAATTTTTGCCTAAACAGGGCCACAAGCCCATGTGAAAGGGAACACACCCTTTTGGGCAGGCTATGTGGTCACACACGCCCATTTTCCCACCCCGTATAGAATTTATTTTTCATTTCAAACCCACAGGGGTTTTCGCACGGTAGGACACATGCCCGTGTCCCTCACACGGCCTAGACACGCCCGTGTCCTCACCCGTGTGTAAAAAACCTGGGTTTTCTATTTATGACGTCAGCAACCTCTTAAGGGCACACGGCCTAGGCACACGTCTGTTTGCTGGCCCGTGTGACGAATCGAATTCTCGCAATTGGATACAGGGGACACACAGCCTATCAACACACCTATGGGGCTGACCGTGTGTCACAGATGGCCTAGACACATGCCCGTGTGTCTACCCGTATGGACAATTAAAAGGCTATTTTCCAAGCCGATTGCCACCCTGAAACATAAACAAACATATAACAGCGCAAGCAACACATAACATGGCAATAATACACTATGAAGAATCACTAAAACATCATTCATACACTTCACATTTTACTCCATCAATTGCATGAATTTTCACCTCATAAAACTCATCGTCATTAAACAAGAAACTTGATAAATATTGGCCAAATTCCAAATGGCCGTTTACAAAATGAGTGTACAACATTAATAGCCAACACTTTGACTTTCAAATATGACATATCACAAAATGACCAAGCTCCTATACATGCCATACTCAAAATAAATCAACTTTTCTATACCAAAAGAATAGTTAATAGTGTGATTCGAACTCCGACATCCTACGATCCCCGAGCTAGCTTGGCGATACTACAAGGAAAAGGGAAAAGAAAGGGGTAAGCATATAGCTTAGTAAGTTTTCATGAATTAAAGTAGCAATATAAGTACTCATAGTAAAATTCATTCATATCATAAAACGATAACAACACAAGTTCTCAAGTACTTTAACATACTTACTCATACTTACTCTTACTCATCACATATCACATTACAGTTTCATAACTCATGTTTTAACTTAGGGGTACATGTATCACTTTATCACATGGTTTAGCACTTATGTTATCATGAACATAAACTTAAATCATTATCATCCTTAACTAAAGTGGAACTCCTTGTCATCCTTGTATAACTTAACTCTTATCATCTTTACATACTTATCTCTTTTGCCCGTTGAGCTACTCAGAATACCGAGGATACTCAATCTCATCATACATGTAATGCGATGCCAATGCCATATCCCAGATATGGTCTTACATGGGATCACCTCTTGATGTCGATGCCATATCCCAAATATGGTCTTACACGGGATCTCTTAACTAAATGTCAATGTCATGTCCCATACGTAGTCTTACACGGGACCTTCCTTATCTCATGTTGTGACATAAGTATCCTCGTTATTTCGAATCTTCAACCGGGACATCAATTTAGCATATTCTCATCATTTTCTCATCGAGGCTTCATTGGTCAATTTTCATGGGAATAATATTCTTTATCATAATATCAAGTAATTTAAAATATGAAAACACTATGAAACTTTAATTTCACACAAACTTACCTTGGTACTCAAAATAGGTGTAAATGTTCAATTTAGTCCACCACTTTGTTCTTGCCTCGGTTTCGATCCGGGCTTCATGTTTCTTGATCTATAATAACAATTTCACTTGTTTAATATTCACATTGACTAAATTGAGTCATGAATCATATTATGGAAAAATTATGATTTTGCCCCTAAACTTTCACATAATTACACTTTTGCCCCTAGGCTCGTAAAATAATTTTTATTCAACTTTCTTGTAATTTAAGCCTAGCCAAATCATATTCTCAACTACAAAAACTCCCAATTTTCACTATTTCACTCATGTATGACCATGTCTATAACTTTTACAATTTGGCCCTTTTATGCATTTTTCATGAAAATCACTTAGAAAAATATGTTTAACATACATCAAACTTTAATATTCTTCCATAAAACATCAAAATACATGCATGTTATACATGGGTAAATTTTTGAACATAAACCCTAGCTCAAAATATAGCTAGAAATAGCTAAATCGAGCTACGTGGATCTCAAAAATACGAAGAACATTAAAAACGGGGCTAGGATGCACTTACTATCAAGCTTGAAAGCTGAAGAAACCCTAGCTATGGAGAGCTTGAGAATTTTGGCTATGGTGAAGAAGATGGACACTCATTTTTGACTTCTTTTTCCCTTTTTATTCTTTTATTAACCTAATGACAAAAATACCCCTAAGGCCTTTTCTTGAGATTTTTCCTTCCCATGCCCATTTTTGTCCATCTTAATATTTAGTGGTCTAATTGTCAAATAAGGACTTCTAATAATTTTTATGGTTCTATTTCATACTTAAATCTTCTAGAATCTCATATTTTCTAATCTTTGCAATTTAGTCCTAATGGACAATTTGATCACTAATTAATAAAATTTCTTCATGAAATTTTCACACAATCATGCAAACACCTCATAAGCCTCATAAAAATCATAAAACACATATTTCTATTTCAGATTTGTGGTCTCGCAACCACTATTTCGACTAAGCCCTAAATCGAGCTGTTACACAAGTCTCAAGTGATCAGCATGCTTATTTTCATCTTGAGAATATACCAGAATATCATCAATAAATACCACCACAAATCTGTCTAGATACAGTCTAAAAATTCTATTCATTAAATCCATAATTACTGCAGGTGCATTAGTCAAGCTGAACGGCATCACAAGAAACTCATAGTGCATCTACCTGGTTCTGAAGGCTGTCTTCGGTACATTTGAATCTTTTACCCATAGCTAATAGTAACCGAAATGAAAATCAATCTTCAAAAATACAGTGGCACCTTTTAACTAATCAAACAAGTCATCTATACGAGGTAACGAATATTTGTTCTTGATTGTAACCTTATTGAGTTGTCTGTAATCAATATATAACCTCAAAGATCCATCTTTCTTTTTAACAAAAAAAATCGGCACACCCCAAGGTGATGAGCTGGGTCGAGCAAAACCTCTGTCCGTTAATTCCTGCAACTGTGCTTTCAACTATTTCAACTCAGTAGGAGTCATTCTGTAAGGTGCTATAGATATTGGTGTTGTTCCAAGAAAAAGATCTATGGAAAATTCCACCTCTTTGACTGGCAGTAATCCAGGTAATTCCTCCAGAAACACATCAAGAAATTCACAAACAATTGGCACTGACTTTGTAACACTCCTAACCCGTATCCGTCGCCGGATTTGAGTTATGAGGCATTATCGAACTATACGTAGATCATCGTAGGCATTCATTGAAACTCATTATTTTATCAAAGCAAAGCTCACATGAATTCATTTGCATATCCAATTGAATCTAAAATGTCTATAAGGTACATGCATTGCATATCTATAATTCTTATAGTACTTATAAGAACATAAAGTACAGTTCATATCTTACAAAATTCATTTACTGAAATCAATACATATTCTAACTTACATATACTATACCACATTATTTTAAATACTAGATTATCAAATAAGCTGTAATGGTTCTAAACATTTTAATATATAAAATAAAATAAAATAAACACTTATATATATAACGTTTCTTACTTACTAATTATATATGCTATTTCACAAAACCACATTTGTACCTATTATAGACATAAAGACCATGACGGTACATATATATATATAATCCATAATGTAATTCTCATTTTGAATTTATTAAGCCAAAGCCAAAATGAAAAATTTAATAATCACAAAAATTATTACTATTAGCCTACCATTCACTCAAGTTATTATAACTAGTCGAGTTCCATAATTACAATTTCTCCAGATTTTAGTAAGGAATGCATGTATAGTCCATGAACCAAATCATGCATACAATGCAACAATCATGATCTAACTATATCTACAATATACATCTAGACTATGCCGAATATATTCAAAACTAAAATTCATCCATGCACATCATTTAACCATTTAAATAAGCCGAATATTTCTACTTCAACTAACATCAAATATAAGCCATATTCGCATGGCTAATATATACATAGACAAAAGTTATCATCTTAACAAAATCACAGTCTTTTCTATACATGCCTTTAACTGAAAACCCAAATTAAAGAGTACCAAAATAGGTTGATAGTGTGGACGACTTTCTTAACGATCCCTTAACCGGATCTATAAAACAGAGGGGAACAAATACACACATACACACGGTAAGCTTGCTAGCTTAGTAAGTCTTAAGAAAACATATACATAAATAACATATATCCAACCATTCAGATTAACATCTTCTATCACCAATTCAAACATAAGTGATACAAAATTTTACCTATAAATCCAAGGTAACCGAATGTCATTAATGCATTTGACATGAAAGCTTAACCTTTCTTACTCATACACACCAATCACTAAGTATATCAAAGACATACGTAAATAACATATGCTTATCCAATAGACTTAATCCATTCGAAATTTTAAGAATCAATTACCATACGATATAACATGTATATATATATACACACATCTATCATAAATCAATGTATAAGACAATCACTTCCTCATATACTAGTTCATTATTTTCTTGAGTAACATGAATATGAAATACTTACCTCTCTGTCGAATTAATACATTTCATGTTTCAAAGCTAAAATTTCTTGATATATTCATAATTCGGTTCTCATATACTCCAAGCTCAAATCACATTCACCTAAGATCAGGCCCGCTTTGACTCAAAGTCCAAAGTTAATCACCGGCATTAAGCCTGCTAGGCAATAAGCCCAAATTATTTCACCAGCACATGGCCTGCTAGGCTAAAAGCCTGAATTGTTTCACCGGCTCGTGGCCTGCTAGGCTAAAAGCCCGAATAACTTATCAATAATTCATCAAATCGCTATCTTGACATTTATATTATTATTACTAATTCATGTACATAAACCACAATCACTTATCATATCACATGAACTAGTTTCCATTTCAAATTCAAAACATATTTAGTCCAATATTGGACCTTAACATTCGGCTATCATCTATTTCAATACCCAAGTAAATCAAATAATATTATTGAACATATCCATAATTATCAAAACATATTTAGTCCAATATTGGACCTTAACATTCGGCTATCATCCATTTCAATGCCCAAGTAAATCAAATAATATTATTGAACATATTCATAATTATCTCTTACATGTAATTAAACTTAAGAACTTACCTCTATTGACAACGACCGACTTAAGCCGGCTATTCTGCAACCTTCGTCTTTCCTCGATTCAAATCCGATTTTCTTTGTTCTTGATCTAAACATATCAAAAATAACACCATTCAAGTACATTTTATTTCAATTGAATCCCAAAACACATAAATGAGAAATTTACCAATTTACCCCTAATATTTCACATTTTTACCATTTGGTCCTATTTGCTTAAAACACAAAATACACAAAATTTCACAATAACACTTAAGGGCCGAATACTCTTAGGGATTATACAAGTTCATTTCTTTCATTTATTTAACTTCTAATACAAAACATGTTAATCCTTAACATATCTTTAATTTAAAATCTTCAAACATCATAAACCATAAGAACACATCAATGGCCGAACCTCATATACACATGATTTTCAAAAATTCAAGCATGGGTCGGGTAATTTACAAAACAATGATTAAAAAAATGTAAAAATTAACAAAAACCGAAATCAAACTAACCTTGATTTTAAGCTTATAAGCGCCGAAAATTAAAAGAAATGAAACCCCTTTTTCTTCTTCGACATTCGGCCAAGAACACCAAAGATGATAATAATTTTTCTTTTGTTTTATTATAACATATAATAAGTTAATAACTAAATTACTAATATAACCCTTTTAATAAAAATAAAACTAACATATACAATAAGGGCAATGGTGACTTTAGCCACCCACTAACTTTAAAAATGGGTTAATTTCCTTTTTAATACCCCCACTTTAAAAAGCCATCATCAAAAAGGCACTTTTCACTATAGCTTGAAACTTTTAAAATTTACGCGATTAAATCCTTTTTGTCAAATTAAACACACAAACGATAAAATTTTTCTACGAAACTTTCACACATATTAATTTACACATAATGAACATAGAATATAATATTTAAAAATATTTTAGAGTCGGATTCATGGTCCCAAAACCACTGTTCCGATTAGGGTCAAATTCAGACTGTTACAACTCTCCCCCCTTGGGGATTTTCATCCCCGAAAATCTTACCGTTAAACAAAGTCGGATGTTGTTGCCTCATTGAATCTTCAGGCTCCCACGTAGCCTCTTCAACTCCGTGCCTTTTCCATAGTACTTTCACTAATGGAATTCTCTTGTTTCTTAACTCTTTCATTTCCCGAGCTAAAATACGGATCGGTTCTTCCTCATACGTCATATCAGGTCGGATTTCAATCTCAGATGGAGCAATCACATGTGACAAATCTAATCTGTATCTATGAAGCATCGAAACGTGAAATACATTATGTATCTTTTCTAATTCAGAGGGCAACTTCAATCTATAAGCAACAGGCCCTATACGTTTGATGATTTCATACGGTCCGATAAATCTCGGACTCAGCTTGCCTTTTCAACCAAATCGAAGTGCTTTCTTCCACGGAGATACTTTCAAGAATACTCGATCTCTGACTTGAAATTCAATATCTTTACGTTTCAAATCAGCGTAAGACTTTTGACGATCTAATGCAGCTTTCAAGCTACCTCTGATTATAGCCACTTTCTGTTCAGTCTCTTTAATCAAATCAACCCCTTGTATCTTATTCTCACTGAGCTCAATCCAGTACAATGGCGTACGACACTTGCGGCCATATAGAGCTTCATAGGGTGCCATTTTGATACTTGATTGAAAACTGTTATTATAAGCAAATTCAATCAAAGGTAAGTACTTTTCCCACGTACCTTCAAACTCGAGGACGCAACATCTCAACATGTCCTCAAGTGTTTGAATGGTTCACTAAGACTGACCGTCTGTCTGCGGGTGAAAGGCAGTTCTAAAATGAAGTTTAGTACCTAAAGCATCCTGCAACTTCTTCACAATCGCGATGTGAATCTCGGGTCTCTGTCTGAGATAATAGAACTCGGCACACCATGTAATCTCACAATTTGAGATATGTACAACTCAGCAAGTTTATCGAGTGAATAATCTGTACGAACCAGTACCAAATGAGCCGATTTGGTCAGTCTATCTACTATAACCCAGACTGCATCTTTTTTGCTCGGTGTCATAGGCAAACTAGATATAAAATCCATAGTGATTCTATCCCATTTCCATCCAGGTATCATGATCGGTTGAAGCAACCCAGAAGGCACTTGATGCTCAGCTTTTACTTGCTGACAGATTAAGCACTTTGAAACAAATTCAGATATATCCCGTTTCATGCCAGGCCACCAATAGAACTGTTTCAAATCGTTATACATTTTCGTGCTACCCGGATGTATTGATAATCGACCATTATGAGCCTCACTCAGAATCATCTGAATCAAATCTGAGTTCTTCGGAACACACATTCGGCTTTTAAAGTTCAAACAGTCATTTGCATCAATTTGAAACTTTGATTCCGCATCTTTTTCACACTGAATTCGCCTAGTAATCAAATCTTTGTCAACTTTCTGTGCATCACAAATTTGCTGAATAAACATCGGTCTTGCTTGTAACTCAGCTATGATCGAACCATCACCAGACATAACCATCTGTGCATTCATTGCACGAAGAGCAAACAATGATTTTCGACTTAACGCATCTGCAACAACGTTAGCTTTCCCCGGATAGTAGTCAATCACCAACTCATAGTCTTTCAACAGTTCTAACCATCTGCGTTGTCTCAAGTTCAGATCTTTCTAAGTCATCAAATACTTTAGACTTTTATGATCCGAATAAATGTGACATTTCTTGCCGAATAAGTAATGATGCCAAATTTTCAATGCGAAAACAATGGCTGCTAATTCCAGATCGTGAGTCGGATAATTTCTTTCGTGCAGCTTCAATTGTCTCGAAACATAGGCTATAACTTTGCCTTCCTGCATCAAAATGCAACCCAACCCATTCAAAGAAGCATCACTAAAAATGACAAATTCTTTACCCGATTCAGGCTGAGCTAACACTGGAGCTTCGGTCAAAAGGGCTTTCAGCTGCTCGAAACTTTTCTGACACTTTTTCGACCACTCAAACTTGACATCTTTCTGTAGTAGCTTTGTCAAAGGTGTAGCTATCATAGAAAAACCTTTTACAAACCGTCTGTAGTATCCATGAGGCCTAGGAAGCTTCAATCTCTAAACATTCTTTGGTGGTTTCTAATCGAGTATAGCCGCTATTTTGTTTGGATCCACCCGAATACCTGATGCTGAAACAACATGACCCAAGAAGCTGACTTCATTCATCCAGAACTCACATTTACTAAACTTTGCATACAACTGTTGATCTCGCAAAGTTTGTAGCACTAATCTCAAATGCTCGGCATGCTCTGTTTCATCTTTGGAGTAGATCAGTATATCATTAATAAACACTACTACAAATCAATCCAAAAACTGTCTGAAAACCAGATTCATTAGATCCATAAAAATAGCAAGTGCATTAGTGAGTCCAAAAGGCATAACCAGAAACTCAAAATGTCCGTACCTCGTCCGAAATGCAGTCTTGGGCACATCTGTATCTCTGACTCGTAACTGATAATAACCCGATCTTAAATCTATCTTCGAAAATACTGAAGCCCCTTTCAACTGATCAAACAAATCATCAATCCGAGGTAGTGGATACTTATTCTTTATAGTTACTTTATTCAGTTACCGATAATTAACACACATCCGTATCGTTCCATCTTTCTTTTTCACGAAAAGAACTGGTGCACCCCAAGGAGAGAAGCTCGGTCGTGCAAAGCCCCTGTCTGTTAACTCTTGCAACTGTGCTTTCAACTCTTTTAACTCAGTAGGTGCCATCTGAAATGGAGCTATCGAGATCAAAGTCGTCCCCGGTAGTAATTCAATGCTGAACTCAATCTCTCGTACTGGTGGTAAACCTGATAATTCTTCAGGAAACACATCTGGGTATTCACACACAACCGGTACAGATTCAATCTATCTTTCAGACACTTTATTATCCAATACATAGGCCAAATAAGCTTCGCACCCTTTCCTCACATACTTTTGGGCTAACATCGAGGATATTACTGTAGGTAACCCATTTAATTCACTAGATTCAATTCTGATGATCTCACCGTTCTGACATCTCAAATCAATAAGCTTTCTTTTGCAATTCACCACTGCATCATGCGAAGTTAACCAGTCCATTTCCAAAATTATATCGAACTCATCGAAAGGCAACAACATTAAATCAGCTGGAAAGCAATAATCCCGAGTCATCAATGGGCAACCCCTACACACTTTATCAACAAGTACACATCTACCCAAAGGGTTGGACATACGAATCACAAACTCAGTAGACTCAACTGGCGGAGTCTTACTGGATACTAGAGTTTCACACACATATGAATGAGTTGAACCAGGGTCAATCAATGCAATCACAGTAGTATCGTAATGGGTGAAAGTACCAGTAATGACATCGGAGGAAGAAGCATCCTCTCTGGCTCGTGTAGCATAAGCTCTAGCTGGAGCTCTAGCCTCTGATTGTATTGCAGTGTCCTTCGTCCTTCTCTGACTGCCACCTACATTGCCTGAATGTTTGAGTGGTCTACCCCGTGCTGGCGCGCTGCTCGGTCTAGTGTTCTGAGTCGTATTTTGCTCGGCTAACATCGGGCACTCTCGAATAAAATGGTCTGACAATCCACATTTGAAGCAGGACCGATCAAGAACTCTACAACTCCCAGAATGCCATTTCCCACAATGTTTACACTCAGCTCGGTTCTGCGGAACATTACCCACACTAGCCATCGAAGTGGCTCGGGAATTCACTGAAGGTCGATCACGTCTAGGCAAGTTTGAAGTAGCATTATGTCGACTGAAGTCATCTCTGAACTTCTTAGGCACTGAATGGAAAGTCTTACTCGATGATCTTTAACGAGTGTCTCTAGTTTCAATTTCAGCCTTTCTTTTCTCCTTTCTGAGCTCCTCAGCTTTGCAAGCTCACTCGACTAATGTCACGAACTCTTTGATTTCAAGAATGCCAACAAGCAACTTTATGTCTTCATTCAAACCGTCTTCAAATCTTTTGCATATAATGGCTTCAGTAGATATACACTCTCGAGCGTAACGACTCAATCTGACAAACTTCCGCTCATATTCCGTCACAGTCATGCGACCCTGTTTTAATTCCAGAAATTCTTTTTGTTTCTGATCGATAAATCTCTGACTGATATATTTCTTACGGAACTCAATTTGGAAGAAGTCCCAAGTTACTTTTTCTTTCGGAACCACTGATACCAGTGTGTTCCACCAGTGATAGGCAGTGTCCCGAAGTAGAGATATAGCACACTTTAGGCATTCATCTGGAGTACAAGATAGCTCATCGAGTACCCGAATAGTATTATCAAGCCACATCTCAGCTCGCTCTGCGTCATCATCATCATTGGCCTTGAATTCCTTGGCCCCATATTTTCTAATTTTATCAACGGGAGGCCTCATCGGATCTATCATCGGGGGTGCTGAAGGTACCGGAGTTGGATGATTTGGGGGTGGAGGTTGTTGTACAGCCGGGTTAGTCTGAATAAACTGGGTAAACCACTCGTTCATCATCTGATAGAAGGCTTGTTTAGCCTCCCCCTCGTGGCTACCCGAAACTGGCCGAGAGTCAACTGGCGCTGATCCGCGTACACGATCAGGCGCTACACTCTCTACATCATCCGCTACGGCTCTGTCGCGATCAGGACCCATTTACTATATAAAACACAATTCAGAATGTCAGAAGTCACCACACTATCAATTACGTACAATAAAGGCATGTATAGCTAGACTCTCACGCTCTACGGTAGTCCTAGAATCAACTAAACCGTAGCTCTGATACCAATCAAATGTAACGCCCCTAACCCGTACCCGTCGCCAGATTTGAGTTATGAGGCATTATCGAACTATACATAGATCATCGTAGGCATTCATCGAAACTCATTATTTTATCAAAGCAAAGCTCACATGAATTCATTTGCGTATCCAATTGAATCTAAAATGTCTATAAGGTACATGCATTGCATATCTATAATTCTTATAGTACTTATAAGAACATAAAGTACAGTTCATATCTTACAAAATTCATTTACTGAAATCAATACATATTCTAACTTACATATACTATACCACATTATTTTAAATACTAGATTATCAAATAAGCTGTAACAGTTCTAAACATTTTAATATATAAAATAAAATAATAAAAAAACACTTATATATATATAACGTTTCTTACTTACTAATTATATATGCTATTTCGCAAAACCACATTTGTACCTATTATAGACATAAAGACCATGACGGTACATATATATATATATATATAATCCATAATGTAATTCTCATTTTGAATTTATTAAGCCAAAGCCAAAATGAAAAATTTAATAATCACAAAAATTATTACTATTAGCCTACCATTCACTCAAGTTATTATAACTAGTCGAGTTCCATAATTACAATTTCTCCAGATTTTAGTAAGGAATGCATGTATAGTCCATGAACCAAATCATGCATACAATGCAACAATCATGATCTAACTATATCTACAATATGCATCTAGACTATGGCCAAATATATTCAAAACTAATATTCATCCATGCACATCATTTAACCATTTAAATAAGCCGAATATTTCTACTTCAACTAACATCAAATATAAGCCATATTCGCATGGCTAATATATACATAGACAAAAGTTATCATCTTAACAAAATCACAGTCTTTTCTATACATGCCTTTAACCGAAAACCCAAATTAAAGATTACTAAAATAGGTTGATAGTGTGGACGACTTTCTTGACGATCCCTTTGAGCTCGTAGCCTTAACCAGATCTATAAAACAGAGGGGAACAAATACACACATACACACGGTAAGCTTGCTAGCTTAGTAAGTCTTAAGAAAACATATACATAAATAACATATATCCAACCATTCAAATTAACATCTTTTATCACCAATTCAAACATAAGTGATACAAAATTTTACCTATAAAGCTAAGGTAACCGAATGTCATTAATGCATTTGACATGAAAGCTTAACCTTTCTTACTCATACACACCAATCACTAAGTATATCAAAGACATACGTAAATAACATATGCTTATCCAATAGACTTAATCCATTCGAAATTTTAAGAATCAATTACCACACGATATAACATGTATATATATATATATACACACATCTATCATAAATCAATGTATAAGACAATCACTTCCTCATATACTAGTTCATTATTTTCTTGAGTAACATAAATATGAAATACTTACCTCTCTGTCGAATTAATACGTTTCATGTTTCAAAGCTGAAATTTCTTGATATATTCATAATTCGGTTCTCATATACTCCAAGCTCAAATCACATTCACCTAAAGATCTTTGGGCTCTTTGGACTCAAAGTCCGAAGTTAATCACCGGCATTAAGCCTGCTAGGCAATAAGCCCGAATTATTTCACCGGCACATGGCCTGCTAGGCTAAAAGCCTGAATTGTTTCACCGACTCGTGGCCTGCTAGGCTAAAAGCCCGAATAACTTATCAATAATTCATCAAATCGCTATCTTGACATTTATATTATTATTACTAATTCATGTACATAAACCACAATCACTTATCATATCACATGAACTAGTTTCCATTTCAAATTCAAAACATATTTAGTCCAATATTGGACCTTAACATTCAGCTATCATCTATTTCAATACCCAAGTAAATCAAATAATATTACTGAACATATTCATAATTATCAAAACATATTTAGTCCAATATTGGACCTTAACATTCAGCTATCATCTATTTCAATGCCCAAGTAAATCAAATAATATTATTGAACATATTCATAATTATTTCTTACATGTAATTAAAAGTAAGAACTTACCTCTATTGACAACGACTGACTTAAACCGGCTATTCCGCAACCTTCGTCTTTCCTCGATTCAAATTCGATTTTCTTTGTTCTTGATCTAAACATATCAAAAATAACATCATTCAAGTACATTTTATTTCAACTGAATCCCAAAACATATAAATGAGCAATTTACCAATTTACCCCCAATATTTCACATTTTTACCATTTGGTCCTATTTGCTTAAAACACAAAATACACAAAATTTCACAATAACACTTAAGGGCCGAATACTTCTAGGGACTATACAAGTTCATTTCTTTCATTTATTTTGTAAATAAGCCCCTCTAAAATTTTATTTTTACAATTAGCCCTAATTACACCATTTCACTAAACTTCTAATACAAAACATGTTAATCCTTAACGTATCTTTAATTTAAAATCTTCAAACATCATAAACCATAAGAACACATCAATGGCCGAACCTCATATACACATGATTTTCAAAAATTCAAGCATGGGTCGGGTAATTTACAAAACAACGATCACAAAAGCGTAAAAATTAACAAAAACCGAAATCAAACTAACCTTGATTTTAAGCTTATAAGCGCCGAAAATTAAAAGAAATGAAACCCCTTTTTCTTCTTCAACATTCGGCCAAGAACACCAAAGATGATAATAATTTTTCTTTTGTTTTATTATAACATATAATAAGTTAATAACTAAGTTACTAATATAACCCTTTTAATAAAAATAAAACTAACATATATAATAAGGGCAATGGTGACTTTAGCCACCCACTAACTTTAAAAATGGGTTAATTGCCTTTTTAATACCCCACTTTAAAAAGCCATCATCAAAAAGGCACTTTTCACTATAGCTTGAAACTTTTAAAATTTACGCGATTAAATCCTTTTTGTCAAATTAAGCACACAAACGATAAAATTTTTCTACGAAACTTTCACACATATTAATTTACACATAATGAGCATAGAATATAATATTTAAAAATATTTCAGACTCGGATTCATGGTCCCGAAACCACCATTCCGATTAGGGTCAAATTCGGACTGTTACAAACTTAATCTTCAACTCAAATACTTTAGTGTCCATCACTTATGTAAGATAAGCATCATACCTTTTCTGATACATTTCTGCGTTGATATAGCCGAGATTACATTGGACAACCCATCCAGTTTATTAGATTCAATACAAAGCAATTCACCATTCTGACATTTTGACACAATCTACTTATGTTTACAATTTACCACTGCATCATTCTGAGTTAACCAGTCCGTACCCAGAATTACATCAAATTCATCCAATGGAAACAACATTAAATCAGCCAAGAAACAATAACCCTGTACCACTAATGGACAATTTTTACAGACTTTATCCACCATCATATACTGGCCCAAGAGGTTCAAAACTTTCACCACGAATTCAGTGGACTCAATAGGTAAATTTTTAACAGACGCTAAATTCGTGCATATGTATGAATGTGTTGAACCAGGATCAATTAAAGCCATAATATCAGTATTAAGAAGAGAAAATGTACCAGTAATAACATTAGATGCTGAAGCATCCTCTCATGCACGTATAGCATATGTCTCGCCGATGTTCGTGCTTCAAATTTAACAGTTGAATCTTTTGAAGTCTGAACAATATCTTTTTCAAGCCTTTCTAGACAATCTTTAAGATAGTGGTCAAGAGAACCACATCTATAACAGGCTCAACTTCTCATACGACACTCTCCAAAATAAAATTTATTACAATGTTTACATCTAGGTCTGGGACTACCGACACTTCTAGAACTTTCTACTGATGGGGCCGGAGATCTCTGATTTGAGTGTTGAGAACCTCGGTCTATTCCAGAATACCCCACAGATGAGACAGAACGATCATGATATTTCTCTGAAGCTGAAGATGTGGCTTGCCCATAAATCTTTTACTTGAAGTTTGGGCTTTCATCTCTGCTTGCCTTTTTTGTTTATTTAGTTTTTCAGCTTTATGTGCTCGGTCAGCCAGTACAACAAATTCTTTTAATTCTAAGATCCCATCTAACAACTTGATATCTTCATTTAATCCCATCTCAAACCATTTACACATAGCAACTTCAGTTGGGATACACTGTCTGGTATATTTGATTAATCGAACAAAGTCCTGCTCATATTTAGATACAGTCATATTTCCCTGTTTAAGTTCTAAAAATTCCTTCTTTTTCTGATCAAGGAATCTCTGGCTAATGTAATTCTTTTTTAATTCTGTTCGGAAAAATTCCCAAGTAACATTTTTCCTCGGTAAAACAGAAATCAATGTATTCCACCATTGATAGGTTGAGTCTTTTAGCAAAAATACAACACATTTCAAACATTCTTCAGGTGAACAAGACAATTCATCCAAAACTCTGATTGTATTTTCTAACCAAAATTCATCCCCTTCTGAATCGTCATCAGTTGTTGCTCAGAATTTTTCTACCCTAGATTTTATCTACCAGGGGCTTACTAGTTCTAATAGGTTATGTACCTGATGGCATATCTAGAACCGGTTAAAGAACAAGAGGGGGAGGTTGTTATACATCAGGGTTTATTCTTAAGAATTCTATGAACCACTCATTCATCATTTAAAAGAAGGCTTCTTTTGCCTCCTTACCTCGACCCTCAGATTCAGGCCTTCTACTACTACTAGATGCAACTCTTAGAACTAAAACTGGAGCATTGCTTTCAGCTTCCTAGGATTCACCTCTAGCTCGGTTGGACGGCATTACTATATGAAAAACACATTTAAATGGTCAGGAGATATCACATTATCACAAATTATATAATGACATGTATAGCTAAACTCATACTTGCTACGTTAGTTTGAGAATCGGTTAAACCGTAGCTCTGATACCAATAAATGTAACACCCTACCCCTATTCGTTGCCAGAACAGGGTCACAGAGCATTACCGGAGTATGTAAATAAATTACAAAAAATTTCATATCATTTACTGTTCATATCCGAAATCAATCATATCGTCCCTTAATTAGGTCATCAAGGCTGAAAATACACGTTAGAATCAAATCGGGACTAAATCGAAAACTCAAAAAATATTTCGCAAAATTTCAAAATTTTTCTTAGGTGCAGCGGACACACGTCTGTGTGGTTAGGCTATGTGGCTCACAAGGCCAGGTGACACACCCGTGTCTTAGGCCGTTGGGCATTCGATGTGAGGCACACGACCGTGACCAACCCGTGTGCTAAGCCATATGGACAATTTAATTTTTAAAAATTAGATGTAGGATTTACACGGCCAAGACACATGACAATGTGTTAGGTATTGTGTTTCACACGGCTGAGACACACGCCCGTGTCTCTACCCGTATGACCAATTCTGAGCATTCTGTTTCTTAATTTTAAGATGTAGGGGACACACGACCAAACCACATGCCCGTGCACATGGCCATGTATCACACACGGTTGAGACACACACCCGTGTCTCTACCCGTGTGGACAAAATAAGGCCATTTCCCAGCCTTATTTCTCTTCCAAATTTTGCCTTTTACCTACTTTAATACTTGCATACATATACCAACCAATTCAAGACGTTAAAACCAAGTCAACATTTACATTATACATGATATATCATCATATGTATTCAAACTTACCATAATTCAATCTAACCATATCAAGCACACATCTATTAACCATATTATAACCTCATATATTTATTCACTAAGCATACCATCACTAGTCATTCCAATCGCTATATTACAATTAATCATTTAAATGCCAACACTGGCCAAGCTAGCCTATACATGCCATTATACCAAAATAAGTTTACTATTTATACTAAAACGAGCTGAAGAATAGTGTGATAGTGCTCCAACTGTTTCCAACCTTTACGAGCTTCCGAGCACTATAAAATAGAGGAAAATAAGACAAAGTAGGCATTTAATGCTTAGTAAGTTTGCATAACAGTAATTTAACTTACTGTTTATATTCAGTTTAAATAATCATGTAAATAACATGCATCCCAACAAATTGACCAATTGTCTAATCACACATTCAATCAAGCAAGCTAGTCATGAATTCCTAAATACTTTTCAAGTAATAAAGATGAGCTCATCATGTAATAACTGCCATATAACATATACATTTCTATGATAAATCATCTCAAGTTCAGATTAACCTTAACAGAACTTTTCCCGTTGAATTTATTTGAAATATCGATGGATCCACATGTAGTATACTTGAAATGTACAACACTGTAAACCGTCAACTCATATTCAAAGGTACCCAATTAGGGCACATAATCAGGAAGCACTCTCTTGAGCCATATAACAGGATGCTCATGTGAGCCACGTAATAGGAAGTTTATCCAAGTTATAACGGGAAACTTATAAGAATTTAAAACAGGAAGCTCATTGAGCTTAATAGGTAACTCCGAATAGTTATTATCAGGGACCTCTCGATAGCCATATAACAGGAAGTTCAAGCGAGCCATATCAGAAAGCTAATAAAGAACCTATATCAGGATGCTCATAAAGAGCTGCATTTGTGTACACAATATATGCACGATCACAACTGATCATATAATAGGACGCTCACAAAGAGCTGTGGTAGTTTGCAACACATGCAGGATCACTACCAATCAAGATGCTCACAAGAACCATATAACAGGAAGAATCGAGAGGGCTTATAACAGGAAGCTCGTAAGAGCTATGGTGTGTCCACAACATATGCAGAACCACAACCAATGCAGAAATCTTGTATCTATCGAATTTCATTTATTCAAACGGGACTCATTATTTATCAGGCATAATTGGACATGTGATCAACTTCATACATAAAACATTTATACAATTCACATATATACAACATTCAATTCAAGCATATAAGTATACATAATTTAGTTATATGAACTTATCTTTATAAACGTTCGTATACAAAGATCTACTAATCCGATACTTTTTGTTTTCCTCGATCCAACTCTGTAGTAGATCTATTCGGATCTATATAAATGAATTTAACATCAATTTAATCTGTTTCATTATCAATTTAATTCAATTCACACCCTACCATTTTGCCCCTATATTTTACATAAATGACAATTTCGTCCCTAGGCTCGAAAAATGAAATTTGTGCAATTTAATCCTTATTGCAAGCCTAACTGATTTTTACATACAACATTTACAGCACATATTTCATAAAAATAAAAAATTTTCCATGAATTTTACATCTTTACAATTTATTCCCTTAATCACAATTTCATGAAAATTCACTTTACAAAAGTTATTTATCTATCAACAACCTCTCATTTTCTACCATAAATTTCAAAATTTCAGCATATTCATCCATGGTAAAATTTTAATAAATTGATAACTTTACAAATCGATCCCCAAAATAGCTAGATTATGTTTTTTTGATCTCAAAAATATAAAAATTACTAAAAACGGAACAAGATTACTTACCCAATTAGGCTTGCTTGATTTTCTTTCTCTTTCCTAGGGTTTCTATAGAATTTGGGATAGAAGATGATATAAAATGATGATATTAGATATTTATTTTATTTTTTATCTTTTATTTATTTTAATTTCCAATTTAGTTCTTTTCTTTTTTTTAATTTTCCATGGATGAATCATAAAAAATATCTACTAACTTCTCTTATTGGTCTAATTACCATATAAGGACCTCAAGTTTTGAATTCCATAGTTATTTGATACTTATAGCAACTAGAACTCAACTTTTTGCATTTGATGCAATTTGGTCCTTTCTATAATTAAACATGAAACCGATAAAATTTTTTTATCGAAATTTTTATATGTCTTTCATATCATAATGCAGACCATGCAATAATTTTAAAATAAAATTTCTTTCTAACTCAAATTTGTTGTCCCGAAACCATTGTTCCGATTTCACTAAAAAAGAGATGTTACACGTCGTTTTATGCAACAAATGACAAGGATATGCTACATGAGGTGAAACAATTTCTTTCTAAAAATTTTGATCTGAAAGATATGGGTAATGCGTCTTATGCCATTGGCATTAAGATTCATCGTGATAGGCATTGTGGTATCTTAGGTCTATCTCGAGAAACCTATATCAACAAAGTTTTAGAAAGGCTTTGGATGGAGGATTGTTCATCAAGTGTTGATCCTATTGTGAAGGGTGATAAGTTCAATTTGAACCAGTGCCCAAAGAACAAATTTGAAAGGGAGCAAATGAAAAACATTCCCTATGCTTTTATTGTTGGAAACCTGATGTATGCTCAAGTTTGCACAAGACCTAACATTGTATTTGTAGTTAGAATGTTGGGAAGATATCAGAGTAATCCAGGTATTGACCATTGGAGAGCTACAAAGAAAGTTTTTAGATATCTTAAAGGTACAAAAGACTACATGCTTACGTACAAACGATCAGATAATTTGGAGTAATTGGCTCCTCCAATTTAGACTTGGCTAGTTGTGTTGATTCATGTAAATCAACATCAGGTTACATATTTATGTTTGCTGGCGGAGTGTTAAGCAGTCCTTAACTGTTACTTCCACTATGGAAGTCAAATTCATTTCATGTTTTGAGTCTCTTGTGGATTCAATTTCTAAGTCATTGATGATATATTGTGACAATTCAGCTGGTGTCTTTATGGCTAAGAACAAAAAAAGTGAAAGTCGAAGTAAACATATCAATATTAAGTATTTAGCCATAAGCGAACATGTTAAAGAAAAGAAAGTGGTTATTGAGGACATTAACGCCGAGCAGATGTTAGTTGATCCTTTGACTAAAGGCATGCCACAACACAAATTTAAGGATCATGTTGACACTATGTGACTTGTTCCCATATTGTAGAATTTCGTTATAAGAACGATTATAAAGAAACTCTATCAAGTTTAATATTTCTCATATTTTGTGTGCACATTAATTTGATTATTTCGAGAAATATCACTAAAGTTTAGACCCGGAATAAACATTGGGTTTATTCATTAAGAAATTTGGGCTAAAATGTCGAAACATGATATATTATGATACATAGAATATACTACTCAAATTCTAAGAGAAAATATTGTCATGATTCATGCATTATGTTTTGACTCCAAGTATTCATGGGCAATACGAACCACCACTATATATACCCCCAAGCATAAAGTCCTCAAACACCAAAAATAAAAATGAATGTGATATGCAATTCCCAAACCAAACCTAATTTCCATCCGCTACACATCACCCGTACCAACCAGCATACCTGTGGGGAGCTTTAGTCACCCACCTCGCCAACACACCAAAATAGGCATTAAGCTGTTTATATCAATTTGTGGGCAAGCCACCAGATTTACAGAGTTTACATGGCATTTGCCATTTTTTCAGATTTGTGGCAGAGCCACCAGAATTTTGTAGCAAAGCTACCAGAACTTCTCTTTGTCAATATCCCAACCGATGCAAATCATGTATATAATATGCATAGTCATTTACAACAATCCATTCATATAATTATTATGAACAATATGGCCCTTTATAAAAATTTTCACAATCTGGCCCATATCACCTTTTGGCCCATATGTCAAATATCACATTTGGCCCATATATCAAATATCACATTTGGCCCAAATATCAGATGTCACATTTGGCCCATATATTAGATATCACATTTGGCCCATATATCAAATATCACATTTGGCCCATATATCAAATATCACATTTGGCCCATATAGTCACTTTTATTGATTTGGCCCATTAAGGGTAATCTCGTAATTTTCATAGTCTTAATACCGATTTCATAGTCTTTACCAATATAGTGATAATTATGCCATTTGGTAATCTCGTAATTTTCATAGTCTTAATACCGATTTCATAGTCTTTACCAATATAGTGATAATTATGCCATTTTACCCAATGTTACTAACATGCGATTTAATCAAACGATTAACACGATATAATTATCTAACCCATGAAATACGATATGAGATTACACACCTGATTATGGTAAGCACTACACTTTCCTGATCGTCGACACCTAAAAATATTTTTAACGCTCGATTAGAACATTAACACTTTAGTAAATCTACTCTAAGATAAATGGTCTAGGTTTTTACCCTTGAAATTGCGAATAACTACTATTTACCGGTTCTCCCCGATTGACAGTCCACAACCCGATAGAAAATCTCGAATCGCTAATGCCTCACAATTGCGAACAACTTCGAATAGTTGATTATCACCGGATGAGGGTCCACAACCCGGTGGAAAGTCTTGAATCACCGAAACAGCCCCTCGTTTGAATTTAGGAGTAGGGATCATAAATCTGTTCCTTTTTCGATCACCAATCACTACCCCTTTTGATTCGATCTTGTTTGCCTCCATTAAAAATAGATATTAGTCCCAACTAATAGTACGTTGTTATAAACGATTGATCTTAGGAGTGAAGTCGGCTTACCACAAAAATTCGTACGATCTCAAGATGAAAATCGAGCGATAAAGTCCCTATAATATTATCAATTAAACAACACTATCTTTAACGAATAAAAAGTAATAAAGAATCCTCGAAGAATCCTTACGTTGAACGATGAAATTCCTTTTTCACATGATCTTCCTATGGCTAGAGTCGATTAAGCGATGTAGAAACAATCAGCACTCCACTATACCACTACAAAGAAGAAAGGGTTTTGTTTGAAAGAGAAAAGATGATGATTTCGGTCAAAAAGACCCTCCCAAGCCAACATATGAATTCGGCAACAGAAGAAAAAAATAAGAGAATTGAAGAGAGTGTTCTTACCGATTGATCAAAGTGTGAGTAGAAAAATGGTTGAGAAGAAAATATGTGTGAAGTGGAAGATTCGGCTATGGGGAGATGATCAATGACATTCGGCCATGGTGAAAATATTAGGAAGGGAGTGATGTTTGAGAGTTTTTGCAAGAAGAAAAGAAGAAGAAAAAGAAATAGGAGATAGGGTGTTTATGTTTTGGTTTTCAAGGATGAAAATGAACAAAGAAAATGTCTTGAGGTTGGTGTGCATTCGGCAAAGAGAAAAAAAGAAAAGAAATGAAAATGCCCCTTTAAGGTTGTATGGTTTCGGCACAAGGAGGAAAAGAGCTTAGGGAAGAATGGAAGATAATACCAAAATGGTCAAAAAGAATTGGCCAAAACAAAACAAAAGTTTACCTATTGCTCATGACACATTCGGCTAGGGAGAAGAATTTTGGAGAGAAAAAAATTTGATACACCAATTTGCTAATGAAAAAAATGACCAAAACTAGCACCTACCTTACCAAAATGCTAGCGAAAATTCAGCCATTCCCCTTAGCCCCAAAAACCGTCCAAATGCATGGCAAATTGGTCAAAGTTTGGCCACCTAAACTTTCCAAAACATCACCCTTGGAATAAGCCTTATGTTCCCCCTACATGCCTTTTCCATTTGATTCCTTTCCCTAAGTTCAATCTTGCCTTTTTCTCTTAGCCATCTTGCCATAAAAAAATAATGTCCAACTTACCATAAGCTCATCCTTGATTGACACTATAAGGAAGGAAAGCAAAAAATAAAGTTCACACATGCACACAAAGGGATTCGAACTCCTTCCCTCAAGGTAACACATATGGCGCCATATCCTCTTCACTAATAGCTTAATTATGCTAGCTTTTTACCACTTTATTACCTTAAGCTTTAAGGTCACTTATTCCATTACCTTAAAGTACTAAATGCCAAAATATTTAACTAATTCCAAATAAAACCCGAGCCTTCTCAGGATGACCTAAACACACATTGGATAGTTTAACTACCTGAGCACCAAAATAATGCAACATATAAAAATTCAAATTCTAGGATGTTACAGTTCTACCCCCTTAAAGAAAATTTCGTCCTCGAAATTTACCTGGTTAAAAGAGGTGAGCTGTCAAATCGCGTCCTCAAGCTCCCATGTAGCTTCCTCCGCTCCGTGATTACGCCATAAAACTTTGACTAACGGTACTGACTTCCTTCTCAGCACCTTAACATCTCGATCTAAAATTTGCACTAGTTCCTCCTCGAACGACAAGTCAGGCCTTAACTCAACTTCCTCTACCGGTACTATGTGAGACAGATCCGATTGATAACGCCTCAACATTGAGACATGAAAAACACTATGAATCTGACTCAACTCCGGAGGTAATTCAAGTTGATAAGCCACTGGTCCTATCCACTTCAACACACGATACGGTCCGATGAACCTAGGGCTCAACTTTCCCTTCCTTCCAAATCTGAAGATCTTCTTCCAAGGTGAGACTTTTAGAAAGACCTGATCCCCCATCGCAAACTCAATATCCTTACGCTTCAGATCCGCATACGATTTCTGTCTATCCGAAGCTTCCTTTAACCTTGTCCGAATTACTTTTACCGTTTCCTCTATTTCTGATATCAGCTCAGGACCCAACAACTGTCGTTCCCCCAATTCAGTCTAACAAGTAGGAGTATGACACTTACGACCGTACAATGCCTCGTAGGGTGCCATCTAGATACTGGATTGATAGCTAT
The DNA here is from genome assembly GCA_025503065.1 of Gossypium bickii. Taxonomy (NCBI): domain Eukaryota; kingdom Viridiplantae; phylum Streptophyta; class Magnoliopsida; order Malvales; family Malvaceae; genus Gossypium; species Gossypium bickii. The sequence goes on along the minus strand of CP106711.1, from coordinate 64,963,295 downwards.
TATTATACGCAAACTCTGCCAACTGTAGAAAATCCTCCCAACTACTTCCAAAATCAATCACACAACCCTTTAACATGTCTTCCAAAATCTGGATTACTCTTTCCGACTGACCATCTGACTGAGGATGAAAAGCCGTGCTGAAATTTAACCTTGTTCCCAAAGCTTCATGTAAAGCTTTCCAAAACCGCGATGTAAACCTAGGGTCCCTGTACGAAATAATAGACACTGGTACCCCATGTAACCTCACGATCTCCGCTACATACAACTTGGCCAACTTCTGTAGTGAGTAATCCATATGAACAGGTAGAAAATAGGCAGTCTTCATCAACCGATCCACTATTACCCAGACGGAATCTTTCTTTGTAGGCGATAAGGGTAACCCACTAACAAAGTCCATCGTTATCCGTTCCCATTTCTATAATGGAATCTTTACCGGTTGCAACAATCTCGATGGTAATTGAGGTTCTGCCTTCACTTGTTGACATGTCAAGCACCTACTCACGAAATTAATAACCTTCCGCTTCAACCCTGGCCACCAATACTGCTCACGGAGGTCTCGATACATTTTATTTCCCCCAGGGTGCATAGCATATGGGCTACTATGCGCCTCACACAAAATCATTTATCTAAATTCTGAATCTTTGGGCATACAAATTCTTTCGCGGAAACACAGTACTCCATCATTATTAAATCCAAAATCCCCTATCACACCATCTACCACTTGCTGAAGTAATGAACCCAACTTTCCATCTGATAATTGCTTTTCCTTAATCTGACCCAACCACACAGGCTTCACTTGAAGTTCGGCTAGAAGACTACTATCTTCATACAGACTGAGGTGAGCGAACATCGCTCTCAAATCCGATATCACCTTACGACTCAACGCGTCTACCACCACATTAGCCTTTCCGGGATGATACTCGATTGAGAAGTTATAATCCTTCAATAGCTCTATCCATCTCCGCTGTCTTAAGTTCAACTCCTTTTAGGCAAGAAGGTACTTCAGCCTTTTATGATCCGTATAAATGATCTACTTCTTACCGTATAGGTAGTGCCTCCAAATCTTCAAAGAAAAAACCACCGCAGCCAACTCCAAATCATCAGTAGGATAATTGACTTCGTGCGGCCTTAACTGTCGAGATACATAAGCCACCACTTTTCCACCTTCCATTAACACACATCCCAAGCGCGTGTGTGACGCATCGCAATACACAACAAACTCTTTTCCAGCCTCAGGTTGAATCAGTACGGGCGCTTCAGTCAAAATCTTCTTCAATTTCTCAAAACTCTCTTGCTGTGATCTGACCATACAAATGGTACTCCCTTGCGCGATAGTTTAGTTAGAGGTGTAGCAATCAATGAAAACCCCTCAACAAAACGCCTGTAGTAACCAGCCAACCTTAGAAAACTCTGAATTTCAGCCACTGACTTCAGTGGTTTCTAATCCAACACAGCCACTACTTTCCGGGGATCAACTCTAATTCCTTCGGCCGACACAACATACCCCAAGAAAGTTACTTCCCTCAGCCAAAATTCACACTTACTGAACTTAGCATAAAGTTGTTTTTCCCTCAATATTTGCAATACTATCCGCAGATGTGAATCATGCTCTTCTTCATTCTTCGAGTATACCAAGATGTCATCTATGAACACCACTACGAACCGGTCTAAATAGGGTTGGAAGGCTCGGTTCATCATGTCCATAAATGCAGCTGGCGCATTAGTCAACCCAAACGGCATCACCAAAAACTCATAATGTCCATAACGAGTTCGAAATGCCGTCTTATGAATATCTGCCTCCTTAACCTTGAGTTGGTGATAACCCGATCTCAAATCTATCTTGGAGAAAACTGAAGCTCCTCGCAATTGATCAAACAGGCCATTGATTCTTGGCAATGGTACCTATTCTTGATCGTCAACTTATTCAACTGCCTATAATCAATGCACATACGCATCGACCCATCCTTCTTCTTGACGAACAAGACCGGTGCTCCCCACGGAGACACACTCGGTCGAATAAATCCTCGATCTAACAACTCCTGAATTTGAGCTTTAAGCTCCGCTAACTCCTTTGGTTCCATCCTATAAAGAGCAATAGACACCGGACCCATTCCGGGCAAAAGCTCAATGCCAAACTCTACTTTCCAGTCTGGAGGTAAACCTGAAAGTTCCTCGGGAAAAACATCTGAAAATTCTTTCATCGTTCTAACACCTTCCACCGATAATTTCTTGACATCCAAAGCACAAATGAAGGCTAGGAATGCTCCATACCCTTTTTGCACCAATTTTTCTGCCTTTAAAGTAGATACCACATTTGCTAAATAATTTCTCCGCTCGCCTATCATCACAACTTCCTTATCTTCCAAAGTCTTTATCAACATCCGCTTTGCAGCACCCAAGTGCACACGGTGCTTTACCAACCAATCCATGCCCAAAATAAGGTCGAACTCACCGAAAGGAAGTTTCATCAAATCTGCCAAAAATATTTCTCTTTGAATTTCATAGGGCACGTTTCTAAATAGTTTATTCACTATCACAGATTGTCCTAAGGGACTAATTACCGTCATCTCTTTATCAGTGATCTCAGATCTAATATTCAGATTTTCAGATATGGCGCTAGCAACATATGAATGGGTAGATACGATATCTATCAAAGCAGTAACAAGTACATTAAAAAAGAAGAATGTATCGGTTATCACATCAGGTGCATCGCCATCCTCTCGGCGTCTGATCGCATAAACTAACCCTGGCTGTCTTCCCTCCGCGTTACCTCTAAAGCCATTACCTCTGCCCGGTGCACCTTTACCACGACCTGCGCCATTACCACCTCGATCTGGTCCACGGCCCCTCGATGGCTGCTTAGCGCCTCTAGCTAGCTGTGCGTCATGGTTACGAGCTTCTTGAGTCGGAGCAGTCCGTCGAGGATAATTCTTAAGCTGATGATCCTTAGAACCACATTTGAAAAACCCACCGGTTCTCTTTCAGCATTCACCAGGATGATGTCTTCCATATTCAGCACATGGTTGAATCTGATTGGTAGCAGCAGGTGCTCTAGCTTGAGCTGGCTCATCATTCCTAGGCCTCAAAATGTACACAGCATTCATGGTCAGTTGGCACTATAGTCCGAGCATAACGACTCAAACGTAGAAATTCTACTTCATAAGCTGCCACAGTCTTACTTCCTTGAACCAGATTAAGGAATTCCTTCCTTCGGGCATCCACATAGCTAACCCCGACATACTTTCCTTGAAATGAAGTTTTGAAAAAATCCCAAGTAACACGATCGGCCTGGGTGCCCTCCCGAACAATAAGCCACCATTGATACGCCTCATCTCTCAACAAGGACACAGCTCCTCTCAGCTTCTACTCGGTGGTGCACTCCAAATCATCCATGATCCGTTCCACTGCCTCGAGCCAATACTCCGCTACATTTGGAGCTACACCCGAGACACCCCTAAAAACCTCGGCACCACTTGATCTAAGTCGTTCCGAAATTGATCCACGAGCTGCTGGCCCAGTTCTAGCCCCAGCAACCCTTTCTAAAACTCGCAACATTGCTTGGGTCAATGTAATGTCCTCCCTCATACGGTCATGTGATCCATTATCTGACACAGGTGACGCCAATGCGTCCATTTCTGACATATGTCCTGATGCTTCAGACACAACTCTAGCACCTCGGCCTCTACCACGGCCACGTCTACCACGTCCACGTCCTCTAGCGCTCATATTGACTATTTCGATTTAATCTGATTACAAGTTTTATGAATTAATATACTATTTCAGTGTTTATTAACGATATTTTATGAGATATAAGAGGTAGAGTTGTTCTCGTAAACGCATCCTATAGTCTCAATCTCTGTAGTTTCAACACCTAAACTAAAAGTTCTAGAGAGTTCCTATAGTCATATCACAATAATAAGAATCATTTAATTCACATACACTTACTTGACTTGATGCTTGATACTCGTGGTGCCATACTACCTTTAAAATATACGTTCTATAATTCAAACAGTTTTGAACCATAAATGTTTTTGACCCAAACCACAGCCGAGTTTTGAACCGAGCTCTGATACCATAAAATGTAACACCCCAAACCCGGTCTATGCATTAATACCAAATTTTACATGTCACGCGGAAGGAATATACATCTAGTCTTTTAAAGATTTAAAGAAATTGGATTTATAAAACATCTTGACGTGGAGTTTATTGAAAACTAAGGTTGGTTGATAAATCAACCAATTTGAGACGTAAGAATTTATAAATTGAAACTAACAAATTAAATTAATATTTCGAGAAAATTTAAAAGAGTTCGAAAATAATTTTGAAAACAAAATTATGAAGAATGTTGTTAACAGAAAATTTTCTGAGTTAAAATATTTAAGAATAAAAACCCTTTTTGCATGTTCATTTTGAGAAAGACATTTATTTAAATTTTTAGAAAAATCCCACTTAAAATATTCAAGCAAATTATAAAATCCATCAAACGTAAAACAACATTAAAATTTATCCATAAGCCTTATTACAACTTAACTCAGGGAGATCTGCTATCTTCAATCTGCTCCACTGCAAGCTCAGGGAGATAAAATCTGATGTCTTCGATATGCTCTTGTAACTTCAAGAATGCCAGATCTGCTATCTTCAATCTGCTCCTCTACAAACTCAGGGAGATAAGATCTAATGTCTTCGATCTGCTCCTGCAACTTCAGGAATGCCAGATCTGCTATCTTCAATCTGATCCACTGCAAACTCAGGGAGACAAGATCTGATGTCTTCTATCTGCTCCTGCAACTTCAGGAATGCCAAATCTGCTATCTTCAATCTGCTCCACTGCAAGCTCAGGGAGATAAGATCTGATGTCTTCGATCTACTCCTACAACTTCAGGAATGTTAGATTTTCTATTTTCAATCTGCTTCACTGCAAACTCAGGGAGACAAGATCTGATGTCTTCGATCTGCTCCTGCAACTTCAGGAATGCCAAATCTGCTATCTTCAATCTGCTCCACTGCAATCTCAGGGAGATAAGATCTGATGTCTTCGATCTGCTCCTGCAACTTCAGGAATGTTAGATTTGCTATCTTCAATCTGCTTCACTGCAAACTCAGGGAGATAAGATCTGATGTTTTCGATCTGCTCCTGCAACTTCAGGAATGCCAGATCTACTATCTTCAATCGCTCTCTCTCTCGCAAACTCGGGAGATAAGATCGATGTCTTCGATCCGCTCCCCGCAACTTCGGAATGCCGGATCCGCTATCTTCAATCGCTTCTCTCGCAAACTCAAGGAGATAAGATCTGATGTCTTCGATCTGCTCCTGTAACTTTAGGAATGCCAGATCTGCTATCTTCAATCTGGTCCACTACAAACTCAGGGAGACCAGACTAATATAACCTGTAGAATGGGTACATGCTTATGCCTAATAATTAGGATGCCATGATCGAAATGAGTCAAATGCTCCTATTTAGACATGCTATGTTATGTGAAAATGTTATGAGAATGATTCCTATTCCAGGTGTCATCACTCATTGTTTACCAGGGCTTTATCACTAACGTATTGTGCCGTCATCTTGTTCGGCTGGTATTCTCAACAGAAAACCCAAGAAAAAAATTCTATTTTGTTCAACAGATTTGCCCCACTGTAACTTCAGGGTTCATCTCATTGTGACTTAGAGGTACAGGATCTAAATCCATCCCACTGCGATTCCAAGATGAAGGATTTGTTTCTTCTTCAATCCATCCCATTGCTATTCAAGGGTACAAGACTTGTATCATTTTCCATCCTTACCACCGCAACTCAGAGGTAGAGGACTGTAACTTGTTCAATCAACTGATCGCTCCCCAAGTGACCTAACCATATGTGGATGCATTATATTTGCATGGGTGTAGAATATCACTTTTTCTTGCGAATGATTCCCCTCTTACATTTGGGTTAACATTGCCCATTTTTCGTCAAGATTGTATTACTGACGCAATATCTTGTCATTTTATTCAAGCACCATTTTTGACAAAAATCTAGGGAGATAGTCTCGGTTTAGACTCTTCCTCCACCAATATTTCCATCCCTTAAACTTGGCGAGTTTTAAACAATAATCCAGTTTCAGTTTCTTCTATTATTTAGAAGCTTCCAGAGTAATATGCAAAACTCCTTTTATGAAAATATTATTAGTCCACTAATCGTTATTTCAATGCAAAATGCCTGAAAAAAATCATAACCATGGACAGGAAGGAAATTAATTAGGGGCATAGCTCGAAACAAATAAGTTAATTCAAGATAGCAAATGCAAAAAAATTTTATTGGGAGCATTCTTTGAAAAGAATAAGATAATCTAAATAACAAATTGAAAGGGATAAAATGGAAACTAGATGCCCCAGATATCGCAGCTTGAGCTTCTCTGTTCAAACTTTTTGAGGACCATTTTAAGCTCAATATGTGTTTAGGGGATCCGTAGTACTTTGTCGATGCCCCAAGACATAGCATACTTCTTCATTGTTACTTCAAGTATAGCAAGACTACTGTATACCTTACTTTCGATCAAAATTTGAGCTGCCTTTTTCGAGTTTTCAACTCAAATCCCCTTTGGTCTCAATGCGCCCTTTGCAGGTTTTCGCCTTGGCCTCTCCTTTTCTTTCTTCTTTTTGATTGAATTTTTTTTTTTTTTTGGTCTCAAAGTGTCCCTTTGCGGGTTTTCACTTTGGCCTCTCCTTTTAATCTGAATTCACCGGCTTGAGCATGTACTTGCCATTCATCTTGGTCAAAGTTAATGATCTTCCAGAACAAGCCTTCACCACATAAGGTTTTTCCAAATTTGGCATTTACCTCTAAAGTCCTTTTGGATGAGAAGAATCCTTCTTAATGCCTAGTCCCCATCTTGAAATTCTCTTGAGTGAACCTTTTTGTCATAAGCTCGTATCATCCTTTTTTGGTACATTTGACCATGATGAATACTTTCAATCAAGCTTACTGGAGACATTCTGCTTCATCCAATTTAATCAAAGCTTGGAGAAAAGGAATCTTAACTTCCAATAATTGTTTCCCTTTCATATCCCAATGAGAAAGATGTTGCCCCGGTAGAGGTCCTGGCCAATATTCAAGAAGTATAGAGGGTAAATGGTAACTTCTCTATGCCAACCTTTACAAATCGCAGTCCTTTTTTTTGAATTTGAATGGTTTTTGACTACCTTTGCTGCATTGATATAGTGTCTGATCTTTGAACAGACTGTAAATCTTTAACATTCTGCAATTATGCATTGTTAAACATGATCATTTCTGGCATTCTTTATTGGCATCTGATTTTGGTTTTGATTTTTTTTTTTTGGCATTGATAGTGGGATTTCAAACTTTCGACTTTGTAAGATTGTCATGAAAAGTGACCTTCACCCTCTTAGTGAAGTAACCAACGACCATGAATATGAATCGATGTTGGCTAAAAGCTTTTGAGGAGATTGGCTTGATAACGTCCCTGTCCTGCATATAGGGAATCTGTGAAAAAATAGAGGAGGCGTGTAAGTCTTGTATTCATCCCTCTGGCATTCACGGCATAACTGATGCAACCTCCCTTTTCTGGTGGACCAGCAGTACCTAAACCTCATGATTAGCCTGACTATTGTAGAACCATTAAACACCAATCTTAACAGCATACCCACATTTCACTAGCCCGACGTGCCTCAATATGATCGTGTGAAAACATCTTCAAATTCTCAAAAATGGCTCAATAATGTCTCGCCTTATTTCTGTGGTGAGTTAGGCTTCGATCTTTGTCCCTTTTCTAAGCTTGCAACGTCCATTGACCCTTTGCATGGTAGATTTTATTCTCATCTTGTTCTTTCATCCTTAATAAATCAAAAGATAGGCTACGATCTCTGTCATCTTCAAAGTCTTTAGATCTCTTAGACCCATATTTTATTCAAAAGGGGAGTCAGTAACAACGTCGCTCATGTCGTTGATATCTGGGTACCTAGGTACGAAGGCAATCCAAAGAATAAATGATTCTAAGGATGATTATTTGTATGACATGATCATGAATAAAGAATGAAAGAACATAAAAAATGTACAATATGAAATGTAAAGAATGAAAATATTTACTTAGAAAGATGCATTTTATTGAAATAAAAATTCTGGGCACAAGCCTATTTCACAAAAGAAATCTTATTGCTTCTAGGCTTAAAGCAACAAGTGCGTTTTGTACATTACTCTGAGTAAGCTTTAAATACTACTGGAATTTCTTCCGTAGTCCAATTGTCCAAAATGCTCCCAGGTTCATATTTTTGCATTTGGCGCGTCATCTAACTTCACGATACCCATGTTGATGAATTTTTCCACTAATTTCTTGAAAGCAAGGCAATTTTCTATCGAATGCCCTGTGATCCCCGTGTGGTACTCATATTGGGCATTTGGGTCATACCATTTTGGGTATGGAGGTTGCATCGGTTTCAAGTAGCGGGGGGACATAACGTGCGCATCAAACAAGATTTGGTACAACTCCCTATACATCGTTGGAATAGGTGTGAACTGGGGTTTCTCTGAGTTCGGTCTTAAATTGAGTTCTTGCCTTGGGGAGAGCTGATGGCTGGTAGTTACCGTTCTTGGCTGGCTTACTGTAATCGGCTCTGAATGGCCCTTTTTATACCTTCTCGTACTATTCACTTTATTTTCCTTTTTCTTCAGGGCTTTTAAAGTCCACTCTCCTTTTTCTTTTGTTTCTGCCAGTACAACTGGTTTGGCTCAATCATCCTTCGGGTTAAAACCTGAACCCCTCGGGAAGTTCAACAGGGCCGAAGTATCAGTCTGACATTGGGGTCCAATAATGACGGGTACCCTATGTGAATGCGTGTCTGGTTGAGTCGAGATACTCATCAGGGAATAAACGATGTCTTCATTATCATCCACACCGTTGACCACTAGGCCACTCCTTTTTTCAAGTCCTCCGACTAGTAATTGGGCTAGTTGGCCTATTATATTCCTTTGGAATTCTAGTATTTGTTCCCGCATCCCTTGTTGAATTTTGGTCTATTGCTCTTGCATCTATATTTTTGTTTTCTCTATTCTTTCCAACCTTCTTCCATTTTTTCCAGGTTAACTAAAATAATTTCATCTAATTAGGAACCTTATGTGAAAATCTAATGCACAAAATGCAATGCACATGATGTAATACAAATGTATGAAATGCAAATGCATGAAATTAATGCAATAAGAAAGAGAGACATTGATTCTGAATTCAATTCCATTAGAAGAACTTTTCTAGAAAATAGGTATCTTTACATAAAACGGATTACATATGCGGTTTCGTCGTCATAGTCCAAGTGAGGACACCAATCCTTTTCTTCGTATCCAGACGTTATGGTCGTGTCCCATGGACTTTCTCGATAGATGCTTCTTCTAGCTCCTTGTTACTTGATCCAGGCCGTGACCCTTTGCTCACGTATCCCCACGATGCTCGTTAGCTCCTTTAAGAAAGTTAAGACGTGACGGCTCTTGAATACTTTTTTTGTCGACTTGAATCCTCGGGCGAAGTCTTGTATTCTTCTGCGGACTATCAGCTTTCTCTCATTGTTTACTTGGGCCATGTCCAGACAACCGTATTATAATCCACTTTATCAAGAAATTCATTTTCTTATGACAAACTCCTCTATTTAGCAATCGAATATTAATCAACATATCCTTTTTATGATGATGCAATGCAATGCAATCAAAACAAAAGAAAACACGTTAATACAAGAGAAATAAACAACACAAAACACCTGTCTGGGTGACCACTAGGGTTTGGCGTGGCTCTATCTAGGGTAGGCTCCTAGGTCTCTCTATATGTGGTTTGGTTCTAAAGTTGAGGTACCCGAACTAGTAGATTCCTCGATCCTCACCCATTATAGGCTCATACGGATCGAGTTCAGTTCAGGGGAATACATTTCCCTATGGCCATGCGGAAATGAAAATCTCACGAAGCACATAGGTACAAATGTATCCCGGAAGCAGTCCACTAGCCCATAGAGAGGTGAAAACCTCACGAAGGCATAGTTTCTCACTCCCACTTAAAAGGTATAACCACAACGGTCATGCAATCCAATGCCAAAGTATTTTATGAGACTCAACATTATTGCAATCATAGCACCAACAAATGCATCAAAAGAAACATGATTTTTCAAAACAATTTTTCAAATTGTCAATCAAAAAGGACAAAAATTAATCAATCTATGGCCTAACTCTCAACCAGTCCCCAGTGGAGTCGCCAAGCTGTCGAAACCATTTTTTTGTGTTTTTGGAAAAACGGGGATCGACTTTAAAAATATGGAATCGCCACCAATCCTTTTTGTTTCGATGTGATCGGGTCACCTATAAAACGTTTTGTTTTATTTTTAAAAGAAATCAATTTTGGTCCACGAATTTCAAGAAGAAAATAGGTGCGGGAGTCAGTTACGTGCAAGGAAGGATTAGCACCCTCGCAACGCCCAAAATTGGTACCAAATTGATTAATTGATGTCCAAATGTCGAAAAGTTTGAAACGATTTTGAAACTCCGTTTTTAAAAAATTTTAAATAACTTGAATTGGATATTGAGATTCCCTTGTTCCGAAGGAATAAAATATCACATCTAGCACGATAGGATATGACGTTTCAAACCCTCGATGCCGAGATCCTCTCATGATTTCCAAAGTTCATGCATTGAGATTTTTATAAGGATATTCAATTATTTGGACAAACGAAAAAAAAACCGAAGCCCAGCACGATAGAGTACGATTTCTCGAATTTCCAAACACGAAATATTACCTTATTTTGAAAAATATGGACAAAGATATTTGGTTATTTGGTCAAACGGAAAACTGAAACACATCACGATAGGGCACGATTTTTCAAATTTCCAAACACGAAATATTGCCTTATTTTGAAAGTTTTTACTAAGCAATTATAAAATGGACTCAAAATGCATTTATTAGCTTTTTTGGAATAACAATGAAACTAGTGATATCAATCAAGATGTTAAAGTTTGAATCACAATGCAATAATGTAAATAAACAAGATTACAAACATTGAATAATATACATGGATAAATTATTATACAAATGAATGATCGTAATATGAAATTTGAAGGGAATGAATTTTGGTACATACAATGGCAAGCCAATTAATACAAATAACATATAGCAAGTTTTAAAACAAATAAACCAAATATATATATATAATAATAATAAGTGCTTATTTAAATAATACATACGTGATAAAAACTTGATATAAAATAATATATATAAATAATAATGACATATGAAAGTATTTGGAATAAATAAAACATAATTTAAAATAAGATCTTTAAAAGAACAATTATATATTTATATATATATTTAAAATAAAATATATATATATATACATATATGGATTTAAAAGAAAATACATACATGAAATAATATGAAATTAATAATATATATACATAAAATAAGATAGTTTTAAATTATATGTGTATAAAAAGAATATATAAAAAAATTATGAAAATAAATAACATATAAAGACAAATAATTCATATCTAGCACAATTTAAAATATATAATATTTAATATTAATTCAAAAGGAAAATAATTACACAATTTAATGAGCAAATAAAATAAATTAACCTGAGGACTATATTGAAATCAGCATAAAAATAAGGAGGCTAAAATCGCAAATAAATTAAAAATTGAAATCGGAAAAGGACTAAAATACAATGCGCGTAAACTAAAAGGGACTGAAAGCACAATTTACCCGAGTATTTAAACGCAGTGTTTAAAGAGTAATTAAATGTAAAACGGCGCAAAATTTTTTGGGCAAAATTAAAATAAACGAAAACTTAATTAAAAATGAAATAAAATGCGGAAGGACTAAAAGGGAAATTAGCCCATCAAAGGGAAAACGCGCGGATCCTGGCCAAAAACGACGCCGTTTTAAGTCTTAATGCCCCTCCCCCAACCGACGTCTTATTGTTCAACCTTAAATAGCAAAAACAAAGAAAAAAAATCATTTTTAAAACGTTTCAAAAATAAAAACCAAGTAAATCTCTCTGAGGGCTCTCAGAGTTCTGGCCCGTAATCGGCCTGACTCTGTCATCGCCACCATGCTCCTCCGTTTCCGCCACCGCATACGGCGGTCGGAGGGACCTAGGAAGGCTATTTTAGCCTTTTAAAATCCTCTAAACCCGAATCCTAACTCGAAACCACCAAAAAATCTCTTGAAATCCCAAAAAACAGACCAAGATGCTTCGGATTCAAGTTCCAATCGTCACAAAAGGTAAAAATTTTGTATTTTTTATTATTCTTCTTATAGAAGCAGTATACTAGAGAAAAATATGCTGAAATAGGCTAGAAATATACTTTATCTATTCTTTTTTTGTATTCCCTCCCCCCAAAAAAAACCCCCTTACAATGGTTGTATTCAGCTTTCTTTTATAGCCAGGAAAAATGAAAAATAAAATATACCATGTCCTTTTTCATTTGTCTACTGTGTTTTATTGTTTTTTTTTTTTTGTCTTCTTTTGCAGGTACAAAAGCCAGCCTGGTACACGGACGTGGCGAGGGTGGAGGTTGTGCTTGCGCACGTGGTTATCAATGCACGCCTACAGCGTGGGGTGCACTGGCAAGGCTGGATGCTTATACGCGCTAAGGGAAACCCTAGGATTTCCTAATCTTGGCTTAAGTTGTTGGGCCTTTCGTGCTGGTTTTGTAAATTGGGTTTAAAATTTTTGGGTTGGCTTGTTGGGCTATAATTGGGTTTGTTTAGGTATAGCATTTGGGCTCGGGTTTAATTTGTGAGTTTGTAAAAAACTGTAAAAAGGGATTGCTTTGGACTTTTTTGGGTTTTCATTTGGTTTTAATTTTTGTTTTTTTTTAGTTATTTTAATGGGTTAATGAACTGGTTAATGGGCCCAGGCAAATTTGGGCTCCTATAATGTCAATAGCAATGATAATGCAATACAATGCAGTAGTAATAACACAACATTAATGTTTTCCATCAATTTTAAATAATTTTGATTAGTATAATAGCACATTTAGCTCTCATAATTTACATATTTTATCATTTTAGTAATGATTTAACAAATTTAGTTGATGATATTTTTGTAAATGCGTAAATGTTGAAGCTAAAATTATTAAAATTTTTTAAAATCAAGACTAAATTTATTATTATACAGCATTTACAAGGCATTAATCCTGTGTTTAGTTAAATAAATTACTGCCGAGATTATTTGAGAGAAAGTGGAGAGTTTTTACCCCTTATGAATTATATATTTCATTATTTACAACATGCATTTATCACACATTTATGTTTCCTTTTTATGGGTTTTGAGAAGGAATGGCGGTGATTGTTGTCATCTTTTTCTTTTATACAATTCACTCAACAACCATCTTCCCAGAATTGTTTGCTTGCCCACCTCATTATCCCCCAACAAAATGAAAATTAATTTTCAAACATATTAAAATGCATATATTAAAATTTCAAAGAGATATTCTTTAATAGTAACAATATATTTTATTCATTTGTAGTAGTATGCATCTTTTTTTCTCCTTTTCACACTATAAGGATCAAAAACCGCAAGTATGTTGTACTCAGAACCCAATTACCTTTCATCACTCACACATGGGTGCCCCACCCACCCCCTCATCTTTTTTAGAAAGAAAAAGGCTTAGAGAACCAAACGTCTTTCAAGTTTCACCCCCCCCCCCCAAACCCCCAAAAAAAAAAAATTTGTCTTGAATCCTTACAAGGGAAAATGATTTTAAGCCCTTTGATCAAAACAAAGTTTACTTTCATTTAACCTCTGTTAGGCAACCACTTAAGTTTGATTTGTGATCCCTGACCTTGTTAATTCCTTGCTTTACTGCATACCCTTTTGTTCATACACAAAGTAAAAGCAAACTATACTGTGTTCCTTGCAGATCAGAGCTTAAAGACAACATGGGTACTTTCTGATTGCTCTTCTTCCAGAAGATCTTCCTCTTTTTCTTCCTTTTTCCATTTCTTTCTCTCTCCCTTTTGTATTACCTCATGCTTTGTTTTGTAGCTTCCATTCTTAAATGAGTCTTTGAGTAATAGTAACGTAAGAAAACAATCTCCGTCTCCTTTTAAGTCCTTTTCTTTTTTCTTTCTTTTTTGCTGTATGGATTCTGGTAATAGTGGTAGTATGCAATCTTCGAGTGGTGATAGTGAAGAGTATGATTCACACAGTGAGTCAATCTCAGCTCTTTTGGACAATAACGCATCGAGTCATATTGGTCATGCTGACTTGGTTAACCAACCACCGCAGCTGCCGTCTCCACCTCCGCAACACCAGCAATACCAGAACCACTCTTCATCGGCTATGTTTGACCCTTTATCAAACTACTTTGATCAAAGATCACAGCATCTTACAACAAACCCAAATCCTCTTGGAAATCTTGATGCTGTTTGGTCCAAAAATCTAAGATCTGAGTCCGGTAGCCCTGGTGTTGGTGGGTTCGTAGCTTCATCATCACCAACACAACAGTTGACTAACACCAACCAACAAGCGCAAAGCAGAGCCACTTTTCCTTCTGTGCAAATCCCTCAAGGACCCGACAGTGATACAAGAAGTTCAGTCTCAGGCGTAAGGGTGCGGAACCCTAAGAAGAGATCAAGAGCTTCAAGGCGTGCACCAACAACTGTTTTGACCACAGACACCACTAATTTCCGAGCCATGGTTCAGGAATTCACTGGGATCCCTGCACCACCCTTTACGTCCTCAGCTTTCCCGAGAACTAGGCTTGATATATTTGGTGGTACACCCTTCTCCACTCTAAGATCTATTCATTTAGACCCTTCAACTTCGCATTATCTGTTAAGACCATTTGCCCCCCAAATCCAGTCTCCCTCGTTTGTTTCCTCTTCTGTAGCTTCTATTCCTATTACCAATATCACTTCTGCTTCCGCTACTAACGACAGCACTACTACTAGTTCAACCCCCATTAACTACCAACTACCATCAGAGTTAGGCCTTTTAAAACAGCCTCAAAATCTCCTCAACATCAACATGCAAAACCCAATTCTTAACTTACAACCTCTCCTTCGAAACCCTCAAAAATACCCACATCCCAATTCAACGATTCAAGGCTGCTTAGATATTCCATCAAATGGCACTCCTCTCAAAATGGGTGTTTTAGAAGATAAGTTTGGGTTGAGCCAAGGTCACGTTAATTCCGACCTCAGTGGGGTCCAAAACATGGTATCATCAGAAGGGGCATTGCCAAGAAATGAAAGAAGAGGATTCCAAGAACATGGTCAAAGTCTTCCACGGTCCATCAATGGAAGCTACAACAGTAACTCCCACAGAGTCTCGAATGGGAAAGTGGAGAGCTTGTCTTCTTCGGATTTTAATGGCGATGAAGGGGCAGAAGAAAATGTGGCTACAAGAAGTGAAGGTATGGTGGAATCATGGATATGTTCTTCAGATTAGGAGTACCTATATATTACTAAAAAATATTGAAGGAGATGATGCATGAGAGAGATGGAATCTTTCTTGTTCTCTCCCATATTAACCATGACTTGAACATAATTGATAACAGTAGTCCCCCCGTTTAAACCCAGTCCTTTTTATTTATAAGTATTTATAAAAAAAATTATATATATGTAAATGGTTCTGCTTTTGTTTTAATTTCGAATTTTAAATTGCTTATCTGGTTTTGACTATTGTAAGAATCATAATGTGAAATGAAAATGGGAACATTGAAAAAGAAACCATGAAAATCTGTGCTCTTTTATCGTACTGTACATTTCTGTCTGCTGTGTGAATTTTTAGTTTTATGTTATGTGCAACAAAGAAGAAAAACGAAACGACAGGAATAATTTATTGTAAGAAATAGCAAACTGCCCGGAGTTTAGCCCCCCTTTTTTTTTTTTTTTTAAAGTATGTCCAGTTTCTTTTTGTATCATTATATTATCTTACCCTGAATTTTTATATAAAAGAAAATGTAGAAGAAGATGAAAAGAAATATATGTTATAAAATGATGCGGAGGAGTGATGGGTGGCGAGATTTGGGGAATCGTAAGCCGCCGCAATCTCACTTTTAAATACATTTCAAATATTCTTTTCGCTAGTGTGAGTTTGTGCTTCAATATATAAATATTTCTTTTTTGAAACAATTTCATCATTCATTACTTTTTGGTTTTTAATTTATAATAACGTGGATGGATTCCCTTATATTTTTTTAATTATTTTATTCTATTTTCATACAACATTTATCAATAATACCATATTGTTTATAAGTTTTGTCTAAATTTATACATAAAAGTAAAGCAAAGTCTATATCTGAGGCATTGCCTTATTTCGCACGTAAAATCATGGTTGTAAGTTCACAAAACAACTTTTTATTGGTATTGGTGAGACACGACCATGATTTTTTTCTCCTCTTTTGTCTTTTGCTATTGACATGATCCAGTGTAACCTCAACCTTCACAGCCAATCGAATATTTATAAATTTCATATTTTAATTCACCTTTAAACACATAATTCTAAAGGATTCCAACATATAATCTTTGAAAATTAAAATTATGCTTTGTAAAGTTAATCCTCAACTTATACAAATTAATAAACAACATATAAATATCAATAAAATAATTTTTAAAATTATCAATTGAATCATAACTCGATTAACATGGGCATTATTACCAATAAAAGAAGACATGGATTCGAGTGCGTTAAAGTGCATTATCCTCTTATTTATGAGTTGGGAGGGGTTAGGGGTAATTTTAGGTATTGTATCGAACCTGTAATGAGATTATTAAAAAAATTAAAATTAAATATAATAATTATTCGAAAAATATATATTTTAAATATCATAAAAATTATTTTAAAAAATTATCAGAAATATATATCTCATTTAACATCTTATGCTCTTAAATATCATGTAGCTTCTCTTAAATCTTTTCTTTTCTATTCATAAACCTAACTGAATAATAAAATGAAATTATCAAAATTTCTAAATTTGCGATTACCCCATTTATTATTTGATTAATTCAATTAGTTAATTTTTAACAAATATTTGCATAATTAAAATAAATATTATTATATGAATTTATTTTGTAATGCCACATAATTATATTTAGCACATATTATATAAAATAGTATACATACATGTTTAAGGACATAATATATTAATTTTTATATAATTAAATTATGAATGTAAAATAATTATTATAACATTACGATATGCAATCTAAATCTTAAAAATGTAACTAATTGTATATAGGCTAGGTTCCTCTATTACATCAACTAGACTCACTCCTAATACAAAAATTTAGTGTCAATCCTAATTTCAAATATATCACTCTTCCTCATTTGTTTCTCTTTTCTTACCTTCTTTATTAGAGAAGGGGCTATTCGAGAAAACCCTTTTGCCAATCCGATAGAATGACCTATGGCAATGTTATTTTAAATCAACATGCCAAATGAAATTTGATATGTAATCTTATATACAATTATGTTATTATAATATACATAACAGGTATATAATTTTAATTGTATATATTATAGTATGCCATAAAATTAGTTACATGTTTATTGTTTAGGTTCCACATAATTAATAGAAAATGCACATTGTAATATCATAACGTTATAATAATTATTACACATTCACAATTTAATTATATAACAATTGATATATTATATGTACTTAAAAATTTATGTATTTTTATACTATAATATCTACTAAAGATAATTATATCATATTATAGAATAAATTTATATTGTAATATTTATTTTAATTATATAAATATTAATTATTTTTTGTTTAAAATAATTTAACTAATTTAGTTCGTCAAATAGTAAAGGAATAATCACAAATTTAAAAATTATGATGATTTCATGTCGTTGTTTAAATAAGTTACAAATATTATACCAAATAATCTTTTAAGTTTTTTTTGGGACCCACTTTTCATATATAAGATTTGTTATAATCCTAGGATCTAAGCTAGCCATTCACCTAAATGGATTTCAAAATCAATTCAAAATTTGAGAAAGAAAAGAAACTACAGTACATAAATATATCCACTATTAGTTAATTAATGCCAAATGGCGAGAGAGTTAGTTTAGCTTTGGCCAATGACCACGTATAGGAAAGTGGAGGAATCAATTCTTGTCTACAAAACTATTAAGTGGCTAAGCTAGGATAATGATAATTAATTTGTTGGTACACAACCCGGAACACGTTGGATACTCCCCGTTAATCATGCACAACTTACTGCTGCTTCTTTTTTCCAAATATGGACACAATATTTCATTTCAAAGGCTCGAGGCCACAAACCTACATATTGAAGGTAAAAGAAAAGCACCAATGAACCTCAATAGGTTGTCGGTAGACATGTAAAAATAAGAAATTCATGAGTAGACCAAACACCATCTAAACTTGAGCTCTTATCTTGATTTGATCAATTATTTTTTAAATTTGAGATGTTTATTTTTGGTGAGATTAAAATAATGGTGAAGTTAAAATTAATTATTATAGAAATAAAATTTAAATCAGCAGTAGAGTATGCGTTTGACTTCATATGCAGTCGTAATAATGAGTTGAAAGTATAAAAGAATCATTAAAAATATTAAATTTAAATATATATATATGTGCAAAAAAATAATTATATTTTCTATTAAATTTGCATTTATCTTAAAGAACAATTTTATTAATAATTGATTAATTTATCATTAATTATATTTGTATTTATTTTTTATTTTTTATATAATTGAGGGAAGAGATGGGGCTGCGGACTCAAAATTATATACTTTATATAATAAATTAATATAACTATTTTATATATTAATTTTAAATATTAAAATAATTTTTATTAAATAATAATGAAAAATATATATGATAATGAATTTATATAATTATTAGATTCTTATATAAAAATAAAATTTGTTTAACTATTATATAATAAAATTTATAATATGTTTCTTTTTTTAGGTAAAGTAGGAAAAATATTTCTCACTGTAGTGCCTAATGCTCCAGTAAAAAAATTCATGTCCAGAAAATAGAAGTTTTCTTAACTGGCCAAAAGCAAGTTTTCCAAACAGATGCCTCATTGGAGGGTGAGCAAATCACATAAACAACTAACTCTTTCCAAAACAAGAAAGATAATAGAATGGACTTCACAGCATAGGTTACCTTGGAAAATTAAACAGAACATCATCAAATCTTTATCAAAAACTACCTTTATTGCATTCACCATCAATGCCTAAAAAGCTACAGTTTTACTTATCCCATAAATTAGGTTTACATAATCAATGCTATAGTAGGAATTTGTTTTTCTAATTTCACTCCAAACAAATATAAAAAGAAAACCCCAAATCACGGATTACATAAATCACACAATTTGAACTTTCAGCTTCGTTCCGTATAAGAAAATTACAAAAAAATTTAGAAAAAAAATTATAATATTGTAACATTATATTATTACCTCGTCATTAATTAAAATAATTTTTTCATCTCTTCTGGAAGCTATTTTCATTTGAATAAGGTTTGATATTTTCTTTTTAAAAAATCACTTTTTGTTCAAATAAGATACAATATTTTCACTTTGAAAAATTATTACTTTAATATTTCATTCTTTTTGAGAAGCTTCAACTTTTAATGTTAATAGTCTCTTAATTTTACCGATGATTTTTCTTTCCGTTTCAATGCAGAATGAGTTTTTGAAGAAGGTTTCGAGGAATAGGTGAATAGAATATGGGGATCAAGTAATGAAGATTTCCCAAGGAAACTTACAAGTTTGGGTAATGGTTTAAATGAATGGGTTAAGATCAATAAAGGTATTCAGAACAAAACAAGGAAAGAGTTAAGCCAAAAACTGGAGGAGCTTAATATTGAAGATCCCGGAGAGGAACGATTAGCAGAAATTACGGAGGTTAAACTAGCACTAAATATGGAGGCAGAAAAAGAAGAAATCTTTTGGGAGCAATGATCAAGGGCGAACTGGCTTCGAATGGGTGATACTAACACAACTTTCTTCCACAACTATACGTCCTACTGAAAGAAAAGAAATATGGTAAAAGGGCTTGAAGATGGGAGTAGCAGACGGATCGAGGGAGATGAAGAATTGCTAGCATTAGCACCAAATTATTTTAACGATCTTTTTCCCTCAAAACCTATGTAGGATTGTGAAAATTTATGGACAGAGATTCAACCTTGCATTCCTAAACACATTAACGAGGATCTTTTAGTAAGTTTTAAAGAATAAGAATTATGGGAAGCTTTAAAATCTATGGCTCCACTAAAAGCCTCAGGTACTGATGGATTTCCTGCAATGTTTTTTCAAAAATTTTGGCATATTATAGGAAAAGATGTGTCTAGATACTGTTTAGAAATTTTGAACAACCAGAAAGAATTAGACACAATTAACAATACTAACATTGTTTTAATTCTTAAACTTCAAAACCCAAAAAATATGGGGCAATTTAGGCCAATTAGCCTTTGCAATGTAGTTTATAAAATAATCTCAAAGGCCATAGTTAATAGATTTAGGAAGGCTCTTGGCTACTACATTGATGATGCACAAGGTGCTTTTGTTCCAAGTAGACAGACTACGGATAACGTATTAATGACATATGAATTATTGCATTCCTTTAAGAAGAAAAGATATGGAATAGGTAATTTCACCCTAAAACTTGACATGAGCAAAGTATAAGATAGGGTTGAATGGATATTTGTTGAAAATATGATGAGAAAGCTGGGTTTTGTGACAAGTGGGTGTAACAGCCCACTTTCAGTCAAATCTGAATAGTTGTTTTAGGACAACAAATCTAAAGTCAAAAAAATTATTTTCTTATTATTTTATTACCTACAGCATGATAGAAATATTGTATAAAAATTTCGTTAAGAAATTTTACCGTTTACATGCTTAATTTGATAAAAATGACTAAATCGCGTAAAGTGCAAAAGTTGAGTTCTAATAGCTAAAGGTATTAAATAGCTATAGAACTATAAAGTGGAGGTCCTTATATAGTAATTAGAACATTAGAGTTGATAGTGGATTCTAATAGTTTGACATTATTGAAATTTGAATGAATTATTAAGGTTAACTTTGGAAATTAGTAATTAAAGTTATAATTAATTAAATAAAACAAACTATTATCATCCATTATCATTATCTTCCATCAATTTGAAGAGAAAACCTAGCCATGGAAGCTTGAAGTTTTGGCAAACTTATGTTGCTCAATTAGGTAGATATTTTTGTCCCGTTTTTTATGATTTCTATGTTTCCGGGATCATTGTAGGTTAATCTAACTAGCTCTGGGACTAATTTACAAAATTGTTAAACTATTAGGTTTTTACCATTGTTGAATATACTTGAGTTTTGAATTTTGATGATAGAAAATAAATGGTTGTTGCTAGATAAACAAATTTTGTAAAGAGATTTTTTATGAAATTGTCAATTAGGGACTAAACTGAAAAATAAAAAATATTACATGGTGAATTGTGAAATAATTAAAGTATAGGGGCAAAATGATAATTTTACCAAAAATATATTTTTGATTAAATTGAATGAATTATATGTTAAATTGAGTTAAATTTATCCGTATGGATCCAGTTAGACCTCGTATGGAGTTAGATCGAGGCAAAGAGAAAGTCTCAGATTAATCGCCTTCGTATCTACAAATACTCGTTGAGGTAAGTTCGTGTAATTCAATTGTGTTTATATGTTTTTAATTGAGATATATAAATGTTATGGTTTGTCATATATAATTACCGAATGCATATCTAATGACATACGACGATTACCGAGCCCCGTTTGAACCATAGGAATTTGTAGGATACAAATGACATGTCATTAGGGTTATCGATTTGGCTGAGGTCTTACATGTGTTGCGGATACTCCACTGCTTGTGAGAGCATACCGATTTATAGCTCGTGAGAGCATACCGATCTACAGCTCCAATGAGCATACCGATTCACAGCTCATATGAGCATACTTGTACATGAATTGACAGATTACAGTTATATGAGCTAGCACGCTATGTGTGAGCTATTCCAAGTATCCAACGGTATTCTAAACGGTTCAACGGGCAATGTTCTGATACGAAATGATATGAGTTTGATACAAACTATTACAAGTATATACATGAAATGCATGAAAATGATGTTACATGATTTATAGATATATGAAATGAATGATACATGTATATGGAACTTGATTAATTGTTGAGTTCATCCACTATTATTGGTTCATATATGTATTTACATGGCTAATATGGTTGGTATATTTGTGCTTAGGCATTTGGCCAAAATGTGTTGGAATAAGCTTTGTTACTTACCTATTACTTGATTAAATGATAAGTTAAATTTTAAGTTAAACGAACTTACTAAGCGTAAATGCTTACTCCATGTTATTTCCGTGTTTTATAGTGAATCAGAAGCTCGTTCTAGTTGGAAGATTATCGGAGCTATATCACACTATCTATCGGCTCTGTTGGTACCTTCTGGATGTTTAATTTTGGTTATAATGGCATGTATTGGTATTTTGGCTAATGTTGGCCTATGTGTTTAATTGTTGAAATGGCCATTTGTTTTGGCTTGAGTTGTGGTATTTTGGTATTCTAATGAACTTAGTTTTGGCATGTAAATATTAGCCTTGAAATGGTTGATGATTTGCTTAATTGTTTGAAAGGTGAAATGGTAGTTGAATGTTCATATTGTATATGTTTTATAACTTGATGTGAATTAGTACTTTGCGATGGAAAACATATATGTATATTGAGGCTAGTAATTGAGTAGTATATTTCGTATCATTTGGTAAGTTAATTAAATGGTTTGTATTGATGCAAATCTAGTTGGAAATTAGTTGATCATTTGACCAAAATAAGTTTATGATTATACATGTTTTATATATTGTCATTTGAGGTGCCTAAGGGCATATTGGTTGTATGTGATTATACCATATGAATGAAGATGGATTGTGCATGATTTTGGTACTTTGTAATGGTTTCTATATATGTGCATTGGTGTTTGTAGGTACATTTCAATTTGGGTAAGAAAAATTGCTTGAAAAATAGCTTATTTTCGTCCAGATGGGTACAGACATGGGCGTGTGTCTCAGTCGTGTGTGACACAAGGCCAGATGACACGGGCATGTATCCCTTGTTTCTTTCAAAAGGTTGCAAGTCAGGCTGTTACATAGCCTAGCATATGGGCGTATGGCTTGGCTGTGTGGCCCAAGTCAATGAGTTACACAAGTACAGACACGAGCTGGGACACGGCCGTGTGACCCCTGCAGTGTTGAAAAATTTTACCATTTTTTGAAAAATTCTTTAAGTTTCCTATTTAATCCCAACTTGTTTCGAACATGTATTTAGGGCCTCGAAGGCTCGTTTATGGGGCAATATGTGTGATTTGACTTGGTTTTAATACGCTTATTGATATGTTATGAAATGTTGAATTTTTTCTGTTCATTTGAATTGTAAACTCTGGTATTGCTCTGTATCCCTATTCCGATGACGGATATGGGTTAGGAATGTTACATTTATTGGTATCAAAGCTACAGTTTAGTCAATTCTTGGACTGAACGTAGAGTGTACGAGTCTAAGTATACACGCCATTATATAATCTATGATAGTGTGATATCTCCTGACCATTTTAAAACATGTTTTCATATAGCAATGACATCCAACTGAGCTGCCTCCAATGAAGTAGAGAGTAACGCTCAAGCCTCTATTCATGGAGTAGCATCGAGAGGTACAAGGCCCGTATCTGAGGGCCGAGGAGGAAAGGCTAAAGTACCTTTTTTTTAGATGGTGAATGAATGATTTACCGAGTTCGTACGGACAAATCCGGCTACTCAAAAACCTCTACCCTCTCCTTCTCCCCAACCGGTTCCCCGCTATTCCTCAAGGTATAGAATCAATCTGAGTTAGTAAGCCACCTATCAATAAGATTTGTAAGTATGTGGTTGAAGAATTCTGAGCTACTGCTGAAGATGTTCCCGAAAGAGCTGAATTCTGGTTAGAGAATACAATCAGGGTTTTTGATGAGTTATCCTATTCACCGGCTGAATGTGTTAAATGTGTGGTGTTGTTATTGAAAAATTTAGCTTACCAGTTATGGAACACGTTAATTTCTATTATGCCGAGAGAGTGAGTCACATTGGAATTCTTCCAAATCGAGTTCTAAAAGAAATATATTTGTCAGTGGTTTCTAGATTAGAATCATAAAGAATTTCTTTAGCTTAAACAGGGCCGTATGACTGCGTCAGAATACGAGCGGGAATTTTTTAGACTGAGTAAATATGCTCGTGAGTGTATTTCAACCGAGACTATTATGTATAAGAGGTTTGAAGAAGGGCTGAACAAAGACATAAAACCACTAGTGGAATTCTTCAGCTGAAAGAATCCGTGGTATTGGTTGATCGAGCATATAAAGCCAATAAGCTCAGTAAAGAGAAAAGGTGTGCTGATTTTGAAGCTAGAGACTCGAGAAAGAGATCGACGGGGAATTCATATCAGACGGTATCAAAGAAATCAAAAGAACATCACAACTGTTCTACAGCTTCTGTGGGTTATTCTAGTAGAGATAGAGGTACTCGACGTTCGAGTCCAAAACCTCAAGCTACATCTGTAGCAAGTGTGGGTAGTGTCAGAGATGTATGGCTCGTGTGCAAGCACTATAAGAAACCATATTATGGAAAGTGTCGATTAAAGAATGGAGCGCGTTTTAGGTGTGGTTTTTTAGACCATTATCTTAGAGATTGTCCAGAGAAATCCGAGAAAGAGAAAGCTCAAACTACGAGGTTGAGCAACACTGTTGCGAGAGGTAGATCACCTTGTAATCCTAAAAATGTGAGTGGTAGTCGTGGTGTTGCAAAAGATTCTGCTGTGAGATTCGAGGCACGAGCATTAACTAGTGCTTATGCTATTCTCGCACAAGAGAATGCTTCTGCGCCAGATGTTATTATCGGTACTTTTTCTATTTTTGATACTGATATTATTGCTTTGATTGATCTGGGATCCACTCATTCATATGTGTTCATGAATTTAGTGTTTAGTAAGAATTTACTTGTTGAGTCCACTAAATTCGTGGTTAAAGTATCGAACTCCTTCGGAAATACATTAAGATACTCACAAACCACTGGTACTGATTCAAGCTTCGATTCAGATACCTTAAATTCTAGCACATATGCAAGGTAAGCATTACAACCTTTACTCATATATTTATGCGCCGACATAGCTGATATAACCATTGGCAACCTACTCAGATTATCTGATTCAATAGGAAGCGTCTCACTATTCTGACATTTCAATACAATAAGCTTTCATCTACAATTTACAATAGCATCATGTAGAGTTATCCAATCCATGCCCAGAATCACATCAAATTCATCAAACGGTAAAAGCATCAAATCAACCGGAAAAGTGTAACCCCAAGTTATTAAAGGACAATTCTTGCACACTTTATCAACTAGCACATACCGACCTAGAGTTGGCAGCTATTGTGTTTGCGTTGGAAATTTGGCAACACCATTTATTCGGCGAAAAATGTCATATATTTATTGATCATAAAAGTTTGAAGTATTTGGTGTCGCAAAAAGATTTGAACCTAAGACAGCGTAGATGGCTCATTTCATTGATTATTATCCAGGAAAAGCGAATGTAGTTGCTAACACTCTAAGTAGAAGGTCTTTATTTGCTCTGCGAGCGATGAATTCAAACTGACATTGTTTTATGATGGCTCGATCTTAGCCAAGTTAAAAGCTAAACCGATGTTTTTACAACAGATTTATAAAGCTCAGAAATATGATGACGATTTGTTAGCTAAATGGGTACAGTGTAAGTCAAATTCTAATTCAGAATTTCAAATAGGACCTAATGATTGTTTATTATTTAAAGGTAGAGTTTGTGTATCGAAGAATCCAAAGCTCATTCAGAGAATCTTAAACGAACCTCATAGTGGTAGCTTGTCTGTTCATTCTTGAAGTAATAAAATATAAAATAATTTAAGACAGATGTACTGGTGGCCGGTAATGAAACGCGAGATTTTTTATTTTGTATCGAGATGTTTGATATGTTAGCAAGTTAAAGCTAACCATCAGATACCCTCAGGACTGTTACAACCAGTGATGATACCAGAGTGGAAATAAGATAGTCACTATGGATTTCGTATCGGGTTTACCCTTATCACTGAGAAAGAAAGATGCCATCTGGGTTATCATTGATCGTTTGACAAAGTCTACACATTTTATTCTGATACGTATAGATTTCTCTCTTGACAGATTAGCTGAGTTATATGTTTTTGAGATTGTCAGATTAAACAGAATGTCAGGCTCTATTGTTTCAAATAGAGATCCATAGTTTACATCACGATTTTAGAGAAAGTTATAGGAAGCTCTTGGTACACATTTGCATTTTAGCTCTGCATTTTATCCTCAGACCGATACTAAATCCGAACGAGTAATTCAGATTTTCGAGGATATGTTTCTTTATTGTGTTTTAGATTTTGAAGGCAACTAGGAGAAATATTTATCGTTGGTTGAATTCGCATACAACAACAATTTTCAGTCGAGTATAAAGATTGCCCCATTTGAGGCTCTGCATGGTCGTAAATGCTGAACTCTCTTATACTAGACTGAGCTTAGTGAGAAAAAGATACACGAGGTTGATTTGATTCGTGAGACTGAAGAAAAAGTAAAAGTGAACCGAGACAGTTTGAAAGCAGCTTCAGATCATCAAAAATCATATGCATATCTTAAATGTAAAGACATAGAATTTCAAGTCAGCGATAGAATGTTTCTGAAAGTATCGCCTAGGAAGAAAGTTCTTCGATTTGGTCGCAAAGAAAGGCTGAGTCCGCGATTTATCGGGCCATATAAGATTACTGAAAGAATTAGACCTGTTGCATATTGATTAGCTCTACCGTCAAAACTAGAAAAGATTCATTAGCAAGTTAAAGCTAAACATCAGATACCCTCAGGACTGTTACAACCAGTGATGATACCGGAGTGGAAATAAGATAGAGTCACTATGGATTTCGTATCTGGTTTACCCTTATCACTGAGAAAGAAAGATGCCATCTGGGTTATCATTGATTGTTTGACAAAGTCTGCACATTTTATTCCGGTACGTACAGATTTCTCTCTTGACAGATTAGCTGAGTTATATGTTTCTGAGATTGTCAGATTACACGGAGTGTCAGTCTCCATTATTTCAGATAGAGATCCACAGTTTACATCACGATTTTAGAGAAAGTTATATGAAGCTCTTGGTACACGGTTGCCTTTTAGCTCTGCATTTTATCCTCGGACTGATTGTCAATCCGAATGGGTAATTCAGATTTTTTAGGATATGCTTCGTTGTTGTGTTTTAGATTTTGAAGGCAACTAGGAGAAATATTTATCGTTGGTTGAATTCGCATACAACAACAATTTTCAATCGAGTATAAAGATTACCCCGTTTGAGGCTCTGCATGGTCGTAAATGCTGAACTCTCTTATACTGGACTGAGCTTAGTGAGAAAAAGATACACGAGGTTGATTTGATTCGTGAGACTGAAGAAAAAGTAAAAGTGATTCAAGACAGTTTGAAAGCAGCTTCAGATCATCAAAAATCATATGCATATCTTAAATGTAAAGACATAGAATTTCAAGTTAGTGATAGAGTGTTTGTGAAAGTATCGTCTAGGAAGAAAGTTCTTCGGTTTGGTCGTAAAGAAAGGCTGAGTCCACGATTTATCTGGCCGTATGAGATTACTGAAAGAATCAAACCTGTTGCATATTGATTAGCTCTACCGTCAAAACTAGAAATGATTCATTAGCAAGTTAAAGCTAAACATCAGATACCCTCAGGACTGTTAAAACCAGTGATGATACCGGAGTGGAAATAAGATAGAATCACTATGGATTTCGTATCGGGTTTACCCTTATCACCGAGAAAGAAAGATGCCATCTGGGTTATCATTGATTGTTTAACAAAGTCTGCACATTTTATTCCGGTACGTACATATTTCTCTCTTGACAGATTAGCTGAGTTATATGTTTCTGAGATTGTTAGATTACACAGAGTGTCAGTCTCTATTATTTCAGATAGATATCCATAGTTTACATCACGATTTTAGAGAAAGCTATAGGAAGCTCTTGGTACACGGTTGCATTTTAGCTCTGCATTTTATCCTTGGACCGATGGTTAATCCGAACGAGTAATTCAGATTTTCGAGGATATGCTTCGTTGTTGTGTTTTAGATTTTAAGGCAACTAGGAGAAATATTTACCGTTGGTTGAATTCGCATATAATAACAATTTTCAATCGAGTATAAAGATTGCCCCGTTTGAGGCTCTGCATGGTCGTAAATGCTAAACTCTCTTATATTGGACCGAGCTTAGTGAGAAAAAGATACATGAGGTAGATTTGATTCGTGAGATTGAAGAAAAAGTAAAAGTGATCCGAGACAGTTTGAAAGCAGCTTCAGATCATCAAAAATCATGTAACACCCCAAACCCGGCCCATTCAATCCGACTGAATTTGGAATGCCACTGAGGAACACATTCGAAAAATATTCTTACTTAAGAGATAAACCGTTTAAAATTTGTTTCCTTTAATAAAACATTTTCGTGACTTGTAATATTCTAAGTAAAAATCGGAGTTTGTTATAAACATATCGGTTTCAAGCTTTATTGAGAAAATAAAACCATTTTAAATCAATCTTTAATCATCCTTCCATAATAGGGCATAATAGTAACGATACTTAACAAATGAACTAAAACACTTTAGTGGGCCTTATTACAATACACACTTAATCAAAATACGAAAAATATAAATATTTAATTAATCAAATAAATCGTCCCTTTTTCATAAAACTCCATTTCCTCATGGCCACCTTTGTATCCTCTCCGACCTGGTCCAAGCTTTACGCGCCACCTGAAAGGGTTTAATAAAAATGGAGTGAGTCACCAAGACTCAGCGCATAGTTAATACACATGTCCTCACATATAGGCTTGGCCCATATCCACACAATCCATACATATATAACATACAATTATAAATATGCCATTATGAATACACAATTTTATAAATATGATTACAATATACAATTACGAAGTCCAATCCACAAGTGATACACATATCTTTCTTTGACACACTTATTTCTTAAGGTCATAGCCAAGCCACTGATCACATAGTGATCCACATATCAATCGGTTCACAAATCATCAAGCACGAATGTAGCACGAGGCTAGCATTAAACCACTCACATAGTGTACATTCTTTTCTCCAATATTCACATCACAAGTCTCATGCGTACGTGTATGTACCATAGCAACATTTTGTACAAATATGTATATTTTATATATTGTGGTCACATTTTACTCAGAACAATTTACATCACATGTCATCACTTTATTTTACATTCATCAATATTTAATTATTATCGCAAATCACTGAAAAGTTAATATCATAACCATTAACTTGATTATTCGATCACTTACCTTAGCCTTTATTTCGGCTAACATGCACAACTCACACATTTACATAAAATAATACTTACAATACATATATCAAGCAAAAGAATAGTGCGATAACTACGCACCTGATTGAAGCGATATTCGATATATCTAACACAATCTAAAGTCCCGAAACTTGTCTCATTTCTGACGATTTGCCTTTAAACCAAAGTTAGAAATGGGTTAGCCACTTAGATATCAAAATGGTCTAAGGTCGAATACCACAACTACTAACCTTGAACACTTCAATTTCCGAACGATTTCTTTGATGCTTCATACACTAGCTACACACAACTGAATATATCATTATAGCCTTATACACATTCGCCACTCCTAGAACCAAGGTCAACATTTGGTTATCATCACAACCCAAAATATAGCTTATAGTCGAAAATACTACTTCCTTTACCTTGTTTGTATTCAATCCAGAGAGAACTCTTACTCCTTTAATGCTCCTCAACACTATCCACACACAAAAGGTACATCGATGGCCTCATACATATTCGGCCATCCTTAAAGCCAAGCTCAAAATTCGGTTATCATATAGCCCAAAAATAGCCTATAGCCAAGGTCAACAACCACTTACCTTGTTTAAAGATCCAAAAATTATCATTTGTTTTTGGTGTTGACGAAAACCCTTGATGCTCATAGTCCCGAGAGTTTCCTTTATGCATCTTCACATTGGCACATGTAAAAGAACACTCCAACTCATGTCCCTATCATCTTTCTCTCTCGGTCAAGGACATAAAAGGGGAAGAAAGAAAATAAAACAAGCAATGGCCACCCTACTTGTTTCTTGTAAACCGAAAACACTAGGCCTTGAAACAAGCTCCAATCGGCCATGCAAACAGGTAGTAAGGAGAAGAGTAAAGCAAGGATATTCGGCACTCTTTAATCATTTTTTTTTTCAAAGCCGAAACACTACTCTAAAGGGTCCTATAGTCGGCCAAACACAAATAGGAAGAAAAGAAAGCAAAACAAGGAATTTGGCACCTCATTTGCTCTACCCAAAAACGAAAATGAAAGTCTCTAGGGAGTCCTACTTCCGGTCAAACAAATTGGAAATGAAAGGCTAAACCAAATCAGAGCATTCGGCCATGCTTTGTTAAGCAAAATAGCCGGCCAAGCTTCACCTTCTTTCCCATATCTAATTGAAATTTCAAACATCAAAATACCAATCATTGTTTATTAGCAAGCTCATCACTTAGTTCCTTCATCCAACAATTAAAAATGATCATCCCAAGGCATACCCAATTCCAACGGCAGGCTTTGTTCCCATTATCACAAAAATAAAGAAAATTCCTTGTTAATTAGCATGCCCATAACCATAGAGAAGAGAGAAAGCATTATTTAATTATTCTCCCATCACCTTTCAAATTTATTTCCACACCTCATGCATATTATAATAAAAATAATAAAACTACAATTATTGTTCCGTCTTCCATCACAAAATAATAATACACAACTAACCCAAAAAATAATAAAACAAATAACCCATGCTTATTATCATGCGCATGCCCCATGCAGGACGCCAAGTTCCCACGCCTGACATAGGTAAAAAGAATATCCTCCAGTAGCGCCCCCCCAGTCTCGAACTCGAGACACGAGGGAACTTTCAAAGCCCCCACACCACCGCTGCGCGTCGTCTTTCGTGACATAAACATGTTGCGATTTTCTTTTAAGCCTTATTTCGCTGGCACTTTGTTGCTAAAAGCAAAATAGAATGCTCATGCGCTACAATTGTTACTCGAACGCATGACCTCTTGAAGCCTCCTTGCGCTCTTAGCCACTCTGCGAGCGCCTTTTTGTGACATAACTCTGCCCCATTTTCTTTTAAAGCCTTCTTTAAAGTAGCGCACGCTTGCAAAATAAAATGCTATGCGCCCCATGCCACTCGAACCCCTGACCAAATTTTGCGCTGGCCTTTAAGTGGCGCACGGAAGCCACTTTGCCAGGGGGATTATTATGCCACAGCCCATCAAAATTTATTCTTAAGGCCTCCATGCCCAAATTTCCACTTTTATCCCTCATATTTTCAAAATTTTCAAAAATGCCCCATTTTATTCCGGGAGTTTTAGGAACTCCAAAAACACATCAAACCACTCTTGAGGCCTACTAACACTCGAGTTATTTACCAACTCGCAACCCCTATTTCGGGATATTACAATTCTACCCCCCTTAAAAATAATTTTGTCCTCGAAATTACTTACGAACGAACATCCCTACATTTCAATTCACCACATATTAATCACATATACTCAATTATACACATATGCAAACACATTTCAACCTCTTTCACATTTGGCATATTCACATATGGCCAGTTTTCCATAAGCATATTCAAGCTTAAATTCCATTTTAGAAATTCGTACACACCATTGGTAAAGCTTCAACTATATCTTATCTTACTTAATTCAAATGGGAATATACCAACTTTCCTTATTCCTTGCAAGTACGAAAGACTTGCACTTATCCGAGCATTTAGCTTGTGGTAACAACCATGTTCCATCTTGTATGTGATTCATGAATTTTCTATTATAGCACATCATCGGCATTAAGCCGGTTAGGCATCGAAGCCTGAAATACACACCGGCACAAGGCCTGCTAGGCATCAAAGCCCAGGCATCAAAGCCCGAAATATACACCGGCACACAGCCTGCTAGGCATCAAAGCCCGAAATATACACCGGCACAAAGCCTGCTAGGCATCGAAGCCCGAAATATACACCGGCACAAAGCCTGCTAGGCATCAAAGCCCGAAATATACACCGGCACAAAGCCTGCTAGGCATCAAAGCCCGAAATATACACCGGCACAAAGCCTGCTAGGCATCAAAGCCCGAAATATAATACACCGGCACAAGGCCTGCTAGGCTGAAAGCCCGAAATACAATACACCGGCACAAGGCCTGCTAGGCTGAAAGCCCGAAATACGAGATTATCATCATCTGAATCACATTACAAGCGGACCAAAATTATAAACCATATATAATTCACATCACTTGTATTTATCACCTCAATAATATTTCATGATAGATAGTCTATCCACATATCACTTGTACTTATCACTTGAGTAACATTTCATGATAGAAAGTCTATCCACAGTCGGCTTTCACTATATTTATAACCAGGATTCCAACATGTACACAAGGTTATAACTAACCTTAACAATACTCAATTGCTTATAGACTTACACTTTAAAACATTTTCAAATTTTTGGTTTCGAAACTTGCCGACATGATATTTTCCACACTGAGCACACGAACGGTCCCGATTTATCATAGTTGGTTTAGTCACACTAGCAAAACTTTCAAGCCTCGGTCTTTTCTGAAGACCCTCAGATAATTTAGACAATTCAAAATTTCTTCTATCACAGTTCATATCTTTATCACGATTTTATCTCATCGAGTTCTCAATCCCTTCAGCTATCTTAACTTTTTCGACTAACACAACAAATTCCCATTCCTGTTGAGAAACTATCAACGGTCTCAGGCCGTCTCTTAATCCATCCTTAAACCGGACACATTGTTCATGTTTCGTAGCCACTACTCCTTGAGCATATTGGCTTAACTTTAGGAATTAGCCTCGTATTTCGCTATGTACTTGTTCCATTGAACTAGTCCCAAAACACATGCCTGTGAGCATCAGTGTAGTAAGTACTGACATACTTCTTCTGGTATGTCCTCTTGACATACTCCCGAGTGGGGTTCTCTGCTGTGACACTATCTCGAACCGGGAGCCACCATTGATACGCCTTGTTGCGAAGTAGCATCACCATTCCTTTCACTTTTTCCTCAAGGCTCAAAACGAGCCCATCCATAACTCATTTGGTTATTTCCAACCATTATTCAATCGTACTGGGTGCCACGTCTGATACATCATGAAACAATTCCGCTCTATTGGTTCAAAGTCGCTCGGGAACAAATTTTCAAGCTCTCATATTTCTCCCTCTCCAACCACCATCTCTAAACTCGCAACACTGTCCGCGATACAGCATTATCTCTTGTTTGATCTTGCTACTCATTATCAAGGGCTGGTGGTGGAGGTGATACCTTATTATCAACTCTTGACCCGATCTAACGAGTTCCGATGTGGTCATTTTGCCTCGATCATGTCCTCTAGGACTCATCTCTTATCGCATAATCTGACTTAGAAGTTTTATGCATTAGAAATTTGTTCCACTGATTATTCGCGAACAATTTTATGGAATAAAATATTCAGAAGTGGTTCTTTCGATCACACATAGGTTCGGTTCAAGTTCGCTACTTCTCATTCAGAGAGTCACACACACGTTCATAAGCAGGGACACATTCATTTACTACACCTCTGTGGTCATTTCGGTTTTCAAGTCTTATGCACTTGTTTTCAATAGACTAGTCTTAGGGTTCGATAGCCCAAAGTTTCTAATCTACAAGCCCAATTATGCCATAAAGTTCACATATTCAATATACCTCAATAGTCGAGGTACTTACTGTGGACTTGGTTGAGGTACAAAGTGCACGCCAAAACAAGCCCAAAATAGAAGTTCACATTTTGAAAAGCCCACTTTCGAAAACTGTTTTCGGGCCCAAAACCTCAAAGCCGAGTTTTGAACTCAGCTCGATACCAAAATGTAACACCCCAAACCCGCCCATTCAATCCGATCAATTTGGAATGCCACCGAGGAACACATTCGAAAAATATTCTTACTTAAGAGATAAACCGTTTAAAATTTGTTTCCTTTAATAAAACATTTTCGTGACTTGTAATATTCTAAGTAAAAATCGGAGTTTGTTATAAACATATCGGTTTCAAGCTTTATTGAGAAAATAAAACCATTTTAAATCAATCTTTAATCATCCTTCCATAATAGGGCATAATAGTAACGATACTTAACAAATGAACTAAAACACTTTAGTGGGCCTTATTACAATACACACTTAATCAAAATACGGAAAATATAAATATTTAATTAATCAAATAAATCGTCCCTTTTTCATAAAACTCCATTTCCTCATGGCCACCTTTGTATCCTCTCCGACCCAGTCCAAGCTTTACGCGCCACCTGAAAGGGTTTAATAAAAATGGAGTGAGTCACCAAGACTCAGTGCATAGTTAATACACATGTCCTCACATATAGGCTTGGCCCATATCCACACAATCCATACATATATAACATACAATTATAAATATGCCATTATGAATACACAATTTTATAAATATGATTACAATATACAATTACGAAGTCCAATCCACAAGTGATCCACATATCTTTCTTTGACACACTTATTTCTTAAGGTCATAG
Organism: Gossypium bickii; assembly: GCA_025503065.1. Taxonomy (NCBI): domain Eukaryota; kingdom Viridiplantae; phylum Streptophyta; class Magnoliopsida; order Malvales; family Malvaceae; genus Gossypium; species Gossypium bickii. The sequence continues at coordinate 64,928,585 of CP106711.1, read as the reverse complement.
CCAAGCCACTGATCACATAGTGATCCACATATCAATCGGTTCACAAATCATCAAGCACGAATGTAGCACGAGGCTAGCATTAAACCACTCACATAGTGTACATTCTTTTCTCCAATATTCACATCACAAGTCTCATGCGTACGTGTATGTACCGTAGCAACATTTTGTACAAATATGTATATTTTATATATTGTGGTCACATTTTACTCAGAACAATTTACATCACATGTCATCACTTTATTTTACATTCATCAATATTTAATTATTATCGCAAATCACTGAAAAGTTAATATCATAACCATTAACTTGATTATTCGATCACTTACCTTAGCCTTTATTTCGGCTAACATGCACAACTCACACATTTACATAAAATAATACTTACAATACATATATCAAGCAAAAGAATAGTGCGATAACTATGCACCTGATTGAAGCGATATTCGATATATCTAACACAATCTAAAGTCCCGAAACTTGTCTCATTTCTGACGATTTGCCTTTAAACCAAAGTTAGAAATTGGTTAGCCACTTAGATATCAAAATGGTCTAAGGTCGAATACCACAACTACTAACCTTGAACACTTCAATTTCCGAACGATTTCTTTGATGCTTCATACACTAGCTACACACAACCAGAATATATCATTATAGCCTTATACACATTCGGCCACTCCTAGAACCAAGGTCAACATTTGGTTATCATCACAACCCAAAATATAGCTTATAGTCGAAAATACTACTTCCTTACCTTGCTGTATTCAATCCCGAGAGAACTCTTACTCCTTTAATGCTCCTCAACACTATCCACACACAAAAGGGTACATCAGTATGGCCTCATACATATTCGGCCATCCTTAAAGCCAAGCTCAAAATTCGGTTATCATATAGCCCAAAAATAGCCTATAGCCGAAGGTCAACAACCACTTACCTTGTTTAAAGATCCAAAAATTATCATTTGTTTTTGGTGTTGACGAAAACCCTTGATGCTCATAGTCCCGAGAGTTTCCTTTATGCATCTTCACATTGGCACATGTAAAAGAACACTCCAACTCATGTCCCTATCATCTTTCTCTCTCGGTCAAGGACACAAAAGGGGAAGAAAGAAAATAAAACAAGCAATGGCCACCCTACTTGTTTCTTGTAATCCGAAAACACTAGGCCTTGAAACAAGCTCCAATCGGCCATGGAAACAGGTAGTAAGGAGAAGAGTAAAGCAAGGATATTCGGCACTCTTTAATCATTTTTTTTTCAAAGCCGAAACACTACTTTAAAGGGTCCTATAGTCGGCCAAACACAAATAGGAAGAAAAGAAAGCAAAATAAGGAATTTGGCACCTCATTTGCTCTACCCAAAAATGAAAATGAAAGTCTCTAGGGAGTCCTACTTCCGGTCAAACAAATTGGAAATGAAAGGCTAAACCAAATCGAGCATTCGCCATGCTTTGTTAAGCAAAATAGCCGCCAAGCTTCACCTTCTTTCCCATATCTAATTGAAATTTCAAACATCAAAATACCAATCATTGTTTATTAGCAAGCTCATCACTTAGTTCCTTCATCCAACAATTAAAAATGATCATCCCAAGGCATACCCAATTCCAACGGCAGCTTTGTTCCCATTATCACAAAAACAAAGAAAATTCCTTGTTAATTAGCATGCCCATAACCATAGAGAAGAGAGAAAGCATTATTTAATTATTCTACCATCACCTTTCAAATTTATTTCCACACCTCATGCATATTATAATAAAAATAATAACACTACAATTATTGTTCCGTCTTCCATCACAAAATAATAATACACAACTAACCCAAAAAAAATAATAAAACAAATAACCCATGCTTATTATCATGCGCATGCCCCATGCAGGGCGCCAGTTCCCACGCTTTGACATAGGTAAAAAGAATATCCTCCAGTAGCGCCCCCGTGTCTCGAACACGAGACACGGAGGGAACTTTCAAAGCCCCCACTAGTCTCGCCTGCGTCTTTTTCGTGACATAAACATGTTGCGATTTTCTTTTAAGCCTTATTTCATTGGCACTTTATTGCTAAAAGCAAAATAGAATGCTCATGCGCTACAATTGTTACTCGAACGCATGACCTCTTGAAGCCTCCTTGCGCTCTTAGCCACTCTGCCAGCGCCCTTTTTGTGACATAACTCGCCCATTTTCTTTTAAAGCCTTCTTTAAAGTAGCGCATGCTTGCAAAATAAAATGCTATGCGCCCCATGCCACTCGAACCCCTGACCAAATTTTGCGCTGGCCTTTAAGTGGCGCACGGAAGCCACTTTTCCAGGGGGATTATTATGCCACAGCCCATCAAAATTTATTCTTAAGGCCTCCATGCCCAAATTTCCACTTTTATCCCTCATATTTTCAAAATTTTCAAAAATGCCCCATTTTATTCCGGGAGTTTTAGGAACTCCAAAAACACATCAAACCACTCTTGAGGCCTACTAACACTCGAGTTATTTACCAACTCGCAACCCCTATTTTGGGATATTACAATTCTACCCCCCTTAAAAATAATTTTGTCCTCGAAATTACTTACGAACGAACATCCGTACATTTCAATTCACCACATATTAATCACATATACTCAATTATACACATATGCAAACACATTTCAACCTCTTTCACATTTGGCATATTCATATATGGCCAGTTTTCCATAAGCATATTCAAGCTTAAATTCCATTTTAGAAATTCGTACACACCATTGGTAAAGCTTCAACTATATCTTATCTTACTTAATTCAAATGGGAATATACCAACTTTCCTTATTCCTTGCAAGTACGAAAGACTTGCACTTATCCGAAACATTTAGCTTGTGGTAACAACCATGTTCCATCTTGTATGTGATTCATGAATTTTCTATTATAGCACATCATCGGCATTAAGCCGGTTAGGCATCGAAGCCTGAAATACACCCCGGCACAAGGCCTGCTAGGCATCAAAGCCCAGGCATCAAAGCCCGAAATATACACCGGCACACACGACTGCTAGGCATCAAAGCCCGAAATATACAGGCACACAAAGCTCAAGTAGGCATCGAGCTCGAAATATACACCCACACAAAGCTCGCTAGGCATCAAAGCCCGAAATATACACTCAAAGACAAAGCTCGCTAGGCATCAAAGCCCGAAATATACACTGGTACAAAGCTCTGCTAGGCATCAAAGCCCGAAATATAATACACCAAGGCACAAGGCTGCTAGGGCCGAAAGCCTAAATACAATACACCAAGCACAAGGCTCATAGGCTGAAAGCCTCAAATACGAGATTATCATCATCTCAATCACATTACAAGCGGACCAAAATTATAAACCATATATAATTCACATCACTTGTATTTATCACCTCAATAATATTTCATGATAGATAGTCTATCCACATATCACTTGTACTTATCACTTGAGTAACATTTCATGATAGAAAGTCTATCCACGATCGGCTTTCACTATATTTATAACCAGGATTCCAACATGTACACAAGGTTATAACTAACCTTAACAATACTCAATTGCTTATAGACTTACACTTTAAAACATTTTCAAATTTTTGGTTTCGACACTTGCCGACATGATATTTTCCACACTGAGCACACGTACGGTCCCGATTTATCATAGTTGGTTTAGTCACACTAGCAAAACTTTCAAGCCTCGGTCTTTTCCAAGACCCTCCAGATAATTTAGACAATTCAAAATTTCTTCTATCACAAGTTCATATCCTTATCACGGTTTTATCTCATCGAGTTCTCAATCCCTTCACTATCTTAACTTTTTCGACTAACACAACAAATTCCCATTCCTGTTGAGAAACTATCAACGGTCTCAGGCCGTCTCTTAATCCATCCTTAAACCGGACACATTGTTCATGTTTCGTAGCCACTACTCCTTGAGCATATTGGCTTAACTTTAGGAATTAGCCTCGTATTTCGCTATGGACTTGTTCCATTGAACTAGTCCCAAAACACATGCCTGTGAGCATCGATTGTAGTGAAATCTTGACATACTTCTTACGGTATGTCCTCTTGACATACTCCCGAGTGGGGTTCTCTGTTTGTGACACTATCTCGAACCGGAGCCACCATTGATACGCCTTGTTGCGAAGTAGCATCACCATTCCTTTCACTTTTTCCTCAAGACTCAAAACGAGCCCATCCATAACTCATTTGGTTATTTCCAACCATTATTCAATCGTACTGGGTGCCACGTCTGATACATCATGAAACAATTCCGCTCTATTGGTTCAAAGTCGCTCGGGAACAAATTTTCGAGCTCTCATATTTCTCCTCTCCAACCACCATCTCTAAACTCGCAACACTGTCCGCGATACATTATCTCTTGTTTGATCTTGCTACTCATTATCAAGGGCTGGTGGTGGAGGTGATACCTTATTATCAACTCTTGACCCGATCTAACGAGTTCCGATGTGGTCATTTTGCCTCGATCATGTCCTCTAGGACTCATCTCTTATTGCATAATCTGACTTAGAAGTTTTATGCATTAGAAATTTGTTCCACTGATTATTCGCGAACAATTTTATGGAATAAAATATTCAGAAGTGGTTCTTTCGATCACACATAGGTTCGGTTCAAGTTCGCTACTTCTCATTCAGAGAGTCACACACACGTTCATAAGCAGGGACACATTCATTTACTACACCTCTAGGGTCATTTCAGTTTTCAAGTCTTATGCACTTGTTTTCGAATAGACTAGTCTTAGGGTTCGATAGCCCAAAGTTTCTAATCTACAAGCCCAATTATGCCATAAAGTTCACATATTCAATATACCTCAATAGTCAGAGGTACTTACTGTGGACTTGGTCGAGGTATACAGTGCCATGCCAAAACAAGCCCAAAATAGAAGTTCACATTTTGAAAAGCCCACTTTCAAAAAAGCAAGCTGCCCAAAACCTCAAAGCCGAGTTTTGAACCTGGCTCTGATACCAAAATGTAACACCCTAAACCCGGCCCATTCAATCCGACTGAATTTGGAATGCCACTGAGGAACACATTCGAAAAATATTCTTACTTAAGAGATAAACCGTTTAAAATTTGTTTCCTTTAATAAAACATTTTCGTGACTTGTAATATTCTAAGTAAAAATCGGAGTTTGTTATAAACATATCGGTTTCAAGCTTTATTGAGAAAATAAAACCATTTGAAATCAATCTTTAATCATCCTTCCATAATAGGGCATAATAGTAACGATACTTAACAAATGAACTAAAACACTTTAGTGGGCCTTATTACAATACACACTTAATCAAAATACGGAAAATATAAATATTTAATTAATCAAATAAGTCGTCCCTTTTTCATAAAACTCCATTTCCTCATGGCCACCTTTGTATCCTCTCCGACCCGGTCCAAGCTTTACGCGCCACCTGAAAGGGTTTAATAAAAATGGAGTGAGTCACCAAGACTCAGTGCATAGTTAATACACATGTCCTCACATATAGGCTTGGCCCATATCCACACAATCCATACATATATAACATACAATTATAAATATGCCATTATGAATACACAATTTTATAAATATGATTACAATATACAATTACGAAGTCCAATCCACAAGTGATCCACATATCTTTCTTTGACACACTTATTTCTTAAGGTCATAGCCAAGCCACTGATCACATAGTGATCCACATATCAATCGGTTCACAAATCATCAAGCACGAATGTAGCACGAGGCTAGCATTAAACCACTCCATAGGTGTACATTCTTTTCTCAATATTCACATCACAAGTCTCATGCGTGCGTGTATATGTACCATAGCAACATTTTGTACAAATATGTATATTTTATATATTGTGGTCACATTTTACTCGTAAACAATTTACATCACATGTCATCACTTTATTTTACATTCATCAATATTTAATTATTATCGCAAATCACTTTGAAAAGTTAATATCATAACCATTAACTTGATTATTCGATCACTTACCTTAGCCTTTATTTCGGCTAACATGCACAACTCACACATTTACATAAAATAATACTTACAATACATATATCAAGCAAAAGAATAGTGCGATAACTATGCACCTGATTGAAGCGATATTCGATATATCTAACACAATCTAAAGTCCCGAAACTTGTCTCATTTCTGACGATTTGCCTTTAAACCAAAGTTAGAAATCGGTTAGCCACTTAGATATCAAAATGGTCTAAGGTCGAATACCACAACTACTAACCTTGAACACTTCAATTTCCGAACGATTTCTTTGATGCTTCATACACTAGCTACACACAACCAGAATATATCATTATAGCCTTATACACATTCGGCCACTCCTAGAACCAAGGTCAACATTTGGTTATCATCACAACCCAAAATATAGCTTATAGTCGAAAATACTACTTCCTTACCTTGCTGTATTTAATCCCGAGAGAACTCTTACTCCTTTAATGCTCCTCAACACTATCCACACACAAAAGGGTACATCAGTATGGCCTCATACATATTCGGCCATCCTTAAAGCCAAGCTCAAAATTCGGTTATCATATAGCCCAAAAATAGCCTATAGCCAGAGGTCAACAACCACTTACCTTGTTTAAAGATCCAAAATTATCATTTGTTTTTGGTGTTGACGAAAACCCTTGATGCTCATAGTCCCGAGAGTTTCCTTTATGCATCTTCACATTGGCACATGTAAAAGAACACTCCAACTCATGTCCCTATCATCTTTCTCTCTCGGTCAAGGACACAAAAGGGGAAGAAAGAAAATAAAACAAGCAATGGCCACCCTACTTGTTTCTTGTAAACCGAAAACACTAGGCCATGAAACAAGCTCCAATCGGCCATGCAAAGCAGTAGTAAGGAGAAGAGTAAAGCAAGGATATTCGGCACTCTTTAATCATTTTTTTTTCAAAGCCGAAACACTACTCTAAAGGGTCCTATAGTCGGCCAAACACAAATAGGAAGAAAAGAAAGCAAAACAAGGAATTTGGCACCTCATTTGCTCTACCCAAAAACGAAAATGAAAGTCTCTAGGGAGTCCTACTTCCGGTCAAACAAATTGGAAATGAAAGGCTAAACCAAATCAGAGCATTCGGCCATGCTTTGTTAAGCAAAATAGCCGGCCAAGCTTCACCTTCTTTCCCATATCTAATTGAAATTTCAAACATCAAAATACCAATCATTGTTTATTAGCAAGCTCATCACTTAGTTCCTTCATCCAACAATTAAAAAAGATCATCCCAAGGCATACCCAATTCCAACGGCAGGCTTTGTTCCCATTATCACAAAAACAAAGAAAATTCCTTGTTAATTAGCATGCCCATAACCATAGAGAAGAGAGAAAGCATTATTTAATTATTCTCCCATCACCTTTCAAATTTATTTCCACACCTCATGCATATTATAATAAAAATAATAACACTACAATTATTGTTCCGTCTTCCATCACAAAATAATAATACACAACTAACCCAAAAAAATAATAAAACAAATAACCCATGCTTATTATCATGCGCATGCCCCATGCAGGACGCCAAGTTCCCACGCCTGACATAGGTAAAAAGAATATCCTCCAGTATTGCCCCGTGTCTCGAACACGAGACACGGAGGAACTTTCAAAGCCCCCACCCGATCTGCCGTCGTCTTCGTGACATAAACATGTTGCGATTTTCTTTTAAGCCTTATTTCGCTGGCACTTTATTGCTAAAAGCAAAATAGAATGCTCATGCGCTACAATTGTTACTCGAACGCATGACCTCTTGAAGCCTCCTTGCGCTCTTAGCCACTCTGCCAGGCGCCCTTTTTGTGACATAACTCTGCCCCATTTTCTTTTAAAGCCTTCTTTAAAGTAGCGCATGCTTGCAAAATAAAATGCTATGCGCCCCATGCCACTCGAACCCCTGACCAAATTTTGCGCTGGCCTTTAAGTGGCGCACGGAAGCCACTTTACCAGGGGGATTATTATGCCACAGCCCATCAAAATTTATTCTTAAGGCCTCCATGCCCAAATTTCCACTTTTATCCCTCATATTTTCAAAATTTTCAAAAATGCCCCATTTTATTCCGGGAGTTTTAGGAACTCCAAAAACACATCAAACCACTCTTGAGGCCTACTAACACTCGAGTTATTTACCAACTCGCAACCCCTATTTCGGGATATTACAAATCACATACATATCTTAAATGTAAAGACATAGAATTTTAAGTCAGTGATAGAGTGTTTCTAAAAGTATCGCCTAGGAAAAAAGTTCTTCAGTTTGGTTGCAAAGAAAGGCTGAGTCCGCGATTTATCGGGCCGTATGAGATTACTGAAAGAATCAGACCTGTTGCTATTGATTATCTCTACCGTCAAAACTAGAAAAGATTCATAATGTCTTTCACATGTCTATGTTACCGATCTGACCTTTCACACGTTATCTCCCCGACTGATGTTGAGATTCAGTCTGATATGACATACAGTGAGGAACTGATCAAAATTCTAGCTCGAGAGATGAAACAATTAAGAAATAAGAGCATAACATTAGGAAAATTTCTCTGGCAGTGACATGGAGTAGAAGAAGCCACTTGAGAACCTGAGGCCAAACCTCTTTTCTAGTAAGATTTTCAGGGACGAAAATCTCTTTAGAGGGGAGAGTTGTGAGAGCCCGTTTTTCAGTGAAATCAGAACAGTGGTTTTGAAACCACAAATCTGAAGTTAGAAATTTTATTTCATTATTATTTTATTGCCTACAGCATGATAGAAATATCGTATAAAAATTTCGTTGAGAAATTTTACCGTTTACAAGCTTAATTTGATAAAAAGGACTAAATCGCATAAAGTGCAAAAGTTGAGTTCTAATAACTAGAGGTATTAAACAACTATATAAATATAAAGTGGAGGTCCTTATATGGTAATTAGATCATTAGAGTTAATAGTGGATTTCAATGGTTTAGCATTATTGAAATTTGAATGAATTATTGAGGTTAATTTTGGAAATTAGTAATTAAAGTTATAATTAATTAAATAAAACAAACTATTATCATCCATTATCATTATCTTCCACCGAATTTGAAGAGAAAACCTAGCCATGGAAGCTTGAAGTTTCAGCAAGCTTATTTTGCTCAATTAGGTATCCATTTTTGTCCCGTTTTTAGTGATTTCTATGTTTCCGGATCGTTGTAGCTTAATCTAGCTATCTCGGGGACTAATTTGCAAAATTGTTAAACTATTAGGGTTTACCATTGTTGAATATACTTAATTTTTGAAGTTTGATGATAGAAAATGAATGGTTCTCGCTAAATAAACAACTTTTGTAAAGAGATTTTTGCTAAAATTGTCAATGATGGACTAAATTGAAAAATAGAAAATATTACATGGTGAAATTGCGAAATAATTAAAGTATAGGGTAAAATGGTAATTTTTCCCAAATATATTTTTGATTAAATTGAATGAATTATATGTTAATTGAGTTAAATTTATCCGTATAGATCCAATTAGACCTCGTACAGAGTTAGATCGGGGCGAAGAGAAAGTCTCGGATTAATTGTCTCCGTATCTATGAATACTCATCGAGGTAAGTTCATGTAATTAAATTGTGTTTACATGATTTTAATTGAAATATATATATATATGTTATGATTTTTCATGTATAATTACCAAATGCATATCTAACGACGTACGACGATTACAGAGCCTTGTTTGAACCATAGGAATTCGTAGGATACAACTGACATGTCATTAGGGTTATCGATTTGGCTGAGGTCCTACATGTGTTGTGAATACTCGATCACTCGTGAGAGCATACCAATTTATAGCTTGTGAGAGCATACTGATCTACAGCTCCAATGAGTATACCGATTCATAGCTCATATGAGCATACTTGTACATGAATTAACGGATTACAGTTATATGGGCTAGCATGATATGTGTGAGCTATCCCAAGTATCCAATGATATTCTAAATGGTTCAACGGGCAATGTCTTGATACAAAATGATATGAGTTTGATACGAACTATTATAGGTATAAACATGAAATACATAGAGATGATGTTACATGATTTATAGATATATGAAATGGATGATACATGTATATGGAACTTGATTAATTGTTGAGTTCATCCACGATTATTGGTTCATATATGTATTTACATGACTAGTATGGTTGGTATATTTGTGCTTAGGCATTTGGCCAAAATGTGTTGGAATATGCTTTGTTACTTACCTATTACTTGATTAAATGATAAGTTAAATTTTAAGTTAAACGAACTTACTAAGCGTAAATGCTTACTCCATGTTATTTCCGTGTTTTATAGTGAATCAGAAGCTCGTTCTAGTTGGAAGATTGTCGGAGCTATATCACACTATCTATCGGCTCTGTTGGTACCTTCCGGATGTTTAATTTTGGTTATAATGGCATGTATTGGTATTTTGGCTAATGTTGGTCTATGTGTTTAATTGTTGAAATGCTCATTTGTTTTGGCTTGAATTGCGGTATTTTGGTGTTCTAGTGAACTTAGTTTTGGCATGTAAATATTAGCCTTGAAAGGGTTGATGATTTGCTTAATGTGTTTGAAAGGTGAAATGGTAGTTGAATGTGCATATTGTATATGTTTTATAACTTGATGTGAATTAGTACTTTGCTATGGAAAACATATATGTATATTGAGGCTAGTAATTGAGTTGTATATTTGGTATCATTTGGTAAGTTAATTCAATGGTTTGTATTGATGCAAATCTAGTCGGAAATTAGTTGATCATTTGACCAAAATAAGTTTATGATTATACATGTTTTATATATTTTCATTTTAGGTGCCTCACCCGTGGTCGCTACTGACTTGCACCACAAGACCAGTCACACGCGCATGGTCGCTACTGACTTGATCCACACGGCCAGTCACACGCCCGTGTGTCTTGCCCGTGGTCGATGCTGACTTGTTTTGAATTTCAACCATGAGGGACACAGTCGAGCCACATGCCCGTGTGCTCAACTGTGTGGGCAAATATAGGCCATTTTCAAGGCCAAAATGCCACCCACAAATTTGGTTATCCCTACAAGCAACATACCAATCCAATCCAAGCATCATAGGCAATCAAAACATACCAAAATGTTCATCATTTCTAACCACTTATGAGCTTAAGTTTTACACCAACTTATAAAACATTTGGATCAATCCAATCACATACATTTCAACATATAATCCTCACAAGCTTACCATCAATGATCTGCTAAATATGTATCAATAAACTTACCATTCATAAGACCATTTCATTTGCTATTAAGCTATACAAAAACTAAGCATCATAGGACACAACTAGTCATTCATAACACAACCATTTATCTAGCCATATCACATGGCTAAATACATGTCTCATACATACTCTAAAACAACTAGCCTATACATGCCATACTTTAATATTTATATATATTCAAAAGGTACCAAAATGTGATCTGAGTAGTGTGATGATAGTCCTCGATGATTCCCGAGCCTTTCATAACTTTGACGATCTGCAAAATAGAGTAAATACACACAAAGTAAGCTTTCCAAAAGCTTAGTAAGCCATATACAAATAAACTTATCATATAATTCACATTATCATATCAATACATGAATCATTAACATATCTCAATATCAAAATCATAAGTCTTCATTGGTTTATTATTTAGCCATAGCTTATCAATCATCATATCTCCATCCATCTCATTTGCTCTTATCACATTCATTCATATATCGTATTTTAGCTCATTGCATCTATGTACGTATTTACTCACCTTTCATGCCTATTCAAAACATATGCATCAAACGTACCTGAAACGGATTTACAACTCAGATATTTATTCATTTCTTTGACTTGCCCGTTGAACCGTTCGAAACTAAATAGGATATTTAGAATACTCGGAATAGTCGTACAATGCCAGCGTCCCAAACGTGGTCTTACATGTAACCAAATATCGATGCCACTGTCCCAGACAGGGTCTTACACGAATCAATACGATGCCAATCTCCCAGACATGGTCTTACACAAAATCTCGAATAAACGCCAACGTCCCAATCATGGTCTTACATGATCTCACATATCAGAAACCTATGTCATGACATATGTAATCCTATCTATTCCTAGGTTGTACGGGGCTTCTCAGACATTGTTGCACTATCGATACATCCTCGATTTTCATATATTTATCATTCTCGTACGCATTCATCACAATGAGATTTCACATGAACATACATAAATCAATACAAATACATTTATTTGTATATAGACTTACCTCGGATTCGGTTAACGGACGGACTCAACTATTTGATCACTTTCGACTTTCTGTGATCTAAGTCTGTTTTCTTAGGTTCTTGATCTATACATATTCAAATTTAATCGATGTATTCACCAAATCATTTAATTCAATCCAAAAACACATATTTAGGGTAATTTACAAATTAGCCCTCACATTTTCATATTTTGACATTTTAATCCCTATTTCACAAAATCACAAAATACACAAAATCTTAATACACACATGCTTAGCCGAATTCTCTATAGGCCCGTAGCAACCCATATTTTTCATTTATTTCACAATTTAGTCCCTCAAAATATTATTTTCTCAATTAAGCCCAAATCAATCAAATTCATCAAAACTTCAAAGACAAAACATGTTAATCTAACACATATATTTCATATTTCATCAACAATCATCATAAAGCTCATGAATCCATCAATAGTACTTTTCAAATTCTTCATCAATTCACAAAATTAAGACATGGGTTTGAGAGAGCACTAAGCAACGATTACAAAAACATAGAAATTATCAAAAATTGAAGCCAAACATACCTTGAATCAAGCTTATACTTAGCCGAAACCTAGATGTTCTTCTTTTTCTTTCTTTTTCTATCACATTCGGCACTAAGGATGACGATAATGGCCATTTCATGCTTTTGGTTTGATTAAATTAAACTTAATTATTAAATTACAAAATTAACCTTTAAATTTTAACATTAAAAAGCCACTATCAAGGTCCATTGCCGTCCAAACATTAGATAAATGGCCTAATTTCATTTTAAGGCCCTCTCATTCAAAAGCCAACTCAATTGAGCACTTTAACATATAAAATGTCACTTTTACCCTTTATGCAATTTATTCTTTTTATCAAATTAAACATACAAACAATAATTTCATACGAAACTTTCACACATGCTAAATCACATGTAATAGACACAGAAAATAATATTAAAATATTTTTTTAACTCAGATTAGTGGTCCCGAAACCATTATTTTGACTGGGGTCTAAATCGGACTGTTATAATTCTCCCCCCTTAGGGATTTTTGTCCCCAAAAATCTTACCGTTAACCAGATTTGGATATTGTTGTCTCATTACATCTTCGGGCTCCCACGTAGCCTCTTCCACTCCCTGTCAATGCCATAGTACTTTTACTAACGAAATTTTCTTATTTCACAATTCTTTCACTTCACGAGCTAAGATACGGATTGGTTCTTCCTTATAAGTCATATCGGATCGATTTTCAATCTCAGATGGAATTATCACATGAGAGGGATCGGATCGGTATCATCTAAGCATTGACACGTGAAATACATTATATATCTTTTCCAACTCTGGTGGCAACAACAATCTATATTTAACAGGTCCAACAAGCTCTATAATCTCATACGGCCCGATAAACCTCAGACTCAATTTGCCTTTACGTCTGAATTTGAGTACTTTCTTCCACGGAGACACTTTTAGGAACACTTTGTCACCGATATCAAACTCAATGTCTTTTCTTTTCAAGTCTACATAAGATTTCTGACGATCAGACGCTGCTTTCAGACTATCACGGATTACTCTCACTTTCTGTTCTGTGTCTTTTATCAAATCGACCCTGTGTATCTTATTTTCACTGAGCTCAGTCCAATACAGAGATGTTCGACATTTGCGACCATACAAAGCCTCATAAGGTGCCATTTTAATACTCGACTGAAAACTGTTGTTGTATGCAAATTCAATCAATGGCAAGTACTGTTCCCACGTACCATCAAACTCAAGAATGCTACATCTTAACATATCCTCGAGTATCTGAATAATCCGTTCAGACTGATCATCCGTCTGCGGATGAAAAGCTGTACTGAAACGTAATTTCATACCTAAAGCTTCTTGAAATTTCTTCCAGAATCGTGATGTAAATCTCAGATCTTTATCTGACACAATAGACAGTGGCACCCCGTGCAATCTCACAATCTGAGAAATATAAAGCTCAGCTAACTTATCAAGTGAATAATCGAATCATACCAGAATAAAATGGGCAGATTTTGTCAATCAATCAACTACGACCCAAATTGCATCTTTATTTCTCGGAGTCAAAGGCAATCCGGAAACAAAATCCATCGTCACTCTATCCCATTTCCACTCCGAAATCAGAATCGGCTATAGCAAACCAGATGGAACTTGATGTTCAGCTTTAACTTGCTGACAGACTAAACATTTTGACATGAAATCAGATATATCTCTTTTCATTCTAGACCACCAATAATGTTGTTTCAAATCATGATACATCTTTCTACTACCCGGATGTACAAATAGGTGATATTATGAGCTTCATTCAAAATTAATAGTATTAACTTTGAATCTCTCAAAACACATATTCGGTTTCTGAACCTCTAACAACCATCAGTATCCACCTGAAACTCGGATTCAACTTTCGATTCATATTGAGCTCGCTCTGCTAGCAAATCATTATCAACTTTTTGAGCATCACAAATTTGTTGTAAAAACAACGGTTTCGCTTTCAATTAAGCTAAAATGGAACTATCTTCAGACAAGTCTAAATGAGTATTCATAGCATGTAATGCAAATAGTGATTTTTGACTCAAAGCATCAGCAACAACGTTTGCCTTACCCAGATGATAGTCTATCACAAGCTCGTAGTCTTTCAACAGCTCTAACCATTTTCTCTGTCGCAGATTTAAGTCTTTCTGAGTCATCAGGTACTTCAAACTTTTATGATCAGAAAACACGTGGCACTTTTCACCAAAAAGATAATGATGCGAAATCTTTAATGCAAAAACAATTGCAGCTAGTTCAAGATCATGTGTTGGATAATTCTTTTCATGCGGCTTCAATTTTCTCGAGGCATAAGCTATAACTTTGCCTTCCTGCATCAAAACACATCCCAGACCATTCAATGAAGCATTACTGTAAATCACAAATTCTTCACCCGATTCTGGTTGTATCAAAACTGGAGCTTCAGTCAATAGAGTTTTCAACTGATCAAAACTTTTCTGACATTTATCGGACCATTCAAATCTCACATCTTTCTGAAGCAATCTAGTCATCGGAATAGCTATCATCGAGAATCCTTTTACAAATCGACGATAATAACCAGCTAATCCCAGAAAGCTATGGACTTCAAACACATTCTTCGGAGGTTTCCATTTCCAAAATAGCAGAAATCTTACTCAGATCAACTCGAACACCAGATGCTGACACAATCTGTCCCAGAAAACCAACTTCATGCAACCAGAATTCACATTTACTGAACTTTGCATACAATTGCTTATCCCGCAGAGTTTACAAAACAATTCTTAGATGCTCAACATGTTCAATCTCATCATGTAAATAAATCAAAATGTCGTCAATGAACACAACAACAAATCGATCTAAGTACCGTCTGAAAATTCTGTTCATCAAATCCATCTAAACAGCAGGAGCATTTGTTAGTCCAAAACGCATAACTAAAAACTCATAATGCCCGTACCTCGTTCTAAAAGCAGTTTTCGAAATGACTGAATCTTTTACTCGCAACTGATAATACCCTGATCTCAGATCTATCTTTGAAAACACAATGGCTCTTTTTAACTCACCAAACAAATCATCGATTCTAGGCAGAGGATATTTGTTCTTTATTGTCACCTTGTTAAACTGACGATAATCAATGCACATTCTCTTCGTGCCATCTTTCTTCTTCACAAACAGAACAGGAGCACCCCAATGTGAGAAACTCGGTCTTGCGAATCCTTTATCGGTCAATTCTTGCAACTGAGACTTTAACTCTTTTAACTCTGTCGGTGCCATTCTATACGGAGCTATCGAAATAAGAGCCGTTCCTGGTAATAGATCAATACCAAATTCAACTTCACGTATTGGAGGTAATCCCTATAATTCTTCAGGAAACACATCAAGGAATTCACAGACAACTGGCACTGATTGAACTTTCCTTTCAGTTACTTTCGAGTCAATCACATAAGCAAAATAAGCTTCATAACCCTTTCTCAAATAATTTTGAGCTTTCAACACAGATATCACAGCAGGTAACCCAGTCAAATCATTAGACTCAACCCGAACTATTTCATCATTCTGACATCTCAAATCAATAATCTTTCTTTTACAATTCACAACAACATCATGTAGTGTCAACCAGTCCATACCCAAAATTATATCAAACTCATCGAAAGGTAATAACATCAGATCAGTCGGAAAACAAACATCTCTAAACATCAACGGAAAATTCTTGCATACTTTGTCAACCAGGACACTTTTACCTAAGGGGTTCGATACTCTATTAACAAATTCAGTAGACTCTACATTCAAAGTTTTACTGGATACTAAGTTCATGCATATATACGAATGTGTAAAACCAGGGTCTATGAATGCAATCACGGAAGTATCATTAAGAGTAAATGTACTCGTTATAACATCCGGAGATGAAGCTTCCTCACGAGCTCAGATGGCATATGCTCTGGCAGACACTCTGACTTCAGATCTTTCAATTAAGTCTTTTGTAGCTCTCTGACCACCGCTAACATTTCTTGTATTCTGGGAAGGTCTTCCTCTAGCTGAAACATTATCCGATCTTGGATTCTGAACAATCTCTTGCTCAATAGACTCTGGGCAGTCTCGGATGAAATGATCTAATGATCTACATCTGAAACAGGCTCGAGCTGTCAACCTACAACCTCCCAGATGTCTTTTACCATAGTGTTTACATTCAGGTCGCTTAGATCGGACATTTCCAACACTGGCCATCGAAGTAGCGGGAGCTTTGAAATTTGACTGTGATCTAGCTCGATCTCTATTCAATTGTCCTACATTAGCTTTTGATCGGCTTTGTTCATCTCTAAATTTCTTTGAAACAGACTGAAATGTTTTACTCAGAAATCTCTTTCTCGCATCTCTAGTTTCAAAGTCAGCTTTTCTTTTCTCTTTCTCAAGTACCTCAGCTTTGCAAGCTCGTTCAACCAGTACTATGAACTCTTTTATCTCAAGTATGCCAACTAACAGTTTAATATTCTTGTTCAGACCATCTTCAAATCTTTTTCACATTATTGCCTCAGTTGATACACATTCTCGAGCATACTGACTTAATCTCACGAATTCTCTTTCATATTCGGTGACAGACATGCGACCTTGTTTCAATTTTAAAAATTATTTTCGTTTCTGATCAATAAATCTCTGACTGATGTATTTCTTACAAAATTCAATCTGAAAGAAATCCCATGTGACCCGTTTTTTTTGAATAACGGAAATCAAGGTTTCCACCACTGATAGGCTACGTCTCGTAGCAAAGAAACAACACATTTTATACACTCTTCAGGACTCAACGGCATCTCATCGAATACTTGGATAGTGTTCTCTAACCAAAACTCAGCTTTCTCAGCATCATAATCACTATTGGCCCTGAACTCTCCAGCCCCATATTTACAGATTTTGTCGATCGGAAGTTTATTCAACAAATTCAAATTCATAGCCGGAGGTATAACAGAAGTCTGAGGAGGATTAAGCAAGGGCAGAGGTTGTGAAATAGACGGATTAGTTCTTACAAATTGAATGAACCACTCGTTCATCATTTGGAAGAAAGCTTGTTTAGCTTCTCCCTTTTGACCGCTAGTAGCCAGTCTCGAATCAGATGGTGCTGTCCCTTGAGCAGGAGCAGGCACATTGCTTTCTACATCGTCAGCTACGGCTCTTTCGGGATCCATTACTATACGATAAACACATTTTATACATCAAGATTCATCACACTATCACATTTCATAAATATGGCATGTATAGCTAGACTCTCACATGCTACGTTAGTCCGACAATCGGCTAAACCGTAGCTCTGATACAAATCAAATGTAACATCCCTAACTCATAACTGTCTCTAGTTTAGGGTTAAGAGGCATTACCAGAGAATTAGAAACTATTACGGACATTTCAAAACATAATTCGACAAATCACATCAAAGTGTCCCTTAAATAGGTCTTCCAGACCTTAAACGTGCTTCAGTATAGAGCTGGGACTAAACCAAACACATACAGAAAGTCAGAAGTTTAAAATTTTTTCAAAGTTACAGAGGTCACACACTCGTGTGGGCAAGCCGTGTGCCTCCCATGGCCTCAGACACGCTCGTGTGTCTAGCTGTGTCAAAACAGGGCATACATACTGACTTGTCCACACGGCCATGGACACGCCTGTGTGCCTCACCCGTGGTCGCTACTGACTTGCACCACACGACCAGTCACATGCCCGTGTGTCCATCCCATGGTCGCTACTGAATTGATCCACACGGTCAATCACATGCTCGCGTGTCTTACCCATGGTCGATTCTGACTTGTTTTGAATTTTAACCACGAGGGACACGGTCGAGCCACACACCCGTCTGCTCAACCGTGTGGGAAAATATAGGCCATTTTCAAGGCCAAAATGCCACCCACACATTGGGTTATCCCTACAAGCAACATACCAATCCAATCCAAGCATCATAGGCAATCAAAACATACCAAAATGTTCATCATTTCTAACCACTTATGAGCTTAAGTTTTACACCAACTTATAAAACATTTGATCAATCCAATCACATACATTTCAACATATAATCCATCACAAGCTTACCATAAATGATATGCTAAATATGCATAAATAAACTTACCATTCATATGACCATTTCATTTGCTATTAAGCTATACCAAAACTAAGTATCATATGATACAACTAGTCCTTCATAACACAACCATTTATCTACCCATATCACATGGCTATATACATGTCTCAAACATACTCCAAAACTACTAGCCTATACATGTCATACTTTAATATTTATATATATTCAAAAGGAACCAAAATGTGATTTGGGTAGTGTGATGACAGTCATTGACGATTTCCGAGCCTTTCTTAGCTTTGACGATCTGTAAAACAGAGTAAATACACACAAAGTAAGCTTTCCAAAAGCTTAGTAAGCCATATACAAATAAAATTATCATATAATTCACTTTATCATCATTAACATATCTCAATATCAAATTCATAACTCTTCGTTGGTTTATTGTTTAGCGATAGCTTATCAATCATCATATCTCCATCCATCTCATTTGCTCTTATCACATTCATTCATATATCGTATTTTAGCTCATTGCATCTATGTACGTATTTACTCACCTTTCATGCCTATTCAAAGCATATACATCAAACGTGCCTAAAACAGATTTACAACTCAGATAGTTATTCATTTCTCTGACTTGCCCGTTGAACCGTTCAAAACTAAATAGGATATTTAGAATGCTCGGAATAGTCGTACAATGCCAGCGTCCCAGACGTGGTCTTACATGTAACCAAATATCAATACCACTGTCCCAGACAGGGTCTTACACGAATCAATAAGATGCCAATGTCCCAGACATGGTCTTACACGTAAATCTCAGATCGATGCCAACATCCCAAACGTTGTCTTACACGAAATCTCGATTCAACGCCAATGTCCCAGACGTGGTCTTACATGATCTCAGATATCGGAAACCTATGTCATGACATATGTAATCCTATCTGTTCCTAGGTTCGTACGGGGCTTCTCAGACATTGTCGCACTATCGATACATCCTCGACTTTCATATATTTATCATTCTCGTACGCATTCATCACAATGAGATTTCACATGAACATACATAAATCAATACAAATACATTTATTTGTATATAGACCTACCTCGGATTCAGTTAACGTACGGACTCGACTATTCGATCACTTTCGACTTTTCACTATCTAAGTCTGTTTTCTTCGGTTCTTAATCTATACATATTCAAATTTAATCCTTTTATTCACCAAATCATTTAATTCAATCCAAAAATACATATTTAGGGCAATTTAAAAATTAGTCCTCACATTTTCACATTTTGACATTTTAATCCCTATTTCACAAAATCACAAAATACATAAAATCTCAATACACCCATGCTTAGCCGAATTCTCTATAGGTTCATAGCAACCCATATTTTTCATTTATTTTACAATTTAGTCCCTCAAAATATTATTTCCTCAATTAAGCCCAAATCACTCAAATTCATCAAAACTTCAAAGACAAAACATGTTAATCTAACACATATATTTCATATTTCATCAACAATCATCAAAAAGCTCATGAATCCATCAATGGCACTTTTCAAAATCTTCATCAATTCACAAAATTAAGACATGGGTTTGAGAGAGCACTAAGCAACGATTACAAAAACGTAGAAATTATCAAAAATAGAAGCCAAACATACATTGAATCAAGCTTATACTTAGCCGAGACCTAGATGTTCTTCTTTTTCTTTCTTTTTCTAACACATTCGGCACTAAGGATGATGATAATGGCCATTTCATGCTTTTAGTTTGATTAAATTAAACTTAATTATTAAATTACAAAATTAACCTTTAAATTTTAACATTAAAAAGCCACTATCAAGGTCCATTGCCGTCCAAACATTAGATAAATGGCCTAATTTCATTTTGAGGCCTCTTATTTAGAAGCCAACTCAATTGAGCACTTTAACATATAAAATGTCACTTTTACCCTTTATGCAATTTAGTCCCTTTATCAAATTAAACATATAAACAATAAAATTTCATATGAAATTTTAACACATGCTAAATCAAATATAATAGACACATAAAATAATATTAAAATATTTTTCAAACTCGGATTAGTGGTTTAGAAACCACTATTCTGACTAAGGTCTAAACCGGATTGTTACACAAAATGCCTATAATAACCTCAGTTACGTTCCTAGGTGGCTTCCAATCAACAATCGCTGAAATCTTACTCGGGTCGACTCTAATCCCATCTCCTAAACAATGTGCCCCAAAAATCCTACTTCCTTAAGCCAAAAGTCACTTTTGCTGAACTTGGCATACAATTGTTTTTCTCTCAAATTTTGCAGAACCGTACTCAAATGCTCGGCATGTTCGTTCTCATCTCGATAGTAGATCAGGATGTCATCGATGAAGACCACCACAAATTTATCCAAGTATGGCCAAAAAATACGGTTCATCAGGTCCGTGAAAACGGTAGGGGCATTCGTTAGACCAAAAGGCATGACCAAAAATTCATAGTGGCCATACCTAGTTCTAAATACGGTTTTCGTTACATCCGAGTCCCTGACTCTCAGCTGATAGTACCCAGACCTCAAATCTATCTTGGAAAATACCGTGGCTCCCTTCAATTGATCAAATAAATCACCGATTCTTGGAAATGGGTAGTTGTTCTTCACATTTACCTTGTTAAGTTGCATATAATCTATGCATAATCTCATAGAACCATCTTTCTTCTTCACAAATAAAACGGGAGCACCCTACGGCGAGAAGCTCGGTCTTGCGAAACCTTTATCCGTTAGTTCTTGCAACTGTGCTTTCAACTCTTTTAGCTCAGTTAGGGCCATTCTATATGGAGCAATAGAAATGGGAACAATACTTGGAGTTAACTCAATTCCAAATTCAATCTCTCTAACTGGAGGTAACCTTGGCAATTCTTTCGGGAAAACATCTAGATACTCGCATACTAGGGGTACCAACTCAATTCTCAACTCAGTCTCTTTAGCATTCATCACAATGGCAAGGTAAGCTTCGTACCCTTTTATTAAATACTTCTGAGTCAACAAGGATGATATCACTACTGGTGATCTATCATGCTTATCTGATTCAACACGAATAAAATCCTCATTTTCATTTTTCAACTTAATAAACTTCTTTCCAAAATTAACAACTACACCATGAGTAACTAACCAATCTATCTCGGGAATGACATCAAACTCATCAAACGATAATAACATAAGATCAACCAGAAAGTAATGACCCCTAATCATCAAAGGGCAACCTTTACAAACTCTATCAACCGTCACATATTTGCCTAGGGGATTAGACCCTCTTATTATAAATTCAGTAGACTCTATGGGCATATTCATGCTAGAGACTGAATTTATGCATATGTATGAGTGGGTAGATCCCGGATCAATTAAAGCTATAACACGAGTATAATAGAGTGAAAAGGTACTTGTGATTACGTCAGGGAAAGATGCCTCTTCACGAGCACGAATGGCATATGTTCTCGCCGGTGCTCTACTCTCGACTCTTGCAGTCTATTCTCTAGACGGATTCTTATTACTCATTTCATTTCTCGGGTTTCTCTGCGGTCTCCCTCTAGCAGCACTTCCCGGTCTTGTATTATGAGACTTCTCTTTCTCGCCTACCTCAGGACAATCTCTGATAAAGTGGTCTAAGGACCCACATCTGAAACAAGCCTTCTCGTTTGCCCGGCACTCACCAGAATGATGCCAGCCACACTGCGGGCATTCCGGTCTACTCAATCGAATGTTTCCCATACTAGCAATCGATGTGGTCTGTGCTTTAGACCCCAAAAACTGTTTGCCCTTACTTCAATTTGAAACCCCAACTGGAGTGACTGGTCGAGTAGCAAAATCCCTCGAATTTTTAGATGAGGATTGGTAGGACTTACTCAATTGCCTTTTTCTCGATTCACGGAATTGAATCTCAGCTCTTCTTTTCTCTTTAGCCAATTCTTCGGCTTTACAAGCCCTATCCACCAACACTACAAATTCTTTTAATTCTAGGACTCTGACATATAAACGGATATCTTCATTTAACCCGTCCTCGAATCTCTTCCACATGATAGCCTCGGTAGACACGCACTCTTGAGCATACTTGCTAAGCCTTACGAACTCCCGTTAGTATTCGATCACCGTCATTCGGCCTTGTTTTAATCCCAAGAACTCTTTTCTCTTATGATCGGTAAATCTCTGGCTGATATACTTCTTTCGAAATTCCTCTTGGAAGAATTCCCATCTAACTCTCTCCCTTGGTAGGGTGTTCCACCATTGATAGGCCGAATCTCTCAAGAGAGATACCGCACACTTTAAGCACTCCTCAGGCGTGCATGACAACTCCTCGAATACCCTGATGGTATTCTCAAGCCAGAATTCCGCCCTCTCCGGATCATCATCCTTACTTGCCCGGAATTCCTCGACTCCTTGTTTTCGGATCTTATCGACCGGAGGCCTTTCTCTTCTCACTACCTCAACCACTTGAGGAACTGCAGGAGCGGGTTAAGGAATAGGTTGGGGAAGAGGGGGTTGATCATTTGGATTTGCTCGGGTGTACTCAGTATACCAATTGCTCATCATACGGAGAAAGGCTTCTCGGGCCTCTTCTCCCTGACCCAAGGTCTCGGGTCTACTATCTACCGGTACGGTCCCTTGAGCGGGAGCCAGCGTATTACTCGCAGCATCATCGGATGCAGTTTGGTATGGATCAGAATCCATTTACTACATAAAAACATGATTTTAAACGTCAGGAGTCATCACACTATCATTACACAGGTACTCTTGCATATGACATGTGTAGCTAGACTCATACTTACGCTACGTTAGTCCTAGAACTGACTAAACTATAGCTCTGATACCAATAAATGTAACACCCTTTACCCGTGTTCAAAGCCGAAACCAGATACGAGGCATTACCTAACTCAACTTGCTTAAACATGACATTTCGGGCTATAAAATTTCATTTCATCTTAAAAAATTTCCATTCAAACCCATAACATACTCATCCTGGACCTACGAGGCCTTAAACATACTTTCGGAAGGTTTCAAAAATTAATCGAAAACTTTTATGCCTATAGGGCCGACCGTGTGTCACGCATGGCCTAGAACACGCCCGTGTGTCTACCCGTGTGGACAATTATATGGCTATCTACCAAGCCATTTGCCACCCTATCAAGTAATCACTCATACCAAAACATTTCAATATATAAGATGACCAAATGGTACCCCTATGAACTCAAAAAGAATCACTACATCTTCAAAAGCATACACTTCATGAAATTCATCTTCATTAAACATAAGAATTAGCAAAGTATTGGCCCAACTTTAATGACCATTTACAAAATGAATTGGAACAACCTTAGTAGCCAACATATTTAGCTTACCAATATGACATAACAAAATACTCAAGTCCTATACATGCCATATTCAAAATAAATCTAATTTGGCTATACCAAGTTGTGGTCGATAGTGTGATCTCCAATTCCGACGTTCGCGAATTTTGAGCTAACTTTGCAATACTACAAGGAAAAAGGACAATGAAAAGGAGTAAGCACAAAGCTTAGTAACTTTGCATGGAATTAAATGACAACAATAAGCTCACAATATAATCCATCCATGGCAGTAATTAACCATACACAAGTCATAGGCTTCTTGCCATATTTATACATACTCATACTTGCCCTTATCTAGCACATACCATGCCACATATCGTAATTGTTTATTCATGAATTACTCACTAGTACCTGTGTTAACTCAATCACATAACTTTAGTAAAATCCTCTTCACTATTTCTAAGTTAATCGATTCATCCCGATAATTCACTAGGGATACTCCAGGATGTATATTCATAAACATTAACATAACACGAAACCAATGCCACATCCTGGATGTGGTCTTACGTGGGGTCATTTCTGAGTGCCGATGCCATATCCCGAATATGGTCTTATAAGATTCTCATACTCAATACCGAAGCTATATCCCGGATTTGGTCTTATATGGAATCTCAATTCGACACCGAGGCCATGTCCCAAACATGGTCTTACACAGGACCTTGTTCATCTCATAACTTGATGATAGCATTTTCACATTTATTATAGTCCTACCGGGACTTCAACACCTCAGCTTTTATCATCTTTCTCATATAACACTAATATTCAATTTCATAGAATGTTGTTATAATATCAACCATTCTCAAACATGGTAGCATAAATATTGAATCATCACATACAAACTTACCTCGATTTCAAAATAAGCTAAATCGTCGATCTAGTCCGAGACTTTATTCTTTCCCCTATCGAGGTGGAACTTGTGGTCTTCTTGCTCTAAAATAGCAAATTAGCTCGTTTTAATCATCACATTAATAAATGTATTTCAAAAATCATGCTTTGGCAAAATTACCATTTTACCCTTGACTTTGGCAAAATGACCATTTTACCCCTAGGCTCGGAAATTAATTCTAATCAAATTTATACCTTTAATGAGCCTAGGTGAACATTTATTTCTCTTATGGCTATCATCAAAATCCAA
The DNA here is from genome assembly GCA_025503065.1 of Gossypium bickii. Lineage (NCBI taxonomy): Eukaryota > Viridiplantae > Streptophyta > Magnoliopsida > Malvales > Malvaceae > Gossypium > Gossypium bickii. The sequence continues at coordinate 64,903,267 of CP106711.1, read as the reverse complement.
CATTTCACACATTTACTACAAACTTTATAACTTTTACAACAATGTCCAATTAGGTGTTTTCATGGCAACACCTTTCACAAAAGTTGTTCATCTAACAACTAAGACTCATTTTCTTCCATAAAAATGCAATAAATAACAATGAAAGCTCTCATGGAAAATCTCTAAACTCTTCACCATATCACAATTTAGTCCCCTTTTTAGAAAGCTTAAGCTTTAGGGGTTCCAAAAGTACAAATTTCATCAAGAAAAACCATTAAAATCACTTACTTGTGAGGAGATAAGTTTGCTAAAATTTTTGAGCTTTTTAACCTTGTTTGCTGCCAATTTTCAGTGGTGATGAAGAGAAGAAAAGATGATACTTTTTCTTTTCTTTATTATTCTCTTATTTTATTCATTAATCACCTAACACCACCAAAACTTGCCTAAATTACTCATCTTGTCCCCCCATGGCCTGCTATGTCCTTTACAAAGGGCCTAGTTGCCTTTTAAAGACTCCTATTTAAAAATATATGACTATTTGGCACATTTAGCTTATAAAATAGAACTTTCGCACTTTATGCGATTTAGTCCTTTTTCGCGATTAAGCAAGAAATTGCTAAAATTAAAGCACCAAAATTTTCATACACTTACACCATAACACTCTAACTCATAAAATATCATGGAAATAATTTTCTCTAACCTTGGATTAGTGATCTCGAGATTACTATTCCGACTAGCCCCTAAGTCGGGCTGTTACAGTTTACCCCATTAAGGATTTTCATCCCCGAAAATCTCACCAGTGAAAAGGTTGGAATTTTGGTTTCTCATAGTCTCCTCGGGCTCCCAATTAGCCTATTCTATTCCATGTTTATGCCATAGTACTTTCACAAGGGCTATACTTTTGTTTCTTAATTGTTTGACCTCTCGCGCCAAAATTTTAATCGGCTTTTCACCATAGGTCAAATCCGGTTGTTTCTCTACCTCTGTTGGTACTATGATATGTGAAGGGTCTGAACGGTATCGGTGCAACATGGATACATGAAAGACATTGTGAATCTTTTCCAGTCCGGGTGGCAAGGCCAATCGATAAGCCACCGGTCCAATCTTCTCGGTAACTTCATAAGGTTCAATAAAACAAGGACTTAATTTGCCTTTTCGGCCAAATCTGATGACCTTCCTCCATGGTGATACTTTCAGAAACACTTTATCACCGACTCAGAACTCAATCTCTTTCCTTTTCAGATCTGAATAGGAGTTTTGTCTATCTAAGGCCGCTTTCAGACACTCGCGTATCACATTTACTTTCTCTTCAGTTTCCTTGATCAAATCGACCACGTGTATCTGTTTCTCTTTGAGTTCGGTCCAATACAAGGGCGTTCGGCACTTACGCCCATACAATGCCTCATAAGGCACCATTTTCAAAATTGACTGAAAACTGTTGTTGTAGGAGAATTCTACCAACGGTAAGTATTTCTCCCAATTACCTTGAAATTCCAAAACACAACATCGAAGCATATCTTCGAGTATCTGAATTACTCTTTCTGACTACCCGCCGATTTGTGGATGGAAGGCTGTACTAAAATTCAATTTTGTGCCCAAGGCCTCTTGTAACTTTTTCCAAAACTGTGATGTGAATCTCGGATCTCTATCTGAAATGATAGACAACGGTACACCATGAAGTCTTATTATCTGACATGTACAAATTCACCAATTTATCAAGCGAATAATCGACTCGCACTGGTAGAAAATGGGCCGACTTCGTGAGTCTATCTACTACGACCCACACGACATCTTTCTTTTTTGGTGTTAACGGTAAACCTGTCACGAAGTACATGGTAATACAGTCCCACTTCCACTCAGGAACCATAATGGGCTAAAGTAAACCCGAAGGTACTTGGTGTTCAGCTTTCACTTGTTGACAAATCAGGCATTTTGACACAAACTCAGAAATGTCCTTCTTCATACTAGGCCACCAATACCACTTCCTCAAGTCATTGTACATTTTTGTGCTACTTGGGTGCACAATTAAACATCCGCTATGTGCTTCATGCAAAATCTTACGAATAAGTTCATCATTTCTAGGTACACAAACCCTATCTCGAAACGTCAAACATCCTTCAGGATTTACCCGAAAGTCTAACTTAGCATTTGACTCACAAAGAATTCTTTTAGCTTGTAAGTTGTCGTCCTCTTTCTAAACTTCACAAATCTCTTGAAGAAATAATGGTTTAGCCCTTAGCTCGGCTAGAATAGAACCATCATCCAACAAAGCCATCTGAGTATTCATGGTTCTCAACGCGAACAACGATTTTATGCTCAAAGCATCGGTGACTACGTTCGCCTTTCCCAGATGGTAGTCAATCACTAATTCATAATCCTTAATCAGCTCCAACCACCTTCTTTGCCTCAAATTCAAATCCTTTGAGTCATCAATTATTTTAGGCTTTTATGGTCGGTAAATATCTGACACTGTGTGTCTCCATATCTTCAATGCAAATACAATGGCTGCCAACTCTAGATCATGGGTCGGGTAACTTTTCTCGTACGGTTTTAATTGTCTAGAGGCATAGGCAATCACCTTACCATCATAAGCAACTCAATGAGTCTCCAAAAATTCCCTATAATATATTTAGTATTTTGCGAAAAATGTTGTCAAAATATATACAACTTAGGAAATATTACTTTATTCATCTATTGGTTAAGAAATAGAACCAAATGGCAAGATTTTCCTCAGGTAACTCACTAACAGTATGGTGATAACTTATCGATATGCAATAGAACATAGCCGTTTGCTTGTGCAAGAGATCGCATGTCCAATATCTTCATTTTCATGGTACCAATTGGACGTCCTCTAGAAGAGAAAATGTACCATTTTTGAATATTCTTATCATTCTTGGGAAGACAGGAAAATATAATCTCCACATTTGAAAAATAATGGGAGCAAAATGTAAGACATTCTGAAACTATGTAACCTTTAGCAATGGAACCTTCGGGATAAGATCTATTTCACACTGAAGCTTTCAATCCCATAAGATACCTGCATCATATACATACATTTTTACATACTTATTATATATTATATTAAAATAATAAAAATAAAATATTGTGAAATATTATTGATATATTTCATATACCTTTCGACCGGGTACATCCACCTATATTGAATTGGTCCACCAAGCTTAGCCTCCATCGACAAATGAATAATCAAATTAATCATGATTGTGAAGAAACTTGGAGGAAGTATTTTCTCTATTTCACAAAGTGTGAACACGACTTGTACTTGAAGTTGATAAACTTCTCGTGGCTCAAGACGTTTTACACATAATCTCTTGAAGAAATCTTATAGATTTGTAATAACACTTAGCACCTTCTTTTCTACAACTCATCTTAAGCATGTAGGAAGCAAATCTTGCATGAGAATTTGACTGTCATGACTTTTGAGGTTGCTGAACTTGTGCTCTTTCAAATTCACGCATCAAGATATGTTTGACGCATAACCATCGGGTACCTTCAAGTTCTTCACAATGGAACGAAAAATATCTCTTTCCTTTGATGTAAGATTGTAACACGCTTGCGGTAGGTACTCTTTCTCGTTTCTCATTTTTGGATGAAGATAACTTCGGATGTCAATATCTTACAGGTCCTTGTGTGCCTTGATAATATCTTTACCACCGCTTGAGAGATTAAGAAGGGTGCGGACAGCATTGTCACATACGTTCTTTTCGATGACATCCAAGTTATGTCGAAGTAGATTGTAACACCAATAAGGCAGGTTGAAAAATATGTTCCTCTTCTTCCATAAAGTCTCGTCTTGGTTTATGAGATTTGCTTCATCTCCCTCTACCACCAATTCTTCAAATTTGTTAAACAAATCACACCCTTCGTCAACATCGAGTTTTACCGACCCTTCATCTAGAGCTTTTCTATCCTCCTTTCAGCCTTTTCCATAAATGAAATTGATACCTTCAACTTCCCTTAAGATATCTTCCTCAAATCATGGTATATGAGCTACCCCACACTCTATAGTGCCATTGAATTCACGACTCTGTTTCCAAAATCGGTGTTCAGTCGATAACCATCGACGATGACCCATATAATAGAACTTCCAACCATACTGTAGCCATCGAGATTGAGTTTTTTCAACACATACTGGGCAAGCAACATGACCTTTCCACCTTGAAAGATTAGCATAAGCTGGGAAATCATTGATTGTCCAAAGAAGATAAGCCCGTAAAGTGAAAGATTCGGAAGCTGATGAATCAAAAGCATTAACTCCTATCCACAATTGCTTCAACTTATTAATTAAAGGTTGCATGTAGAAATCAATGTTGTTGCCGGATCCTTTCACAGCAGGGATAACCATTGAAAATATCATCGATGATTGTTTAATGCATGCTCAAAGTTCCATATTATAAGGAATAAGAAGTACGTGCCATGTACTGTGACTTGTAGTCATTTTTCGAAATGGATTGAATCCATCGCTAGCCAAACTTAGCCTAACATTGCGAAGATCAAATGCAAAATCAAGAAACCTTTTATGAAACGCATCCCATGTAACAACCCAATTTCAGTGAAATCAGAATAGTGGTTTTAGGACAACAAATCCGAGTCGAAAATAAAATTTATTTTTAATTTATTTTATGGTCTGTAATATGATAGAAATGTCATGTGAAAATTTTGATAAGAAAATTTTACCAATTATGTGCTTAATTAAGAGAAGGACCAAATCACATAAAATGTAAAATTAATTCTACTAGCTAGAAGGATTAAATAGCTATGGAATTCAAAACTTGAGGTCCGTATATGGTAATTAGACCATTAAAGAAAAGTATGTAGATATTTTTGATGACTCATTTATGGAAATTTAGAAAAAGGGGCAAGGACTAAATTGGAAAGTGAATTAATTTAATTAGTTAAAAGATGGTAAAAGAATTATCATCTTATTTTCTCATCTTCTTCCCCAAAATATTCCATGGAAACCCTAGAAAAGTGAAAGCAAGCTTTCTTGGCCAAATTGGGTAAGTTTTCTTGTCCCGTTTTTAGTAATTTTGATATATTTTAAATTGGGATAGCATAATCTATCTATTTGGGGGATTAATTTGAAGAGTTATCAAAGTATGGAAATTAGGTCATGGATGAATATGTTGAAAATTTGAAATTTATGGTAGAAAATTGTAACAGATCGATTTAGGGGCTAGTCAGAATAGTGATTCGTGATCACTAATCTGAGGTTAGAGAAAACTATTTTCATGTTATTTTATGTGTTATAACATGTTTATAAGGATGCATGAAAATTTTAGTGCCTTAATTTTAGCGATTTCTTGCTTAATCGCGAAAAAAGGACTAAATCGCATAAAGTTCAAAAGTTGTATTTTATTTGCTAGAGGTTCCAAATAGCTATAGAATATTAACTAGAGGTCCCAAATGTGAAATTTGGCCTTGTTTTAAGGAGTTGGCCAGCCATAGTATGCAAAGGGGACAAGAGCATTAAATTTAGTAAAAAATTTGGTGATAATTGTTGAGAAAATGAATAAAATAAGATGAAATAAGCCAATGCTATAATCTTTTCATTTTCTTTTCTTCTCCAACTGAAAATACTAGCAAAGGGAGGGCTTTGAAAGCTTGAAAATTTTAGCAACTTATTTTCTATACAAGTAAGTGATTTTGAAGGTTTTAGTTGGTAATTTTTGTATTTTTGGAGTCCCCAAAGCGTAAGCTAGCTAATGAGGGGACTAATTTGCAATATGGTTGAAAGTCTAGGGACTTGCCATGAGAGAGTTATTATTGTTTGCTGAGTTTTTATGGAAGATAATGAATGTTAGGGAGATGAGAAACAACTTTTGTAAAAGGTGTTGTCATGAAAACACCTAATTGGGACTAAGTTGTAAATGTTGCAAATTGGTAATAAATGCATGAAATAGTTGAAATATTGAGTTTATATAGAAGGGAATATGATTCGTCTAGGCTTGATTAGTGAAGAAGTTGGATGAAAATTTATTTACGAGCCTGGGGGCAAAATCATAATTTTGCCAAAGTATAAGGGCAAAATAGTCATTTTTACCTAAGTGTGGATTATGATGTATTATGATTTACAAGTGATTAAATGAGTAAATTCTATTGTTCTAGATCAAAGTAATGAGATTCAGACCTAGAGCGGGAGAAAAGAAAAATGTGGGCAAATAGATTTTCTTTTTACCCTTTTTGGTATCGAGGTAAGTTCATGTGCTAAATTATGCAACTCTAAGTGAAGTATTTAATGTTTCGATGTTGTATGAATCGTTTATTGCCTGCATGTATACATTAAATACGTTTTGACGGGATGTCAAGAAATGAAAGTTCTAATTTAATCTAAGACTAGTGGGAGTGCAAATAGCATAATACAGTGGTAAGAAAGGTCCCATGTAAGATCATATTGGAATATGGCCTCAGTGTGAGAATTCGTATAAGACCATGTCTAGGACATGGCATCCATATGATAATTCATGTGAGACCCTATTGAGGGTATGATGTTGATAGGATACTAAATGTATATGAGACTCATAAGTGTTCTTCAATATAGTGAATAAACCAACGAATATGTTGAAATGAGGAAGTATGTGGTTATACCATGAAAGGTACAGGTACGTGCCTAGAGCTCACTTGAGGTGAATTCAGTGTATGAGGAAATCATTGTAAGTTATGAGTAAACAATACACCTTGATTACTTATATTATAATTATTAATGCAATCCGTGAATGTGAATAATCATATTAGAAATCAAATTAAGAATGATAGTGTGCGAAGATGTTCCCGGATGAACATTTGAAATAGTGAAATGTATGTGGATAAATATCCTTAAATGTAGAATAATGGTGGGCTAAGTACGATACCACCTTATTAACTATTAGTGATGGGCTGTGTGCGATAACATTACCGATAATGTTAAATGGTGGGCTATGTGCGTTACCACCTTATTATTAATTATCGATGGGCTGTGTGCGATACCATCGTGTTTAGTATCAAATGGTGGGCTTTGTGTGATACCACCCTATTATAAATTGATGATGGGCTATGTACAATACCACCCTATTAAAGATTGATGGTGGGCAAAGTGCGAAACCACAGAGTGACTGGTACTATGATGTGTTGTATCATGTGACTAGGGGATGTTAAGTGAATGAATGTATGCTAATGAATATGAGCATTAATGTAACAGCCTGGTTTAGACCCTAGTCGGAATAGTGGTTTCGGAACCACAAATCTGGTTAAAATGTATATATATTAATATTATTTTCGGTGTTTACAACATGATACTTGATATGTGTGAAAATTTCATGTGAAAATTTTATTCATTGATTAGTTAATTTGTTAAAAAGGACTAAATCGCATAAAATGTAAAAGTGACTTTCTAATTGTGAAAGGTGTTTACTGGCAATTAAATGGAATTGTGGAGCACTTGCATCTCAATTATATCATTTATAATAGTGATAGACAATATTGGACAAGGTTAGGTGAATTGTCATATTATTATGTTAAAGTTAAAATAAAATAAAATAACATTAAATAAAATAAAACAAAAAAAATGGCGATGCATTCATATTTCTTGGTCGAAACTAAAGAAGAAAATAAAGCTTTGAAATCTTTGAATTTTCGGCATCTTTGGAAGCTTGATTCGGATCAAGAACAAAAGAAATCGGACTTGGATTGGGCAAAAACGAAAGTTGTCGGCTAGTCGTCTCGTTCCATTTTACATCGTCCGAGGTAAGTTTGTAGGCAAATAAACGTGTTTAATTGTAGATAAATGTTATATATATATGTGGTATGAAAAATATGAATTTATATGTGCTTATGTCGAATGTGAATAAGCTTGGTAACCATGTTCGAATAGCGGATTTATAATGTCCGTCGATATCCGAGGTAAGTTTTTAAGCAATCATGTTGGATTGGATTTATCTATAATGATGTACATGAATTTAATGGAAGTATATATGTTTGTTGTTGGTATAGCCGAATGTGATATTGATTTGAGAGATGAATATAGCTGAATGTGATGTATACATATATGTCAACGATATACACGAATGTGATATTGATTTGAGAGATGAATAAGTTAATATGTATATATGTATATGGTTGAGGTTTAAGCTTTGCATATATATATATGAATGAGTAGCAAGTTTAAGATATGCACTAAACGTGCAAATTTGATACCGAGTACTATATGTGCGAAATCGGTCATTTAGCAATAAGTATGCGAATTGAATTTTCGAGCACTAAGTGTTCGAAATCGGTTAATGAGCACTAAGCGTGCGAGTAATTTTAATCTCAAATATTGAATTTGGTAAGTTTATAAGCATATATGTGTTGTTAATTATATATAAACATCAGATTTATATACTGATTTGTAATATGCGAAATTGACGTACGGAAATGATAGTATGAAATATAACACTAAGTGTGCGAGATGTTAAATGTGACGGCACTAAATGTGCGATACGTTACAAGGATTTAGCAATAAGTGTGCGAGATGTTAAATGTGACGGCACTAAGTGTGCGATACGTAAAGGGATTTGGCACTAAGTGTGCGATATGTTAATGTGACGGCACTAAGTGTGCGATATGTTACAAGGTTTTGGCACTAAGTGTGTGGGTTTGCTGATCCTTTAAGAGTATCGGTTAAAGATTGTGATGAATGAGATAAAATGATCAGGTATGTGATGGTAGATCATCTTTTGGATAATAAAGTAAGTATTAACTGTTGAACTGAAATTATGTATTGTACATATTAATATGTGATTTATATAGGTTGGAAATGCAAGTATAAATTCGGTAAGTGATATATGCATATGAAATTAAGAAAATGTGATATATCTGTATACTTGTATAAATGTATATGTATTTGTTTTGAGATGGGAAAGTAATTTATAGATTGATGTGAAATCTATTATTGAATGTGTGAGTGTTCGGCCTTAAAGCTATGAAATGTGAAAGTTTACGAATGGTGAAATAAATTATAGTTATGGTTTTAATCCTCGATTGTGATTATATTAAATTGGCCTTACTAATATAATGATATAATGCTTTGTTGTTAAGTAATTGCTTATAACTTACGAAGCTATGATAGCTTACTGTATGTGTTTGTTTGCTTTATTTATTAGATTTTGGAGTCAAGTTACGAGCTCGGGATCATTGTCAAAGTCTATCACACTATCGCCTGTCTTCGGTATTTTATAAGCTGAATTTTCGAACCTATGGCATGTATAGGCTAGTAATATTACGAGCTCGGGATCATTGTCAAAGTCTATCACACTATCGACTATCTTCGGTATTTTATAAGCTGAATTTTTGAACCTATGACATGTATAGGCTAGTAATATTATGTTTGGTTTTGAAGTTGTATATATTTGTATAAGCCGTGCGAAAATGGCTTGACCATCTTGTTAATCTTGGAATTTATATTTTGGCTTGATGATTATGTTTGGTTGTGGTTTTGGTTGATTTGGTTTTGGTATATACAAGTATGGTTAATGTATAGAGTTTAAATGAAATGGAGTAAAGATGTTATAAACTAGTTAACCATATTTTTGCAATGAAACAGTTTTTGGTTAGCAGCAGTGACGTGATTTTAAAAAATCACCAAAAATAGGAGAAATGAAATTAGAAAGTGAATAAGATATATAATTAAAGGTTATTATGTCTATTTTTATATGAAAGAAATAGAGTACGCAAATAAGTTTTATATTCTGTGATACTTGAATTTTAGTGAGACAGGGTCAAGATGGTATTTGAAGTCTCCTGTTTTAACTTTAGAAAATCATTAAAATTGTAAAAAATGAATTATGAGTTATATTTTATATGTATGGTTTCCTTTGTGAGTCTAGTTTCAGTAGAAACAAGTGGGAACATCATATGAAAACTGTACAATGAGATATTTGAATTTAGGTTAAGAGAGGTCAGAATCGTTGGTCAGTGAAATAGGGGAAATTTTAATAAATAAACTGTATTAATTGGCCGCATGAAAAATTCTGAAAAACTTATAGTAAGAAGATATATGAGTCTAGTTTCAAGAAAAATTTACAGATCTAAATGTAGAGTTTCGTAACACGAGTTATAATCAATTTAGTCAACATGACGCAGATGAACAGTTTCAATTTTTATGCCCCGAATTAGTAGTTAAGTCTAGTAATGCCTCATGCTCGACTCTGGCGACGGTCTCAGGTAATGGGTGTTACATTTGATTGGTATCAGAGCTATAGTTTAGTCGATTCTAGGACTACTATAATGTATGTGAGTCTAGCTATACATGCAATATTTAACCAGCGATAGTGTGATATCTCCTGACTCTGACGAAAATTATTTCGATGAGACAGATAAGTTTTCAACCGAGCTAATTTTGATAGTATGGAATGTGTACTTGTATGTTTGAATGGAAATGTGTTGATGATGAGTTGAAACTCATAAAGGTATGGATCAAAGAGTATGATATATTGATGTTGACAAATGTTACAATTATATGAGCACATAGATTATGATATCTGAGTTGTGATTGCTATCTGAAATGTTTTGATTGTAAATTAACGATTTGAGTTGGTTTATGAATTAAGTGCTAAGAATAAAGGTGATTAAAAGCAAATGTTTATTAAACATTTAGACAATGTGAAGTTATTAATGAATTGACTATTTGTGAAAGTGTGTGTTATATATATATATGTGTAAGTTAAATTTGAGGCTTTATGTAATATCCCGGAATAGGAGTTACGAGTTTGGTAAATAACTTAAGTGTTGGTGGGCCTCAAGAGTGGTTTTGATGTGTTTTTGGAGTTCCTAAAGCTCGAGGATAAAAAGGGAGTGTTTTGGAAATTTTTGAAAATTGAGGGTTAAAAGAGGAAAATATGGAATGAGGCCTTAAGAATTAATTTTGTAAGGTTGTGGCATATAAAATGCCCTGGTAAAGTGGTCTTCGTGTGCCACTTAAGGTGTGGGTTTGGCGCTAAGCAGGTCAGGGGATCGAGCAACGCTGGGCGCGGCATAAGTGTTTTGTTTTTGGAAAATAGCGCTGCTTTGAAGGAGGCTTGAAAATAATTGGTGGCGGGATTATGTCATCAATGCACCAGCTGCAAAGTGGTTGGGGTGCTAGCAGCAAAAGAGAGAGCTTCGCGAGGACTAGCGTTCGAGTCCTGGGGGTCGCACTTGAAGCATTCTATTTTGCTTTTAGCACTAAAGCTTAAGGAGCCAGCGAAAGTAAGGTTTAAAAGAATTTCGATGCGTTTATTGGCATGAAAGACGCACGGGCAGACTGGCTGGGGGCTTGGAGAGTTCTCTCCAGGTCTCGGGTTCGAGACCTGGGGGCTACACCTGGTTTTCTTTTTATGCCGGCGTGGGAAGGCCCTGCATGGCCCATGCACGCATGCATGCACTTTGGGAGGGGTTTGCTTTTTTTATTATTATTTTATCTTATTTGTTATGGGCAAAATTGTTATATTGCTATTATTATTTTTATTTAGTTGTTCTCAAAAGCTGCATGTGTATGAGTATTATTTTAGTTTAGTTTTATTATTTTAAATGGTGATGGGTAGTGTTTAGATAATAGTTATATTATTATTATTTTATTTAGAGATATGTAAGGTGATGAAAGAATGAATAAACAATAAATTGTTTATTCCAAAGGTGATGGGCTAGTTTATTAGTTTATGCAAGGATGGGTCTTGGCTTTGGGGAAGGAAGCATGTGCGGCATAGGGGTTGCAAATGTATGGCCGTTTGAGGCATGGGGACTTTTTGGTCAGCTTTAAGTTTGGGAAAAGCATGGTCAAATGCATAATTTTGTCTTGTTTACTTCCCACTTGAGCATGGTCGGTTTGTGATGCAAAAGGGATGGCCGAATGAAGCCCCTTGGGACCTTGTTGGTCGGCTTTGTGTGTAGCATAGAGAACTTGGCCAAACCTTTTCTTTTGTTTTGTTTTCTTGACAATTTTTGTGCATGGCCGATTGGAGCTTGCTTCAAGGTCTAGTATGGTAGGTTTTCAAGTAGCAAGGGAGGTGGCCATTGATTTGTTTGCTCTTTCCTTTTTGTTCTTGACCGAGAGAAGAAAAAAAAAGAGAGAGTGAGAGCAAGTTTGAGTTTCGATTGTAGAAGGAGTGCTAGGATGGTATTTTCGGTTTTGAAGGCCTTGCCGAACCTAGTAGCATCTTCTTACTTGACACCTTAGAGGATCACCATAGCCAATAATTGTTAACTTCATCTTGAAGCCATAGCCGAATATCAAGTGTTGATTTCTATTTCGCAAGCCTTTAAAGCCAAGCTAGAAGCCGAAATTTACTCTCTTTTGGGACTTCACAAGCATCATGGAGTAGTAATGTTAGGGCTTTAAAAAGGAGTCTTTCGGGAGTTGAAGTGCCCAAGGGACTTTGTTGAGCAAGACAAATGGTAAGCATAATATTCGGCCAAGGGCTTTTGTTCGTAGATTTGTGTATGAGCCGATTCTAACAATGTTTTAGTAGGAATTTCGATAACTTCGGGAGCAAATCAACAGGAACAAGTGGTGTTTTGGGATCGAAATAAGCTAGGTAAAAGATTCATGGCATTCGGCCTAAGGCCATATTATTGGTACTAAGTGTGACCAATTTCGGTTATGTGTTCTAGGGGCAAATCGATAGAAGTAACAGAAGCTTTCGGGATTTTAGACTTTGTTAGAATCGATAGATCAAAATCTCGCTATAATCAGGTGCGTAGTTATCGCACTGTTCTCTTGCTTGTTATATGTGTTGTACGAGTTATTTCATGTAAATGTATATGTTGTGTATGTTAGCCGAAATAAGGGTTAAGATAATGGATACCAAGGTGGGTGATCGAATAATCAGGTTAGTGGTTATGATATTAACCTTTCAATGAATTGCGATAATAATTGAATATTGATGAATGTGTAATAAAGTGATGACATGTGATGTATATTGTTTTGAGTAATATGTGGCCATGGTATATAATATATATATGCATGGGATTTGGGATGTGACTATTTGAGGAAATGATGTACATTATGTGTGTGGTCTAATGCTAGCCTCGTGCTACATTAGCGCTTGATGTTTAGTTGTGTGCTTCCTCAAGAGAGGTGTTGGCTAAGTGCTCATTTCAGCGGTTTATAGCTGTGTGCATCACCGTGGATCGATTAATATGTGGATCACTATGTGGATTGGGCTTCATAATTGTATATTCATAATTGTATATTCATAATTGTATAATCATAGTTGTATATTCGAAATTGCATAATCATGTGTATGGACTGTGTGGATATGGGCCAAGCCCATATGTGAGGACATGTGTATTAACTATGCACTGAGTCTTGGTGACTCACTCAATTTTTATTAAACCTTTCAGGTGGCGCAAAAAGCTTGGACCGGGTTGGGAGCGGGTACAAAGGTGGCCATGCAAAAGCGGATTTTCATGAAAAAGGACAATTTGTTTGATTAATTAAGTATCTACATTTTCATAATTCCGATTAAGTGTTTAATGTAAAAAGGCCCACTAAAGCGTTTAAGTACCTTTATTAAGCAGCTTTATTATTATGCCCTATTATGGAAAGATAGTTTAAATGTTGATTGCAAATGGTTTTATTTTCTCAAGTAAAGCTTGAATCCGGTGTTTTATAACAAAAATTAAACTCTTATACGGAATATTTTGAAGTCACAAAAATGTTTTATTAAACTCAACAAAATTTTTATCGGTTTTACTCTTAAGTAAGGATATTTTTTGAACATGTTCCGCAGTCGCATTCCAAATTCGGTCGGAGTGAATGGGCCGGGTTTGGGGTGTTACATTTTCGTATCAGAGCACGGTTCAAAACTTGACTTTGAGGTTTTGGGCCCGAGGACAGTTTTCGAAAGTGGGCTTTTCAAAATGTGAACTTTTATTTTAGACTTGTTCTGGCATGGCACCTGTACCTCTGACCCGAAGTCCACCTGGTAAGTACTTCTGACTATTGAGGCATGTTGAATATGTGAACTGTATTGGCATGATTGGGCTTCTAGATTAGAAAATTTGGGCTATCGAACCCTAGAACTAGTCTACTCAAAAACAAGTGCATAAGACTTGAGGACTGAAATGACCGTGGAGGTGTAGTGAATGAATGTGTCCCTGCTTATGAATGTGTATGTGACCCTCTAAATTAGAATAGCAAACTTGAACTGAACCTATGTGAGATCGAAAGAACCACTTCTAAATACTTTATTCCATAAAATTGTTCACGGATAATCAGTGGAACAAATTTCTAATGCATAAAACTTTCTAAGTCAGATTGCGCGATAAGAGATGAATTCTAGATGACGTGGTCTAGGCAAAATGGCCGTATCGGAACCCGTTAGATCGGGTCAAGAATTTGATAATGAGGTATCACCTCTACCACCAGCCTTTGATAATGAGTAGCAAGATCAGTCGAGGGATAATGCTGTATCGCAGGTGGTGCTGCGAGTTTTAGAGATGATGGCTGGAGAGGAAGGAAATATGAGAACTCGAAAATTTGTTTCTGAGCGACTTTGAGCTAATGGAGCGGATTTGTTCTGTGATATATCAGGAGTGGCACTCAGTACGGCCGAATATTGGTTGGAAGCAACCAAGCGAGTTATGGATGAGCTCGATCTAAACCCTGAGGAAAAAGTGAAAGGAATGGTGGCGCTACTTCGCGACGAGGTATATCAATGGTTGCTCACGGTTCGGGATAGTGTCACAGCGGAGGACCTCACTTGGGAGTATGTCAAGACGGCATACCAGAAGAAGCATGTTGATACTTACTACATTGATGTTCAGAGGAATATGTTTTTGGGTGGGTTCAACGTAACAAGTCCATGGCGAAATCGAGGTCGAATTCCTAAGGTTAAGCCGATATGCTCGAGAGTAGTGGCTACGAAACATGAACGATGTGTCCAGCTTTAAGAACGAATTAAGGGGACGATCCGAGATCGTTGATAGCTCCTTAACAGGAACGGGAGTTTGCTGTGATAAGTTGAAAAGCTAAGGTAGCTGAAGGGATTAAGGACTCAATGAGATAAAACAGAGATAAGGATATGAACCGTGATAGGAGAAATTTTGGATTGTCTAAATTATCTCGAGGGTCTTCTAAAAGACCGAGGGTTGAAAGTTTTGCTCATGTGACTAAGCTAGCTATGAGAAATCGGGACCGTCCGTGTGCTCAAGTGTGGGAAAATATCATGTCGGGCGAGTGTTGGAACCGGAATTGAAAATGTTTTAAGTGTAAGTCTACAAGCAGTTAAATATCGTTAATGTCAGTTATAACTTTGGATACATGTTGGATTATAGAATCCTAGTTATAAATATAGTGAAAGCCAAATGTGGTTAGACATTCTATCATGAAATGTTATTGAATTTTTATTGAAGTAATAAGTACAAGTGATATGAAGTATATATGGTTTATAATTTTGGTCAGCTTGTAATGTGATTCAGATAATGATAATATTATATTTTAGGCTTTGATGCCTAGCAGGCCTTGTGCCGGTGTGTATTTCAGGCTTTGATGCCTAGAAGGCCTTGTGCCGGTGTATATTTCAGGCTTTGATGCCTAGCAGGCTTAATGCCGGTGTATATTTCAGGCTTTGATGCCTAGCAGGCTTAATGCCGGTGTGTATTTCAGGCTTCGATGCCTAGCAGGCTTAATGCTGGTGATGTGTTATAATAGAGAATTCATGAATCACTTACAAGATGGAACATGTTTATTACCATAAGCTAAATGCTAGGGTAAGTGCAAATCTTTCATATTTGCAAGAAATAAAGTAAGTTGGTATATTTCAATTTGAGTTAAGTAAGATGTGATATAGTTGAAGCTTCGGTAAGAATTTTAATATGTGCCATTGATCTTACCATTGATGTGTATGATATATATAATGGAATTGAAGCTTGAATATGCTTATGAAGAAGTGGCCATATGTGAAAATGCTAAATGTGAAAGAGATTGGATATGTTTGTATATGTGTATAATTGGGAATATGTGATTGATATATGGTGAATTGAAATGTACGGATGTTCATTAGTAAGTAATTTCGAGGACGAAATTATTTTTTTAGGGGGGTAGAATTGTAATATCCCGGAATAGGAGTTACGAGTTTGGTAAATAACTCAAGTGTTAGTGGGCCTCAAGAGTGGTCTTGATGTGTTTTTGGAGTTCCTAAAGCTCGAGGATAAAAAGGGAGTGTTTTGGAAATTTTTGAAAATTGAGGGTTAAAAGAGGAAAATAGGGAATGAGGCCTTAAGAATTAATTTTGTAAGGTTGTGGCATATAAAATGCCCTGGTAAAGTGGTCTTCGTGTGCCACTTAAGGTGTGGGTTTGGCGCTAAGCAGGTCAGGGGATCGAGCAACGCTGGGCGCGGCATAAGTGTTTTGTTTTTGGAAAATAGTGCTGCTTTGAAGGAGGCTTGAAAATAATTGGTGGCGGGATTATGTCATCAACGCACCAGCAGCAAAGTGGTTGGGGCACTAGCAACAAAAGAGAGAGCTTCGCGAGGACTAGCGTTCGAGTCCTGGGGGTCGCACTTGAAGCATTCTATTTTGCTTTTAGCACTAAAGCTTAAGGAGCTAGCGAAAGTAAGGTTTAAAAGAATTTCGATGCGTTTATTGGCATGAAAGACGCCTTTGCAGGCGGACTAGCCGGGGCTTGAGAGAGTTCTCCCGTGTCTCGGGTTCGAGACACAGAAATGCACACTGTTTTTTTTTATGCCGGCGTGGGAAGGCCCTGCATGGCCCATGCACGCATGGAGCTTTGGAAGGGGGTTGCTTCTTTTTATTATTATTTTATCTTATTTGTTATGGGCAAAATTGTTATATTGCTATTATTATTTTTATTTAGTTGTTCTCAAAAGCTGCATGTGTATGAGTATTATTTTAGTTTAGTTTTATTATTTTAAATGGTGATGGGTAGTGTTTAGATAATAGTTATATTATTATTATTTTATTTAGAGATGTGTAAGGTGATGAAAGAATGAATAAACAATAAATTGTTTATTCCAAAGATGATGGGCTAGTTTATTAGTTTATGCAAGGATGGGTCTTGGCTTTGGGGAAGGAAGCATGTGCGGCATAGGGGTTGCAAATCTATGGCCGTTTGAGGCATGGGGACTTTTTGGTCAGCTTTGAGTTTGGGAAAAGCATGGTCAAATGCATAATTTTGTCTTGTTTACCTTTCCACTTGAGCATGGTCGGTTTGTGATGCAAAAGGGATGGCCGAATGAAGCCCCTTGGGACCTTGTTGGTCGGCTTTGTGTGTAGCATAGAGAACTTGGCCAAACCTTTTCTTTTGTTTTGTTCTCTTGACAATTTTTGTGCATGGCCGATTGGAGCTTGCTTCAAGGTCTAGTATGGTAGGTTTTCAAGTAGCAAGGGAGGTGGCCATTGATTTGTTTGTTCTTTCCTTTTTGTTCTTGACAGAGAGAGAAAAAAAGAGAGAGAGAGTGAGAGCAAGCTTGAGTTTCGGTTGTAGAAGGAGTGCTAGGATGGTATTTTCGGTTTTGAAGGCCTTGCCGAACCTAGTAGCATCTTCTTGCTTGACACCTTAGAGGATCACCATAGCCAATAATTGTTAACTTCATCTTGAAGCCATAGCCGAATATCAAGTGTTGTTTTCTATTTCGCAAGCCTTTAAAGCCAAGCTAGAAGCCGAAATTTACTCTCTTTTGGGACTTCACAAGCATCATGGAGTAGTAATGTTAGGGCTTTAAAAAGGAGTCTTTCGGGAGTTGAAGTGCCCAAGGGACTTTGTTGAGCAAGATAAATGGTAAGCATAATATTCGGCCAAGGGCTTTTGTTCGTAGATTTGTGTATGAGCCGATTCTAACAATGTTTTAGTAGCAATTTTGATAACTTCGGGAGCAAATCAACAGGAACAAGTGGTGTTTTGGGATCGAAATAAGCTAGGTAAAAGATTCATGGCATTCGGCCTAAGGCCATATTATTGGTACTAAGTGTAACCGATTTCAGTTATGTGTTCTAGGGGCAAATCGATAGAAGTAACAGAAGTTTTCAGGATTTTAGACTTTGTTAGAATCGATAGATCAGAATCTCGCTATAATCAGGTGCGTAGTTATCGCACTGTTCTCTTGCTTGTTATATGTGTTGTACGAGTTATTTCATGTAAATGTATATGTTGTGTATGTTAGCCGAAATAAGGGTTAAGATAATGGATACCAAGGTGGGTGATCGAATAATCAGGTTAGTGGTTATGATATTAACCTTTCTGTGAATTACGATAATAATTGAATATTGATGAATGTGTAATAAAGTGATGACATGTGATGTATATTGTTTTGAGTAATATGTGGCCATGGTATATAATATATATATATGCATGGGATTTGGGATGTGACTATTTGAGGAAATGATGTACGTTATGTGTGTGGTCTAATGCTAGCCTCGTGCTACATTAGCGCTTGATGTTTAGTTGTGTGCTTCCTCAAGAGAGGTGTTGGCTAAGTGCTCATTTCAGCGGTTTATAGCTGTGTGCATCACCGTGGATCGATTAATATGTGGATCACTATGTGGATTGGGCTTCATAATTGTATATTCATAATTGTATATTCATAATTGTATAATCATAGTTGTATATTCGAAATTGCATAATCATGTGTATGGACTGTGTGGATATGGGCCAAGCCCATATGTGAGGACATGTGTATTAACTATGCACTGAGTCTTGGTGACTCACTCAATTTTTATTAAACCTTTCAGGTGGCGCAAAAAGCTTGGACCAGGTTGGGAGCGGGTACAAAGGTGGCCATGCAAAAGCGGATTTTCATGCAAAAGGACAATTTGTTTGATTAATTAAGTAACTACATTTTCATAATTCCGATTAAGTGTTTAATGTAAAAAGGCCCACTAAAGCGTTTAAGTACCTTTATTAAGCAGCTTTATTATTATGCCCTATTATGGAAAGATAGTTTAAATGTTGATTGCAAATGGTTTTATTTTCTCAAGTAAAGCTTGAATCCGGTGTTTTATAACAAAAATTAAACTTTTATACGGAATATTTTGAAGTCACAAAAATGTTTTATTAAACTCAACAAAATTTTTATCGGTTTTACTCTTAAGTAAGGATATTTTTCGAACATGTTCCGCAGTCGCATTCCAAATTCGGTCGGAGTGAATGGGCCGGGTTTGGGGTGTTACACTTTATTACCCTCATCCCCTTATTAGTGAAATGTTATTGTGAAATCTGTAAGATCTGGGTTGAATAAGCTCAAGAGTGTGGAATTACAGAAGTCTGTGTTCGAAAGATTAATAATGTGGCCAGAAAAGAGATTGAATCAACAAATGAAGACAGTATTAAAAGAGACATTGGACAGTTCTGTAGATTATTTAGATTATGTGACGTCGCTGTTTAAAAAGAAGTTATCTCCAATCAAGTGACTTATTCAGGTATGTTAACTAAGGAAAATATTAGTTAAAAGCTTTTCTGAATTGATTTCTATTAGTGAATGGATAATGTGAAAATTTCTAATGGCAGAATTAGACAGTTGAAATAATGTTTGAATTGTATTGAGGGCTAAGTGTGGTGGGTATAGTCGGGCAGTTATTATGATTCCTTTTGGGCATTTTATGTGTATATTTATTCGCAGAAGTATATGTGACTGTTTAATTTCAGAAAGAAATTCTTATCATAAAAGAACATTGGCTAAACATATTAATAGATGAAAGTATCGTTGGTTTGTTTGGGGTGGTATTCGACATTGTTATGTCTTTATTTGGTATTTATTCCTTTGTGCAGATATGAAAGACGATGGTGAAATCTATATAATGCTAATACTCTGTTTCTGCTGGCTATTGTTCTGTTGAAAATATGTGAAGATTATATTGCTTCTACTACTGTGGATTTCAGCATTTACGAGTAATATTGTTCTTTATGGACATTTTTGGAATATCATCGGAATTGATATCATTCTATATGGGTTGTAATTTTCTGATATTCAGTGTAGCTTCAGATGTTGAAAATTTGGTTATTCTGGTTTTCTCGTGATTCTATGTGATTATCTATAAGAGATGTCCATTTCAAGGAAATAGTTATAAAAGTTGTGCTTCTGCATTGGTTGTTGTTCAAATCATATTTGATTTTCTTCTAGGTTCAGATGCTTCGTTAATAGCCGGGATATTATCTATTGTCACGGGGAAAACGATAACACTATTATGACAATATGATTTCTATTTGATGACTATAGTATATAAAAAGATATGTTTGGATTACTCTTTCTAACGAGAAGAAAAGATTTCTTCGAAAAGACCGATTCTGTGGTTTGATCTGTCTGAAACTATTTGATTGAAAATGTAACTGGGTTATATGAGTTTGAATCTATCCACTGGATCAAAAAAAAAAAAAACTTTAAATGTACATGTGTGATCTGAAGGATAGTATGGAAGTAGAACTTGTATTTTTGAGGATTTAATACAGAATTATGTCTATCAGAACAATCCTATCTGAGAAATATTAGGGTAAATTAAAGTTAGTTCAATTGTTGAAGCTTTCTTTTGCATGAAGACATTATCCACTGAAATAGTAGTTCTGATTTAGCCTAAATTGAACGAAGAGTTTAGGAACTTCATTCATGTGTCAATGGATGGGTTGAAGTATAATAATGGAGCACATAGAGATATACTATGATTCCTTATGGTTAGAATTGTTTAAAGATTATGAGCTTGTGATTGACTACCATCCGGGAAAGGCTAATGTTGTTACTGATGTTTTAAGCTGAAAATCACTGTTTGCTTGGTGTGCAATGAACGCATATATGGCTATGTCTGATGATGGTTCAATAATAGTTGAATTAAAAGTAAGACCGTTATTTATTCAGCAAAATTAGTGATACTCAAAAAGTTGATAATTATTTGTTAGCAAAGTAGGTCCAAGGTGATTTGAAGGTTGATTCAGAGTTTCGAAGTTGATGCTGAGATTTGTCTGAGGTTCAGAAACCAAATATGTGTTCCGATGAATTCAGATGTTGATTCAGATGATTTTGAATGAAGATCACAAAAGTTGATTGTCTGTTCATTCAGGTAGTATAAAGATGTATAGTGATCTGAAACAACTTTACTGGTGGTATGGTATGAAATGAAATATTTCTGACTTTTCTTCGAAATGCTTAATCTGTCAACAAGTAAAAAGCCGAGCATTAGGTACCTTCTGGGTTGCTTCAACTAATTTTGATACCTGAATGGAAATGGGATAGAGTCACAATGGATTTTGTATTTGGTTTTTCGTTGACACCGAGCAAGAAAGATGCAATTTGGGTTATTGTTGATTGATTGGCTAAATCGACTTATTTTGTTTTAATATGTACAGACTACTCGCTTGATAAGTTGGTTGAATTGTATGTTTCTCAATTTGAAAGATTACATGGTGTACCTATATCTATTGATTTGAATAAAAATATGAGGTTTACATCGGGGTATTACAAGAAACTGCATGATGCTTTAGGTACGAAATTACATTTCAGCACAGCTTTCCATCCACAGATAGGTGGTTAGTCTAAATGAGTCATTCGGATACTGGAGGATATGTTAAAATGTTGCATTCTTAAGTTCGAAGGTACGTAGGAACGACATCTACCTCTGATTGGACTTTCGTACAATAAAATGGCACCTTATAAGGCTTTATACGGTCGTAAATGTCATATGTCATTATATTGGAATGAGCTCGATAAAAATAAGATATATAGGGTCGAATTGATCAGAGAGACTGAACAGAAAGTAAAAGTGATCCGTGAAAATCTAAAAACGACGTCAGATCGTCAGAAATCATTTGCGGACTTAAAACGAAAAGATATAGGATTTCAAATCGAAACAAAGTTATTTTGAAAGTTTTATCGTGAAAAAAAAAAACTCAGAATTGGTTGAAAGGCAAATTGAATCCGAGATTTGTTGTGTAGTATGAGATTATAGAGCGTAACGGGTCGGTTGCTTATAGACTGTTATTGCTATCTAAGCTAGAAAAGATTCACAATGTATTCCATGTTTAAATACTTCAAAGATATAGCTCTGATCCCTCACATGTGATTAATTCATCTGAGATTGAGATTAAGTCCGATATGACATATAAGGAAGAACTGATTTGTATTCTGGCTTACGAGATTAAAGAATTGTGAAATAATAAAATTCCGTTACTTAAGTCCTGTGGCTAAAACACGGAGGGAGCCAAAGGATGCAATGAAAGAGCGTTATCCGAACCCATTCATCGGTGAGATTTTCGAGGACGAAAATCCCTAAGGGGGGAGAGTTGTAACAGCCTAGTTTAGACCCTAGTCAGAATAGTGGTTTTGGAACCACAAATCTGAGTTAAAATGTTTATATATTAATATTATTTTCGGTGTTTACAGCATGATACTTGATATGTGTGAAAATTTCGTGTGAAAATTTTATTGATTGATTAGTTAATTTGTTAAAAAAGACTAAATCGCATAAAATGTAAAAGTGACTTTCTAATTGTTAAAGGTGTTTAATGGCAATTAAATGGAAATGTGGAGCACTTGCATGTCAATTATATAATTTATAATAGTGGTAGACAATATTGGACAAGGTTAGGTGAATCGTCATATTATTATGTTAAAGTTAAAATAAAATAACATAAAATAAAATAAAACAACAAAAAAATGGCGATGCATTCATCTTTCTTGGCCAAAACTAAAGAAGAAAATAAAACTTTGAAAGCTTTGAATTTTCGGCATCTTTGGAATCTTGGTTCGGATCAAGAACAAAAGAAATTGGACTTGGATTGGGGAAAAATGAAAGTTGTCAACTAGTCGTCCCGTTCCGTTTTACATCGCCCAAGGTAAGTTTGTAGGCAAATAGACGTGTTTAACTGTAGATAAATGTTATATATATATGCTGGTATGAAAACTATGAATTTATATATGCTTATGTCGAATGTGAATAAGCTTGGTAACCATGTTCAAATAGCCAATTTATAACGTCCGTTGATATCCGAGGTAAGTTTTTAAGCAATCATGTTGGATTGGATTATCTATAATGATGTACATGAATTTAATGGAAGTATATATGTTTGTTGTTGATATAGCCGAATGTGATATTGATTTGAGAGATGAATATAGCTGAATGTGATGTATACATATATGTCAATGATATACACGAATGTGATATTGATTCGAGAGATGAATAAGTTAATATGTATATATGTATATGGTTGAGGTTTAAGCTTTGTATATATATATATATGAATGAGTAGTAAGTTTGAGATATGCACTAAATGTGCAAATTTGATACCGAGTACTATATGTGCGAAATCGGTCATTTAGCACTAAGTATGCGAATTGAATTTCCGAGCACTAAGTGTCGAAATCGATTAATGAGCACTAAGTGTGCGAGTAATTTTAATCTCAAATATTGTATTTGGTAAGTTTATAAGCATATATGTGTTGTTAATTATATATAAACATGAGATTTATATACTGATTTGTAATATGCGAAATTGATGTACGGAAATGATAGTATGAAATATAGCATTAAGTGTGCGAGATGTTAAATGTGACAGCACTAAGTGTGCGAGATGTTAAATGTGACAGCACTAAGTGTGCGATACATTGCATGTGACGACACTAAGTGTGCGATACATTGCAAGGTTTTGGCACTAAGTGTGCGGGTTTGCTGATCCTTCAAGAGCATCGGTTAATGAATGTAATGAACGAGATAAAATGATCAAGTATGTGATGGTAGATCATCTTTTGGATAATAAAGTAAGTATTAACTGTTGAACTGAAATTATGTATTATACATTTTAATATGTGATTTATATGGGTTGGAAATGCAAGTATAAATTCGGTAAGTGATATATGCATATGAAATTAAGAAAATGTGATATATTTGTATACTTGTATAAATGTATATGTATTTGTTTTGAGACGGGAAAGTAATTTATAGATCGATGTGAAATCTATTATTGAATGTGTGAGTGTTTAGCCTTAAGGCTATGAAATGTGAAAGTTTACGAATGGTGAAATAAATTATAGTTATGGTTTTAATCCTCGATTGTGATTATATTAAATCGGCCTTATTAATATAATGATATAATGCTTTGTTGTTAAGTAATTGCTTGTAACTTACTAAGCTATGATAGCTTATTGTATGTGTTTGTTTGCTTTATTTATTAGATTTTGGAGTCAAGTTACGAGCTCGGGATCATTGTCAAAGTCTATCACACTATCGACTATCTTCGGTATTTTATAAGCTGAATTTTCGAACCAATGGCATGTATAGGCTAGTAATATTATGTTTGGTTTTCAAGTTGTATATATTTGTATAAGCCGTGCGAAAATGGCTTGACCATCTTGTTGATCTTGGAATTTATATTTTGGCTTGATGATCATGTTTGGTTGTGGTTTTGGTTGATTTGGTTTTGGTATATATAAGTATGGTTAATATGGTTAATGTATAGAGTTTAAATGAAATGGAGTAAAAATGTTATAAACTAGTTAACCATATTTTTGCAATGAAACAGTTTTGGGTTAGTAGCAGTGACGTGATTTTGAAAAATTACCAAAAATAGGATAAATGGAATTAGAAAGTAAATAAGATATAGAATTAAAGCTTATTGTGTCTATTTTTATATGAAAGAAATAGAGTAGGCAAAGGAATTTTATATTCTGTGATACATGAATTTTAGTGTGATCGGGTCAAGATGGTATTTGAAGTCCCCTATTTTTACTTTAGAAAATCATTAAAAATTTTACAAAATGAATTATGAGTTATATTTTATATTTATAGATTCCTTATTGAGTCTATTTTCAATAGAAACAAGTGAGAACATCATATGAAATCTGTACAATGATATATTTGAATTTAGGTTAAGAGAGGTCAGAACCGTTGGTCAGTGAAACAAGGGAAATTTTAATGAATAAACTGTACTAATTGGCCAAATGAAATATCTGAAAAAATTATAGTAAGAAGATATATGAGTCTAGTTTCATGAAAAATTTATGGATCTAAATTTGGAGTTTTGTAACTCGAGTTATAGTCAATTTAGTCAACATGATGCAGATGGACACTTTCAATTTTTATGCCCCGAATTAGTAGTTGAGTCTAGTAATGCCTCATGCTCCACTCCGGCAACGGTCTCAGGTAAGGGATGTTACAATAAAGCTCGTGATATGGTCAGAATGTGATAAGAAATAGAATGAATGAGCATTATGAATGATTGAATGGTAACCATGAGTTTAAGAGTAACTCTAGTTATAACACTTGTGTGGTTGAGGATGATTAATGAATGTCATTATTTGATTATTATATGTATATGAACTTACTAAGCATTATTGCTTACTCCTCTTCCTTTCCTATCTCTTATAGGTTAACTTAATTAGCTCGGGATGGAGACCGCCGGAGATGTTTTCACAATATCGAGTAGACACTTGGTATGAGGTTTCAAGTCCTTATGAGTTATGGCATGTATAGGGATCTTTTTAAAGTTGATTAAGTCATAGTTGATATAGCCAAATGTGTTAGCCTAAGGGAGTTTATGGTTTGGTTGTGTATAGCCATAGATGACGGCTTAAGTCTATTGTAATTATACCGGAAATAGTTCTCCCTCATGTGTGGGATGAAGACTTCATTTTATAGTTCAAATGTGATAATTCAAGAGTTATAATTGATGATATGTAAAGTTTATGTGATGGTGTATGAATGTATGCAAGTGAGTTGGCTAAATGGCTTGGAAAATAGCCTTGAATTGGACCACATGGGTAGACACATGGGCGTGTGACTTGGCCGTGTGTCCCCTGCATGTTAGTGTTGTAAGTCAGTGTCGACCACGGGCTAGCCACACGGGCGTGTGTGTAGGCCATGTGACCCTTATGAGGCTGCTGACGTCACAAACAGAATACCCAAGATTTTACACACGGGGTAAGGACATGGGCGTGTGAGATCACACAGCCTGCCCACACGGACGTGTCCCATTTCACACGGGCGTGTGGTCTCTATTTAGGTGAAAACTTTCTAAATGTTTGAAAAGTTCCGGTTTGGTTCCGTGACATCCCAAGGGGGTGTAAAAGGGTCTCGTTGACCCATGATAGGGATGTTACATTGGCGAATGAAAAGTTTTAAATTGGAAAGAATTTTTATAGCCTAAAGTGGAATGATCAAGCAAGTCAAGTTTGGTAATGCCTCGTGCCTGGTTCCAGCATAGAATTTGGGTAAGGGGGTGTTACATTTAGTGGTGTCAGAGTTATGGTTTAGTCAGTTCTCGGACTAACATAGCATGAGTAAGAGTCTAGCTATACATGCCATATGTGGACCGTGATAGTGTGATATCTCTCGGCTCTGATGAAATTGTTTTGTTAAGACAGAGATGATTCCCAACCGAGTTAATTTCGATAAGGATGTAAGTGATAATGAGGTAATTGAAAGGTGCTTATGTAACGCCCTGAATTTTTGGGACTAGAAGAATTGGGCTTTGGGCTTTTGGTCTCAAAATTTTTTTAAGTGAGCGAGAAAATGACAATTGGGATGTGGGTTTTGAGGGGTAATGAATTTTGAGTGTCTAGGGGTGTTGGAGATGTGTTGGGATCAAGTAAGGGTATAGGAAAAATTTTGGTTTTAGCCCAAGGGAACTGTGACTTCAGTTAGTAGGCCTTTTAAATAAAAATAGGGAAAAATGGCATCAAAGAGCCTTGTGGTGGAGTGGCTAAGTGACGCCACTTAGGGTATAGGAAGGTGGCGTTATGGGCTAGCAAGGAGAACCTAGGTTTGATCCTAGCTTAGTATTTTTTTAGAGTTTAATTTTGGCGTTCTAGAAGGTTGGATGTAGAGTGATGATGGACTCTAAGAAGAATGATCAGAAGAGAAAATTTAGGAAATGGATTGGGGAGTTATCGTGGAGAAAAATATATGTGAAAGAGGTTGAGCCGAATTGGGATTTAGGGATAAGAAATTCGGCTATAGGCTATAAATAGGTGTCGATTTTGGGTTCTAGGCTAATGCCAAAATTGTTTTTCCCTTTAGCAGAATACCTCTTGGGCCGATTGCTTCTTGGGTAAGTATTCTCTATTTTGGTTTAGGTGTTGGCCGAATGGTCATAGGTAGGGAAAGGGGGACTTGTGTTGGATACAAGTCACCTATTATTCTATTTTTAATGATTAATAATGATACAGATTTAGGAGATACGCGTGATTAGTGATCAAAGAATGGCTAATAAGGCTTGGTGTTTCAGGTAAGGTTAAGGTGAGACTTCGGCTTTTGGTAAAGTATTCGATAAGTATATATGATTAATCATTAAGTGATACCGTTTGTAGGATCATGGCTAAGGAGATCGTAGCGCGTTTTGTTATCAGGTGTGTACATAGTCGAAATGTCGAAAAGCCAAAAGTTTTAGCTACGATAGTCTTGTGAGTGCATGAACACTCGTAAAGGGAAAATTAATATGTTACCAGAGGCCCATGAGTGATCTCATGAACTTGGGTCATGTTTTGGCCAATCAAACCAAAATGGGCAAAATAGGCTTGATGGGCTGTAGGCTCAAAATAGGTGAATTTAATGGTTTGGCAATAAGTGATGAACTAGTCATGCTGGTTACATGGCTTTGAATTGATTTGGGCCAGATGGGCCATATAAATGTGATTGGGCCAGATGGGCCATATAATTGTGATTTGGGCCTAGTGGGCCATACGAATGAGATTGGGGTGGGCCATATAAACGTATGTGAAATTGTTTGGGCTTTGTAAGGGGTCTTAGGCTTAGTATTTGGTAAATTACTTAACTTTACATAAAACTTTAATAGTTTATTAAGTGCGACTGTGAACAAGTCATAAGGTTTAAGTGTGGCAACGGACATATGCATGTCTAGGATTGGATCTAGGGAGAGCTCGGTACTTAAGCGATTTTAATGACCCACCTCCTCTTCTCTGGAATCCTACCTAGTGCGTATTGTCTATTCACTTTAGCCGGAGGACTTGTTGACAGGTCAAGATTCGTAATTAAGACCCATACTGTTAAGAATTACTGAAATACCACTGTAGGGTTGGATTACAGAAATACCCCTGAATTGTAAAATTACCGAAATACCCTTGATTTGTGAAATGACTAAAATGCCCCTGTGTGTTGAATGTAAGATTTACGGATGTTACATGTACATTTGCTGCATTTATATGATATTCAGTTTAGGTTGCATATGGGTTGGGAAATTATGGAACGGAGGAAGTATATGAAGATCACATGGTTGCTTGACGACCATGGATCCACCGATGGCTTTTTAAGCCCATTATATGATTAGCAGCTTTGCTGCAATGTTAGGTAGTACCGTAACCGGGCTACCCTTGAAGTGTATCGGATGGGTGGGTCGATTTAGAAATCCTCATAAATGTGTTTCGGTTGGGCGGAGACAATGTGTACCGGATGGATTATTTGGGGAGGGTTCGCACAGCATTGCATGTATGATATTATTATGTTATTATTATGATATGTATGCTATTTGTTTGACGAGGGTCGTACATACTGAGTTTTTGAAAACTCACTACCTCTTTTATTTTTCTCAAGTGATCCTTAGTAGGCGGTTCGACAGATGGAGGGACTCAGACGTGGCCAACTGGCAAGATGGTTAAACCTGTTTTTCGTAATATCTAAATTCTAGATTTTAAGTTATTTATTTTAAGTTTTGTTATTTCGGAGTGTAATAAGGATTTCCCTCTAGTTATTATTCCATTACTTCCACTATGCATTATAATTTTGAAACGAAACCTGAATTTAATTCTTTTAAGCATATTTCAAGTTTTTGAAAATAATTGTGTTTTAAAGAACGAGCTCCCGCTGTCAAAGGAATTCTTTTTACGTAGTAGCAAGGAAATGATTTTTTTTGGATACATCTTGTTTTGAAAGCAGACTGGATTTTACTTAACTTTTCTCTAGAAGGGTTCTCAATGAAAACAAGGTTTTTGCAAAAATACTTCAATGTGACACGCCGGATTCAGGCCTAACTTCTAGGCCAGGTTCGACAGATGGAGGGACTCAGAGGTGGCCAACTAGCAAGACGGTTAAACCTATTTTTCGTAATATCTAAATTCTAGATTTTAAGTTATTTATTTTAATTATGTTATTTCGGATTGTAATAAAGATTTCCCTCTAGTTATTATTCCATTACTTCCACTATGCATTATAATTTTGAAACGAAATCTGAATTTATTTCTTTTAAGCATATTTCAAGTTTTTGAAAATAATTGTGTTTTAAAGAACGAGCTCCGCTATCAAAGGAATTCTTTTTACGTAGTAGCAAGGAAATGATTTTTTTTGGATACATCTTGTTTTGAAAGCAGACTGGATTTTACTTAACTTTTCTCTAGAAGGGTTCTCAATGAAAACAAGGTTTTTGCAAAACTACTTCAATGTGACACGCCGGATTCAGGCCTAACTTCTAGGCCAGGTTTGGGGTGTTACATTTAGTGGTATTAGAGCCAGGTTGCAATGCTCGGGCTATGAAATGGGCCTTATTACTTGGGTTTTAAAAAAAAACAATTTTTGGATTGGATCAAAATGTTTGGAAATTCTTGTGATGTGGCACACCGAGTCTCCGACGTCGAACCAAGTAAGTTCTTTTATTATTAAGCTTGTTCAACTTGATATATTATAGATAGTTAGGGGGCTACTTTAGATAATTATACTAAAGCTTTTTAGTTAGAGTGAAACTAAAGCTCGTAGGAACTTGAAACTGTAGAGGATTTACAAAAACAACCTCTTTACTTAATACTATTATAAAACATCGACTTAATTACTAAAACTAACTAAAATTCCATAAAATTCCTAATTCAGATAATACTAGAATCAACGATGAGCAGTAGAAGAGGTGCAAGGGGTCCTGGCAGAGGCTGTGGAAGTGTTAGGGCTGGATCGTCGGCATCGGGCCATATGCCCAATGTTTAAGTAGGAGAGGCTCCGGCATCACCCGTGGCTAAGACTGGATCGTATGATCGGGCCGCAGGATGCATTGTCGCAAGTAATGCTGAGGATTTTGGAAAGGGTCGCTGGGCCTAATAATGGTACTGGTAGTCGTGGGTCGGTTTCAAAGCGACTACGATCTAATTAGGCTGAAGTCTTTAAAGGTATTGCTAGTGTGGCTCCTAACGTGGCTAAATATTGAATGAAGGCCACTGATAGGATAATGGAGGATTTGGACTGCTCACCTGAGCAAAAGTTGAAAGGGGTAGTGTCGCTGCTTAGGGAGAAAGCATATCAGTGGTGGTTGTCAGTGAAAGAGGGTGCCCAACCTGAGCAGATCACTTGGGAGTTTTTCAAAACTACGTTTCAAGGGAAGTACGTGGGTGCAAGCCATGTTGATGCTAGATGGAAGGAGTTTCTGAACTTGATCTAGGGGAACAAATTTGTGGCGGAGTATGAGGCAGAATTTCTATGCCTTAGTAGGTATGCAAGAGTTATGGTGGCAACGGACTATGAGCGTTGCGTAAGGTTTGAGGATGGGCTTAGGGATAGCCTCAGAGTGTTGATAGCTCCTTAGAGAGAGCGAGTTTTCTTAGAGTTGGTTGAAAAAACAAAGGTAGCCGAGGAGGTAAAGCACACTGAGCGCCTGAATCGGGAGAAGGAGAAAGGCAAGAATAAAAGGGAGGTTGAGTCTTCTGGTACGGGGCAAAGGCCTAGAGCTAAGGCCAGGGTTGATGGGCTAGTTGGAGCGGGGGCCCCTGCTACTAATCCAAGGGTGCCACCTTGCACTGATTGTGGAAAGGTCACACAGGTGAGTGTTGGAAGAGGATAGGAGCTTGTCTAGCTTGCTCATCTATGGAGCATAAGATTAGGAATTGCCCTAGAATGCCAGCTCAGGTGCCAGCTATGGGCCGAGGTAATGTTTAGCCACCAAAGGGTGATCAGCTACTGCCAAGGGGCCGTGGGCAGGCCAGTGGTGATAATGGCAATGGATGTGGACGTGGAGCACGGGGCGGAGGTGCAGGTCATACTAATGTGAGGCAGCCAGCTTTGGTTTTTGCTACTCGTCACCGGGAAGACGGGGAGGCCCAAATGAAATAACAGGTATGTTTTGTGTGGATGCGATATTTTGGGTATACAAACTGTATGCGTGCAATGTTTATCTGCTCCAGTGGGTAGGTTTTCTTTTGGTAAGTGTAAGAGGGCTCAATCAGAGTTAAAGTGTGTTAGTGTTATTAAAATCAGAATGCGCAACGAAAGCATAGTGGTGTGGCCTGAGCGGTGTGATTAATAGTTAGTTTGAAATTTTGAGGACAAAATTTCTTTAAGGGGGTAGAATTGTAACGCCCCTAATTTTTGGGTCTAGAAGAATTGGGCTTTGGGCTTTGGGTCTTAGAAAATTTTTAAGTGAGCGAGAAAATGACAATTATCATGTGGGCTTTGAGGGTTAATGAATTTTAAGTGTCTAGGGATGTTGGAGATGTCTTGGGATCAAGTAAGGGTATAGGAAAAATTTTGGTTTTAGCCCAAGGGAACTGTGACTTTAGTTAGTAGGCCTTTTAAATAAAAATAGGGAAAAATGACATCAAAGAGCCTTGTGGTGGAATGGCTAAGTGACGCCACTTAGGGTATAGGAAGGTGGCGTTATGGGCTAGCAAGGAGATCCTAGGTTCGAATCCTAGCTTAGTATATTTTTAGAGTTTAATTTTGGCCTTCTAGAAGGTTGGAAGTGGTGTGATGATGGACTCTAAGAAGAGTGATCAGAAGAGAAAATTTAGGAAAAGGATTGGGGAGTTATCGTGGAGAAAAATTAGGAGATGAGATATGTGGAAGAGGTTGAGCTGAATTGGGAATTTGGGGATAGGAAATTCGGTTATAGGCTATAAATAGGTGTCGATTTTGGGGTTCTAGGCTAATGCCAAAATTGTTTTTTCCTTTAGTAGAGTACCTTTTGGGCCGATTGCTTATTGGGTAAGTATTTTCTATTTTGGTTTAGGTGTTGGCCGAATGGTCATAGGTAGGGAAAGGGGGACTTTTGTTAGATACAAGTCACCTATTATTCTATTTTTAATGATTAAGAATGATGTAGATTTAAGAGATATGCGTGATTAGTGATCAAAGAATGGCTAATAAGGCTTGGTGTTTCAGGTAAGGTTAAGGTGAGACTTCGGCTTTTGGTAAAGTATTTGACAAGTATATGTGATTAATCATTGAGTGATATCATTTGTATGATCATGGCTAAGGAGATCGCAACGCGTTTTGGTATCAGGTGTGTACATACACTACACACACATTAGATTGGCAAAAGCCGAAAGTTTTGGCTATGGTAGTTTTGCGAGTGTGCGAACACTTGTAAGGGGAAAATCGATATGTTATCAGAGGCCCCATGAATGATCTCATGGACTTGGGCCGTGTTTTGGCCAATCGAGCTAGAATGGGCAAAATGGGCCTGATGGGCCGTAGGCTCAAAATAGGTGAATTTGATGGTTTAGCAATAAGTGATGAACTAGTCATGCTAGTTACGTGACTTGGAATTGATTTGGGCCAGATGAGCCATATAAATGTGATTGGGCCAGATGGGCCATATAATTGTGATTTGGGCCTAGTGGGCCATACGAATGAGATTGGGCATGGTGGGCCATATGAACGTATGTGAATTTGTTTGGGTTTTGTAAGGGGTCTTGGGTTTAGTATTTGGTAAATTGCTTAACCTTACATAAAACTTTAATAATTTATTAAGTGCTACTGTGAACAAGTCATAAGGTTTAAGTGTGGCAACGGGCATATGCATGTCTAGGATTGGATTTAGGGAGAGCTTGGTACTTAAGCGGTCTTAATGACCCATCTCCTCTTCTCTAGAATCCTACCTGGTTCGTAGTGTCTGTTCACTTTAGCCACGAGGACTTGTTGACGGGCCAAGGTTTGAAATTTAGACCCATACTGTTGAGAATTATTGAAATACCACTGTAGGGTAGGATTACAGAAATACCCCTGAATTGCAAAATTACCGAAATACCCTTGATTTGTGAAATGACTAAAATGCCCCTATGTGTTGAATGTAAGATTTATGGATGTTACATGTACATTTGCTGCATTCATATGATATTCTGTTTAGGTTGCATATGGATTGGGATTTTATGGAATTGAGGAAGTATATGAGGATAGCATGGTTGCTTGAAGACCATGGATCCACCGATAGCTTTTTGAGCCTATTATATGATTAGCAGCTTTGCTGCAACGTTAGGTAGTACCGCAACCGGGCTACCCTTGAAGTGTTTCTGATGGGTGGGTCGATCTAGAAATCCCCACAGAAGTGTTTCGGTTGGACGAAGACAATGTGTACCGGATGGATTATTTGGGGGAGGGTTTGCACAGCATTGCATGTATGATATTATTATGTTATTATTAGATATGTATGCTATTTGTTTGACGAGGGTCGTACACACTGAGTTTTTGAAAACTCACTTCCTGTTTTATTTTTATCAGGTGATCCTTAGTGGGCGGTTCGACGGATGGAGGGACTCAGAGGTGGCCAACTAGCCACATGGTTAGGCCTATTTTTTGTAATATCTAAATTTTAGATTTTAAGTTATTTATTTGAAGTTATGTTATTTTGGATTGTAATAAGGTTTTCCCTCTAGTTATTATTCCATTGCTTCCACTATGCATTGTAATTTTGAAACGAAACCTGAATTTATTTCTTTTAAGCATATTTAAAGTTTTTGAAAATAATTGTGTTTTAAAGTACGAGCTTCCGCTGTGAAAGGAATTCTTTTTATGTAGTAGCAAGAAAATGGTTTTGTTTTTTTGGATACACCTCGTTTTGAAAGCAAACTGGATTTTACTTTACTTTTCTCTAGAATGGTTTTAAATGAAAACAAGGTTTTCGGAAAAACACTTCAACATGACACATCGAATTCAGGCCTAACTTCTAAGCCGGGTTTGGGGTGTTATAGGTTATTCATTGAGGAAATTCAGGGAGGTATGAATAGAAGTTTATGACATGTGTGTGATAAGGTGTGAAATGAGATAATTCTAAGTTGAAGATTGAAATGGGAGTTATAAAGTGATAAACTTATTTGCATTGAATTGATATACATACGGTGTTATATACTCAACCTATCGGGTTAGGTGCCTATAGTGAGTAAATTTACCCAGAGAACGGGATATGTGTGTATGTACAAATGTTTGAATGATGTATGATCAATATGTCCACATAGTTGAATCTCATGTGCGACTGTTGAAGTAGTGGATGTATAATGTTTTATTTCGTGACTCTGTATGAAGCCACACGTATTATAGTGTGGGAGTTAAACTGGGAAGTTTATTAAGTAGAATGCAGGAAATGAATATGGTCGTTCAATGTTAAAACGACGAATAAGACCATGGTTGGATCATGGCGGTACATGTGATCCCATATAAGACCATGTCTGGGACATGGCATTGGTAAGGGTACGTGATTCCGTGTAAGACCACATCTGGGACCTGGCTTTGGTAGGAAATCGTGTAAGACCATATCTAGGATATGGCATCGATATCGATATAAGATCTCGTGCAAGACCATATCTATGATATGGCATTAACATAAACATGTGTTACCATGTAAGACCGTATCTAGGATATGGCATTGGTGTCGATATGAGATTTCGTGTAAGACCATAACGGGGCTACGGCATCGTGACTACATGTAAGATTATAGCTGGGCTATGATGTTTTGATACGAATAAGACCATAGTTGGACTATGGCAATCAAGTAAATGACATACTCAAACTCATAAGACATTCTCTAAATTGATAAGAAATGGTAAGAGAAATTAGTTCAATGTTAAGTACCTGAATAGATATTAATATGGAGTCTGTGTTAGTAAAATCACCGTTTGAAAATTACGGGTGATAGAAATATTTGTAACATGAGTAACTGTGAAAATTCGCTTGGAGCGAGTTGTGTGACTACGATGATATTTCATTAATGATGAATGTTAAATCATATGCATGTAGTCACGAGAGTCAAGTTGGGGGCTCTACAACCTCACCCCCTTACTACTGTTGAATTATGATGAGATTTTGTTTTATGAGGGTCAAGTTGAGTAAGTTTATGAGTATGAAATGAAAGAGTTCAGTGGCGAAACATTTAGTAACTTATTTAGAGATAAAGGTAGTTTGAAAGTGAGAACAGTTTTGGGAAGAATATCTGAATGTTTTAAAGATCGTATTGATTATGTAAGGTTACGAGCAAAGAGGAAGTTGGCCCCGGCTAATTGACTCAATTGAGTAGGAAGCCCGAGGTGTACTTATCAAGATCTTCCAAATTTGATGTTCATTAATGAAGGAATAATAAAGAGGTTTATGATGACAAAAATGGTTAGAGAAACCATATTCGAACTGTGAAAGTGTTTAATTATGACAACCATAGTTGAATAGATTGTAATGATCTCTTTGGGTATTATGTATTAATATATGTTTCTCTTCAGGGATGATGTGGTTGTTCTTTTTATGAAATTGCGATCGTGTGAGAATGTTAGATGCCTGTAAAATCAGACAAAATGGTTGTTGATTTGGTTAATTGAAATCGACATTCCTTTGTCTCTTTGTAATTTTATCCCGGTACTTTGAGGAGGAAGTTGGTGATAAAATTTGTGAGACTGTTCTTATGTTTCTGCTGATCATGGCCATCTTTAAAGTGTGTTCTCCAGGTTGTTATAGTTATATCTACCATGATTGCGCTTTTAATTTGATCATAGAAAATTGATAATTCTAGTATGTGGGTATCTCTGATTTTTGTATGAGATGTTGATATCAACAAATGTATAAGAAGTGAAATCTCAAGTTTCACGTTGTGCGATGGGTTTTCGGGTAAGCAGAATCTCTGATTTTCGTATGAGACGTTGATATCGACAAAAGTATAAGAAGTGAAATCACAAATTTCACGTTATGCAATGGGTTTACGGGTAAGCCGAATGGAGTTAATGCATTCGGTTGAGATGTCCCTGCTATATTGAGATAAGACGATAGTAAAGGTTTTAGATTAGCATATCAAGAGAAACTCAAATGAGTGTGTGTTTGAAATGTATTTCCAGTGTGGAGAAAAGAGTAGATTAATGTATGGAGATATGATTCGAATTATGTGTATACTTACACATGCTTCATAAGGAGGATAAATTTTGTGCGTTCATGAGTAGAGAAATGGATAGTTTGAATGAGGAAATTAGATTCTAGGGAGGATGATACAGAGATATGCT
This sequence comes from Gossypium bickii, assembly GCA_025503065.1. Lineage (NCBI taxonomy): Eukaryota > Viridiplantae > Streptophyta > Magnoliopsida > Malvales > Malvaceae > Gossypium > Gossypium bickii. Next base: position 64,867,159 of record CP106711.1, on the reverse strand, counting down.
TATTGAAACTTTACCGGGATGGTAAAGTTGAAAGCTATTGAAGGTACTATTAACTGAAAGTTCTAGTATTGAGTTTAATATGAATTGAGAAAAAGAATTTATGGTATTTAGTAATGTGCTAATGAATAAATGGAAATACATTTCAATACTAGAACGTGAAGAGATAGTTTACATCTTTAGATGGTTAGAGTTGCATCAAAAAGAATGGTTGGACTGGCACCTTAGAGACAACCACTTTTGTGTTGGTGTTGTGAACTCGATGTTATGAAATGTTCCATGGAAAAACGATATGTGCCTTCTGAATTCTAATGAGTTGAAATATCGAATACTACAGAAAAATTTGAATGTGGAATAGTGAAAATGGCTTGAACTATTACAATGGTGTGTGTGTAGTAATTGAAATACTTCTCAGATAGTGGACATAGTACAGATGTCTGGATGCAAGATCCTTGTTTAAGAATGTGAGTTAGTTACTCAATTTACCTTAGTTGGTAATATTCTAGTTTCGGCGATGTTGATGGCTAAAGTGAGTTTTCCTTTCGAACCAAAGGATTTCAAAAGTAAGATAGTGAACGGTATTTTAAATAAGCTCTGAATGAGTTTGTTTAAGATGTTAAAATTCAGGTTGGATAAGATATCCATTGTTGATGTTACCTTGAGATAGAATTTGTATGTTGATGAATTCAGAACTTATGCAGAAGTTTTGGTATGAGACTTAGTAGTAGCATGTCTACTCATGCAAGAATAAGAAAAAGTACAGTTATAAGCATAAATGTTTTAACGATTGAGTTTATGATCAGAAGTAGTCGACCGCTAAAAGCTGTATTTTCAGAGTGTGTAAGTTGAGACTAATACAGTCGGTGAACATCCTAGTGAGAAAGTGAGATAAAATACAATAGATTTAAAATTTGGAGTGAACCTGATTCCCAAAGAGGGGAATGTCATCCGAATTTTAATGAATTATGCGATAAATATTTGACTGATCATTTTGGCATGTGCAGAGTTCACAGTTGTCAAATTATTGAGTATAAGTTCCCTGGAGGAAGAGTAATCTAGGTCTCAAAGTTGTGCTTCGACCTTGTGTACTACAATTTAAAGGTTATTGGCGAGAGAAACTTGAGGATGAATCGATTTGTGATTTCGAAGAGTTAGTGGAAATGATTCAGGAATGCTAAGAGCAACTTCTCCTGGTAAGATTTTTGGGCACGAAAATCCCTAAGGGGGAGAATTATAACAGCCCGATTTAGGGGCTAGTCAGAACAGTGATCTCGGGATCACTAATCTGAGGTTAGAGAAAATTATTTTCATGCTATTTTATGTGTTATAACATGTTTATAAGGATGCATGGAAATTTTAGTGCCTTAATTTTAGCGATTTCTTGCCTAATAGCGAAAAAGGACTAAATCGTATAAGTGCGAAAGTTCTATTTTATTTGCTAGAGGTGCCAAATAGCTATAGAACATTAATTGGAGGTGCCAAATGTGCAATTTGGCCTTGTTTTAAGGAGTTGGCCGGCCATAGTATGTAAAGGGGACAAGAGCATTAAATTTAGTCAAAAATTTGGTGATAGTTGTTGACAAAATGAATAAAATAAGATGAAATAAGCCAAGGCTATCATTTTTTCATTTTCTTTTCTTCTCCAACCGAAAATACTAGCAAAGGGAGGGCTTTGAAAGCTTAAAAATTTCGGCAACTCAGTTTATCTACAAGTAAGTGATTTTGAAGGTTTTAGTTGATAATTTTTGTATTTTTGGAGTCCCCAAAGCTTAAGCTAGCTAATGAGGGGACTAATTTGCAATATGGTTGAAAGTTTAGGGACTTGCCATGAGAGAGTTATTATTGTTTGCTGAGTTTTTATGAAAGATAATGAATGTTAGGGAGATGAGAAACAACTTTTGTAAAAAGTGTTGTCATGAAAACACCTAATTGGGACTAAGTTGAAAATGTTGCAAATTGGTAATAAATGCATGAAATAGTTGAAATCTTGAGTTTCTATAGAAGGGAATATGATTCAGCTAGGCTTGATTAGTGAAGAAGTTGGATGAAAATTTATTTACGAGCCTAGGGGCAAAATCGTAATTTTGATAGTGTGGATTATGATGTATTATGATTTATAAGTGATTAAATGAGTAAATTCTATTGTTCTAGATCAAAGAAAATGAGATTCGGACCTAGAGCAGGAGAAAAGAAAAATGTGGTCAAATAGATTTTCTTTGTACCTTTTTCGGTATCGAGGTAAGTTCATGTGCTAAATTATGCAACTCTAAGTGAAGTATTTAATGTTTCGATGTTGTATGAATTGTTTATTGCCCCCATGTATACATTAAATACGTTTTGACGGAATGTCAAGAAATGAAAGTCTTAATTTAATCTAAGACTAATGGGAGTGCAAATAGCATAATATGGTGATAATAAAGGTCCCGTGTAAGACCATATTGGAATATGACCTCGGTGTGAGAATTCGTATAAGACCATGTCTGGGACATGGCATTGATATGATAATTCATGTGAGACCCTATTAAGGGTATGATGATGATAGGATACTATATGTATATGAGACTCATAAGTGTTCTTCGATATACTGAATAAACCAACGAGTATGTTGAAATAAGGAAGTATGTGGTTATACAATGAAAGGTACAAGTACGTGCCCAGAGCTCACTTGAGGTGAATTCAGTGTATGAGGAAATCATGGTGAGTTATGAGTAAACAATACACCTTGATTGCATATGTTATAATTATTAATGCAATTCGTGCATGTGAATGATCATGTTAGAAATCAAATTAAGAATGATAGTGTGTGAGGATTGGAACACCCTAAACTCAGCCTAGAAGTTAAGCCCAAATCTGGCGTGTCACATGGAAGTGTTTTCCAAAACCATATTTCTTGTTGTTAAAACTTCTTGGAGAGTTAAAACCTCGTTGTTAAAACTTAAAATACTTAAGCAATTGTTGTCCACTTGAAAACGTAACCACTTTTAAAACCTTCTATGTTGCGGAAGCATATTTAAAATAAAGAATTTACGAAAAGGTGATGTTTAAAAATTGAGTTGTAGAAGCATTTTGAAAACGTTACGGAAACGTAGTTTTTTGAAGACAATTATTGTTTTGGAAATTGTATTCCACTTTTAGCAGTTAGGATACATCATAAATATCACAAATAATAAGTTAAAAACAGAGAAGCCTTATTACAACCCAAATCAAAATATTTAAAAGTAAATAATCAAAACGGAAAGCATAAGCAGTGTGTGGTCTTCTCCGAGTCCCTCACAGCTCCAAATCTTCTAAGACTGGGGATTACCTGCACAACTAAAAACGGGGTGAGTTTACGAATACTCAGTGTGTAATCCCCTATTACGGTCACGATGCAGGCGGAGCCCATACGATATCGATGCAGGCCTAAGCCCTATACTCTGATGAATGATCTGAGGCTTAAGCCCTATTCGGTATCAGTCTGGGCCTAAGCCCTATTCAGTAACAGTTTGGGCCTAAGCCATAAATCATATCAATGCAAACGGCTATGTAACCCAACCCTTAAAAGCCACCTCACCACCCGTACCAACCATCTCTCTATGTGGGGACCAAGTCGACCCATCCAGCCAACTCTCCAATAATACCAACCAGCTCTCCATGTGGGGACCATGTCGACCCACCCAGCCAACTCTCCAATAATACCAACCAGCTCTCCATGTGGGGACCATGTCGACCCACCCAGCCAACTCTCTAATAATACCAACCAGCTCTCCATGTGGGGACCATGTCGACCCACCTAGCCAACTCTCCAATAATACCAACTAGCTCTCCATGTGGGGACCATGTCGACCCACCCAGCCAACTTTCCAATAATGCAGCCTAGCTACTAACAACGATATACGTGGCTGAGCCACTAGGATCAGAATACGTGGCGATGCCACTATAACTGTACTTCCTCCAAATTAGAAAAACCCAACCCAATGCAGTGTTATGTCATAACTAATCCCTATATGCAGTGCATCTCAAACATAATCAATCATACAATTATCACATACAACACTAATACGACCACAACGGTACAACGGTCATTTAGTCGGTTAGGGGTAAAACAGTCATTTAGCCCCTTAGGGGTATTTCGGGAATTTTACAATCTGAGGGTATTTTAGTAATTTCACAAACCAAAGGTATTTCGTTAATTTTGCAATTTGAGGGTATTTGGGTAATTTTACAAATCAGGGGTATTTTGGTAATTTTACAATCCGATGGTATTTTTGTACTTTCACAAACCAAGGGTATTTCGGTAATTTTTCAATATGAGGGTATTTCGATAATTTTTCAAAACAGGGGTATTTCAATAATTTTGTCAACCAAGGGTATTTTAGTAATTTTGTAAACCAAGGGTATTTTACTAATTTTGTAAACCAAGGGTATTTCAGTAATTTTGTAAACCAAGGGTATTCTAAACAGAGTTAACGATAAGAATGGGCCTAGGGCCCATTCTCGGCCCAAATGGGCCTACACACTCGTGTGGCCCATTTAGCCCAAATCTAGCCACAGATATGAGATTCACATAGACCAGTCCAATATCTACTACACAATTATACAATTTATTCATATAGGCCCACGGGCCCATTGGCCCCACATGGTTCCTTTCGGCCCATCGTGGCCCAAACAGCCTAGACCCTTAAGAACACTCATGATGGCCTCAACTATCGCGTTGAAGCTCCCACACGTGCGCTCGCACGCTCGTGTGGCTACCATTGTCGTGTGACCAGCATTTCGGCATTTGCCGCTCTACAACTAGAGTAGTGCGAAATACACACCTGATAGAAATCTGGAGTTAATTCGCACTCCGAACACTCCTATGCCCGAACGCCAACAAAGGTATCCTTACTCTCCTCATAGATCTCTCTATTTAAAGCCAGTTTCTCGCCTACTCTCATGCTAGCTTTCCGATGTGGGATCCCTCCTTCAGCAGAGTTTAATTCCATCACAACCACCTGCCGTCCCAACTTAGCAAAATGAATATCCCTTTTTGCTTGCAATGGGATTCGAACCCTTGCCCTCTCCTATGCTTCAGACGCTACATGCCACCACAACACAAGCTCCTTTTGTGACTTAAAACATGCACAACTAAATATAAGCCTATAGGCCAAAGTCTAAGTTCATTTAAAAGGAAAACAAAATGAATTGTAAGCGCCAAGACTTGAACCCAAGCTCTCCCTTACACCCTTAATGACGCCTTGCCACTAGACCACATACTTCCTTGTGTCATTTTTTTCCACATTTTATTCTTAAAGCCTACTTACTTACTCCTAGGATTTTATTCACCTAAAACCAAATTTTTTCTTAAAGCCCAGGTTTCAACTCGGGACTTCATGGAAGCCCCCTAACCTTCCAAAATCACCCACCTAATAGGTCCAACTTGCATTAGTGCCGTTCTCTTATTCTCAAAAATTTTAAATGCTCCCATGGCCAAGGCCTAATAGGCCCAATTCTATTAGGCCCAAAAATTTGGGGTGTTACAAGGATGTTCCCAGATGAACATTTGAAATAGTGAAATGTATGTGGACAAATATCCTTAAATGTATAATAACGGTGGGCTAAGTGCTATACCAGCTTATTAACTGTTAGTGATGGGCTCTGTGCGATAACATTACCAATAATGTTAAATGGTGGGCTATGTGCGTTACCACCTTATTATTAATTATCGATGAGCTGTGTACGATACCATCATGTTTAGTATCAAATGGTGGGCTTTGTACGATACCACTCTATTATAGATTGACGGTAGGCTATGTACGATACCACTCTATGAAATATTGATGGTGGGCAAAGTGTAAAACCACCAAGTGACTGGTACTATGATGTGTTGTATCATGTGACTAGGGGATGTTAAGTGCATGAATGTATGCTAATGAATGTGAGCATTACTCGTGATATGGCCAGAATGTGATAAGAAATGGAATGAATGAGCATTATGAATGATTGAATGGTAACCATGAGTTTAAGAGTAACTCTCGTTATAACACCTGTGTGGTTGAGGATAATTAATGAATGTCAATAGTTGATTATTATATGTATATGAACTTACTAAGCATTATTGCTTACTCCTCTTCCTTTCTTATCCCTTAGAGGTTAACTTAATTAGCTCGGGATGGAGACCGCCGGAGATGTTTTCACACTATCGAGCAGACACTTGGAATGAGGTTTCAAGTCCTTATGAGTTATGGCATGTATAGGGATCTTTTTAAAGTTGATTAAGTCATAGTTGATATAGTCAAATGTGTTGGCCTAAGGGAGTTTATGGTTCAATTGTGTATATCCATAGATGACGGCTTAAGTCAATTGTAATTATACCATAAATAGTTCTCCCTCGTGTATGGGATGAAAACTTCATTTTATAGTTTAAATGTAATAATTCAAGAGCTATAATTGATGATATGTAAAGTTTATGTGATTCCGTATAAATGTATGCAAGTGAAGGTGGCTAAATAGCTTGGAAAATAGACTTGAATTGGTCCACACAGGCTTGTGTCTAGGCCATGTGTGACACACGATCAGCCCCATGGGTGTGTGACTTGGCCGTGTGTCCCCTGCATGTTACTGTTGTAAGTCAGTGTCGACCACGGGCTAGCCACACAGGCATTTGCCTAGGCTGTGTGACCCTTATGAGGCTGTTGATGTCACAAACAAAATACCCAAGATTTTACACATGGGGTAAGGATATGGGCTTGTGAGATCACACGGCCTGTGCACACAGGCGTGTCCCATTTCACATGGGCGTGTGGTCCTTATTTAGGTGAAAATTTTCTAAATGTTTGAAAAGTTTCGGTTTGGTTCCGTGACATCCCAAGCGGGTGTAAAAGGGTCTCGTTGACCCATGATAGGAATGTTACGTTGGCGAATGAAAAGTTTTAAATTGGAAAGAATTTTTATATCCTAAAGTGGAATGATTAAGCAAGTGAAGTCCGGTAATGCCTCGTGCCCGGTTCCGGCATAGAATCCAAGTAAGGGGTGTTACAAAAATGAAAGGTTGTTGATAGATAAACAACTTTTACAAAGTGATTTTTGATGAAAACATGATTTAGGGACTAAAATGTAAAGTTGTGAAAATTGATGAAAAATTCTAAATTTTTATGAATACATGTGCTATAAATTTTGTGATGTAATTTTGGTTAGGCTTGGAATAGGGAGTAAGTTGCATAAATTTCATTTTCTGAGCCTGGGGACGAGATTAGAATTTATGGAAAAGTTAAAGGCAAAATGGTAATTTTGCCTAGGATGTAAATTGAGTCCATTTATATATGAAATGTGATAAATCGATGTTAAATTTACTTGTATAAATCCGGATAGACCAAATTCGAAGGAAAAGAGAAAAATGTCAGATTAGTAGATTATATGTACACGAACATTTGTCGAGGTAAGTTCGTGTAACTAAATTGTGTATATTTATATACTTGAATTAAATGTTGTTCTTGTGAATTGTATAAATATTTTATGTATATGACATTGGAAATATACCTGATGAAGCCGGATCAATAATAAGGCCCGATAAATGATAAATGATAAAAATGTTACTTATGTACTTGAAATGTATGTGGAATGTGTCTATTTGAATTATGTGAATATTATAAATGTATGAAATAATCACATGACTGATAATGCTTGGAAAATGTTAAATTCCATTTGAATAAATGGAAAATTCGATGGATATGTGATTTCCCGAAATGAATGAGGTCCTGCATTTGTTGCAAACGGGATTTAGTTGGATGAATTGACCTCATTATAGAAAGGATTTAGCTCGGACAGGTAATCCAGATCAAGCTCTTTAGAGCATATGTCATAAAAAGGATTTAGCCTGAACTGGTAATCCTGACTAAGCTCTATTGAGTATATATATATATTGGAGACAGGATTTAGCCTAGACTGGTAATCCTTTCGTATATATGTGTGGCTCGAGAGTGTACTCTCTGAAATAGTACCTTATGAGTACCATTGGACATGAATTGACGGATCCTAATTTGTACACCTCCACTGTATTACTTGTGTATCCATTGATATTCCGAATAAATTCAACCGGTAAAAATCATGACATGAGAAAATATGAATAAGAAATGAATTATTACACGTATATGTCTGAAATACATGAAAATGATGATACATGACAATCGCTATAAGAAAACATGAGATGATGATACTTCAACATGGAATTCATTTGATGAATATGTTCATCCTTGATTATAGACTTGTATACTTTGAGTGTACTACTACTCGTGTGACATTGATATTTCGAGTAATATGAGTAAAGTTCTGATATGAAATAATCTGAACTTGAGATGAACTATTATGAAATTATACTTGTAATATAAAGAGATGATTTATACATGTTAAATGAATACATGTTAAGGAAAGCATATGTGCCTGGAAACTTGATTGCTGTTGATCCCAAACATGTTTTGATGTTATTATGTATATATGACTAACAAGGGCAATGAGGATATGTATAGGGCTTGAGGTTGAATTGAATGAATGTGACTTACATAGTTACCACAAAATAGAATGAATGGTAAGTTAAGTACCATGTTATACGAACTTACTAAGCATGTAATGCTTACTTAGTTTTATTTCCCTTTTTATAGTAAATCAGAAGCTCGTTGGATTGGAAGCTTGGCAGAGATCACTCACACTATCCATCGGCCATGTCGGTACAATATGGTAAATCAATTATGGTTATAATGGCATGTATAGGACAACTTGGCCATTAGTGGCTTGATAATGATGTTTGTAATCTAGCAATTGGAATGGCTAGTAATGGTTGTTTTGATATACTTATAATGTCAAATTATGCCTAACATGTGGATTGAACCAAGGTAAGTGGTAAACATATATGCATGTAATGGTATGCCATGTTAAATGATGGAATTTGTTTAATTTGAATGCTTGAAATGGTTGGTATTTGGATGTAAGTTTTAAGCGCGGATCAATGGTGTGATTTTGGGTGAGAAATGAAGCTAGAAATGGCTTTATTTTGAACACACGGGTAGACACACTGGCGTGTGTCTAGACCGTGTGTGACACACGGCCTGGTACATGGGCGTGTGGTTAGGCCGTGTGTCCGCTGCACCTTAGATTCGAGAAACCAAAATGCTCAGAATTGAGCACACAGGCAGAGACACGGGCGTGTGTCTTAGCCGTGTGTGCTACACGGGCGTGTGCCTTCGCCATGTGAAACTTGCACCTAATTTCGAAAGAATTTAATTAAACAAAACAACCTAGCACACGGGCGTGTATCATGGCCGTGTGCACAAGTCAGAGAGTTTCACGGGGTCGAACACGGCCTATTGCACGGGCATGTCCTAGGGTTACACGGGCGTGTCCTAGGGTCACACGGGCGTGTCCTAGGGTCACGCGGGCGTGTCCCTCAGACCACACATGTGTGTGAGCCCTGCAACTTGGAAAATTTTTGTAATTTCGCGAAAAATTCTTAGAGTTTTTGATTAAGTCCCGACTCGATTCTAATACTCATATTGGGTCTCGAGGGTCCATTTAAGGGACGTTATGAATGAATCTAGGGAAGTGAATAGTAATTTACATGAACTATATATAAATGTTCTGAAAGTTCCGGTAACACCCCGTAACTCTGTTCAGGGACGGACACGGGTTAGGGGTGTTACATCCCAGGTAGAACCATCGACTGGATGTCTTAATGTACCATATTTGGTTTGTCCTTCTTTATGTCATCTCATGGATTATGATGTCTTGGAGGATTGAAACAATCTTTTAAGTTTGGGAATCAAATGAAAGTACTGTGATACCTTGGTAGGCTTAGGATGGCGACAACTACCATCAACCTGTTCATCTGCATCCAACTCATCAGAAGATTCCCACCTTGAGCTTTTATAGACATCACAACTGACCTTTTTAGTAGCATCGCCCCACTATAACATACAATCATTCGAGCATGCATCAATCTTCACATACCCAAGATTTAGTGTAGAAATCTTTTTCTTCGCTTCATAGTATGTAGTTAGGATTATGTTTCCATCTGGAAATTCCTAATTTAAAAACTACAATAAGCATTTCAATGATTTTTCTAACCATCCAAAAAGTGCTTTGAAGTGGTAAAGTCGAAGTAGGAATAAGACACATGAGAACTTGATACAATTGGGATACAACGGAATATCACAATCATCTAGATGAGTAGTTGCTCTCTCCGTAGTCTTTTGGGCCTTATTAGCATCATACTTCCGACCATTATTCTAAAACTCGCTTGAAACTCCATCAAAACTCGCATTAAGAGTTGTGATGTTGATACCTGGAGCATCCGTTATGAGATCCCTTATATCAGCTTCGTTGTCTTGTGACAACGTATAAATTGATGGAGAAGTTCTCACCATTTGGCTGGTTTGCACCAATGTCCTTTTAATGGATTCTCCATGAAAAATCCAATGCTTGTATTCTTTTATTATACCATGAAGACGAAGATGATCACCCACAATATGTGGTTCGTGTAATATCCTATGATTGCAACAATGGCACAGGCAATATATTTTTCCATTAAAGAGTGATTTTCCAATTGCAGATGATAGAAATCTTTCTATTCCAGCCAGGTGATTGGCGCTAAATCTCAGAGCATCCATCCAAATTTTATCCACAATATGTTAAAGTAATTAATATTAAATAACATGAGTATTTAAACTTGTAGATACCCATTTAGACATTTCATCAGCAACATACAAGGCAACAACCCAACTATTTAAACTTGCAACTACATTGAGAAATTTCATCTACAATGATGAAAGACAATGCCAAATAATGCAGCTGGTACTAGTGTAACTAGTCATGCTAATGTAAAAACACAACTTACATTTGGATCCCCATTGGTGATGGAAACAAATTCATTATCTTTAGGGCTAGAATGTACATGAGCTTGCTCTTGAGTCATACTAAAATAAAAAGTTGAGGTTAAAGCTAATATTAAAAAAAAGATATCGATTATAGAATAATAGTCGGCGATATTAATACAAGTATTTAGCATATTAAAATTAAAAAGAATGATTTTCTCATATTTTCGTATAAGCATCATTTCAGATTCTAAAAAGTTGAGTGGATACCCCCTAACCCAACCCCATTTCGTCTCTCGATGGAAGAGCTCATTTGGGATAATATCATTTCCTAACTTATACTATCTTTCTATTAATTCGGGATAATTTAGCAAGGAAGAAGAAAGAGCACCAAAACTCACTCAATTGCTCTACATCCTACTATAAACCATGAATAACGCTATAAGAAAAATGCATCACTCTTCCCTTCATTTATGGTAGAAGTAGAATGAATTCATGTGTTAATGAGAGTAAGAAATATCCCAAGGGATAAAGTCAAACTGGTGAGTGGCATTAATTTAAAGCTGAGGACATCAATTATCATGTTAGCACACACTTAGCCAAAGGTCAAACTATCTGTCCAATTAAGTTGCAACTCAGACAAAGTTGTGAAATTTTGAGTAGCTCTCTCGGCCCCAATTGCTATCTTATTTTTATTTACTTATAAAATAATTTTGTAATTAGATAATACTTGAAAAAGAAAAAAAAAACACAACAAATCGTGTAAGAAATTTAAGAAGGAATGAATCACGACTCAACTTATGGACAAGTAGACAACAAAATTTGCTTTAATTCATATTTTCATTTTATTTACTTGTTAGTAAGTAAAAATAATAATACAAATTATATATTTTTATTTACTCGTTAATATACAGACAATGCATCAAATATTGAAATATGAATAGAAAATGCAAGTAATTATTATTAATACTTCTTTAACTAAATTTTTGACTGAAATAAATGAGAAGTTTTATAGTATTGAATAACAATATATGTTTTTTTCCATGTTATGTGAATCTATTGAATGAGATTTATAGGTATGTAAGTTTCAATTAGCTAATAAATGAAAAGTTTAATTTCTTACATTTCAATGATAGAAAAAGAGGCTCCTATAACAGAAAAACCAACCCTAATTTCAATATATCTTCCTATACGATTCTATGAACAAAGAAGACGAACTTTCAGCTTTAAAGCTCGATGATTAATGGACTTCCCATACTCGACAGCAACAATCGAAAAGTAAAACCAAATAAGTACCTCATCAATTTAAAACAATCTTAATACCAGATTTGTACTTGAAATTAACATTAGAATTTTGAAATTAACAATATTAATACCATTAACAGCAAGTGGTGAGTTAATGGAGGTGGGCTGGTTAGAACTAATGGCAAGAGAAGGAGGGTTGTAAGAGGAGGAAGAAGAAGAATAGGAAAATGGATTGTGTCTTAAAATATTGAAAGATATTTTTCACTTAATTTTTCTATTTTTTCCACCTTCTTAATTAGCCAAATAAAAACTAAAGTTGCAACAAAATGCATTAGAAAAAAAAAAAACACTCACCTTACTCATATTATCCAAACACCAAATTCCTAAATAAAATAGTCCCAACTATAAAAATAGAAAAATTTAAACCTAAATTTAAAAAATGAAATAAGAAAAGAAAAGGTTAACTAACCTTCTAGTTATGTAGGCTTTCTATGTATTACTTTACAGTATGAAAGCTACCAAATCGAAGATGATGGAAAAACAAAAAATTTTCCTATGATGGAGTCCTTTTACAAGATTAATGGAGGTGAGAGAGTGAATATTTGGATAAAGTGAGAGGTTTGGTCTTCCACTCCTTGTGTAATGGGATAAAGCCTTCTTTTTGAGTTGACTAACTTAACATTTTCCGTTGACTTGAAAAACTTGGTTAACAAACTTGAATGAGCTAAACCCAAATTAACTCAACCAAAAATAACTTAAAATTCAAAATGATTAAAAAATTTTAAAATCAGAATTTACCCTAAACAATTCATAATGCCATAACTTTATAACTCGATTAACAAACTTGAATGAGTTAAACCCAAATTGACTCGACCAAAAAAAACTTCAAATTCAAAATGATTAAAAAAGTTTAAAATCCGAATTTACCCTAAACAGTTCATAATACCATAACTTCATAACTCGATGACAAACTTGAATGGGCTAAATCCAAATTGACTCAACTAAAAATAACTTACAATTCAAAATGACTAAAAAAAATTAAAATTCGAATTTACTCTATTCAATTCATAATACCATAACTTCATAACTCGATTAACAAACTTGAATGAGCTAGACCTAAATTGACTCGACCAAAAATAACTTAAAATTCAAAATGATTAAAAAAGTTTAAAATTCAAATTTATCCTAAACAATCCATAATACCATAACTTCATAACTCGATCAACAAACTTGGATGAGCTAAACCAAAAATGACTCGACCAAAAAAAATTTAAAATTCAAAATGACTAAAAATAGTTTAAAATCCGAATTTACCCTAAACAATTCATAATACCATAACTTCATCATTAACTATTAAGTAATTTTTTTTGAAAAATCTCAATATAGGTTCTAATAATATTTGTTCTTTTTAACACAATACTTAAAACTACCTAGAGTCCCTCCCAACCCATAAATAGGAGGATAATGCGCTTCAGCCCATTCGACCCCACGTCCTCCTACATTGACAACAATATTTATATCGATTAAGCTAAGACTTAATCGGCAAATTTAAATATCTTAAAATAAAACTAAAGTACTAAATTACAAATGTTCGAAGAATACTCCCTAAGTATTTTGGGTATGTTCTTCATATCAAACGTTGCTCTAGATCATATAATCCATTGAGAAAATGCAAAGTGCCATACTTGGCATTGCTGCTCCAAATATATCACCCCATTGAACACTAGCTTCAAAGAGAAAGCATTTATCAAAAGCTTAGAATTTATCGAACAATTTGGTCCTTTTTATCAGACAAGGTTCCATCCAAAGAGAATAACAAAGATATTCTTTTCTTGCCCTAATTTTTTACCTTTTAACCAAATAAATAAAATAATAACAATAATATATATTTCCTCAAAATAAATACTATACATTAGATGGCTAACATTTATCAACATGATTATTTTACAAAATAATAAATGCTTTGTAGCCTTTTAACAAATAATAAGATTCGCGAACATAATATCTATAATCTTTAATATTTTAATATAAATATTTCAATCAAAACATTTTTTTAATGTCAATCATTTATGAATATATTTGTTACATAAAGTAATTTGCCAATTTAAGTGTTGCCTTAGGCATACTATTGGACAAAACCAACTCTTATTTAAGTGTTGCCTTAAGCATGCATATCCCAACCCTTATACAAAGTTGGCCAAAGCGTATCTCAAAAACTCTATCCTAACAATTAGGAAAGTGTCGGCCCAAAAGTGTCGATATAGTGTTGGACAAAGCCGACTCTTATTTAAGCGTTGCCTTAAGCAAGCATATCCTAACCCTTATATAAAGAGTTGGCCAAAGCTTATGTCGGCAAGTCTATCCCAACACTTAGGAAAGTGTCGTCTTAGGACTGGACAAAGCCAACTCTTATTTAAGAGTTGCCTTAGGCATGCATACCCCAACCCTTATACAAAGACTTGGCCAAAGCGTATGTTGGCAAGTCTATCTGAACACTTAAGAAAGTGTCACCCCAAAAGTGTCTTCTTAGGACTAGACAAAGCCAATTCTTATCTAGGCATTGTATTAGGCATGCATATCCCAACCTTTATACAAAGAGTTGGCCAAAGTGTATGTTGGCAAGTTAATCCCAACACTTAGGAAAGTGTTACCCTAAAAGTGTTGTCTTAGGACTAAACAAAGCGAACTCTTATTTAAGCATTGCCTTAGACATGCATATCCCAACCCTTATACAAAAGTAGGCCAAAGCGTACATTGGCAAGTCTATCCCAACACTTAGGAAAGTGTCACCTCAAAAGTGTCGTCTTAGGACTAAACAAAGCCAACTCCTATTTAAGTGTTGCCTTAGACATGCATATCCCAACCCTTACACTGTAACACCCCTAACCCGTATTCGTCTCCGGAATAGGGTTACGAGGCATTACCGATCAAATCACAACATACAACATACATTTATGCATCCATTCTCAAACACCATTCAATCATAATCACATTGTCCCTTATAAGGTCCTACGAGGCCTTAAACATGCTTTAGAAGTGGTTCAAGACTAAACCGATAACTTACGAAAATTCTCGAAAACCTAGAAATTTTTCAAACATACTAGGGTCACAGGCCGTGTGCCTCACATGGCTCCAGACACGCCCGTGTCCCAAACCGTGTGAAAATAGGGCATACATACTGATTTGGGTCACACGGCTGACCAAACGCCCGTGTGTCTAGCACGTGTGCCCTTCGAAATGGCCACGCATGCCCGTGTGCCAGGCCGTGTGTTAGGCCGTGCCAATCTTCTAAGGTATACTGCCTGGTGCAACACGGCCAAGTCACATGCCCATGTGCTAGGCCGTGTGCCATTTAGGGGGTTTACTGACTTGTGCCACACGGCTGATCACACGCCTGTGTGTGAGACCTTGTGGAGCATACTAATTCAATTCAATCTCAACACCAGGGGACACACGACTGTGTAGCATGACCGTGTATCGCACACGGCTGAGACACACGCACGTGTCTCTGCCCTTGTGGACAAAAATAGGCCATTTCCAAGGCCAATTTGCCACCCTTTCTCATGCTCACTTAAACAACCAAAATAATACCATTTCAACACATTTATAGGCAATCAAAACATTCCAATTCATATACAAATCATGCCATTTCAACTTCAACCATTTCACTACTCAAATCATAACCATAAACATACCAAAACAATATATCATTACCAACCATTTCACCTATCTTCTCTATGCATTTTTCTCATCATTTTATCAACTAATTCATGTCATAAAACATACCAATTCATCATCCCTATATCATACCAAATCAACCATGATATATCATTGGTAAATAATCAAAACAATTAACCACTTATCCATCACAACAATCATACCAAACATGCCAAAACACAAGGCCATATATACATCACATATCACTTACCAAATTCATAAATTAAGCCAACTTAGATGGCCAAATACACACCAACATGTACATTATTTACAAGCCAACTCTCATGGCGAAAATCACAACTCAAAGTATATCATCTTAACACTAGCCTATACACGCCATATACCATATATAGATAACATCAAAAGTACCAACAAGTTGATCGATAGTGTGACGATGTTCCTGATGATCCCTAAGTCTGAGCTAGCTTCGATTATCTATAAAATAGGAAAAAACACACAAAGTAAGCTTTAAAAGCTTAGTAAGCCATATACATAAATTACAATATGAATTAACATCATCTCCATCAATAGGCAAACTATAAGTATGTACATATAAGTTCACAAACCTTTCCCAATGTATACATATTCAATATCATAAATGAATTTATCAAATACTTCCCTTTTCAATACTCGTATGAATCTCGTAAGTACTTGAGTAACTTAACTCATTCACACATCCTTTCTCAACTTGACTTTGCCTATTGAACCATTCGGAATCATTAAGGATATTCGGAAATCATATATAACTCGTACAATGCCATATCCCGGATATGGTCTTACATGTTATCCCATATCGATGCCACTGTCTCAGATAGACTCTTATATGAAATCATATAATGATGCCAATATCCCAGACATGGTCTTACACGTAATCACATCTCAGTAATCCTAATGTTATGACATTCGTATCCTATACTATTCCTAAGGTTCGTACGAGACTTTCAGATATTGTAACCCTGTCGATTATTTCTCGTATTTGATCATTCAACATTCATAATAGTTCAATGACAATTAAACATATATAATTCAATTTAAAGTCATTTATTTGCATATGAACTTACCTCATATTAGTGATAAACGGACTGGATTGACTATTCGATAACTTTTGATTTTCCCCGATCTAAATCCGATTTCTTTCATTCTTATCTATATACATTCAAAATTAAATCATTTATTCATCAAATCACTTAATTCAGTCCACAAACACATATTGGGTCTTTTTACACTTTAGCCTCTAAAGTTCCATATTTTTACAATTTAGTCCTTATTTCACATATACACAAAATTCATGCAATTTAATACCTTCCTAAGCTAGCCGAATTTTCCTAGTGCAAATATTAGCCCATATTTATCACTTATTCACACATTTAACCACACATTTTCACATTTTCACATATAAATCCCTATTTGACATTTTTACCAAAAAATCACTTTACAAAACTTGTGTAACTATCAACAAATATTCATTTTTCATCATAAAACATTCAAAAGCTTAACTATTCATCAATGGAACTTCATAAAGTCATCAAGAAACTCAAAAATTAGGGCAGGGCTAGCTAGTACTCGATGCAACGATCTCAAAAATGTAAAAATCATCAAAAATCGAGGAAAGAACATACCTTAATCAAGAGCAATAAGAGCCGAACCCTAAAACACTTCAAAGCTTTCTTTTTTCTTCCTTAATTCGGTTGAAGAAGATGGAAATGATGAATTAAAATGGTTTTGTTTTATTTAATATAACTTAATTCACTAATTACCATTTTATAGTTTAGTTAAAACATTATAAATCACATAATTCAATGCCATTTATGTCCATCTCAACTATCAATGGTTTATTAACAACACAAGGACTTCACATTTACTTATTCATAGCAATTAAGCACTTAAACAATTAAAATACAACTTTTGCATTTTACGCATTTAGTCCTTTTATCAAATTAGACATCCAATCGATAAAATTAAATCACGAAGCTTTCACACATATATAATCACATGCTATAAACACCAAAAATAATATTAAATAATTTTTTGACCTCAGATTTGTGGTTTCAAAACCACTATTTCAATTTAGCTAAAACTGGGATGTTACAACTCTCCCCCCTTAGGGATTCTCGTCCCCGAAAATCGTACCAGTGAATAGGTTCGGGTATTGATTTCTCATAGCATCCTCGGGTTCCCACGTAGCTTTTTCAACCCCATTTCGATGCCATAATACTTTCACTAATGCAATTTTCTTATTTCTCAATTCTTTGATCTCACGAGCTAAAATTCGAATTGGTTCTTCAGCATATGGCATATCAGACTGAATTTCAACCTCGGTCGGGGAAATGACGTTTGAAGGTTCGGATCGATATCGTCGAAGCATCAACACATGAAACGCATATGTATTTTCTCTAACTCGGATGGTAGAGATAGTCGATAAGCAACTAGTTTGACTCGCTCGAGAATCCTATACGGCCCGATGAATCGCTGACTCAATTTTCCTTTTCGACCAAACCGCAATATCTTTTTCCACGGTGACACTTTCAAGAATACTTTATCCCCGATCTGAAACTCAACATCTTTCTGTTTCAAATCTACGTAAGATTTCTGTCGTTCTAATGCTGCTTTCAAACTATCACAAATTACGTTCACTTTTTCTTCAGTCTCTCTAATCATATCAACCCCGTGAATTTTACTCTCGGTGAGCTTACTCCAATACAACGGTGTTAGACATTTCCGTCCGTATAGAGCCTCGTACGGTGCCATTTTAATACTCGATTGAAAGCTATAACTATAAGCAAACTTAATTAGCGGTAGATATTTCTCCCAACTACCTTCAAACCCAAGAATACAACAATGCAACATATCCTCGAGTATTTGAATAACTCGTTCGGATTGACCATCCGTCTGCGGGTGAAACGCTGTACTAAAATATAGTTTTGTACCTAGTGCGTCTTGCAGTTTCTTCAAAAACTGCGATGTGAACCTCGGATCTCTATCCGAAACAATGGAAATAGGTACCCCGTGCAATCTCACAACCTCGGAGATATATAACTCAGCTAACTTATCAAGCGAGAAATCCGTACATACATGAATGAAATCAACTGATTTTGTCAATCGGTCAACAACAACCCAGATTGCATCTTTCTTTCTCGGAGATAAGGGTAAACTCGATGCAAAATCTATAGTCACTCTATCCCATTTCCACTCGGGAATCATTATTGGCTGCAATAATCCCGACGGTACTTGATGCTCAGCTTTAACTTTCTGACAAATTAAATATTTCGAAACAAACTCAGAGATATTTCTTTTCATGCCTCGCCACCAATACAGCTGTTTCAAGTCATTATACATTTTCGTGTTTCCCGGATGAACAGATAAACGACTACTATGTGCTTCATTCAAAATCATCTGAATCAACTCTGAATTTTTCGGAACACATATTCGGTCTCTGAATCTTAAACAATCATAGGAATCAACATGAAACTCTGAATCAGGGTTTGAATCATATTGAGCTCGTTCTGCTAACATTTCATTATCGACTTCCTGAGCTTCACAAATCTGTTGTAAAAATAATGGTCTTGTTTTCATCTCGGCCACAATCGAACCATCATTACATAAAGCTATTTGAGTGTTCATCGCACGTAGAGCGAATAAGGATTTTCGGCTCAAAGCATCAGCAATGACATTAGCTTTTCCTGGATGATAATCGATCACTAACTCGTAATCTTATAGTAATTCAAGCCACCTTTGTTGTCACCAATTAATATTTTTCTGAGTCATCAAATATTTCAAACTCTTGTGATCAGTATAGATGTGGCATTTCTCAGCAAACAAATAGTGACTCCAAATTTTCAACGCGAACACAATAGCTACTAACTCCAAATCATGCGTCGGGTAAGTCTTTTCATGCGATTTCAACTGTCTCGAGGCATAAGCTATAACTTTGCCTTTCTGCATCAAAACACAACCCAGACCATTCAACGATGCATCACTTAACAATACGAACTCTTTACTCGATTCAGGCTGAACTAACACTAGTGCCTCTGTCAATAACGCTTTCAACTGATCAAATCTTTTCTAACATTTATCTGACCACTCGAACTTATCAACTTTTTGAAACAATTTTGTCATCGGAGTCACAATCATCGAAAAGCCTTTCACAAATCGTCTATAATAGCTGGAGAGTCCCAGGAAGCTGCAGACTTCAAATACATTTCTTGAAGGCTTCCAATCTGTTATTGCAGAAATTTTGCTCGGATCAACTCGAATACCTGATGCTGACACAATATGCCCTAAAAAACCAACCTAGCGCAACCATAATTCACATTTGTTGAACTTTGCAAATAACTACTTATCTCGTAGAGTTTGTAGTACAATTTTCAGATGCTACGCATGCTCGGATTCATCATGTAAGTAAATCAAAATGTCATCAATGAATACAACGACAAATCTATAACACCCCTAACCCTTGTCCGTCGCTGGACTAGGTTAAGAGGCATTACTGGAAATATCAGAACATTTCACAAATATTTCACAAAGATACATTATGCATCAACAAATCATCATCATTCATAATCACTTTGTCCCTTTAGAAGGTCTACGAGACCTTAAACATGCTTTAAAGAGGGTTCGAGACCAAACCGATCTCATACGGAAACTTTGCAAAACTTAGAAAATTTTTCTTTCAAAACAGGGCACACGCCCATGTGGCTAGGCCGTATGCCTCACACGGTCATCCCTTGGACCATGTCTCAACCCGTGTGCAAAGCTGACTTGAATCACATGGCCTGTCACACGCCTATGTGTCTGGCACGTGTGCAACACTGACTTGAATCACACGGCCGGCCCGTGTGCAACACTGACTTGAATCACACGGCCTGTCACAAACCCATGTGTCTGGCTCGTGTGCAAGTCTGACTTGCTTCGAATTGGGATAGTGAAGGACACAATCAGGACACACCCCCGTTGCTCAATCGTGTGGGCAACTATAGGCCATTTTTAAGGCCAGATTGCCATCTAATTTGGGTCATGCCTACAAGCATCAAACAAGCACCAATCCATATTCCATAGGCAACCAAAAACATACCAAATCATTCACAATTTGACCTGTAATAACATCTTTCATTTCCATATACAAATCCAACTCAAACATACCAATTCAAAGTACCAACTCCACATAAAAAACATGTGGTTCATACATCATATTACTCCATTTCAATTTATAACCTTTCTCAAATCAACCATGAAACGTACCAAATTTGACCATTTCTTTTGGCCATTCATCAGCACATCAAAACATAC
Source organism: Gossypium bickii (assembly GCA_025503065.1). Lineage (NCBI taxonomy): Eukaryota > Viridiplantae > Streptophyta > Magnoliopsida > Malvales > Malvaceae > Gossypium > Gossypium bickii. The sequence continues at coordinate 64,846,091 of CP106711.1, read as the reverse complement.
CGAATTTTGCATCACATAGCATACACTAAATTCACTATATAACCACATTCATTATCAAGCCATATCACATGGCTATATATACACATTTCAAAATATAATCAAAGTTCTCTCGCCTATACATGCCATACTTCAATATGTACATTTTCAAAAGGTACCAAAATATAGTTCGATAGTGTGGGGATGATCCTCGACAATCCCCGAGATTCTGATACCTTTGAAAATCTATAACACAATTGAAACATACTCAAAGTAAGCTTATAAAAGCTTAGTAAGCCATATACAAATAAACTTATCATATAGAACAATTATAAACCATTTCATACATATGGTTTATGACATAACACGATCATAAGTCATATTTCTCTTATATTTCAATTGATCATGTTCACTTACTCATAACCACATATCATGTAATGTAGCTCACATATCAAATAATCATATACATACATACCTTTTATTGCCAAATTTCATATACATACATACGTACCAGAATTCGAGTGCACATTCGTATACTCATTCACTTTTCGGAATGCCTGTTGAACCGTTCTTGATCAAATAGGATACTCGAATAGCTCGGAAAGCCTGTACAATGCCAACGTCCTAGACCTGGTCTTACTTGTAATCAGTACCGATGCCACTGTCCCAGACAGGGTCTTACACGAAATCAAATACGATGTCGATGTTGTAGAAATGGTCTCACACGTAAATCACAAATCGATGCCAACATCCCAGACGCGGTCTTACACGATAACACATATCGGAATCCTATGTCATGACATACGTATCCTAACTACTTCCTAAGGTTCGTACGGGGCTTTTCGGATGTCGTCACATTACCGAAACTTTTTCGGATTTCACATATTCAGCTTAAATTGCCATATATCACAAGTCATTCACATATAAGCAATAATAATTCAATTCAAACACATTTATTTGTATATAGCCTTACCTCGTACGGTAAAGAATGGAAACGAACGGCTATTCAACTACTTTCGATTTCCCCCGATCTAATTCCGTTTCTTTGGTTCTTGATCTATACTCATTCAAAGTTATCTCCTTTATTCACCAAATCATTCAATTCAATCGATATATACATATTTAGGGCATTTTACAAATTAGCCCTTACATTTTTACATTTTGACATTTTAGTCCCTCATTTCACAAAATCACAAAATACACATAATTTCTTTATACACATGCTTGGCCGAATATTCCATTAGTCCATATAATCCCATATCTTTCATTTAGTTTATATTTTAGCCCCTCAATTTCTCATTTTCATAATTTAGCCCAAAATAGTCAAATTCATCAAAAATTCAAAGACAAAACATTTTAATCTATCACATATCTTTAATATTTCATCAGTTATAATCACAAAGCTTACAAAATCATCAACAATTTTTGAAATTTAGACATGGGCTTGATAGAATACAAAGCAACGATCACAAAAACATAAAATTATCAAAAACAGATCAAAAATCATACATCAATTAAGCTTATTAATGGCCGAATGAAACTAAGCTTTAAACCCCTTCTTTTTCTTTCAAATTCGATTAAAAGATGATGATAATGGCCATCAAATTGGTTTTATTTTAATTATATTAACATTAATTATCAAATACCAATTTTAACCTTGGTTTAAAACATTTATAAACATATAATAAATGGCCATAATTGTCCACTTTCAAGTTAATGGCATAATAACAACATAAGGACCTAACATTATAAAGACACATCAATTCAGCCATTACTCAAATAGAAGGACAATTTTACATTTTTGTGATTTAGTCCTTTTTTTTAAATTAAGCACACAAACAATAAAATTTTCATACGAAACTTTCACACATAAATTCACATACTATAAACACGGAAAATAATATTAAAATAAATTTTTTGACTCAAATTTATGGTCCCGAAACCACTATTTCAACTAAGGTATAAACTGGACTGTTACAACTCTTCCCACCTTAGGGATTTTCGTCCTTGAAAATCTTAACGTTGAACAGATTCGAATATTGTTCTCTCATAGCATCGTTGGGTTCCCACATAGCTTCTTCGACCCCCTTGTCATTGCAATAATACTTTTACTAACGAAATTTTCTTATTTCTCAATTCTTTAACCTCGCGAGTTAAGATACGAACTAGTTCTTCTTCATAAGTCATATCAGACTGAATCTCTATCTCATTCAGAGAACTCAAACGCGAGGGACCAGATCTGTATCGTCGAAGCATCGATACATGAAACACATTATGAAACTTTTCTGACACAGATGGTAGCGACAGTCTATAAGCAACTGGCCCAATACGCTCGATAATCTTATACGACCCGATGAATCTCGAACATAATTTTCCTTTTCTACCGAATCAGAGCATTTTCTTCTATAGAGACACTTTCAAAAATACTTTATCACCGATCTCAAATTCAATATCTTTTATTTCAAATCTGTGTAAGATTTCTGTCGATCAGACACTGTTTTCAAACTATTTCGTATCACTTTTACTTTCTGTTCAGTCTCTTTAACCAAATCAACCCTGTGAATTTTATTTTTACTAAGTTCAAACCAGTACAAAGGTGTTCAGCATTTCCTACCAGACAAGACTTTGTACTGTGCCATTTTAATGCTCGACTGAAAACTATTATTATACACGAATTCAATCAATGGCAAATACTGTTCCCACGTACCTTCAAACTCAAGAATGCAACATCTCAACATATCCTCGAGTATCTAAATAGTCCGCTGGGATTGACCACCCGTCTGCCGGTGGAAAGCAGTATTGAAATGCAATTTCGTACCTAAAGCCTCTTGCAGTTTCTTCCAAAACCCCGAAGTAAACCTCGAATCTTTGTCAAGCACATTAGATAGTGGCACCCCGTACAATCTCACAATATCAGAAATGTATAACTCAGCTAATTTATCAAGCGAATAATTCATTCTCACCGGAATAAAATGAGCTGATTTTGTCAATCTTTCAACTATAACCCAGATTGCATCTTTCTTCCTCAGAGTTAAAGGCAATCCTGAAACAAAATCCATCGTCACTCTATCCCATTTCCACTCGGGAATCATAATCGGTTGTAACAAACCGGATGGCACCTGATGTTCAGCTTTAACTTGCTGACAGATCAAACATTTCAAAACAAAATCAGAGATATCTCTTTTCATTCCAGGCCACCAGTAAAATTGTTTCAAATCGTTATACATATTTGTAGTTCCCAGATGAACCGATAAATAACTACTATGTGCTTCTTTCAAAATCAACAGAACCAACTCTAGATTTTTTGGAACACATATCTAATCTCAGAATCATAGACAGTCATCAAGATCAACTCAAAATTCAGAATTAGAGTTCAATTCACAGTGAGCTCGTTTCGCTAACATTTCATTATCAACATTCTGAGCATCACAAATTTGCTGTAAGAATAACGGCTTCGCTTTCAATTTGGCCAAAATCGAATCATCATCAGAGAGGTCTAAATGAACGTTCATAGCACGTAGCACAAATAGTGATTTCTGACTCAAAGCATTAGCAACAACATGTGCTTTTTCCGAATGATAATCTATAACTACCTCATTATCTTTTAACAATTCTAACCATCTTCTCTGACGCATATTCAAATCTTTCTGAGTCATCAGATATTTCAAACTTTTATGATCTGAAAACACATGAAATTTCTCACCGAAAAGATAGTGGCGCCAAATTTTTAGAGCAAACATGATCGCAGCTAATTGAAGGTCATGCTTCAGATAATTCTTTTCATGCGGTTTCAATTGTCTCAAGGCATTAGCTATAACTTTGCCTTCCTACATCAAGACGCAACCCAAACCATTTAACGAAGCATCACCAAAAATCATGAACTCTTTACCCGATTCTGGCTGTACCAAAACTGGAGCTTCAGGCAAAAGGGCTTTCAATTGATCAAAGCTATTCTGACACTTTTCAGACCATTCGAATTTCACATCTTTCTGAAGCAATCTCGTCAATGGAGTTGCAATCATTGAAAACCTTTTACGAACCATCAGTAATAACCCGCAAGTCCTAGAAAATTGCGGACTTTAGACACATTTTTCGAAGACTTCCACTCTAAAATAGCTGAAATCTTGCTCGGATCAACTCATATACCAGAAGCTAACACAATATGCCCTAAAAAGCCAACTTCGCGTAACCAGAACTCACATTTACTAAACTTTGCACACAATTGCTTATCATGCAGAATTTGTAGCACAATTCTCAAATGTTCAGCATGCTCAATTTCATCACGCGAATTGATCTAAATACGGTCTGAAAATTCTGTTCATTAAGTCCATAAAGAGAGCATGAGCTTTTGTTAGTCCGAAAAGCATAACTAAAAATTCATAATGCCCGTACCTCTATCTGAAAATAGTTTTCAGAATATCTGAATTTTTTACTCGCAACTGATAGTTTCCCGATCTCAGATCTATCATTGAAAACACAGTGGCTCCTTTCAGCTGATCGAACAAATCATCAATTCTGGGTAGAGGATATTTATTCTTAATAGTCACTTTGTTTAACTGATGGTTATCAATGCACTTTCTCGTCGTGTCATCTTTCTTTTTCACAAATAGAATAGGAGCGCCCCAAGGAGAAAAGCTTGGTCGTGCGAAACCTCTGTTTGTCAATTCTTGCAATTGAGACTTCAGTTCTTTTAGTTCTGTCGGAGCCATTCTATATGGAGCTAATGAGATAGAGGCCGTCCTCGGCACTAACTCAATGCCAAACTTAACTTCTCTTATCGGAGGTAATCCTGGTAATTCTTTAGGAAACTCACAAACCATAGGTACAGATTCAACTTTCTTTTCTGTCACTTTCGTATCAATCACATATGCAAGATAAGCTTCGCATCACTTTTTCACATAATTCAAAGCTTTCATCGAAGATATTACGGTCGGTAATCCATTTAAATCACTGGACCCAATTCGTATTATCTCATCATTCTGACATCTCAAATCAACAGTCTTTCGTTTGCATTTTACAATAGCATCGTGCAAAGTTAGCCAATCCATACCCAAGATTATATCAAATTCATCAAAAGGTAATAACATCAGATCAGGCAGAAAATAGATATCTTGAAACATTAACGGAAAATTCTTGCACACTTCATCAACCAGAACACACTTGCCTAAGGGATTCGATACTCTAATTACAAATTCAGCAGACTCCATAAGTAACGTCTTACTTGTAACAGCCCGATTTTGGGGCTAGTTAGAACAGTGGTTTCGGGACCACTAATCTAAGGTTGAAGAAAATTATTTTGACATTATTTTATGTGTTATAGCATGTTTATAAGGATGTGTGAAATGTTTGGTGCTTTAGTTTTAGCAATTGTATGCTTAATTGTGAAAAAGGACTAAATCGCATAAAGTACGAAAGTTCTAATATGCAAGGTAGAGGTGTCTAATAGCCATAGAATATTAAATTGGAGGTCCTTAAAGTGCAATTAGGCCATTAAGGGTGTGTTGTCCGGCCATAGAGACAAGGAGGCAAGAGCATTAAATTTTGGTCAAGATTTAGTGAAATTAGGTGATAAAAAAATGAATAAAATAGGATGAATATAGGAGATATCATCTTTTACTATTCATGCTTCTTCTACCACCAAAAATTGAAGGGAAATTAGAGTTCTTGGAGTTCAAACTTTCAGCAAAACAAATCTTTTGCAAGTAAGTGATTTTAGAGGTCTTTCTTGATAATTTTTGTACTTTTAGAACCCTCAAAGCTTAAGCTAGCTAATGAGGGGACTAATTTGGAAAATGGTTAAAAGTTTAAGAATTTACCATGAGAGTGTTTATGTTGTTTGCTGAGTTTTTATGGAAGAAAATGAATCTTAGTGAGTTAAGGAACAACTTTTGTGAAAGGTGTTATCATGAAAACACCTACATAGGACTTATTTGTAAAGGTTGAAATTGTGTAATAAATGCATGAAATAATTGGTCTTGTGAGTTGTTGTAAGAGAAAAAAAGTTCATCTAGGCTTGTTTAATGAGGAAATATGATGAAAAATGATTTACGAGCCTAGGGGCAAAATCATAATTTTTCCAAAGTATAAGGGCAAAATGGTCATTTTTGACTAAGTAGAAATTTTGACATATCATGAATTATAAAGTGATTGAATGAGTGAATTTCATTATTATAGATTAGGAAGAGCGCAAAAATAACCTTGACCGAGGAAAAGGTAAGGTTATGGACTAAAAAATCGATTAATACATTTTGCACCGAGGTAAGTTTTTGTGTAAATGGTACATCTTTAATACATATGTTGTTACTTTTTTGTGCATTTTATGAATGAGATCAATTATGTTTGAGATTGATTGAAATTGATAGATAGTGAATAATTCTTGTATGAAACTCAGAATAGATATGTAAGTGCTGAAAAATTTCTGAAATAATTGTTGGTGGGCTGTGTGCGATACCATCGTAATTATCCTTTTTGGTGGGCTATGTGCGATACCACCGTATTACTTATTCAGGATAGGCTGTGTGCGATACCATCGTTTATATTACCTTTCGGTGGGCTATGTGTGATACCACCCTATATTTGATTAATGGTAGGTTGTGTGCGAAACCAGCGGGTACTTAGTATTATTCCGAGGGGTTCATCGAGAAATTGTTTAAGAGAATATTTCATGTGGCTTTGTGGCGATGAGTGCAGGGGATGTGTGGAAGTAAATGTGAGCATTATATTTGTTACATGGTTGGAATATGGTAAGAAATAAGATAAGTAAGCATGATTAATGAAATGTGAATTGTTCTTGCTTAGTATGGAATGTTATTGATTGATTACCATATGTTAAGATGCTTATTATTTACATGTAAGCTTACTAAGCTTAAAGCTTGCTCCCTTTCTTTTTCCTTGTTTTATAGTGTCAAAGAGCCGGCTCGGGATATGAAGATAACCAAAAGATCATCCACACTATCAGCTCGTCTCGGTATATTTAGATTTAGCATTTTGAGTATGGCATGTATAAGGGCTAGACTTAGTGAAATGTCTTGTTGTTTTGGCCAAGTGCGTTGGCTCCTTTATAGATGAACTCTTTTCTAAATGGCCACATTTAATGGTTCCTTATTATTAATATGTGGAAAGATGAGGTTATTCATGAATGTGTAGGATGCATAATTGAGTTGCTTGGTTAATGGTTGAATGTGATTTATGTTGTATGAGTTAGGGTGATAAAAGAGCTTGGCAAATAACCTTTTTCTTCTTCACACGGGTAGGCACACGGGCATGTGTCTAGGCCGTGTATGACACACGGTCAAGCCCATGGGTGTGTGACTGGGCCGTGTGTCCCCTGCATGTTAGATTTGCAAGTCAATGTCGATCACAGGCTAGGCACACGGTCGTGTGCTTAGGCCGTGTGCCCCATATATGGTTGCTGATGTCATAAATTGAATACCCAGGTTTTCACACACGGGTGAGGACATGGGAGTGTCTAGGCCATGTGGAGGACAGGGGCCAACGAAACAGGAGTGTATCCGGCCGTATGAAAACCCTTGTAGGTTCAAAAAGAAAATAAATTGCATCGGGCTAGGGACATGGGCGCGTGTGACCACACGGCCTGCCCACACGGGCGTGTCCCATTTCACACGGACGTGTGGCCCTGTTAAGGCAAAATTTTTCTAAGTATACAAAAGTTCCCGGTTTGATTCTGAGATCCTCTATTTGCAAGTTTATGGCCTCGTATGCTTATAATAAGGATATTATGAATGTGAATGAGAAGTTTAAGTTGGAAAATAAATTTTATAGCCCAAAGATGTACGTTCAAGCAAGATAAGTCTGGTAATGCCTCGTACCCGGTTTCGACATTGAATACGGGAAAGGGGTGTTACATTTAGTGGTATTACAGCTATGGTTTAGTCGGTTCTCATACTACCGTAGCATGTGTAAGAGTCTAGCTATACATGCCATAAACGTATATTGATAGTGTGGTGACTTCTAAAAATTCTAAAATTGGTTTTTTTTATATAGTAAATGGATACCGACTGAGAGGCTGCTGATGACGCTGCTATACCTCAGAATCAAGGAGAAGAGGTCAAGGAAGCCTTTCTCCAAATGATGAGTAATTGGTACATGGAGTATGTACGAGCGAATCCTAATGCTCAACCTCATCCACCCGCTTCTATACCTCAACCAGCTCCTGTGGCTCATCAAGGTATAGATTTGGTGAGAAGGACCAAACCCCCGGTAGATAAGATTCGGAAGCAAAGGATCGAGGAATTAAAAGCTAATATAGACGATGACCCCAAGAGGGTGGAGTTCTAGCTTGAGAACTCAATGCGAGTATTTGATAAACTATCCTACACACCTCAAGAGAGCTTGAAATGCACCGTGTCATTGCTGAAGGACTCGACATATCATTGGTGGAAAATGTTGACGTCAGTGGTTCCAAGGGAGAGAGTGAAGTGGGACTTCTTTTTGGAAGAGTTCCGAAAGAAGTACATAAGTCAGAGATTTGTGGATCAGAAATAGAAATAATTCCTTGAATTGAAGCAAGGCAAAATGACTGTGGTAGAGTATGAGCGCGAGTTTGTTAGGCTTAGCAAGTATGCACAAGAGTGTGTGTCTACAGAAGCTATCTTGTACAAGAGGTTTAAAGATGGGCTGAATGAGGATATCAGACTTCTAGTTGGGATCTTGGAATTGAAAGAATTTGTGGTGTTGGTTGATATGGCATGCAAGGCCGAGGAACTGAATAAGGAAAAGAGAAAAGCCATGAGTGAGGCCCGAGATACAAGAAAAAGACCGATGAATAAACCGTACCAAACTCAATCAAAGAGGTCCAAGGAAATATACCCTCAAACAACTGTGTCAGTTCGATATTCACACCGAGATCAAGGTAATACCTACTCGGGCTCGAGGGTTCAAGCCACCTCGATGGAAAGCGTGGGCAATCCAAAGTCAAATAATCTTGAGTGTCCAAATTGCAGTAGGCAACACACAGGGGAGTGTTGGGGGAATAACAGTAATTGTTACAAATGTGGTTCACCCGACCATTTCATTCGAAATTGTCCAGAGAGGGATGAGAAGGAAAGAAAGCAAAAAATAAGACCAAGCAATGTATCTTCGAGGGGTAGATCACAAAAGAACCCGGGAGGTGGGGCTAGTAGTAAAGGTGCGCCTAGAGACTCTGTTGTGAGGTCAGAGGGTCGAGAACCTGCAAGGACTTATGCCATTCGCGCTTGCGAAGAGGCATCATCTCCAGATGTGATAACGGGTACTTTTTCTCTTCATGATATCTCTATTGTTGCTTTGATTGATCCGAGGCCTACCCATTCTTACATTTACATGAAATTGGCATCTAGCATGAGTATGATTGTTGAGTCTATGAAATTTGCAGTAAACATGTCAAACCCGTTAGGCAAACATGTGCTAGCTAACAAGGTGTGTAGGAATTGTCCTTTAACAGTTAGAGGTTATTATTTTTCGGCTAACCTTATGATATTGCCGTTTGATGAATTCGACTTGATTCTTGGTATGGATTGACTAACTACTCATGATGTTTTAGTAAAATATGGTAGAAAGTTTATTGAATTGAGATGTGTAAATGGAGATGTCATTCGAGTTGAATCAAGTAAATCAAATAGTTTGCGGTTGTGATTTCGTCTATGGTAGCTGAGAAATACTTGAGAAAAGGGTATGAGTCCTATCTCGCCTTTGTGCTGAATACTCAAGAGCCAGAGGTAAAGATTGAATCAGTGCCTGTAGTGTATGAGTATCCGAATGTGTTTCCAGAAGAGTTACCCGGATTACCCCTAGTTAGAGAGATCAAGTTTGGGATTGAGTTGGTTCCGAGTACAGCACCTATTTCGGTCGCCCTGTATAGGATGGCACTATTAGAGTTGAAAGAGTTAAAAGTTCAGTTGCAAGAATTAACGAACAAGGGTTTTGCAAGACCGAGCTATTCACCATGGGGTGCTCTAGTACTTTTTGTAAAGAAGATTGATGGGTCGATGAGATTGTGCATAGACTACAGACAACTCAACAAAGTAACAGTGAAGAATAAGTATCCTTTGCCAAGAATAGATGATTTGTTTGCCCAACTGAAGGGAGCTACAGTGTTCTCTAAGATAGACCTAAGGTCTGGTTATTATCAGTTGAGGGTTAAGGAGCAAGATGTGCTGAAGACTGCATTTCGAACGAGGTATGGCAATTATGAGTTTCTCATCATGCCATTTGGCTTAACATATGCTCCTGCGATTTTTATGGATTTAATAAACCGTATCTTTTGACTGTATTTGGATAAATTTGTGGTTGTTTTTATTGACGACATATTAATTTATTCCCGGGATGAGAGTGATCATGCAGAGCACCTGAGAATTGTTTTGCAAACTTTAAGAGAAAAATAGTTGTATGCTAAATTCAGCAAGAGCGAGTTTTGGCTCTAAGAGGTCGGATTCTTAGGACACATTGTGTCAGGTGATGGCATTAGAGTTGATCCGAGAAAGATCTCGGCTATTGTGGAGTGGAAACCACCAACGAATGTGTCGAAAATTAGAAACTTTTTGGGTTTAGCGGGGTAGTACAGACGTTTCGTAAAGGGGTTCTCCATGATTGCTACCCCGATGATGAAATTGTTCCATAAAGATGTTAAGTTTGAATGGACTAAAAATGCCAACGGAGCTTCAAGAAATTGAAAGCGTTGTTGACTGAGGCGCCAGTTTTAGTACAACTTGAGTCAGGGAAAGAGTTTGCGATCTACAGTGATGTGCCATTAAATGGTCTTGCTTGTGTGTTGATGCAAGAGGGTAAGGTAGTAGCTTACGCCTCGAGATAGCTAAAACCGCATGAGAAAAATTATCCGACTCATGATTTGGAGTTGGCTGCGATCGTCTTTGCTTTGAAGATTTGGCGTCATTATTTATATGGTGAAAAGTGTCGAATCTTCACCGATCACAAGAGTTTTAAATACTTGATGGACCAAAAGGATTTGAATTTATGACAACGGCAGTGGCTCAAATTATTGAAGGATTATGAGTTAGTAATCGATTACCATCCGGGGAAAGTGAATGTGGTTACAGATGCCTTGAGTAAAAAATCCTTGTATGCTTGTAGCGCTATAAGTACGAGCTTAGCGTTGTCTGATGGTGGTGCTATATTGGCCGAGTTGAGGGCTAGACCATTATTTATTCAGTAGATATGTGAAGTTCAAAAGAATGATAGTGAGATGCAAGCTAAGAGAGCTTAGTGGAAATAGGGAAATGACTCTAATTTTCAGGTGAGTTCAGATGGTTGTTTAATGTTTCATGACAGAGTTTGTGTACCTAAGGATGATGAGTTGATCCGAAAAATTTTACATGAAGCACATAGTGGTTTCTTGTCAGTACGTTCGGGCAGTACGAAAATGGATAATGGTTTTAAGAAATTGTATTAGTGGCCGGTATGGAAAGAGATATCTCCGAGGTTGTTACAAAATGTTTGATCTGTCAACAAGTGAAAGCCGAGCATAAAGTACCTTTGAGATTACTTCAGCTAGTGATGGTTCCTGAGTGGAAATGGGATCGAATCACCATGGATTTTATAACGGGGTTACCTTTGACTCCGAGAAAGGAAGATGCTATGTGGGTTATTGTTGATAGATTAACGAAGTCGGCTCACTTTGTACCGATACGTGTGGATTGGTCACTTGATAAGTTGGTTGAGCTGTATATTGCTGAGGTGGTGAGATTGTATGGGGTGCCTATATCTATTATTTCAGATAGAGACCCAAGATTTACTTCGAGGTTTTGGAAGAAGTTGCAAGAAGCCTTTGGTACAAAATTGAATTTTAGTACAGTGTTCCATCCTCAAACTGGTGGCCAATCTGAAAGAGTGATTTAAGTTCTTGAGGATATGCTCTAATGCTATGTGTTAGAGTTCAAAGGTAGTTGGGAAAAATATCTACCTTCGGTTGAGTTCGCCTATAACAACAGTTATCAGTCGAGTATACGGATGGCACTGTACGAAGCTTTATATGGTCGCAAGTGTAAGACTCCCTTGTATTGGACCGAGCTTAGTGAGAAGCAAATTCAGGGGGTCGATTTGGTTAAAGAGATTGAAGAGAAAGTGAAAGTGATCCGTAATAGTCTGAGAGATGTTTCGGATCGAAAAAAGTCATACGCGAATTCAAAAAGGAAAGAAATCGAGTTTTAAGTGGGTGACAAAGTATTTCTGAAAGTATCCCCATGGAAGAAAATATTGAGATTTGGTCGAAAGGGCAAATTGAATCCACAATTCATAGGGCCATATGAGGTTATTGAAAGGATTGGGCTAGTAGCATACTGGTTGGCGTTGTCGGTAGAGTTAAAGAGAATACACAACGTGTTTCATGTGTCAATGTTGCAGTGATATCGTTCTGATTCTTCGCATGTGATCCCTCCAACAGAAATTGAGATACAACCGGACATGACTTATGAAGAGGAACCAATCAAGATTTTGGCCCAAAAGATTAAGCAGTTGAGAAATAAGAGCATAGCCTTAGTGAAAGTGTTGTGACAAAAACACGGTGTGGAAAAAGCTACGTGGGAATCGGAAGAAACTATGAGGGAACAATACCCAAACCTTTTTACCGGTAAGATTTTGGGGCACGAAAATCTCTAAAGGGGGGAGAGTTGTAACAAACCAATTTTAGGGCTAGTCGAAATAGCGGTTTCGGGACCACTAATTTGAGGTTGAAGAAAATTATTTTGACATTATTTTGTGTTATAGCATGTTTATAAGGAGGTATGAAAAGTTTGGTGCTTTAATTTTAGCAACTGTATGCTTAATTGTGAAAAAGGACTAAATTGCTTAAAGTGCGAAAGTTCTAATATGAAAGGTAGAGGTATCTAATAGCCATAGAATATTAAATTTGAGGTCCTTAAAGTGAAATTAGGCCATTAAGGGAGTGTTGGCCGGCCATAGAGACAATGAGACAAGAGTATTAAATTTTGGTCAAGATTTGGTGAAATTAGGTGATAAAAAAATGAATAAAATAAGATGAATAAAAGAGATATCATCTTTTACTATTCATTCTTTTTCTACCACCGAAAATTAAAGGGCAATTAGAGTTCTTGGAGTTCAAACTTTCAGCAAAACAAATCTCTTGCAAGTAAGTGATTTTAGAGGTCTTTCTTAATAATTTTTGTACTTTTGGAACCCCCGAAGCTTAAGCTAGCTAATGATGGGACTAATTTGCAAAATGGTTGAAATTTTAGGGACTTTCCATGAGAGTGTTTATGTTGTTTACTGAGTTTTTATGGAAGAAAATGAATGTTAGTGAGTTAAGGAACAACTTTTGTGAAAGGTGTTATCATGAAAACACTTAAATAGGACTTATTTGTAAAGGTTGAAATTTTGTAATAAATGCATGAAATAATTGGTCTTGTGAGTTGTTGTAAGAGAAATAAATGTTCAGCTAGGCTTTTTTAATGAGGAAATATGATGAAAAACAATTTACAAGCCTAGGGGCAAAATCATAATTTTGCCAAAGTATAAGGGCAAAATGGTGATTTTTGCCTAAGTAGAAATTTTGATATATCATGAATTATAAAGTGATTGAATGAGTGAATTTTATTATTATAGATCAAGAAGAGTGCGGAAACAACCTTGACCGAGGAAAAGGTAAGGTTATGGACTAAAACGTCGATTAATACATTTTGCACCGAGGTAAATTTATGTGTAAATGGTACATCTTTAATAGATATGTTGTTACTTATTGGTGCATTGTATGAATGAGATCAATTATGTTTGATATTGATTGAATTTGATAGATAGTGAATAATTCTTGTATGAACCTCGGAATAGATATGAAAGTGCTGAAAAATTTTTGAAATAATTATTGGTGGGCTGTGTGCGATACCACTGTAATATCCTTTTTGGTGGGTTGTGTGCGATACCACCCTATTCACGATGGGTTGTGTGTGATACCATCGTTTATATTACCTTTTGGTGGGCTATGTACGATACCACCCTATATTTGATTAATGGTGGGCTGTGTGGGAAACCAGCGGGTACTTAGTATTATTTCGATGGATTTATCGATAAATTGTTTAAGAGAATGTTTCATGTGGCTTTGTGGTGATGAGCGCAGGGGATGTGTACAAGTAAATGTGAGCATTATATTTGTTACATGGCTGGAATGTGGTAAGAAATAAGATGAGTAAGCATGATTAAGGAAATGTGAATTGTTCTTGCTTAGTATGGAATGTTATTGATTGATTACCATATGTTAAGATGCTTATTATTTACATGTAAGCTTACTAAGCTTAAAGCTTACTCCCTTTCTTTTTATTTGTTTTATAGTGTCAAAGAGCTGGCTTGGGATATGAAGATAATTGGAAGATCACCCACACTATCAGCTCATCTCGGTATAGTTAGATTTAGCATTTTGAATAAGGCATGTATAGGGGCTAGACTTAGTGAAATGTCTTGTTGTTTTGGCCAAGTGTGTTGGCTCCTTTATAGATGAAATCTTTTGTAAATGGCCATATTTAATGGTTCCTTATTATTAAGATATGGAAAGATGAGGTTATTCATGAATGTGTAGATGAAATCTTTTGTAAATGGCCATATTTAATGGTTCCTTATTATTAAGATATGGAAAGATGAGGTTATTCATGAATGTGTAGGATGCGTAACTAAGTTGCTTGGTTAATGGTTGAATGTGATTTATGTTGTATGAGTTAGGGTGATAAAAGAGCTTGGAAAATAGCCTTTTTCCTTGTCCACACGGGTAGGAACACGGGCGTGTGTCTAGGCCGTGTGTGACACACGGTCAAGCCCATGGGTGTGTGACTGGGTCGTGTGTCTCCTGCATGTTAGATTTGCAAGTCAGTGTCGACCACAGGCTAAACTCACGGGCGTATGCCTTGGCCGTGTGCCCCTTATATGGTTGCTGACATCATAAACAGAGTACCCAGGTCACACACGGGTGACGACACGGGTGTGTCTAGGCCGTGTGAAAACCCCTGTAGGTTTGAAGAGAAGATAAATTCCACACGGGCTAGGGACATGGGAGTGTGTGACCGCACGGCCTGCCCACAAGGGCGTGTCCCATGTCACACGGGCATGTGGCCTTGTTAAGGGAAAATTGTTCTAAGTATACAAAAGTTCTCGGTTTGATTCCGAGATCCTCTGTTTGCATGTTTAAGGCCTCGTAGGCTTATAATAAGGATATTATGAATGTGAATAAGAAGTTTAAGTTGGAAAATAAATTTTATAGCCCAAAGATGTATGTTCAAGCAAGATAAGTCCGGTAATGCCTCGTACCCAGTTCCGGCGTTGAATATGTGTAAGGGGTGTTACATTACTGGATACTAAGTTCATGCATATATATATGAATGAGTAGACCCTGGATATATTAATGCAATCATAGAAGCATCATAAAAGGGTAAAAGTACCAATAATAACGTTTGGAGACAAAGGTTCCTCACGAGCTCAAA
The DNA here is from genome assembly GCA_025503065.1 of Gossypium bickii. Lineage (NCBI taxonomy): Eukaryota > Viridiplantae > Streptophyta > Magnoliopsida > Malvales > Malvaceae > Gossypium > Gossypium bickii. The sequence continues at coordinate 64,830,681 of CP106711.1, read as the reverse complement.
TGGCGTAAGCTCTGGCAATTGCTCTACCTCAGATCTCACAAATGTATCTTTCGCAACTCTCTGGCCACCACTCACATTTCCCGTGTTTCTGGAAGATCTACCCCTAGCTGAAGCAGTATTCGACTTCGGATTCTATACAATCTCTTGCTCAACAGACTTAGGATAGTCCTGGATAAAGTGATCTAAATATCCACATTTGAAACAAGCTCGATCCATTAATCGATAATGGCCCAGATGACTTTTACCACAATGTCTACACTCAGGTCACTCAGATTTGACATTTCCAACATTAGCTATCGAAGTAGCTGGAGCTTTGAAGCTCAAATGCGATCTAGCACGATCTTTGCTCGAATGTCCCACATTAGCCTTTGAACGGCTATACACATCTCGAAGTCTCTTTGATGCAGACGAAAATGATTTACTTGAAGATCCATTTCTCACATCTATAGCTTCTGACTCAGCTTTTCTTTTATATTTCTCGAGTTTTAGGCTTTACATGCTCGATCAACAAGCGCAATAAACTCTTTTATTTCCAGAATTTTGACTAACAAATGAATATCTTCATTCAAGCCGTCTTCAAACCTTTTACACATTATTGCCTCAGTCGAGACACATTCTCGTGTATATTGGCTCAGTCTCACAAATTCTCGCTTATATTCTGTAATAGTCATACGGCCCTGTTTCAATTAAAGAAATTCTTTCCGCTTTTAATCAACGAGTCTTTGACTAATATATTTCTTCCTGAATTCGAATTGAAAGATATCCCAGGTAATTTGTTCTTTCGGAACAACAGAAGTCAAAGTTTTCCACCACTGGTAAGTTGCATCTCTCAACAAAGAAATGATCTGATCAAATACTCGAATTGTATTCTCGAGCCAAAACTCAGCTCTCTCAGCATCATCATTAAAGTGGCCCTGAACTCGTCGACCCCATATTTACAGATTTTATCGACCGGAGGCTTATTCAACAGATTCAGATTCATAATCGGAGGTACAACAGGAGTCCGAGGGGGGTTAGGTGGGGGCGGAGGTTGAGAAATAGCCGGATTTGCTCTAATATACTGAGTGAACTACTCATTCATCACTTGGAAGAAGGCCTGTTTAGCCTCTCCTTCCTGACTGCTAGTAACTGGTCTAGAATCAGATGATGCTATCCCTTGAGCTAGAGCAGACGCATTACTTTCAACATCATCAGCAACGGCTCGTTCGAGATCCATTTACTATACAGAAAACACATTTTATCTGTCAGGATTCATCCACTATCATAGTTCGTATATATGGCATGTATAGCTAGACTCTCACACGCTACGTTAGTCCTGGAATCGACTAAACCGTAGCTCTGATACCAACATATTGTAACACCCCTAACCCATGTCCGTCGTTGAACTAGGGTTAAGAGGCATTACCGGACATATCGGAACATTTCACAAATATTTCACAAACATACATTATGCATCAACAAATCATCATCATTCACAATCACTTTGTCCCTTTAGAAGGTCTACGAGACCTTAAACATGCTTTAGAGAGGATTCGGGACTAAACCAATCTCATATGGAATCTTTGCGAAACTTAGAAAATTTTTCTTTCAAAATAGGGCGCACGCCCATGTGGCTAGGCCGTATGCCTCACATGGCTATGCCTTGGACCATGTTTCAGCCCATGTGCAAAACTGACTTGCATCACATGGCCTGTCACACCCTCGTGTGTCTGGCCTGTGTACAACACTGACTTGAATCACATGGCTTGCCACACACCCGTGTGTCTGGCCCGTGTGCAAGTTTGACTTACTTCGAATTGGGATAGTGAAGGACATAGTCAGGACACACGCTCGTGTGCTCAACCGTGTGGACAGCTATAGGTCATTTTCAAGGCCATATTGCCAACTATTTTGGGTCATACTGAAAAGCATCAAACAAGCGTCAAACAAGCATCAATTCATATTCCATAGGCAACCAAAAACATACCAAATCATTTACAATTTGACCTGTAATAACATCTTCCATTCCATATACAAATCCAACTCAAACATACCAATTCAAAGTACCAACTTCACATAAAAAACATGTGGTTCATTCATCATATTACTCCATTTCAATTTATAGCATTTCTCAAATCAACCATGAAACTTACCAAAATTAACCATTTCTTTTGGCCATTCATGAGCACATCAAAACATACCAAATTTTGCATCACATAGCATGCACTAAATTCACTATATAATCACAATCATTATCAAGCCATATCACATGGCTATATTTACACATTTCACAATATAATCAAAGTTCTCTAGCCTACACATGCCATACTTCAATATGTACATTTTTAAAAGGTACCAAAATATAGTTCAATAGTGTGGTGATGATCCTCGACGGTCTCTGAGCTTCCGGTAGGTTCGATAATCTATAAAACAATTAAAACATACACAAAGTAAGCTTATAAAAGCTTAGTAATCCATATACAAATAAACTTATCATATAGAACAATTATAAACCATTTCATACATATGGTTTATGACATAACACGGTCATAAGTCATATTTCTCTTATATTTCAATTGATCATGTTCACTTACTCATAACCACATATCATGTAATGTAGCTCACATATCAAATAATCATATACATACATACCTTTTATTGCCAAATTTCATATACATACATACGTACCAGAATTCGAATGCACATTCGTATACTCATTCACTTCTCGGAATGCCTGTTGAACCGTTCTTGATCAAATAGGATACTCGGATAGCTCGGAAAGCCTGTACAATGCCAACGTCCTAGACCTGGTTTTACTTGTAATCAATACCGATGCCACTGTCCCAAACAGGGTCTTGCAAGAAATCAAATACGATGCCATTCATCAGCATATCAAAACATACCGAATTTTGCATCACATAGCATGCACTAAATTCACTATATAACCACATTCATTATCAAGCCATATCACATGGCTATATATACACATTTCAAAATATAATCAAAGTTCTCTCACCTATACATGCCATACTTCAATATGTACATTTTCAAAAGGTACCAAAATATAGTTCGATAGTGTGGGGATGATCCTCGACAATCCCCGAGCTTCTGATACCTTCGAAAATCTATAACACAATTGAAACATACTCAAAGTAAGCTTATAAAAGCTTAGTAAGCCATATACAAATAAACTTATCATATAGAACAATTATAAACCATTTCATACATATGGTTTATGACATAACACGATCATAAGTCATATTTCTCTTATATCTCAATAGATCGTGTTCACTTGCTCATAACCACATATCATGTAATGTAGCTCACATATCAAATAATCATATACATACATACCTTTCATTGCCAAATTTCATATACGTACATATGTACCGGAATTCGAATGCACATTCTTATACTCATTCATTTCTTGGAATGCCCGTTGAACCGTTTTGAATCAAATAGGATACTCGAATAGCTTGGAAAGCTCGTACAATGCCAACGTTCTAGACATGGTCTTACATGTAATCAATATCGAAGCCATTGTCCCAGACAGGGTCTTACACGAAATCAAATACGATGTTGATGTCCCAGACATGGTCTTACATGCAAATCACAAATCGATTCCAACGTCCTAGATGGGGTCTTACACGATAACACATATCAGAATCCTATGTCATGACATACGCATCCTAACTATTTCCTAAGGTTCGTACGGGGCTTTTCAGACGTCATCACATTACCGAATCTTTCTCGAATTTCACGTATTCATCTCAAATTGCCATATATCACAATTCATTCACATATAAGCAATAATAATTCAATTCAAACACATTTATTTGTATATAGACTTACCTCGTACGGGAAAGAACGGAAACGAACGGCTATTCAACTACTTTCGATTTCCCCCGATCTAATTCCTTTTTTTTTTGGTTCTTGATCTATACACATTCAAATTTAACTCCTTTATTCACCAAATCATTCAATTCAATCCATATACACATATTTAGGGCATTTTACAAATTAGCCCTCACATTTTCACATTTTGACATTTTAGTCCATTATTTCACAAAATCACAAAATACACATAATTTCTTTATACACGCTTGGCCGAATATTCCATTAGTCCATATAACCCTATATCTTTCATTTATTTCACATTTTAGTCCCTCAATTTCTCATTTTCAAAATTCAGCCCAAAATAATCAAATTCATCAAAAGTTCAAAGACAAAACATTTTAATCTATCACATATCTTTAATATTTCATCAACTATCATCACAAAGCTTACAAAATCATCAATAGCACATCACAAAATCCTCAACAATTTCTGAAATTTAGACATGAGCTTGATAGAACACAAAGCAACGATCACAAAAACGTAAAATTTATCGAAAACAGATCAAAAATCACACCCCTTCTTTTTCTTTCAAATTCAGTGAAACGATGATGATAATGGCCATCAATTTATTTTTATTTTAATTATATTAACATTAATTATCAAATACCAATTTTAACCTTGGTTTAAAACATTTATAAACATATAATAAATGGCCATAATTGTCCACTTTCAAGTTAATGGCATAATAACAACCGTAGGACCTCACATTTATAAAGACACATTAATTCAACCATTATTCAAATAGAAGGACAATTTTACATTTTCTACGATTTAGTTGTTTTCACAAATTAAGCGCACAAACAATAAAATTTTCATACGAAACTTTCACACATATAAATTCACATGCTATAAACACGGAAAATAATATTAAAATATTTTTTTCGACTGGGATTTGTGGTCCCCAAACCACTATTCTGACTAAGGTATAAACCGGACTGTTACAAAATCGATCTAGATACGGTCTAAAAATCTGGTTCATTAAGTCCATAAAGACAGTAGTGCATTCATTAGTCCGAAAGGCATAACTAAAAATTCATAGTGACCATATCTCGTTCTAAATGTAGTCTTTGGCACATCAGAGTCTTTTACTCGCAACTGGTAAAAGCCCGATCTCAAATCTATTTTCGAAAACATTGTAGCCCCTTTCAATTGATCAAACAAATCATCTATTCTGGGCAGGGGATACTTATTCTTGATCGTCACTTTGTTGAGTTGTCGATAGTATATACACATTCTTATCGTGCCATCTTTCTTTTTCACAAATAATACCAGTGCACCCTAGGGAGAGAAACTCAGTTTAGCAAAACCTTTATCTGTCAACTCTTGCAATTGAGCTTTCAATTCTTTTAATTCTGTCGGGGCTATTCTATACGGAGTTATCAATATCAGTGTAGTTCTGGGCACTAACTCAATGCCAAACTCAACCTCTCGGATCAGTGGTAAACTCGGTAACTCTTCAGGAAATACATCCAGATACTCACACACAATTGGCACTGATTCGATCTTCTTTTCAGTTACTTTCGTATCAAGAAAATAAGCAAATAAGCTTCGCAACCCTTTCTGACATGTTTCTGAGCTAACATCGATGAAATCACTACTGGTAAGCCATTCAAATCATTTGACTCAATCAGAATAATCTCATTATTCTGACATCTCAGATCAATCGTCTTTCGTTTACAGTTTACTATAGCATCATGTAGCGTTAGCCAATCCATACCCAGAATTATATCAAATTCATCAAATGGCAACAACATCAGACCAGCCAGAATACAAAAATCCCGAATCATCAATGGACAGTTCTTGCACACTTTATCAACCAAAACACACTTGCCTAAAGGGTTCAATACTTTAATCACAAATTCAGTAGACTTTATAGGCAAAGTCTTACTAGATACTAAATTCACACATATATACGAATGAGTTGATCCTGGATCTAGCAATGCAATCACATTAGTATCATAAAGAGTAAAAGTACCGGTGATAACATCTGGAGATGACGCTTCTTCGCGAGCGCGAATAGTGTAGGCTCGTACAGGTGCTCTAGCCTCTGACCTCACAGCAGAATCTTTAGTGGCTCTCTGGCTACCACTCACATTTCTTGTGTTTCTGGGTGGTTTACCTCTAACTGCAGTATGACTCGGTCTCGTGTTTTGTACTGTATCTTGCTCAGCCAACTCAGGACAGTTATGAATGAAATGATCTAATAATCCACATTTTAAACAGGCCCGATCATTCAATCTACAATCACCGATATGTCGTTTTCCACAATGTCTACACTCGGGTCGGTTTGTCTCACTTTGCCAACACTAGCAATAGATGTAGCTTGAACTTTAGAACTCACAGGTTGCTTTTCACGATCCTTGCTTGGATATCTCATTGATGTATTGGAACGATCGAATGAGTCTTGGAATTTCTTTGATACAGAATGATAAGATTTACTCGTCGATCTTTTTCTGGAGTCTCTAGCTTCAAAATCAACTTTTCTGTTTTCTTTTCTGAGTTCTTCAGCTTTACATGCTTGTTCGACGAGTATCACAAACTCTTTGATTTCTAGAATCCCAACTAATAGCTTGATGTCTTTATTTAAACTATCCTCAAATCTATTGCACATAATAGCTTCAGTTGAAACACATTCCCGAGCGTATCTGCTCAATCTCACAAATTCCCGCTCGTATTCTATAACAAACGTACGGTCTTGTTTCAGCTCGAGAAACTCTTTGAGTTTTTTATCAATGAATCTCTGGCTAATATATTTCTTCCAGAATTCAGTTTGGAAAAACTCCCAAGTAACTCGTTCTTTTGGAATCACCGATACTAATGTATTCCACCAGTGATATGCAGTGTCTCTTAACAAAGATACGGCACATTTGATACATTCATCAGGAGTACAAGATAACTCATCGAATACTCAGATTGTATTATCGAGTCAGAACTCAGCTCGTTCAGCATCATCAGCAACATTAGCCTGAAACTCTTTAGCTCCATATTTACGAATCTTATCAACAATTGGCTTACTCAATCGAATCAGATCTATCACTTGTGGCACAACTAGGACTTGTTGAGGAATAGGCGGAGGTGGAGGTTGTTGAGCAGCCAGATTCGTTCGAACGAAATTCGTGAACCACTCACTCATCATTTGGAAGAAGGCTTATTTAGCCTCTCCCTCGTGGCTACTAGTTACATGTCTAGAGTCAGATTGCGCTGCCCTCTGAGTAGGAGCAGGGCATTACTCTCTACATCATCAGCTACAGCTCTTTCGGGATCCATTACTATACGAAAACAGAAGTTAAGCTATCAGGAATCATCACACTATCGTAGAGTATATATGGCATGTATAGCTAGACTCACACACACGTTACGTTAGTCCTAGAATCGAATAAATCGTAGTTCTGATACCAATAAATGTAACACCCCTAACCCTTATCTATCACCAAAATAGGGTTACGAGGCATTACCGATCAAATCACAACATACAACATACATTTATGCATCCATTCTCAAACACCATTCAATCATAATGACATTGTCCTTTATAAGGGCCTACGAGGCCTTAAACATGTTTAGAAGTGGCCCGGGACTAAATCGATAACTTACAAAAAATTTTTAAAAATTAGAAATTTTTCAAACATACCAGGGTCACACGCCCGTGTGAACAGGCCATGTGCCTCACACGGCTCCAGACACGCCCGTGTCCTAGACCTTATGAAAACAGGACATACATACTGACTTGGGTCACACGGCTGACAACACGCCCGTGTGTCTAGCCCGTGTGCCCTTCGAAATGGCCACACACGTCTGTGTTCCAGGCCGTGTATTAGGCCGTGCCAATCCTGTAGGGTATACTGACTTATGCAATACGGCCAAGTCATACGCCCGTGTGTTAGGTTGTGTGCCATTGAAGGGGTATACTAACTTGTGCCACATGGTCGGTCACACGCCTATGTGTGAGACCGTGTGGAGCATACTGACTTCAATTCAATCTCAACACCAGGGGACACATGGCCGTGTAGCATGCCGTGTGTCACACATGGCTGAGACACACACATGTGTCATTACCCGTGTGGAAAAAAATAGGCCATTTGCAAGGCCAATTTGCCACCCTTTCTCATGCTCACATAAACAACAAAACTAATACCATTTCAACACATTTATAGGCAACCAAAACATTCCAATTCATATACAAAATCATGCCATTTCATCTTCAACCATTTCACTACTCAAATCATAACTATAAACATACCAAAACTATATATCAAACCCCACCATTTCACCTATCTTCTCTATGCATTTTTCTCATCATTTTATTAACTAATTCATGTCATAAAACATACCAATTCATTATCCCTATATCATACCAAATCAACCATGATATATCATTAGTAAATAATCAAAATAATTAACCACTTAGCCATCACAACAATCATACCAAACATGCCAAAACACAAGGCCATATATACATCACATATCACTTACCAAATTCATAAATTAAGCCAACTTAGATGGCCAAATACACACCAACATGTACATCATTTACAAGCCACTCTCATGGCTAAAATCACAACTCAAAATATATCATCTTAACACTAGCCTATACGTGCCGTATACCATAGATACATAACATCGAAAGTACCAACAAGTTGATCAATAGTGTGACGATGCTCTTGATGATCCCCGAGTCCAAGCTAGCTTCGATTATCTATAAAATAGGAAAAAAACACACAAAGTAAGCTTTAAAAGCTTAGTAAGCCATATACAAATAAATTACAATATAAATTAATATCATCTCCATCAATAGGCAAACTATAAGTATGCACATATAAGTTCACAAACCTTTCCCAATGTATATATATTCAATATCATAAATGAATTTATCAAATACTTCCCTTTTCAATACTCGTATGAATCTCGTATGTACCTAAGTCACTTAACTCATTCACATATTCTTTCTCAACTTGACTTTGCCCGTTGAACCATTCGGAATCGTTAAGGATACTTGGAAATCACATATAACTCGTACAATGCCATACCCCGGATATGGTCTTACATGTTATCACATATCGATGCAACTGTCCTAGAAAGGGTCTTATACGAAATCATATAACGATGTCAATGCCCCAGACATGGTCTTACACGTAATCACATCTCGGTAATCCTAATGCCATGACATTCATATCCTATACTATTCTTAAGGTTCGTACGAGACTTTCAGATATTGTAACCCTGTTGATTCTTGCTCGTATTTGATCATTCAATATTTATAATAGTTCAATGACAATTAAACATATATAATTCAATTTAAAGACACTTATTTGCATATGAACTTACCTCGTATTAGGGATAAATGGACTGGATGACTATTCGATAACTTTTGATTTTCCCCGATCTAAATCCAATTTCTTTCATTCTTGGTCTATATACATTCAAAACTAACTCATTTATTCATCAAATCACTCAATTCAGTCCACAAACACATATTTGGGCCTTTTTACACTTTAGCCCCTAAAGTTTCATATTTTTACAATTTAGTCTTTATTTCACAAATACACAAAATTCATGCAATTTGATACCTTCCTAAGCTAGCCGAATTTTCCTAGTGCACATATCAGCCCATATTTATCATTTATTCACACATTTAACCACACATTTTCACATATAAATCCCTATTTGACATTTTTACTAAAAAATCACTTTACAAAACTTGTGTAACTATCAACAAATATTCATTTTTCATCATAACACATTCAAAAGCTTAACTATTCATCAATGAAACTTCACAAAATCACTTAGGAAAGTGTCGCCCCAAAAGTGTCGTCTTATGACAGTTTTGTTGTAATAGTAATAGTACAATATTATAAAACATTATTTGTGTACAATGTTTAATGGGACATATTGTAGAATCATAATTTTACTTTTCAATTCTAATTTTTTTGATCACTGCAAAGCCGATATAATAATGTTTTTTTCAATTATAAAATAAATGTTGTATATTTATATTTCTTGTAATAACATCTCCTTGTTGACTACCCTTTTCGTGTTTTTCTTGTGTAATTTGACTAAAAATTTTGGTGAAGATATTGAAACCCCTATGAATAATACAACATATAGTTGCCCATTAGATAAAACATTGGTATTGTTCGGCCTTGTGCTTTGTTTATAGTCATAGCAAAACAAAGATGTATTGGAAATTGTTTTCGCTTAAACTGAAAAAGGATATCCTTCATTTTCTGCAAGTGAGAGTGGAATTCTTGGAAAAAGGACTTGTTTTTTAGCATGTTGACCAATTATTATCTCAACGTGCTTTACATAATTATCGAAACGTTTGCAGACTATTCTTGTTCCATTGCACAAGTTATTTGATGGATCCAATTTTCTTAAAAGTATTATCGGGCAATTGACTTTTAAGATCAATTTGTGTGGAGGCAAACTATTTGGTAGAAGTGTATTCAAGAATTCTTCTAGATAACTATTATTTGTATCATCCACAACTTGGTCGAAACTATTAAATGTTTTACTCTCACCTAGGAACATGCTCATCATCTTCTCATTGATTTTGTCTACATAGTCATTTGTCATTATTGAGCTGAAATTGAATTTTCATTCAATTATAGGAAAACATCTATCAAAGCATCTTCACATGCTTTTTCACTTTCATATTTTATCACCATTTTTTTCTAGCAAAAGAATCAAGTCATCATGTATTGTAGGTTGAATTCAGTTACCAACTTGAACGAGGAATCCACCAAACACTTTATCTTCTTTAGCACTCATGTTCTTTATTAACATGAGTATCTATATTTTTTGCCAAAGAAACGATTCCACCAAACTATAATTAACTGTCTGAAATCTTGTCACTTGTGGCACAACTGGTAAACTTGTGACAATCTACTCCAAACACTATTACTTTTCCACCAAACGGTTCTGAATTACTCATAATGTCCTTTAAAGTTCTATCAACTGATTCTATATCAAAATGTTTTTCATTGGTGCTTCATCCCATATGAGTAGTGATGCTCATCGTATCAATTCTGCTTTAGCACTTTATTTGGATGTCAAAGGAGTAATTACAATGATAATTTCTCTTTTTATCCAGCTTGCTTGCCAATAATATCTAGCAAAAAAAAAAAAAAAAAAAAAAAAAGTACATAATAAAATATCATAAATTAAACAAAATAAAAGTATATATTTAATACTAAGTGAAAATTAAAATTTTATCGATTTGTTTGCCAATATACTCTTTTAGATCATCAAAAGAAACAAAACCATAAAACAAAAAACTTTTGTGAATGAGAGAAATTATAAAAAGTCAATGATATTAATATATTATGAACACTATTATTCTCATCATAAAGATTTCTTTATATGTACTCCTCCTTTATCAAGAACTTGAAATATATTAATATATTATATTATTAATACATTTATGAATTACGTATATTAAAAGAGATTAATTTTGAAAAACTTAAAAAGAGTCCCTACAGATTAATACTAACTGTCGCGATGCTTATTCTCTATATTATTTCAAGTAATATTGTTATAATTAGGAATCACATTTGATGCATTTTATCTCATATAATAGTATATCTCATCATTAAATTTAATTAATAATTATTATAATAAATATTAATAACTCTCGAATTTAAGATATTGCTGTTAGAATATTGAGTTTAAAAGTTTAGGATATTGGATCTACCCCTCATTGGGCCTACAGAATACAGATTATTAATTACTAGGATCGCTCTAGTAGATAAATTGAGAAATTAAAAAAAAAAAACTTTAATTTCATCATTTATTTATAATTAATTATTACTTAGTCATATTTAAATAAAATTATTAGTATTTATTTATAAGTCCTTCATTTTTTGTTTTATTTAATAATGGATGTGTCATGTTGTTATTCACTGATAATACATGAATTTATGCACTGACAATATATTAAATGTTCTCCCTTATAAATATATATTATAAAATATTTAAATCTTAATTAATTATTTTAAATTAAACTATAATTATATTTAGATCACAATTTAGTAATATGATAGAAAAAATAGGATATTATTATTGTCTCAAAAGTTTTTCTAAAATCTGTGTTTACATATATTATAGATAGATTTTAAATTATACAAACAAAAAAAATCAAAACCACGAATACACTTTTTTATTTTCTTTAGAAAACTACCATGATATATGCTAGAAGAGTAGGTTTGCGAGGGTTACAATATTTTTAGACAAATCAAATTAACGACGACACGTTTCATCCCAACCCAATTTCAGAATTCGAAAAACTGTTTATTAATTAACACAAAGTGGGTAGAATCTTTTGCATGAAACAGTGACATATGTATAGGAAATTGACCATAAACCTAATTAATGTTAATTTCAAAAAATAAAATTAAGATTCATTTATGTATTTTCACTTAAAAGTGTAATTATTTATATTTTTTAAACCATATTTCTTTAATAAATTTACTCTTATAAATTTTTTTAGTTAATAAAAAGAAAATTATCCATCCTTTTTACTTGAAAAACTTTCTTTTTAATGCATTATTATTTCTTAAAAAGAGAAAAAACATTAACCTACAAGTGCCGAATTCATTTTTTTCCCCTAATATCTAAAAAAGTGTGCCATCATTTTCATGAAACTTATTGATAGATGATGTTCTTTTTCACTTCAATGATACAAACTCTCACCTCTTTGGTTTAACTTTTGAATGATGAGAGGGGATGGGAGGGTTTCAAATTCTTTTGAATCCTTTATCTTTCTCAATCAAATAGAAAACAGACAACTCCATATCACCAATAACAAAAGTTAGGATTTTGGGAAGCTTTTATAAAGAAACCCTTTGTAACGTATAAAAAGCCTTCTTTTATATCCTCCCCCCCCCCCCCCCAAACAGAATATGAGCAAAATTCAAATGATTAGCCATGAAATGTTGGGAGAGGGCAGGCCTTGAGAGAGAAGAGATGGGGTTTGTTCATGTGACCTGTGGGACTTGTTTTAGCATCATGGTGGCCCATATGCCCAGCGAATATAGCATAGGCAGCCTTTGCTCTTTAGCAATGATGGCTAATTCCCTCTTTCCCCCCTCTCACCTACGTCAAAGCCTGAAAAGTGTGAACAGTGTGACTAACTTGCAAACAGTCTCACACACTGTCCTCTTAAAGTAGCCTCTGCAAATTTGAGCAATTGAGCTGGAACTCTGAAGGAGTTGCACAACTTTTGGCATCCGCATCCCATCCTCACTTGAAAGTTGAAACCATTCCCTCATGCATTTGGAAAAGCATATACTCAAGATTTTAAAGAATAGAACAAGACAAACTTTCATATCTAAAGAATAATAGTATGATATTCCCTACCACATTTGTTTATATTATAAAGTTTTAGAACCTTATTTGAATTTTAAGTAATGGAGTTTTCTTTTCGACCTCAAATTTAACAGCATTGGGTTCTCAATGCCTTCCTCAATGGGATGTTTTTAAAAATATAGGAAGATATTTTGTTATCATTTCACATAATTATTGGATGGATCTTTGCTTCACTTTTTTCAAGTGGTCCACTTCTCTTTTTAAAGAGTAAAAATAAAATGGCTTAAGAGCAACTCCATCATAATGGTGCTTGATTAATCAAAGTTTTATTTTTATTCTTTTGAGTTTCACATTTAAGTTTCTAGAGTTATCTTGAGAGGGCTCTCTAGATCTTAAGGACTTGAATTTGTAGGCAAGGCATGTGCCAAAACCATCTTTGTGGCAGATAGATAGGGGCATAAATTGATATCAAACATCGCACATGGTTTCAGCTTAATTTGGGATGACAATTCTACAAAATTTCAGTTCCATCAGTAGATGAGTATAGCAAGTTAGGCTAGAGATGTTGATTTTAATTTTATTTTATTTTTCAATAAATATTCATCCATATTTATGAAAAATTATTTTATGGACTCTTCTCACCACATCATTCATGGTCTCTTTTCAATTATTTAATGTCATTTCAACAATTTTTTCATGCCATTAATACATAATTTTGGTAATTCTTTTACCCTGGATTATGAACCCTGATCCCAAACCCTAAACCTTGACCTTGAACCCCAAACTCAAATCACAAATTCTAAACCCCAAATATTAAACTCTAAATCTTGAACTACAAACACTAAACCTTAAACTCTAAACTTAAACCCTGAATCCAAACATTGAGTTTGGAATTCAGGTTCAAGGTTTAACCTCGTACCCAGGGTTCAGGTTTGAAGTTCGAGTTTGGGATTTAGGGTTTGAGGTATAGAGTTTGAGGTTTAGGATTTGGGTTCAATGACAAGGCTTAAGGTGTGGGATTCAAGGTTCCGGGTGAAAATTTTACCAAAATATGTGTCAATAATATGGAAAAAATTATTGAAATGTTGTTAAATAATTAAAAAGAGACCATGAATGATATATTAGAAAAGGTCCATAAAATAATTTATCCATATTTAGACATGTAAAACAACAATGAATATAAACATTAAAAAAAATATTATTCGTAAATCTAATAAGAATTTGAGTAAGCAATTCAAACTTGAAAAAATATATTGCAAGATAATATTAAATTTTCGAAAAAAAAAAAAAAAAAACCTTCGCAATATACCAAGTCTCCTATTGTATTTCTTAGTGGAACGTCTACACAACAAATGGAATCTATGTTTTGGAAGAAAATCACTTCTCATTATTGAACATCAGAAAAGTAGACGGAACTAGGGTTGTTGTTATGTCCTAAGAGGTTATCACAAATTCTAGTGATGGATCCACCCCTTTCAAGTATTCATTGTCCTTTTCATTATGCACCATCATAAAACTTTCTTCCATTACCAACAACAATAAAAATTCAATAACGAAATACATTCGTCCAAAAGTTAAAAAGTTAAATTTTATTTTGAAACCTTTTTTTAAAAATTATAAAATATATAATATTGTTCAAAAATCATATCTAGAATAAACTTAAACAAATAGATATCCCAACATTTATTTGTCCGGATTAATTTTAGACATTTTAAATATTTTTTTTAAAAAGTTAAGTTTTTTTTATTTATTGACGTGACAAAATGTCACGTAATCATCAATTACACGTAGCATGTCACGTCTTATTATCTTCTGTAGTCATTTGCATCATCAGCAATATGTCATAATCAACACGGTCAACTTTAATGCATGTGACTTAATTGATGTTTTTTTAGTTGTTAAAAACTCATCTGGGTGAAAATTTTTTATGAGAATATTTTTGTCCTTTTATGATTTTATATAAAATCTATAAAAATACAATTTAAACTTAAAATAAATTTAAAATATTAAGTTATTTTTATTCTGATTTTCGGAGTTAAGGTTTTTGTTAGATTATTTTACTGGATGGCTTTAGGTGCTACATACTCGTACATATCTTCTTTTTAATAAAGTGCTTTCCCTTCAAGAAAACCCTCAATTTTGTGATTCCAATTAAAGTTTCATTGATGTAATATATATATTAAATATATCTTTTATATAATCTTTTCACTTACCCGTAAGTGAAGTGAATTTTTTATTTATTTATTTATTTTTTTTTAGGAATGGAACAATGAAATCAAGTTATATATATTTTTAAAAGTTAAAATATAATTTTATTATTGTATTGGTATATATCTTTATAGTTTTTAGAAGAATTAAATTAAAATTTTATTATTTTTGAAACTAAATTATAATTTTATCATTTATTAACTTAATTTTTTTTTAAAACTTTTAGGGACTAAAAAGCTTACCTTTTCATTTTAAGAGACCAAGAACCTTACTTGCCTTGCTCACAAGTATCTTGTAACCTTATTTATTTGCTTCTTTTTATACGAGTGTAGTATCACGATTCTTAGTATTTGTTTTTTGATACAATACCTAGAATTACTTATAGCCACTCTCTAACCTTTAAATAAATGAATAATACACTTCAACGCACTCAAATTCATATCATTTTATATTAGTAATAATAAAGATGCTATTAATTGAGCTAAAACTCAATCAACCAAATATGTCGTAACCTAATACATATTATTGGTGTTTAAATATATTGGGCTGTATTCATTATTTTATTTCATTTAAATTAGCAAACTATGCCAGATGCCATAATGGTGGGAGGTGATTTTATGATGCCCACATTGTCTACCACTACTTTTTGAACTGTTGGAACAATTGCAAAAGGCAAATCCTTCCTTATTCAGACGTTTCATTGTCTCAAAATCCTCCTACCTCTCACGAGTTTAAGATTATGCTACAAAATCTAGGTATTTTGACTTAACCATGAAATTTGGATTTTAATGTATCATGGCACAAGCTTATGGATATATTTAAATGGGCAACAATATATTACAATAATATTTCATTATTATAACAAAGGCATTATTTGATTCTTTTTTCCAAGTGACATGATTTGATTTGATTATTATAATTTTGATGGCATTTTGCAATGAGCAGAACTGTTTGTTTAGAAACCTCTCAAAAGTTCAATCAAAATGAAATTGTTACCAAATCGACAAGGAAGCCCTAGGATAGATTCAAGTATGACTGGCAGACACCAAACCGAAAAAATTGGACTGAATTAGCACAAATTAAAATATGACACTTGAATTATTTGAAAACTCGAAAAGAAATAACCAAAATTAGTATATAAAATAGGAAGAATGAAATTGAAAAGAAAAGAAGGAAAGAACAAATTTGGCCAAGAAACTAAGACCTCGATGAAATCGAATTAGAGATGATTTGGTGGACAAATGTGGCTGCCCAATATTAACGTAGTTTTCGAAATTGAAATTTGGATTTAGTTCGTCATTTTCAATTTTTTTATTAGAGAATTAAAATATTTAAAATTCAAGATTTTGAATTAATTCAAATTTATTATTTAAATAAATCAAATTTAGATTTAGATTTTAATTAATTTTAAGCCTTAAAAATATATATATATTTTAAAAAAATTATTTATTTAAGAGGATTTTGAATATTGTTGTTTGAATTGAAATGGACAGTTGAATTTTTTTTAATTATTTAAAAACACAGACGGTTTGATTGCATGGTTGAACCTATTGAGTCATTTTTTTTAATATTCTTATATTTATGAATTTTAATTATTTGTTTAATAGAATTGGACGAATCGATCAAATTGATCATACCAGTCAAACCGATCAAACAGGTCAAATTGATTGAACTTATTGGACCAGCAAATTGGTGGCCTACTTATGGAAATTATAAATTAAAAGCAAGGGGTTTATAAATTAAAATTGTGGAAATTATATTAAATGCGTGAGATCTCGTCACTGTTTTGAAAAATGGATCGGACATGCTGGTCAAATCGATTGGATCCGAAATCGGTCGAGGTACCAATGTAGAATAAGGGGTTATATTGATTGACTCCTAAACCGATTGAATCAATCAAACCGAATGAACCAATTTTATCTATTTTTATTTTTTAAATTTTTAATAATTTATTTAATTAAACCTATTGGATCAGTTGAGTCGAGAATTAATGGTTTGATCGGTTCGCCTATCAATCCAGTTATGAAATTCTTGAGCTTCGTTGATGATATATTATAAGCAAAATTAATTATTTATTGTTTGGGTTTTGAAGGAAGTGTGAAAGAAGAGAGAACAAAAAAAGTTCTCTTGTTTTTTTTTTAATCAGTCTTGGATTTTGAAAATTTCAAGTTTTAAAATGGATTTTAAAATCCAAAATTTAACTCTTATGAAATTGGACGGATTTGCTCAAATTCAAATCCAACTTTTTATTTGTTATCCAAATAAAGAATTTGAGTTTTCATATCCAAATCCAATTTTTTTACCCAAACCATGGTTTCCAAACATGTCATGTAACACCCTATACCCGACTCGGTTGTTAGGTCCGAGCTACAAGATACCACATTCGTCACCAGAGCGATTATGATCATTTCCATTCGAATTATACCACTAGTTAATCAAATTCATTCAAACATGCATTAAACGTGTTAAACAATCATTATCGAGTCTTACACGAGCTTACGATAGCTCAAATACTAAATCACGGTCAAATAAAGACCAAAGCTAAAAAAAATCTTAAAATATAGGGTTGGCGTCGCAACGTGAGGGGGTTCCTTGTCACGACGTGACAAACTAACTTCATGTTGTGACTTGGGTCCATTCCTCGTCGTGATGACTTACTATTGACATCGCATCATCACTTGCAATTCTTACAATCTAATTTCTCAAACCTACACTTTAAATCTATTTAACTTATATTCAAGCCATTACCACATTTTGACCGAACATATATAGTTCCTAAAGAACCATATTTGAGTTATAGTACATATGTATTTAAAACATCACTCTTAAACATCATTTACTTCTATTCATCTAATCAATTCATTAACTAACATTACTTAACCTAGTAGGTACATGCCTTTTAACTAACAAAATGGTAGCTACACGAACATTGTTGAGTTCGGGATCCTTATTGGATGCTGAAGTAAGTACTTGGGTTCTCAAATTGAACCTAACCTATATGCGAAAAACAAAACCTGCGCACTGAGCAATAAAGCTAAGTTGTATTGCTATAATTCAAATCAAATGATATAATCAATAATCACAATGCATAAAATTTCAATTTTTATTCTATTAATCAATACAAGTGTATCTTATAACCAAATCTTGTTCAACACACATATATACATACATACCTATATACATACATAATTCACTAGTGAATCAATAATTAAAATAAATTGTCAAATACTTCATATCATTATCACAATGCTAAACTGAGTTGTGAAAATACTTAATTTGTAACAAGCAATCACGTTTCATTACATAACAACATCAAATGATTCATTCCTTATCTTATCAAATCAGCTCTTCAGTTTATTAGCCGACTTGTAATGTTTTTTTTTTATACTTACTCTTGATATCCTATAATGTAACAGTCCAATTTAGACCCTAGTTGGAACAATGGTTTCGGGACCACGAATCCAAACTTGAATAATATTTTAATATTATTATTTGTGTCTTTGGCATGTGTTTAAGCATGTGCTAAATTTTCGTACATTAATGTGTCCGTCTGTGTGCTTAATTTGACAAAAGGATTGAATTGCATTAAATGTGAAAGTTGCATGCTATATGCTAAAGCACCTATTTGTTGTAGCTTTTAAAAGAGGAGGCCTTAAGAGGCAATTAGACCACTATTTAGTTAGTGGATGGAAATGGTCAAAAATGACCTTGTATTATATGTTATAAATATTTTGTTTTGAGGGTTAATTTTGGAAATTAGTTATTAAGTTATTTTATAACAAAAATAAAGCATTAAAGTGGCCATTTTTAATTGATTTATCACTGATTATAGAAAGAAAAGAAAGGTTTTGAGTTTTCATGGTGTTCGGCCATCATAAGCTCAATTCAAGGTATGTTTTTAATCGATTTTTGATAATCTCTACGTTTTTACAATCGTTGCTTTGAGAACTACAAAACCCATGTATTAATTTTGGGAATTGATGATGTT
Organism: Gossypium bickii; assembly: GCA_025503065.1. Taxonomy (NCBI): domain Eukaryota; kingdom Viridiplantae; phylum Streptophyta; class Magnoliopsida; order Malvales; family Malvaceae; genus Gossypium; species Gossypium bickii. The sequence goes on along the minus strand of CP106711.1, from coordinate 64,811,306 downwards.
CATGAAATGTGCCATTGATGAAATGGTAAACGTTGTGATGAGTTTAGGTGTTTAATGAAAGATATATGTTAAATGAAGATGTTTTGTTCTTGAAGTTTTGATGAATTTAACTAATTAGTGCTATGTTGAGAAAATAGCATTTAGAGGGACTAAATTCTGAATTTGATGAAATATTTGGACTTGTATGAGATACATGAGTATTTGGCTAAACATGGGTATATGTTGATTTTGTATATTTGATGTTTTGAGAAAAATGGACTAAATTGATAAAGTGTGCAAATGTGAGCGCTAAGTTGCAAATAGCCCTAAATGTGTGATTTGGATTGAATTGAATGTGTTGTTAAATAAGAGGGTTAAATTTGAATATGTATAGATCAAGAATCGAAGAAAACAGACTTAGATCGCGGGAAAGCAAAGGTAATCGAATAAACGAGTCCGAACGAATATTCGAATCCGAGGTAAGTCATTATACAAATAAATATGTTTGTATTGAATTATGTATGTTCATTTGACCATTGATAATGATGAATGCTAATGAGATGTTGTGTACATGAATTTCGAGATAAGATCGACATAGTGACAATGTCCGAGAAGTCCCGTACGAACCTAGGAATAGATAGGATTAGCTATGTCATGGCATAGGTGTCTGTTATGTATATCATGTAAGACCACTTCTGGGACGTTGGCATTGATTTGAGATTTCGTGTAAGGCCACGTCTGGGACGTTGGCATCAATATGAGATTTACGTGTAAGACAATGTCTGGAACATCAACATCGTATTGATTCGTGTAAGACCCTGTCTGGGACAGTGGCATCGACATCTAGTTACATGTAAGACCACGTCTGGGACGTTGGCATTGTACGACTATTCTGAGTATTTTGTATATCCTATTAGATTTCGAACGGTTCAACGGGCAATTTCGAGCTACGAACGACTAAGTGAATGTATATCCGTTTTAGGTATGTTTGATAACTACACAAGTTGTGTATGAAAGGTAAGTATCTATGTGAGCTTACTAAGATGAATATGTGAAATAGAAAGATGAGACAATATGTGATTATAGATTAAAATGAGTTATGTTTATATAGATGTGATATTTGAGTTGAAGTATTTGGTATCATATGGCTAAACATATAAATCAATGATTATGAGATGTAGTTGTTATGAGAACTATAAATGATATCTTACCAAATTGAATATGCGTAATATTTGCTAAGTTTATTTGTATATGGCTTACTAAGCTTTTGAAAGCTTACTCTGTGTGTGTGTTCTCTCTATTTTATATATTGTCATAGCTACTGAAGGCTTAGGACCGTCGAGGATTATCATCACACTACCTAAGCTTATTTTGGTATCTTTTGAAATATGTATAAAGCTAGATATGGCATGTATGGACTAGTCATTTTGGTTATCTTTTGAAATGTGTATAATAGCCAGGAGATGTGGCTAGATAAATATTGGTAATATGCTTGAGCATATATATGAAAATGATACAAGTTTTGGTATGGCATGATAGCTTATGACATAGTTAAAGATATGGTGAGCATATGGATGCTTGATGAATGTGTTTGATTGATCAAAGAAGTGAATAAATGAAAAGTATAGATGGATGAATCATCCTTAATTGCTTATGTGTTTAGTTGTACAATTTGGTATGATTGAAGTTGCAATTGTAGGTGAAGATTTGATGACTTCTTCGATATGTTTTGGTTGCAAAATATGCATGAAATGATTTGGTAATTTGCTTGTAGAGATTGACCCTTTTATGGGTGGCATTATGGCCTTGACAATGGCCTAATTTGCCAACACAGTTATGGTACACGAGCGTGCCTAATGGCCGTGGGGAAATGGCAGGATCTAGTTAAGTGTGCAAGCCTAGTGGCTGTATGGAAAAGTTAGTATACATGGCCTGAATTGGCACGGCCAGGACACACGGTTGTGTCTATTAGCCGTGGGAGGCACATGGCCTGCCCACACGGGCATGTGGCTTTTATAACTTAGAAAAAATTTAAATTTTTGATAATTTTTGTATGTGTTTGGCTTAGTCCCGGCCCTACTCTAAAATATGATGAAGGTCTCATTTACCTATTCAAGAGACACTATGATTGCGATTAATGAATGATTGTATGAAATTTCTGTAAATGTTTTTGATCTGTCCAGTAACGCCTTTAACTCTAATCCGACGTCGGACTCGGGTTAGGGGTGTTACATGAAACATCCTAAATTTTACCTTAATGAGAATGTTAAATTATACAAAAAAATTAAGGGTTTAGCTAAGTGGTTATTTGTAACACACCAAACCGCCGAAACACCACAACCGGATCTGGTATGTCACGTAGGAAGATTTTTGTAAAACTTTGCATTCATCTGAAATTTTAAAATCCCTTTTGAAAACTTCAAGTTCAGTAGTTAGCCTGAAAATTCAGTGTTCATTTAATAAAAATTATACTTAAGCCGAATCCTACTTTTAGGTGACGTTTGAAAACACTTGATGTTGCTTTAGTTAACTTGAGATTGTTGTCTATTATCGATTGTGAATTCGTTGGTTAAGTTTTGAGAAAAACTTTCATTTGCATTTTATTTAGAAAACATTTACCGATTGACCTATGAATTAAAGTGTGTAAAGTTCCGACTAAAAATAAACCAAACGTATTAGTGGCCTTATTACATAACAGAATCCCCAAAAATTAAAGAAAAGTAAAGTGCAATTTAATAAAACCGTGCATGGCCACCTCGAAGTCCACCCCAGCCCAAATCCTCGAACTAACAATCACCTGCAAGGGTTAAACAGACGGAATGAGTCACAAAGACTCAGTGTGCAATTAGTCCACATAAACCACAACTGGGCCTCAGCCCCCATATCTCAATCGGCCAAAGCCCAATCAATATAGCATATCAAAATAGTCCATGTGATAGCCCAACCCATCCTAATATTCCATCCTCTACACTCCGCTCCATATATCCATCCTCAACACTCCTGTGGGGATTTCTACAATCAACCCTCCATCCTCTACACTCCTCTTTGGCAGTCATGCTGCTCAAAGTCGATATAATGTGGTCTAGCCACCAATAAAAATGTGACCAAGTCACCGATATACAATGAGGCACCGAGCCATCAAAAATAGTGTGACAGAGTCACCGATATACACATCCCCTTCATATCATGATCATTTCCCGAATCCCATGCACATGCAAACATAGTATATTGAACATATCATATAATATCATACAATTATTATTTAGAGCACATGCACAATCATGCTAACGATAATATTTATCAGGCTTAATCGAAGAACAACTAACCTGGTGTCACAATTTTACCCTTCATGGGTAACTCAATAGGCATTATCGAGTTTTCGGCTTTCAAACAGTTCACGTAAACATTTTATACAAACCAGGAAAAGTGTGGTAATTACACACCTGTATATGAGGAGAAATAAACTCTCAATATTATCGACACTCTCAGAAGAGAGAACAATCGCAATATGTCTATTCAGATCCGAAGCTGGCCCACAACCTGATGGAAAATCTTGAACGGCTGACACTGTACGCCGTTTGAACTTAAGGGTAGGGACTACGAGTCCAACCCCCTCCTTTACTTGACTGGCATTCAAGTCCATGAAAGAACCTTGATCAATAAGATACTATAACGAAACAATGGTTGTTTAACAACAACGTTGGGGTTAAGGCAACGAACGACGAAAAGAAAGGCCGATCGAATAAACTAGAGAGGGATCCCTTACCTTTATTACTAACGCGAATCCACGCGAATCCACCTTACCTTTATATGGAGCGATTGGCACCGGAGTCGTACCAGAAAGTAATTCAATTCCAAATCCTACCTCAGGATATGGAGGCAACCCCGAAAGCTCTTCAGGAAAGGCGTTTACGAATTCTTTTACTGTTCTCACTCCTTCTATAGTGACTTCTTTTGCATCCAAAGCACTAATAAAAGCTAGGAATGCCTTGAAACCTTTTTAAACCATCCTAACAGCCCTTAATGCAGATACCACGTTAGACATATAATCCCTTCTTGCTCCTATCACAACCACCTCTTTATCCTCTGGAGTTCTCAACACCATTCGCTTATTCGTACAATCCAAATTGGCACGATGCTTAACCAGCCAATCCATGCCTAAGATAAGGTCAAATTCTCTCAATGGTAACTCCATCAAGTCTGCTGGGAATACTATTCCTTGAATTTCTAAAGGCACATCCCTAAACATCTTGTTCACTACTACGGATTGTCCTAAAGGGCTAACCACATTTATCTCTCTAGTAGCAATCTCAGATTCTATACTTAAAGTCTCAGATACAGTGCAGGCAACATATGAATGGGTCGATCCAATATCAATCAAAGCAAGAAATGGCTTATCAACTATAAGAAACGTACAGGTTATAAAGTCCGGTGCGTCGCCGTCCTCTCACCGCCGTGCTGCATAGACTAAACCCAACTATCTTGCATATGTATCACTAACACCCCTGCCCGGTGCTCCATGACCTCGACCAAAACCATTCCCCCTTGATCAAACCACGACCTCTCGGCATCTGCTGTCCACCTCTTCCCGACTGCACATAAGCCTGACCTACAGTCCGTGCCCTGGTCATTTATTGCAGACAATTCCTTATTAGATGATCCTTCAACACACACTTGAAACATCCCCTATCTCTTCCCCAGCACTCTCCTGAATGTGATTTCCTACACCGAGCACACTGTCGAAACTGTCTAATAGCAACTGGCATTGCAACTCGACCCGGCCCATCAACCCTAGGCCTCTTCTGGAAACCCCCAGATGACCATGAAGATCCATAACTCCTCTTATTTTTACCTCTATCCTTATCCCTATTTTGCCTTTCAGTCCGCTTTACCTCCTCGACTATCTTAGCCTTTTCAACTAGGATAGCAAAATCCCTCTCCCGCTGCGGAGCTAGCAACATTCTCAACTCGTCTTGCAGCCTATCTTCGAACTGTACGCAACGCTCATAATCGGTCGTAACTATCCCTCGGATGTAACGGCTCAACCGCAGAAATTTTGCCTCGTACTCAGCCACAGATTTACCCCCTTGTACCAGATTCAGAAATGTTTTCCTCTGAGCATCCACATAACTTGCCCCAACATATTTCCTTTGAAATGCAGTTTTGAAGAAATCCCAGTCAATACGATCCGCTGGAGTACTCTCTCTTACTGTGAGCCACCATTGATATGCCTCGTCCCGAAGAAGAGACTGCTCTTTTCAATTTCTCCTCTGCGGTGCAGTCTAAATCATCCATAATCCGCTCGACTGCCTCCAGCAAATACTCAGCTACATTTGGGGCCATACCAGAAATACCTTTAAACATTTCAGCCCCGTTTGCTCGAAGTCGCTCAGGAATAGACTTTCAAGATACTGTCCTAGTGCTTGCCCCAGCAACTCCCTCCAGCACACGTAGCATTGCTTGAGACAGGGCATCATCCCCACCAGTTCTATCTTGAGATCCTGCTTCTGCCATAGGTGACGCTGGCGCCTCACCTTTAGGCTCATGCCTTACTTCCGAAAACTCAGCCTCTATACCTCGGCCTCTACCACGGCCGCGTGCAATACGTCCACGTCGTCTAGCACTCATGTCTAACGTTTAGTCTTAATCTGATTACAATTTTATGCATTAGCATTTCTTTTCACTGTTTATTAACGAGTAGCTTTATGAAAATAGAGTTATAAGTAGTTTTTCGCAAAACACAAGTATACCTAAAGGTTTCCATTTCTAAAGTAGAGTTGCTTAATTCTAAATTTCATAGCACAACATATCTGTTTCATGCAATTCACCCAACTCAGTCAGAAAAACTTACCGTACGGTCTTGGTGCCGGAGACTCGGGTGCCATACTTCCAGAAAACATGTACCTATATATATTTTCTTTCTAAACCATCTTTAAATCAAATTTGGAAAATATTTTGAACTTAAAAACCCATAGCTGAGTTTTGCAACCGGCTTTGATACCAAAATTGTAATACCCCAAACTCGGCCCAAACTACACGACCTGATCTGGTATGTCACGTAAGAAGATTTTTGTAAAACTTTGCATTCATCTGAAATTTTAAAATCCCTTTTGAAAACTTTAAGTTCAGTAGTTCCCCTAAAAATTCAGTGTTCATTTAATAAAAATTATACTTAAGCCGAATCCGACTTTTAGGTGACGTTTGAAAACACTTGATGTTGCTTTAGTTAACTTGAGATCGTTGTCTATTATCGATTGTGAATTCGTTGGTTAAGTTTTGAGAAAAACTTTCATTTGCATTTTATTTAGAAAACATTTACCGATTAACTTATAAATTAAAGTGTGTAATGTTCCGACCAAAAATAAGCCAAACATATTAGTGGCCTTATTACATAACAGAATCCCCAAAAATTAAAGAAAAGTAAAGTGCAATTTAATAAAACCGTGCATGGCCACCTCGAAGTCCACCCCAGCCTAAATCCTCGAACTAAGAATCACATGCAAGGGTTAAATAGAAGGAATGAGTCACAAAGGCTCAGTGTGCAATTAGTCCACATAAACCACAAGTGGGCCTAAGCCCCTATATCTCAATCGGCCAAAGCCTAATCAATATAGCATATCAAAATAGTCCATGTGATAACCCAACCCATCCTAATATTCCATCCTCTACACTCCGCTCCATATATCCATCCTCAACACTCCTGTGGGGATTTCTACAATCAACCCTCCATCCTCTACACTCCTCTTTGGCAGTCATGCTGCTCAAAGTCGATATAATGTGGTCTAGCCACCAATAAAAATGTGACCAAGTCACCGATATACAATAAGGCACCGAGCCATCAAAAATAGTGTGACAGAGTCACCGATATAAACTTCCCTTTCATATCATTATCATTTCCTGAATCCCATGCACATGCAAACATAATTTATTAAACATATCATATAATATCATACAATTATTATTTAGAGCACATGCACAATCATGCTAACGACAATATTTATCAGGCTTAATCAAAGAACAACTAACCTGGTGTCACAATTTTACCCTTCATGGGTAACTCAATAGGCATTACCGAGTTTTCGACTTTCAAACAGTTCACGTAAACATTTTATACAAAAAAGGAAAAGTGTGGTTGTTACACAGCTGTATACGAGGAGAACTAAACTCTCAATATTATCGACACTCTCAGAAGAGAGAACAACCGCAATTTGTCTATTCAGATCTGAAGCCGGCTTACAACCCGGTGGAAAATCCCGAACGGCTGACACTGCGCGCCGTTTGAACTTAGGGGTAGGGACTATGAGTCCAAACCCCTCCTTTACTTGACTGGCATTCAAGTCCATGAAAGAACCTTGATTAATAAGATACTATAACGAAACAACGGTTGTTTAACAACAATGTTGGGTTAAGGCAACGAACAATGAAAAGAAAGGCCGATCGAATAAACTAGAGAGGGATCCCTTACCTTTATTACTAACGCGAATCCAGCTGATTGCTTGAACAGGAACCCTTGGCAACCAAGAACTCTTAGCAGCTCCCTATTAGATATTCGGCCATTAGCAAAAAGAGATGAAAGAAAGAATAAAAATATGTTACCACGAGAAGTACTTTGGTATGATAGAGAACCCCCCTCAGTTATGGAAGAAAGAGTGATCGATTGCCAAAAGAGAGTAGGGGAGATGTAAAGAAATTGAAAAAAAATCTATCTTACCTTAAACCAAGAGAAGCCGAATGATGCCCCAAAGATTCGGCACAAGTCACTAAAGCCAAGAAGGTTCGGCTTAAGGATGATATCTCTAGGAGAAGAAAAGAGAAACAAACAGTCACAGATTTGGCTCACAAGGGATAAATGATACGGGTTTGTTTATCACAAGAGAGTTTCGGGTCAAGAGTAAAATAAGAGAGTGACAAAAATAAAAGAAGAAACAGGAAGAGAAAGATTCGGCTAAGGTATTAGGGTGTCAAAGAAAATGGATGAATCTAGGATATGATTCGGTCAAGAGAAGAAAGAAATGAAAAGAACAAATGGAGTGAAAAGAGAGTAAACATAATTGGCACAAAAGAAACGATGTGAAAAGAAGAAGAATCAGCTAGGAGATTTGGCACTGCCCACAAGTGAAAAAGAACGAAATAGAAAGAGATGGAGGAATGCAACAACAAGCAACTATTTGGAAGAATTTCGGCACCTCACCCTAGTTGACCGAAAATGCTAATCAAGCATAATTTGCCTATCAACCCAAAAAGAAGATTCGGCCCCTAGCAACAAAGCTTAAATCGCACACACACAACCTTCCCCCACCTTTCCTCAATTCGGCCACCACTCTTCCTCTCTCCAAATCCTACGATTTTCTCCACCCTTTACTTTCCATCCCACATTTGAAATCACCTAACCATCTTGACCCATTCAAACCTCCTACATCTTCTCTTGTCCACTCTTTCAAAACATTTGACCCATTCAACTCCCACTCTTCAAAGTCCAAGCCGAAACCACCAGCTCTCCATCCCAACGCCAAAATAAACTCCAAAAAGGTAAACTATGAGACTCGAACCTGCTCCCACCTCCTCCAAGCTCCCCTTGAGGCCTCATCCCCCTTGCTTCCTAGGCGTCACCTTGCCACTCTACCACATCTCTTTTTGTGTTATTGATCACGCACAATTACACATAAGACCTACTCCCACAAGCTTTCCTCTAAAGCTCCCTAAAATAAAAATTTAACCAAGGCTCTGGCTCGAACCCGAGCCTTCCTAAGACCTCCAAACATTTCCAAATGGCAAGTGAAACAAGCCAAACACACAGAAACATGAAATGTAGAACCCCCTAACTTGGGATGTTACATTATTAATTTGAGGTCCCAAGTTCAAATCCCCTCCCTTACAAAATAATTTAATTTTGTAAAAATCCCTTGTTTTTAATATGTGTATCGTACATACCGTTGTAAACCTAGGTATAAATGTTAATTTTAAACAAAATAATCAGACTTTAATCCTTTTCTTCTCCACTTTATTCGTCCCTCTCTTTCTCTCCCTCTCCTTGGTTTCAATTTTTCTTTTCTCCATTCTTACTGTTACCCATAACCATCATCTAGCATCTTTTTCTTTTCTTTTTGCCACAAGATTTTGCATCATCTCCTCCATCACCTTGCTGCCATTTTTCCCTAATTAAATCAGCTCCAAATCTGGAATCTTGAACCTCCAAGATCGATTCCTAGCATTTCCTAGAAGTGCCATTGCCGCCCCTATCATTTAGCTTGTGTAAAATCTTTTTTCCTCTCGATTTCTTGTTAAATTTTGATAAATAAAAACCTAAATTTCTAGATCCAGAATTTGGGGGATTTTTAAGGATTTGATGGGTATTTTTTCATCTTTTTAATCGATTCCAAATATGGTTTTAAATCAACCCCAAATTGGCCATCGCAGGTGGTGGTGTGCAGGCCTATGGGAAAGAAAAAGGGCTATTTTTCTTTAATTATTTCCCATATTTTTCCAGCATGATTTTGGGTTCTTGTACCCCTATTAATCAGCCTTTAATCACATGTTAAGGGAAAATTATTCTTGATCAATCGGCAATTCAGATCTGATAATTAGGGAAGCACAACTGTAGGGAATCGTAAACTAGTTTGTTGTTTCGACATAGATTTTGGGAAAAAAGGTTATGGATTGATTAAATAAAGGATTTTAATCAAGATTAACTACTAATTTTCCATTATTTAAATGTGTTAGGTGTTGACCTGAATGCTCCAAATTAACAGTAAAGTCGAAAGATGCTCACGCGTACGATTCGCATGAAAATAGTGTAAGAAATCGAACTATTTGAATTCGAAAAATAGGTGTAATTGTGACGATTGGATTGAACCCATAAGTGGGTGTTTAGGGGCCATTTAAGAGGTGTATTAACTGAGTTCTATACTGATTTTTCTTTAATTTAATTTAATTTAGGTCTATTTTAAAGTTTATTAAAGAAACAACAATATTCACTAGTGTGTTGCGAAAGAGTGTAAATAAGGTGTGTGACCTAAATTCAATAATTTATTTGGTAATAATAATTATTATGATTTAATTGATGTTTTAGCTTGCTGATTGGGCTTGGCTTAATAGGTAAGTAATTAAATTTGTAAGTGGCTGAATTAGGTATGTTTTGAGCCCTAACTATTTGGCATTTATTGCTAGTTTGACTGAATGATTGAATGATTGACATTTTCATGAATGTTTGGTTACTTTAATATATGTTTGGGTTGTATGTATAACATGATTATGAATGAAATAAGGCTTATTCATGATATATTCGTACAAGTGATTTTTTATGATATGTTCGAAGGACTGCTATACGTGCACACAAAGACAAGTCGTAAATAAGCATGAAATTGTGATTTGTTGAATGATACCATTTTATTGGTAAATTGAAAGTTGGAATATTATTTCCATTCATTGAAAGTATTTGATAATTGAGGGCATATATTGAAAATTCCAATTAATGTGAAAGTATTGATTTTTTGCTATGTATGAGATTGTATGACATATTGCATGTGCATTAGGGCGAGTTATTTTGTAGTTGACGAAGGAGTTCTATGGAGTACTAGCGGCATATTAAGTTTGCATTTATATGTAGTTAGTGCACTACACTTGGAGTACTGAGGGGATTGCCGATTTTATCGCATTATATGTTATTCTGCAGATTTTCTGCATTTATGTTATATGGTGGTTTCTACCGCATCGAGTTTTTGTTGCATATGTTGGAGTTTGGCAGACGGGTTCTGGGGAACACGTAGTGTCTAGTGGATGGTTTGGGTAGGAACTCACATGTGCATTATGTCATGATCATGTTACATAAGAATGTTATTATTGATGTTAATTGTGTTATTTGGTTCTGTGAGAAAATGTCTGAATGTATGTAATATGCTTGATTGTTTAGTCTCACACTGAGCTTGTTAAACTGACCTCATTACTTCAACTTCTCAAGAAATGAACGAAATTAGGATCGGATTTGGTATGCAGATGTACGATAGACTTCAAACTCGTTTTTACACTATTATTTTTATTTATATTTATATTAAAATTTTCCTAGTATTATTTGGGTTTTGGACTGTAAAATTATTTGAACTATGGTTTGGACTATTTTTGTTTTGGAGTTTTCATGGACGCATGGTTTTCATATTTGGGATGAAATATTTATTATGTAACATCCCGAAATTGGGCCTAGTAGGATTGGGCCAATTGGACATTGGGCTTTAGGAAAAATTTTGAGTATCATCTTGTTACTTGTGTTAGCTCGAGTATGATTTTTATTATGTGCTTAGTATAGTTTTGTGAAGGCTTGGATTTATTTTATGAAGTTAGAATAATTTTTAGTTTGAAGAATTTAGTGAAGTGGATTAAGTGAACCTGACACTTAAGTTAATTTAGGTGTTAAATTAAAGCACATGTGGAGTTAGTGGTAAGGTGGCTTTGGCGCATGGATGGTTGCTTGAGGGAAATGGTTCGAGTATCATGGAATACATTTTGAAGACTTTATTTTTATGTATCCTAGCATTAAGTGTCGGTCAAGCTCTAATTAAGGTAAGTTGGACTTTTAATTTTTATGGCAAGTTGAATAATTAGTTTAGGAAAGCTTGAACTTTGGGAAAGGAATCTTAAGATTTACGGAAGGATGGGGGGACAAAAGGCTTGGCTTAAGGAAGTTGTTTTGGAAACTCTCCTATGGCTAATTATTCATGTATGTGGACGGCATGTGTGGCTGGGGGGGGGTTTAGTTGGCCAATTTTAGCATTTTGTGGTTTTTGTGCATCTTTTGCATTTTTCTTTTCCTCCCCAAAGCTCTCCTCCTTAGCCGAATATGTTCTTGGCAATAAGGTGAATTTTGTTGTAGTTTTGGCCTTCTTTCTTTGTTTTGTGTCTTAACCAAAAACCCTTTGAACTTTACCAAATTTTCTCTAATGCACCAAAGTGAGCCATAGCCGAATGTCCATTGGTGTTGTTGATTTTTCCTCTTAGGCTTTTGGCCGAATCTTCTTTGGAACCTCCCTCTCATTTTTTAATTCTTTGTAGCCGAAAACAACCTCTCTTGTTCTCATCTCTCTTTTTCATATTGTTCAAAATCCACATTTCTTCTTTTATCTTTCATTTGTATACTTTGGCCGAATCACTCATTGACCATAAGAGTCATTTGTTACTTTTCATTTCTTCTCTCTTTCTCCTCATCTTTGCCGATTCTATTTTTGTGTTTCATCCCTATTCTTTTTCTTTTCTTTTACCTTGCTAGACCAAAACTTCTCTCTTCTATTTTCACCATTGCCGCAACACCATAAACCTACTATCTCTCTTTTCTTTTTCTTGTTATGTTGTTAAAGCCGAAACACATCACCATCTAGCCAATTTCTTCATCTATTTCTCCCGTGAACGTTAGATTTTGGGCATTCATATGGGTTTGAAAAGAGTCGTGAATAGTGTTTGGAAGAGGGGTGGTTCTGCTATACCCTCAAATTTCAAACGAAGGGCTGTGTCAGGAGTCTGAGACTTTCCACCGGGATATAGACCCTTTGCCAGTGAAGATCGATTATTTGAAGTCGTACGTACTCCCGAGCCATTGTTTGTTCGTGGTTCTTTATCGGGTTATGAACCATCAATTGGAGTGAAATTGCATATAGTTGTTGTTCGGGATTCCGAGGGTAAGGATTTAGATTACTTATCATTTGTATAGTTTTATGAATATTAGTGTTCTAATCAAGAGTGATAAATATTTAGGTATCGACGAGCGTGAAAGTATAGTTCTCACTGTTATCAGGTGCGTAGTTATCGCACTGTTCTCTTGATGTGTGTATGTGTTATATATATAAATATGTATATGATGTGCATGGTTGCCGAATTAATGGCTAAAAAGAGTGGATGCCCATGTTGGGTAATCAATTGACAAGGTTAGTATTTTATAATTTCAATTTACATATGATACATGTATGAAAATGTGATGGCATGTGATATATGCTAATTTTAATGATATTGTGGCATGATACATGGGACTTGGGATGTGACTATCGAAGGAAAGGGTGTACATTATGTACGTGGTCTGATGTTAGCCTTGTGCTACATTGGCGCTTGATGGTGGCTATGTGCTTCATCAAGGAAGGTGTTGGCTAGGTGCCCATCTCGGCAGTTGATAGCTCTGTGCATCACCGTAGATTGAGAATGACCTCGAGTCACCTCGTGGATACAGATATGTGGATCACTATGTGATCGGTGGCTTAGCCACGGCCTTGGGCAGCAAGTCTGCCAAGGTAAGATATGAGGATCATTATTTGATCGGTGGATTAGCCACGGCCTTGGGCAGGGAGTCTGCTAAGGTAGGTGTAACGGATGGACACGAGGTTGGGTTGGGCTTCATTTTGCATATTTATGTATGTGGACTGTGTGGATTTGGGCCAAGCCCATATGTGGGGACATGTGTAATAACTATGCACTCGAGTCTGTTTGACTCACCCAATTTTTCTCAAACCTTACAGTGATGCATAAAGCTTGGACCGGGTTGGAGTGGATACGAGGTGGCCCATGCAGAAGTTATTTTCCTTATTTTATATATTATATATTTTCAAAATTTGCGAATATTTGGTTATTGTAATAAGGGCCATTTTAAAGGATTTGAAGTTTATTATTATGTTTTAAAATGGATTGAAAATTTTTATTATTTGGATATGTTTTATTTTTAGTAACTCATATCTTAAAGATATATGTTAAAATTACAAATCGAAGGATTTGTAACAACTTGATTTTATTTGGGATTATAAATATACAATGTTTTATTAAAGAAAATAAATTTTTATGTTTTCACTCTAAGTCAAAATATTTTTCAAACATTTTCCACAGTGGCATTCTAAATTCGGCCGTGGCGTATGGGCCGGGTTTGGGGGTGTTACAAATTGGTATCAGAGCCTGGTTTAAAACTCAGCTTTGAGGGTTTTGGGCCCAAAAACATTTTCTTAAGATGGGCTTTTCAAAGATTTGGGCTTTCATAAATTTTTCAGGTTTATTCTGGCATGGCATCTGTATCTCCGACCCGAAGTCCACCAGGTAAGTACCTCTAATTGTTGTGTGAATTATTATATGATTGGTATGTGGGTATGATGGCAACGTAGATTAGTATATTAAGTTATTGAACTTTAGGATTAGCTTACTCCAACACAGAATTGCATAAAACTTTAAATGCCTTATTAAACAAACCTGTGACTAAGTCGCCGAGTTAGGGTGTGGCAACCATTGTGCGCATGTCTAGGATTGGTTTCGGTGGGAGCTTGGTATTTAAGCAGTCCTAGTGACTCACCTCCTCTCCACTCGAATCCTAGCTGGTGCGTAGTAACGGTTCACCCTAACCAAGAGGACTTATTCACGGGCTAAACCGATAACTAAAACCCGAAAGGGGCTAGTCATACTGTTTTATAAAAACCTTAAGTTTTCAAAATTACTCCTTTGATTTGTAAAACCATTTTATACTTGGAAAATTTTTTTCGAAATATTTCTGATTTACAAAATTACCCAAATACCCCTGGGTGTAAAATTACCAAAATGCCCTTAGTTTATAAAATTACCATACTACCCACGACTTTTGTAAAAATATTCTTACTTTACAAAAATACCAAAAACTTCTATTTTACAAAATACTAAGATACCCTGATTTGGAAAAAAAAATTTCTAAAATGCCCCTGATTTCCAAAATTACCAAAATAACTCCGATTTCTGAAATTTCTGCAATACCTTGATTTGGAAAATCTTTCTTTCAAAATACCCACGAGTTTGGAAAATTTTGAAATGACTTTTGTGATTTTCAAATTCACCCCGATTTATTACCAAAATACCCTATAGGAAAAATGACGAATTTACCCCTGGTTGGGGAGATGGATGGAATGCTCAAGAAAGTGTCGCGGATGAATGGATGTGTTTTTATTGATGAATGTGAGTGTGATTCTCTGAATTAGAATAGTGAACTTGAACTAGAAATTTTGATTGATCGAAAGAACAACTTCTGAAAACTTTGTTTCATAAAATAGTTCGCGCATAAACAAGTGGAACAAAAGTATTAATGCATAAAACTTCTTAACCGGATTAAATCGCGATGTTAGATATGAGTTCTAGGGGACGTGGTTGTCGTGGACGCGGTAGAAGCAAAATGGCTATGTCGGAACCATCGCTAGTGAAGTATCTAGAACCTTGAGTGTGAACTTGGAGACTGTACTTAGAAAGTATATTGGTTTTATTAAGATCAGAGTGTGCAGCAAGAGCATAGTGTGGTGAGATAGGATGTAGGACTGTTAGTTAGTTGGAAATTTCGAGGACGAAATTTCTTTAAGGAGGGTAAACTGTAACATCCCAAAATTGGGCCTAGTAGGATTGGGCCAATTGGACATTGGGCTTTAGGAAAAATTTTGAGTATCATTTTGTTACTTGTGTTAGCTCGAGTATGATTTTTATTATGTGCTTAGTATAGTTTTGTGAAGGCTTGGATTTATTTTATGAAGTTAGAATAATTTTTAGTTTGAAGAATTTAGTGAAGTGGATTAAGTGAACCTGACACTTAAGTTAATTTAGGTGTTAAATTAAAGCACATGTAGAGTTAGTGGTAAGGTGGCTTTGGCGCATGGATGGTTGCTTGAGGGAAATGGTTCGAGTATCATGGAATACATTTTGAAGACTTTATTTTTATGTATCCTAGCATTAAGTGTCGGTCAAGCTCTAATTAAGGTAAGTTGGACTTTCAATTTTTATGGCAAGTTGAATAATTAGTTTAGGAAAGCTTGAACTTTGGGAAAGGAATCTTAAGATTTATGGAAGGATGGGGGGACAAAAGGCTTGGCTTAAGGAAGTTGTTTTGGAAACTCTCCTATGGCTAATTGTTCATGTATGTGGACGGCATGTGTGGCTAGAGGGGTTTAGTTGGCTAATTTTAGCATTTTGTACTTTTTGTGCATCTTTTGCATTTTTATTTTCTTCCCCAAAGCTCTCCTCCTTAGCCGAATATGTTCTTGGCAATAAGGTGAATTTTGTTGTAGTTTTGGCCTTCTTTCTTTGTTTTGTGTCTTAACCAAAATCCCTTTGAACTTTACCAACTTTTCTCTAATGCACCAAAGTGAGCCATAGCCGAATGTCCATTGGTGTTGTTGATTTTTCCTCTTAGGCTTTTGGTCGAATCTTCTTTGGAACCTCCCTCTCATTTTTTAATTCTTTGTAGCTGAAAACAACCTCTCTTGTTCTAATCTCTCTTTTTCATATTGTTCAAAATCCACATTTCCTCTTTTATCTTTCATTTGTATACTTTGGCCGAATCACTCATTGACCATAAGAGTCATTTGTTACTTTTCATTTCTTCTCTCTTTCTCCTCATCTTTGTCGATTCTATTTTTGTGTTTCATCCCTATTCTTTTTCTTTTCTTTTACCTTGCTAAGACCGAAACTTTTCTCTTCCATTTTCACCATTGCCGCAACACCATAAACCTACTATCTCTCTTTTCTTTCTCTTGTTATGTTGTTAAAGCCGAAACACATCACCATCTAGCTAATTTCTTCATCTATTTCTCCTGTGAACGTTAGATTTTGGGCATTCATATGGGTTTGAAAAGAGCAGTAAATAGTGTTTGGAAGAGGGCTGGTTCTGCTATACCCTCAAATTTCAAACGAAGGGCTGCGTCAGGAGTCCGAGACTTTCCACCGGGATGTGGACCCTTTGCCAGCGAAGATCTTTTTTATGAAGTCATACGTACTCCCGAGCCATTGTTTGTTCGTGGTTCTTCATCGGGTTATGAACCATCAATTGGAGTGAAATTGCATATAGTTGTTGTTCGGGATTCCGAGGGTAAGGATTTAGATCGCTTATCATTTGTATAGTTTTATGAATATTAGTGTTCTAATCAAGAGTGATAAATATTTAGGTATCGACGAGTGTGAAAGTATAGTTCTCACTGTTATCAGGTGCGTAGTTATCGCACTGTTCTCTTGATGTTTGTATGTGTTATATATATAAATATGTATATGATGTGCATGGTTGCCGAATTAATGGCTAAAAAGGGTGGATGCCCATGTTGGGTAATCAATTGACAAGGTTAGTATTTTATAATTTCAATTTACATATGATACATGTATGAAAATGTGATGGCATGTGATATATGCTAATTTTAATGATATTGTGGCATGATACATGGGACTTGGGATGTGACTATCGAAGGAAAGGGTGTACATTATGTACGTGGACTGATATTAGCCTTGTGCTACATTGGCGCTTGATGGTGGCTATGTGCTTCATCAAGGGAGGTGTTGGCTAGGTGCCCATCTCGGCGGATGATAGCTGTGTGCATCACCGTAGATTGAGGATGACCTCGAGTCACCTCGTGGATACAGATATGTGGATTACTACGTGATCGGTGGCTTAGCCAAGGCCTTGGGCAGCAAGTCTGCCAAGGTAAGATATGAGGATCATTATTTGATCGGTGGATTAGCCACGGCCTTGGGCAGGGAGTCTGCTAAGGTAGGTGTAACGGATGGACACTAGGTTGGGTTGGGCTTCATTTTGCATATTTATGTATGTGGACTGTGTGGATTTGGGCCAAGCCCATATGTGGGGACATGTGTAATAACTATGCACTGAGTCTGTTGACTCACCCAATTTTTCTTAAACATTACAGGTGATGCATAAAGCTTGGACCGGGTTGGAGTGGATACGAGGTGGCCCATGCAGAAGTTATTTTCCTTATTTTATATATTATATTTTTTCAAAATTTGCGAATATTTGGTTATTGTAATAAGGGCCATTTTAAAGGATTTGAAGTTTATTATTATGTTTTAAAATGGATTGAAAATTTTTATTATTTGGATATGTTTTATTTTTAGTAACTCATATCTTAAAGATTTATGTTAAAATTACACATCGAAGGATTTGTAACAACTTGATTTTATTTGGGATTATAAATATACAATGTTTTATTAAAGAAAATAAATTTTTATGTTTTCACTCTAAGTCAAAATATTTTTCAAACATTTTCCACAGTGGCATTCTAAATTCGGCCGTGGCGTATGGGCCGGGTCTGGGGTGTTACATATTATATGTTGGAATTGGAATAAGCATGTCACTTGGCTAAATTAATAGTTGGGAATTTTATTCATTTTACCGTTGCAAATAATATAATCAAAATGTTTTCCTTCAAGGGCGATGTTGTGCAATGTTTTCTAAAAACCACGTCAGTTCTGCTAATCTAACTTAATAAAGTTTGATTTAATTAAATGAACATTTTTCCAAAATTAAAAAAGGTAATCGTGAATTTATTAAAAGAGAGTGTTTTGGAGGTTTCAACTATCGATGGAGTAGGATCAAAGCTTAGGTGTCCAATGTGACTTTCACGATTCGGCCATAACGTCTAGGTTGGGTTTGGGATGTTACATATCCAATGTTGTATATAAATGCATGCATTTCAAACTTACAATGTTTAATTATTTCCAAATATTATTATCTCATTCATGCACAATTTAACACTTCTCACATATCATTTATTACCATCACAATTAAGCTCATTTGTTTACTTTCATTTTAACACTTCAATTATTTCCGAGCCTAAGAGCTCTTCCATACTTATTCGACCCCTAGAATTCGTTTTTGGTTATTCTGCATATTGATAAATATCTCGATTCAATATCATTTCTTTACTTACAATATTTAACTAATTTAAATCTTTATAAATCTATTAACTTGTCATGGGCTCAGAATGGACACAAAGATCCAATCAACACAACAATATGATTCGATCAGTCATAATAAACTATTAATTCATTTTATAACTCTTCTATTATTTCCCTCCTCCTCCTCCTGTAACATCCTAAAATTTGAATTTTTATATGTTGCATTATTTTGGTGCTCAGCTAGTTCATTTATCCTATATGTGTGTTAAAATAGTCCTGAGAAGGTTCGGGATTTAATTAGATTTTGGAATAAATTTTGGTAAATAGAACTTTATTGAAGTGGAACAAGTAACCTTGATGTTTAAGGAAATTAAGTGGCAAAAGTTAGCATAAGATGAGCTAGTAGTAAAGAGGAGTTGGTGCCATAAGCATACTTAGAGGGAAGAGGTTCGAATCCCTTGTTATGCATGAGAATTTTTTTAATTTTTTTTTGGCACTCGTCTAGCATGTGTCAGCCAAGCTTTATTTTTGGAAAGTTGGACTTTTAGTTTATGGCAAGGTGGCTAATGGATTAAGGCAAGAATTGAACTTAAGGTAGGGAATCATGAGGTTATGGTATGTAGGGGAACACAAGGCACATTTTAAGGAATGTGTTTTGGAAAGTTTGGAATGGCCAAACTTTGACTTTGGTGTCCATGTATTTGGATGGCTTTAGGGGCTAGAGGGGTGACCGATTTTGTTGAAGGCTTTGGTAAGGATGTGTAGCTAGTTGGTCATTCTCTTTTGGTCATTTTATGCTTTTTACAAAAGCATTTTTCTTTCATCTTTCTCTCCCTAGCCGAATGCACATTGAGCATTGGTGAGCACCTTTTGTTTTTCTTCTTTTGGTCATTTCATTTTGACCATTTGGTCTTATTTTGCCTAACCTCTCAAGTCATTTTTCCCTAGTGCCGAAAACACCAAAACTTGAAGGCCATTTTTCTCTTTTTCTTTTCTTCTCCATTGCCAAATGTTCTCTAGCATCAAACCTCTCTCTTTGCTCCTTCTTCACCTTTGAAAACCGAAACACAAACCTCTCATCCTCTTTTTTCTTTCTTTCTCTTTCTTTTTCTCCATCTTGTTCATTCTTACGAACATATTTCTCCCTTTTATATTTTCACCATGGCAGAATGTCAATGACTATCTTCATAACCGAATTTTTCATTTCACAAATACGTCTTCTCAACCATTTTTCTATTCAAACTTTGAACAATCGGTAAGAATCCTCTTTATTTGTTTTGTTATTTGTTTGCTTATTTGCCAAACCCATAAGTTGGCTTGGGAAAGCCTTTTTGACCAAAGTTATCTCGTAATCACTAGAATTCGGATCAAAAACCTTCAAGGTGAGAGTTCTTCACAGTTTTCACGATCATCCTTTATTTATTAAGATGATTAACAGTATCGAAAGGAGTAATTGATTCTTATATATAGGGATTTATTCGTGGATCACTCGAAACATCGTGGTAAGCCTATCTATACCATTTCTTTAAGTCAATACTTTAGTATATTATCGATTTACTAAAGATCTAACGAATGGAGGCCCTTAGTGACGTTCTAAAAGGGAAATCTAGTGGTGTTTCCAAAAGGAGTGGTTTGGCGTTCTCCACTTCTAGATTCAAAGAAGGGCTGTTTCGGTAATCTGAGACTTTCCACAGGGTTGTGGACCCTCATCTGGTGAAAATCAGTTATTCGAAGTTGTTCATAGTTCTGAGCCATTAGCTGTTTGGGGTTTCGCAACGGGTTATGGACCGTCAACCGGGGAAAACCGGTAAATCATAGTTATTCGTGATTTCGAGGGTAAAAATCCTAGACGCTTTATCTTAGAATAAATTACTATAGTGTTAATGATCTAATTGAGCGTTAAAAATATTCTAGGTGCTGACGATCAAGAAAGTGTAGTGCTCACCGTAATCAGGTGTGTAAACCTCGCATCGTATCCCATGGGTTAGATGACTATATCGTAGTAATCGTTGGATTAAATCACAAGTTAGTGAAATCGGGCAATATAGTATATTTATCACTCTAATGGTAAAAACTATGAAATTGATATTAAGACCGTGAAAATTACGAAATTACCATTAATGGGCTAAATCGATAAGTGTGATTAAATGGGCCTTATGTGATAGGTGATAAATGACCTATATGGGATATTTGATAATTGGGCCATATATGATATTTGATAATTGGGCCATATGTGATGTTTGATAAATGGGCCAAGTGTGATATGAGATTATATAGACCAAAATGTGTAATGGGCCAGATTGTAATAATTTGAATAATGGGCCTTATGTTGGAATAATTATATGAATGGATTGTTATGCATATTATATACATGATTGCATGGGTTGGGCTTTTTGACAAAGAGAAGTTCTGGTAGCTTTGCTACAAAATTCTGATGGCTTCGTGCCCAGTTTGATATATGGCTTTGTGCCCAATTTAATATATGGCTTCGTGCCCAGTTTAATATATGGCTTCGTGCCCAGTTTAATATACGGCTTCGTGCCCAGTTTGATATATGGCTTCGTGCCCAGTTTGGTGTGTTGGCGGGGTGGGTGACTAAAGCTCCCCACAGGTGTACTGGTTGGTACGGGTGGTGTGTAGCGGATGGAAATTTAGGTTTGGTTTTGGGAATTGCATATCACATGCATTTTATTTGTAACGCCCCAAACCCGGCCCAAACACCATGATCGGATCTGGCATGTCACTAAGAAGATTTAGTAAAACATGTCGCGTTTTTGGAAAACAATCGTTGAGTATAAACAAGTATGCCGAAAAACTTAATAATTTGGATAGTTTGTAGAAGATATAAATTTTCATTTAAATACCTTTATGAATTAAAAACCAAAATATAGTACATGCCTTAACTTAATTGAAACGAAAAAAATAATCTAAATGTCTAGTAATAATAAAAGCCCAAAACAAATAAAAATATAAAGCGAGTGGCCCGAGGCCTTATTACAATGAAATTTAAAACCCACTAACTGAAAATATTCAAAATTAATAAACTAGTAAAGTCTTTTGCTGAATCAAAATAATCTCTCGCATGGCCACCTTGCGCTCCTCTCAAACCCGGTCCGATACACTAGGTGCTACTTGAAAGATGTTAAATAATGGGGTGAGTCGCGAGACTCAGTGTGCAACCCTCGTGCACCATCAGATTGGGCCTTAACCCCACAGAACAGATAACAGAGTATAATATATCAGAAAAATATGCAAAGCCCAACCCAATCCTAGGTTTCCATCCGCTACACACCACCCTTACCTACCGATCACACCATTGGGGATTTCTACAATCAACCCACAACGCTACACACCATCGATGGCAGTCATGCTGCAGATAGCTGCTCATCGTCAGATCATGGCAATAGCCACTACAACAGATCATGGCATTAGCCACTACAATATATCATGGCAAAAGCCACTACAACAGAACACTTCCCCTTTCATCAATCACCCAACCCCATGCAATCACAGAAATCGGCATACATATAAAACATATCATCTCAACAGAAACATCCACCTATAAATGACAGAAATCACTAACCTGGTGATTCGCTTTTACCCTCCTTGGGTTTTCAACCATTATGCCGGGATTTTGGCATTTAACAGTATATAAACAGATTTATTTACACATACTAACAGACAATCTAAATGGTGTGAGAAGTTACATACCTGATAACATGTAGTACTACTCTCTATGTCGATACCCTCGCTAATCGGATCTACTACTCCTTGTCTACAACTTTGCTCAAAAGTCGGAGGAACGCGAAGTTGAGGCTTCTTTTAAATTCGGCCAAGGGTTAGTGTTTTACCCGAATTATACGTTTAAATTAACAGATCTCCTTACCTTGAAATCCTGAAAGTACTACGATTCGAGTGCTACTGAACTCTGGCTTAGAAATCTAAGCGCTTGAATCCCCTTCAAATCCTGAAATGCCGCAAATGAGAGAAAACACCCAATTAGTTAACCCTATAGCCATTCAGCTAAGATCTCTAAAAGCTAGAAAAAGATTGAAATCTCGCGAATCGACACTTACCTTTAGTTTTCTTCAAGATTCGGCACAAGCAGACACCACAGAAGGATTTCGGCAATCACAGGAGATGAGATCTAGGGATTTCGGCTTTTAAGAAAATCCCGAAAAGAGGAACTAGATGTGTTTTTTGGCTTTTAAAAGAATTGAATGAGGAGTTTTGGCTTTTAGTGAATGGGAGAAGAATAACAATGGGGATTAGAAGATTCAGCTAAAAGGAAATTTCAAAGAAAAAGAAAGAAAAGGTGAGGAAGGTGGTGATTTTCGGCTTTTGGAAGAGAAAAGATGGCTTAAGAAAGTTTTCAGCTTTTAGTTAAAAAAAATTAATCATAAATTGTAGAGGGAGAGACTAAGAATTTCAGCTCAGAGAATGAAGAAAAGAGTAGGGTTTAAATGCCAGAATTGATGAGATATCCCCCCCTATTTATAGAAATTTTGGCACTTACCTATCAAAACCCGAAAGTGCCCTTTCTGATAACTAAAAATTAAGCAAATAAAAAGGGAAAATTTTGGCTAACACTAATCTTCTAGAGATAGCTCCTATCTTTCCTCTCTATCTCAATCTACTAACTCATCCAAAAGAGACTTAATTAGCTCCAACTCCTCCCTTCTTTATCAGCATAATATCCACATAATTTAAAACATAAAACTCCTAAATAATAGCCTTGTTGCTGTCCCCTCCTAGATCCCCTTAGTGCTGAAACTAGCCCAACTTAATGGGCTCCAAACGGCCACAGATTGGGCCTCTCCCCTTGCCTATTGACACCAACTATAACTCCCCTTTACCACACCATTTGTTGCTGGGCCACAAGCCCAGTATGTCAATTAAACTACCAAGACTTTATTTTAAGCCCTAGAGTGTCTAAGTAGAATATTTAATCAAGGCCTCAGCCCAAACCTGAGCCCCATTTGCACCTCAAATTCTCAAATTAACACCTTGGACATGTCTACACATTAAACGCATAAGCCCACTAATTCGGGATGTTACATTATTCATGTTAAATTGTTATTTTTGTAATGGGCTTAGGCCCAAATAAATGCTTAAATGGTGTTGGCCCAGTGGACTATGATAAGTGAGTTACACACTGAGTTCTAAGTAACTCACCCCGTTTTCTTTACCCTTTCTAGGTAATGATCAGTGATGGAGGCTTGGGCCGGGGACGACTTAGTGGAGGCCATACTACGATTAATGGGTTAATTAACCTTCGGATTTATTTAAAGTACTTTTTAATATTTACTTTTAAGTTGTGATGTAATAAGGCCTCTGGTTAAATTTTTATGGATGTTTTACTTGTGGATGGATTTTATATTACGTTTTAAATACTTAAATGGGATTTCTTTTCTAAAAATAGAAACAAACGTTTTTCATAAATAAACGTACGAAAAGGATTTCATTCTTAGTTAATTTTAACTCGGAAACATTTTTCAATAAACATCTTTTTAAAATCTTTATTTTAAAATCTGTTTTCTACAAACCTTTAAGAGACTTTACTTATGATCATTTCGTGTGACATGTCAAATCTGGTCTTAACGCATAGACCAGGTTTGGGGTGTTACACCTCCTCTCCATTCCACATTCTTTATGTACATGTATTTATATAAAAGCCTTTGGCCTTTATTAATGCATGCTTATATGTAACATTAATTATTCTTTTACTATTTACACATATACCTTTAACAAAGTTGTCTTCTTGAATAGAAATTACTAAATTATTTATATATTGGCCTAAAAATTTGAAATTAAGATCCTATTTTTATTTTTGAAATTAGATTCAATGAAATTTTTACTATAAAAATTTCAGAATTTTTACTTAAGCCAATTAATACAATTTTTTTTCAAATCTTCCCTTGTTCTGCTGCTAGGCAGCTCTGACCATTCTTCACTAAAAATTAAATATCTTTAAGTAAAAGTATTGTATTATGCTACCATTTATTTCCATTGAAAATAGATTCATTAATATTTTAGGCATATAAATTTCATCTCCTAAACATTTTTGTACAATGTATAATGAATTTTCAAAGTTAGAAGAGGGGAACTCAAAATTATTCTGACCTTATCCCATAAAAATTATTAAACCTCATAATATAAAATTCCATTTCTTACACTGTTGCTTTTATACAAAACTAGACTCAATAATTTTTAATTTCATGTTTGATTAAACCTCTAAACCAATTTCTACAATTTTTGGTGATTTTTCAAATTTGTACTACTATTATTGTCCATAAGTGTTAAGTGAAACATTTTGCTCATCCATGATTTGATTTAGTTAGTTCTTCTCATTTCATTATATAACATAATACATTCCAACCAAATTCAACATAAATTCATATAATCAATAAGTTATAGAAATTTTTATTTCTGATCGAATTAGTCCTCTAGTTTGATAATAAATCTCAAACATAACATTCTAAACTCAAATAATCATTTTTAATTTACCTCGATATCGTACTTTGCAAAACAAAATAAATATATAAAAAATATAATGATTGAAATTATAGAAATTCAAACAAAACTTAATAAGTGTCATATGAACTTATTTGGCAAAAACAACAACAAACAAAACATCGAGGATTAATCTGCTATTTTTCCCTTTTTCTGATTATATTCCAATTGGTTTAAATCTCGATCTATATGATAATTCAATGGAATTTATCAATTACAAACACTTTATATCATTCTATAATAAGCATAAGCCAATTCAATTTCAATTTTTGAAAACTCCCTAAATTTTTGCATTTTATTCAATTTAATCCCTAAAATCGAACTAGTTATATCTTTCAAATTTGAGTTTCAATTTACAATCCAATTTCAATTTCAATTTCAACCTTCAATAGCACTCTATTAACAATAATTACATGTCAATTTTGAAATATTTACACTTTGGTCCCTATTTTTCAAAATTAACAACTTTCATTTTACAAAAAGCTAACATTTTAACATAAAAACTTTAAGCATTTATCAATGGCAACATTTTGAAATTTTAATAGTTTTGAAATTTAACATACAGGTTAGCTAAATTGAGTTTCAACCATCTCAAAAATATAAAAATTATAAGAAATAAATAAAAAATGGCTTAACACCAATTGTTGAGAGCTTAAAAATGGCTTCTCCTTTATGTTTTTCTTTGGTGTTCGGTTAGTAAAATGAAGAAGATGAGCATATCAAGGCTTTTTTTTCTTTTCTTTTATTATAATATATGTTATAATATTATAAATAGAATTTTTTAAATATTAATATTAACAAATACCACCAAACCGTCCGCTATCAAAAGTAAAATGGCTTAATTGCCAATTTGAGCTTTGGCTTAATTACCATTTTAGTCATTTAGCATGTAACACCCCAAACTCCGCGTAGAAGTTAAAATCGAATCTGAAGAAATTACATCAACTCGTTTGGAAAACTGCTTTTAGTAAATATTTAGTAAATATGACCTTTGTAAACAATTATTAGAAAGCTATTTGTTTTGAAAATCGAAATTACTTAATTTGCAGCAGAAAGCCTTTTCCGGAGTTTTAGTTTTGAAAAAGTGATTTTGCAGTCTCGCGTTGCAAAGTACCAATTACTGATGAATTAAGCAAAAATTTAGAATAAACTAGAAACAGATTCCAAACCCAAAAGATCTAAACAAATAATTACAAATTTCACCATATTTATATTAAGTGCAAAAATAATCCGAGCTCTCACACGCCGTCTAGTCCTTAGTTAGAGGTTTACCTGAACAAACAAAGATAAAACAAAGGGGTGAGCTATGAAGCTTAGTGTATAACTAAACTCACATGGAGATCAAAGAAAACACAATATACAAGTTGGAGAACGTAGAGAATTTCGTACCAATCATATAAATAGAGCGGAACATATCAGAGTCTTATAGAGATTTTCATAACAATCGTATAATTGAACAGAAGATGTATGATTATGTCAATATAGTGTTTTTCGGAAAATCAGAATGTATATCCTACCCAACTCCGCTACATATCAAAATAGAGTTCCCCAGAACTCATCCAACCAAATCGCATTGACAGAGAATTGTGAATAGTGCCACCAGAATTGTAGACAAACTACTAGACAGAATTGTGGATAAACCACCAGATAATGTAGATCATTAAATTGCTAGAAACTTCCTTCGTTGACATAATCCTGAACCCTATGCAATGTGTCATAGAATGTATATTCAGAATCAGAATGATAAGCATGTACTGTTGGAAAAACAGGTTTGGAAAACGCAGCGGAAAATAAATTTAGGGAAAAACCAAAGTTTTAAAAAATTTTCAAAACAAGATCTTGGTTGTGATATCTAAAGTAATAAACACTTAACCAAAATTGTACTTTTTTTATTCGTTTAGGAAGAATGCTTTGAGCGAGTAGTCTTCTCTACTATCCTCAAGCTCACGTATGCCAAGTGTGGGCTCGCTCCGAATTAGAAAATTTTTCACAAAAATTACCAGTGGGATAATTTTGCAATTTCTCTAAACTTTTGTGTCAAGTTGTAAATCAAAAGAATATCTCTAGAATTTTTTTAGAATAATCTCTTCAGAGAATTTTCTCTCTACAACTTTCTCTTAAATTCAAGTGTGTTTGTAAATAATGACTCAATGCTCTCTTTATATAAGGAGAGTTTAGAGAGTTCAACTATGATTAAACTTAATCACTTTAATATTAAATTAATATAAAATTTATCTATATTAAATTTAATAGTAAGATAATCACTTTAATATTAAATTAATAAAATACTATTAAGATAAATATTAAACTATTAAAATAATATTATTCTTAGAATAATTAACCTGAAATAATATTCTCTGGTAGAATTCTGGTAGGAGTGTAACTCTTCTACTGCTCAACTACTGATGACCAACCGTGGCCAGCACCGGGACTCCACCGTCATAGCTATTGGCATCACCGTATTAGGTGATGCAGGTGCGACACCCTTATGAAACCCCGAGCCGGTTCAGCTGCTACTGGTTCGATACGGGTTAGTGACGACCCGACCGATCCGGTCTAGCCACCAGTTGGAGCATCGTCTCAGTTTCACATATTGGGCCCAGTTCGACTAGTTTTTGGGTCTTGGTCTAGGTTTTGGTCTCAGGGGCCCAATTTACGATCTCAAATCAAATATTCAAGTTCAATTACCCATTGTGCCCATTATTTAACTTGAAAATTAATTTAAAAAAAATATCATATTAATTTTATTTAATTTGATTAATTTAATTTTACTTTATCAAAATTAATTTCCCGAAAATCACTTAGATTTTCCAAATTAATTTTTCAAGAAAATTCTTTAATCAAATTCTCTAACTGAACAATTCTCACGACCACCTAATTTAATTCCACAGCGAATAAATTGACTCAATTAAATTATTCCCAAAGTCGTAGAATTTTCTTCTGATTCAAATGCAGTCAGATTGAGGTTTTGTTGAGCTAGAGGAGGGACCAATTAGACATACATAATTAAGCTTTAGTGATTGCAATTATGTCCAGAAGCATCGTTCCAATAATTCGCAGTTACTTAATGATGGAGTCAATCCACAAGAAGTACCATGATTGAAAACTCCTTATTGTATATGTAACAGCCTGTTTTTTATTGGTGTCAAAAATAGTGGTTTCGGGGCCACAAAGTTGACGAGTAAGTTTTTAAATATTATTATCTAATATTTACGAGTCAAAGATGGTTTTAAAAAGGTTTTTGATTTGATAATTTATGTTATATAAATGATTAATTAAGTTCAAGTGGTAAGACCCTAAGGTCAAGTGGCTTTAGAAAATAAGGTATCGAGACCTCGTGTCTATAAATTGAGCCATAAATATTTTTATAAATATTAAGGTTGTATTAGAATTTCTTAAATTTTAATGTTTCGATAGTTAATTAAGTAAAAAAGACTAAACCGTAAAAGTTGAAAAAGTCAATCGCCATTAGTTTAAAGGTGTTAATCGATTAAAGAATTATAATTGGATGGCCTTAATGGAAAAATAAACCATCCTCAAATTAGTGGGATGGTGGGTGCTTTAATTTCTTTTAATTTTAAGGTTTTATATGTTATTTTATTAAATTAAATAAAGAAAAAGGTTAATAAAATAAATTAAACATAATGTTTTCTTCCCCATTTGCTTGGTTCATCATCGAACCTCCATGAAAGCATGCTCAAGCTTCGGTAAAGCTTCATTGGATGCATGTGAGTCTGTTTTTCACCCGTTTCTTTTAATTTTTATGTTTTTGAGATCGTTGCAATTAGGTTCAGCTAGCTCGTACCTTCGGTTTTAAAACTATTAAAGATATTGAATGTTGCCATTGGTGAACCTATGTGATTTTGTATGTTAAATGATGAATTTGAAGTGTTGGTTGGTATTTAAAAGTATTTTGTTAAGGGATTTTTGATGAATTTAACGATTAGAGGTTAAATTATTGAAATGGTTGAAATACAATGACTTGATGTGAAATTGTAGCAAAAATGGGATTTATTGGATGCCATGGATATTCGTTTGGCATGAGTTTGCATTAAAAATGGTTAATTTGCATGTTTTAGGCTCAGGGACTAAATTGAATAAAAATGAAAAGTTGAGGGCAATTTTGTAAAAATGTCAGAAATGACTAAATTGCATAAAATAAATTGTTTTACTATCTAAATTGATAAATCGAATGAGATTATTAATTTAGATCAAGATCAAGTGGAAAATCGAGGAGAATGAAAAATTACAAAATAGCCTCTGTACTTTGACATTTTTGCAATTTAGCTTAGGTAAGTTCGTATGAACTATAATCACTTAACTGTTGATTAAATTGAATGTTTAATATATGGTTCTATTGTGATTGAATCAATATATATATATATATATATATATATATGCTATTATGCAATTTATCATGTAATGAAAAGATGGAAATCTAACGATGTTTTGACGACTATCAAGCCCCGTTTGAACCTTAGGAGTTCAAAGGATACAAATGAGATGTCATTAGGGTTTCCATGTTTTCGAGTGCTGGTCTTGAATGTCCTACCGATGGTTGAGGTCTGGCATTTGTTGAGAATGTAGCTTACATTCTGACTCACACCTCATGTGAGCAAGCCCATTTCACAGCTCGTGTAAGCAGTCCCATTTCACAGCTCGTATGAGCAACGATGTAAAAAAAATGAGAGGTTATGATTATATGTTCAACACATTTCATGTGAGATATCCCGCATATCCGATGATATTCTAAACGGTTCAATGGGCATGAAATTGAAAGGAAATGGTAAGTTTTCCATATGAACCAAGACATGTATGTATGAAATACATTGAAATGGTGAGCTACATGGAAAACATGTTATGTTATGATGGATGATAAATCCAATTGAATTATGCTCAAGTTTAATGGCTATCCATGTTAAATTCATACGAGTTATGTTTAAATGAACTAACATGTGTTATTGATGTGCTTAGGCTTGTGCCAAGCTTGTGGTTATGATTGATGTTTATACTTCTGCTTGTACTATACATATGAAATGGGTAAGAAAAGGGAATGAAACGGTAAGTGAAACACCCCACACCCGGCCCACGAGCCTGAACCGGATCTGGTATGTTCCTTAAGAAAATCGGTTTTCGAAGTCCTTTATTACTTAGAGAATATTGGTGTATTTTTAAAAAACTGTTCATTTTGGACTGGCTTAGGTTAAAAACCCGTTTATTTAATTTAGAAATCATTTAATTAGGGTGACAAAATAATTTTAGGGTTTATTTTTAAGGAAATAAATTTTTACTTAACTTTAAAACAACATAGTTCGTAACATAATAATTAAACGTA
This sequence comes from Gossypium bickii, assembly GCA_025503065.1. NCBI lineage: Eukaryota > Viridiplantae > Streptophyta > Magnoliopsida > Malvales > Malvaceae > Gossypium > Gossypium bickii. The sequence continues at coordinate 64,780,837 of CP106711.1, read as the reverse complement.
AAGTAAAAGTATAGAAATCCTCTTGGGCCTTAGGGCCTTATTACATCAAATAACCCAAAAATAAAATTAAAAGTACTTAGAAAATGTGAAGTCCAAATTCTAAATAAATTCTTCAAGTGATGCATGGCCACCTTTAGCTCCGCCAACCCGGTCCATTATTGCTCATCACCTGAAAAATAATTCCCCAACGGGGTGAGTCAACAGACTCAATGTGCACATAGTACTAATATTCAATAAATCAGGCATACAAGTTCAAATCAATTCATATTCATATGCAATACATGATGATGCACCCCAAACCCAATCCTAATGGTCCATCCACTACACACCACCCGTACCTGCCAGTCACACCGTGGGGACTACTAAGTCAACCCTCCATCCGCTACACACCATCGAAGGTAGTTGCTGCAGTCGACGTGCTCATCGCCCATATACGTTGTGTCATTAGACACTATATTCAGATAATGTAACCGAAGTTACCAATTTGAGATAATGTAACCGAAGTTACCATATTCAAATAATGTGACCGTAGTCATCGTCTTTCGTTGGTGAGACCGAAGTCAACACCTTCGTTGGTGAGACCGAAGTTAACACCTACTCTTCCCCTTTCACAAAAATCCCATATGCCCTAATTATTTATATATATCTTATTTCTCATTCATATTACATATTCAAAATATATATATATATATAACATATTCGTAATCCTATCGGAAGTAGGAAACGTACCTGGGTACTTTTACCACATTTGTGGCACTTAGCCACATTCTTATTCGCATGCACATTTACATATATATATATATAAATAATTGCCGTAATATATTGAGAGTTAGTGTGGGTACACACACCTGATTCACTTAGCAAATTCCTTGAGATCTCGAAATCTGATCTACCGCTTAGATCCTTAATCCCTACATTTGATTATTCACTTACTATTTTAATAAAAAGCCATTCGGCCATAAATCCAAATCCTAGTAGGATTAGTATTCTTAAACTTACCTTGAAATTCTCAAATCCTCAAATCTTTGTATCCCTCTCATTAAAATCCCTATAACTACATGTTAGATCAATTTCTAACATTTATTCACAACAAATAACCCTTAGCCGAATGTTAAATATGACTTACCTTAGATTCTTAAATCCCAAATTCACCGAATAACTAGGGGAAACACGCGGCCTATGGTGTACCTTCTGAAAAGAACTTCTCCTTCCTTATAGTCGACACTTAATAAATCCCAAACTTTCCTTCCATGATTCGGCCAAGATCAATAATAGGAATTACTCCCTAAATTTCGATAAGTCTAAAATATAAAAGAATGGAAACCAAACTTGGATCTTACCCTTATTTGAAGAAATCGATTGCACCTTCACTTCAACTTTCGAGAGATTCGGCTATGGCTAAATGATGCTCTCACAACTTTCTTACTTTTGGAGGGATTAGAAAGAAAGAAAAGGAAGAATAAAGATGGAGGATTCATTTAGAACACAAGGTATTTTGGTTTGGCAAAATAGAGAAGAGAGAATTTTGCTAGAGAATTTCTCAGAGATGAACAAAAGAGAAAAGGAAGAATGAAGGTTGGCCTCTCTTTTCCTTTTATAGCCGAAATTACTAAGCTAGAGTCCCTTACTTGGCCACCACTCTTCCTTATTTTCCTCCTTATCTCCTTATTTAAAAATTAAAGAATAATCCCTTATTTATCTTTTTAATTATCACCTAAAATAAAAGATAATTCAAAGTCCCTTACTTGGCCACCACTCCTCTATCTGATAACTTTATCCTTTAATTATCATAAATAAAAGAGTTTAATCCAATATTTATCTCTTCAAAATAATCCAATTTAAAAATCCTTTATTTATCACCTTTTTGATCGAATATTTATGAAAAGATAACACCTCCTTTCTAGAAGCATGTGCCGTCCACCTCAGTCTTCTGGAAGCAAAAATAAAATTTCTTTTATTTGCTTCCCATGTACTCGAACTCAGGCCCACTTGCTCATGTAGGTGGCGTCACTTACCTGGGCCTTAAGTGGCATTTCCAGGCCACTTTTCTAAGCCTGTTTGTGTGCCAAATTCTTCCTACTAATTTTCTTAAGGCCACATTGCCTTAATTTCCTCTTTTTAAGCCTTAAAACTCGTCATTTCTAGGTCATTTCCAAGTTTCCAGAAATGTTCACTTTCCTCTTTATTCCTTTACATTTTCAGGACATTTCCCTACATTTCCAAGACAAGACATTTCCTTACATTTCCTTGCATTTCCTTACATTTCCATACATTTCCTCACATTTCCTTACATTTCCTTACATTTCCATACATTTCCATACATTTCCTTACATTTCCTTACATTTCCATACATTTCCATACATTTCCTTACATTTCCTTACATTTCCTTACATTTCCATACATTTCCTTATTTCTAGAATTCACATAACACATTCATAATTCATAAAACATGCCATTTTACCACATGGTTCCTTGTGTCATGCTTCACACGGAGTTTCTTTTAAAGCCTCATTTACCTAGCTCCCCTTTTTACTTAAAAACCAATAATTTTCCAAAGCTTTCTTCTTCCATCCTAAAATTCTAAAAACCCTTAATACACTTCCAACACTGCCAAAACCTATTATGAAACACCCCACACCCGGCCCACGAGCCTGAACCAGATCTGGTATGTTCCTTAAGTAAACCGGTTTTCAATGTCCTGAGTAACTTAGAGAAAAATCCAACTTAAATAAGGTGACAAAATAATTTTAGGATTTATTATTTTAAAAGAAATAAATTTACTCAACTTTAATCAAAAATAAGTTGTATCATAATAAAAAATAAACAGAAGTAAAGAAAATCCAACTGGGCCTTATGGCCTTATTACATCATTCAAACCCAAAATAAAATTTAAAGTACTAAATTTAAATAGAGTCCAAATTCTAATAAATTCTTCAAGTGTTGCATGGCCACCTTTAGCTCCTGCCGACCCGGTCTATTACTGCTCATCACCTGAAAAATAATTCCCCAACGGGGTGAGTCCACAGACTCAATGTGTACACAATACTAATTTTCAACAAATCAGGCATACAAGTCATATCAATTTCATGTTCATATAAAATAAAAGATGATGCAACCCAAACCCAAGCCTATTTGTCCATCCGCTACACACCACCCGTACCAACCTGTACACCGTGGGGACTACTAAGTCGACCCTCTATTCGCTACACACCTTCGAAGGCAGTCGCTGCAGTCGACGTGCTCATCGCCCACTTACGTTGTGTCTTGAGACACTATATTCAGATAAAGTAACCGAAGTTACCATATTCAATAATGTGACCGTATTCACCATAATTCGTTGGTGAGACACCTTCACTTTCTCCCTTCACATATATCCCAAATGCCCCAATTATTACATATCATTCCTATCATACTTAAATTCACATTCATGTCACTTTTTAGAATATAACACATTCATAATCCTATCAAAAGTAGGAATACGTACCTGGGTACTTTTTGCCACATTTGTGGTACTTAGCCACATTCTCATTCTTATACACATTCATATATTAAAACAATTATTGCCATAATATATATTGAAAGTTAGTGTGAGTACACACCTGATTTGCTTAATAGGCTCCTTGAGATCTCGAAAATCCCGATCTAAAGTTTAGATCTGCTGTTGCCTATATTCAGCCATTATAGAAGACACATTAATAACCTTATTTGGCTTAAAAACCAAATCCCGGTAGGATTTGTATTACTAACCTTGTTGCCGAATTAGATGATCAAATCCCAAAAATTTGCTAGTATTCTTTTTCCTTGAAATTGGCTAACACTAGATCATGTAACCATGTGAGTTTTTAGCCTTTGAAATAATGGGAAATAATCCTAAATATTAAAAAAAACAAGCCTTGGCCGAATATCACTTACCTTACAAATTCCAAATCTGAAGAGGATTCCTTTATATGCTTGTCAAAATCCCTATAACTTTGTGTTAGATTAAATCCAACTTTGAAAATATGAATCATAACCTTTAACCAAATATTCATTCCTCTTACCTTAGATCCTTGATCCTTCTATTCAATAATGGGGAAACCCTTTGATGTTGTGGTTGATTGCTCCTTTACTTAGAATCAACAAGGATTCGGCTTTGTGAGAAGAAATCGGAGAAGAAAATAGAAGAAGAGAAAGGGATTTTGCTTAAAGAAATTTTAGCAGAGAGGGGAGAACTATGAAAATTTCGGCACACTTGGAAGAGATGAGAGAAAATCCTTAAACTCTCCTCTTTAGCCGAATTTAACAAGCCAAGAGTCCTAGACTTGGCCACCACTCTTCCATCATCTATTTTATTTCAAATAAACTAGAGAAAATCCTTATTATCTCTTCCAAATAATCCAAATTAAAAAGCTTTTATTTATCACTTAATTAAGCAATATTAATGGAAATAAAACACCCCATTCTAGAATGCTTGTGCCGTCCACACTTGGTGTCTCTAGAAGCAAAAATAAAACTTATTTTATTTGCTTCCCAAGTGACTCGAACTCGTGCCCATGCCTCTTGCACATGGCGCCATTTCCATAGGCCCTAAGTGCCATCTTCAGCCACTTTTCCTAGCCCGTTTGTGTGTCAAATTCTACCAACTTTTTCTTTTAAGGCCCTCTTGCCTTTATTTCCTATTTTAAACTCAAAACTCATCATTTCTGGGTCATTTCTAAGTTTCCTAAAATTTTCGATCGGCTCAGAACTTGCCGCTTTTCTTACATTCCAAGTTTCCAAAAATGTTCAGTTTCCTAAAATGTTCGGGCCTCCAAAATGTTCAGAAAATGTTGTGTTTCCAAAAATGTTCATTTCCAAAATGTTCAGTTTCCAAAAATGTGTATTTTCCATTTTTGAACCATTTCCTTACATTTCTAGGTTTCCTAAAATGTTCTGTCTATTGCATTTCGTGTTGCCAAAAATGTTCATTTCCATTCATTTTCGTTGCATTTACAGTATCCAAAAATATCAAAAATTTATTCATTATGCTTAAGACTTGTTATTTCTTACAATTAAACTGAAAATGCATAGGCCCTTTTGAGGATGTTACAGTTCTACCCCCTTTAAACAAAATTTCGTCCTCGAAATTTCCTAACTAAACAATTGAGGGTATTGCTGTCACATTGTCTCCTCTGACTCCCATGAAGCTTCTTCCGATCCATGATTGCGCCATAACACCTTGACTAAAGGCACCGACTTCCTTCGTAGTACTTTCACGTCACGTTCTAAGATCCAAATCGGCTCCTCCTCGTAGGATAGATTTGGCCTTAGCTCCACTTCTTCAACAGGTACCACATGAGACGGATCCGATCGATAGCGACGTAGCATGGATACATGAAATACGTCGTGCATTTGTTGCAACTCTGGTGGTAACTCCAATTGGTATGCCACTGGCCCAACTCGCTTCAGCACTTGATAAAGCCCTATAAACCTTGGGCTTAACTTCCCTTTGCGACCAAACCTCATAACCTTCTTCCAAGGCGAAACTTTCAAGAATACATGGTCTCCTACTTCAAACTCGATTTCCTTCCGCTTAAGGTCTGTGTACGACATCTGTCTATCAGAAGCTTCCTTCAACCGTGCCCGAATTAATTCCACCTTCTCCTCAGTTTCCGCCACTAACTCTGGACCCAAAACGCGGCGTTCTCCTAACTCGGTCCAACAAGTTGGTGTTCTACATTTCCTTCCATACAATGCTTCGTATGGTGCCATCCGAATGCTTGCCTGATAGTTGTTGTTGTTGTGGCGAACTCACCAGAGGCAAGTAATCTTCCCAACTTCCTCGAAATCCATCACACAACCTCTCAACATATCCTCTAACACTTGTATAACCTGCTCGCATCGCCTGTCCCCGATTGTGGATGAAAAGCCGTAGTGAAGTCCAACTTAGTGCCTAAAGCTTGATGGAGTGCGTTCCAAAACCGAGACGTGAACCTTGGGTTTCTATCGGAGATGATCGACATTGGTACTCCATGTAACCTTACGATCTCCGCCACATATAACTTAGCTAGCTTCTGAAGAGTATAATCCATTCTTACTGGGATAAAGTGCGCGGACTTAGTCAAACGGTCCACTATCACCCATACCGAGTCCTTCTTAGTAGGCGTAAGGGGAAGCCCACTAACGAAGTCCATGGTGATCCTCTCCCACTTCTATTGGGGAACTTCGATTGGTTGAAGTAATCCTGATGGGACTTGGTGTTTAGCCTTTACTTGCTGACACGTCAAACATTTCCCCACAAATTCAGTCACCTCTCGTTTCAGATCTGACCACCAAAATTGTTCCCTTAGATCTCTATACAGCTTGATGCCTCCGGGATGCATAGCATAAGGGCTACCATGCGCTTCCCGAAGAATCTTTTGTCTCAACTCCTTATCCCTCGGCATACAAACCTTTCCCTTGTAGCACAGTACTTCTTCATCATTGACGCCATAGTCCTTTAATCCTCCTTGCTGTACTTGTTGTAACTTAATACTTAAGTCCTTATCCGCCAACTGTCCCTCTTTCACCTCTTTCAGCCATGTGGGCTTGACTTGTAACTCTACCAACAGGCTTCCGTCATCATACAAACTTAAGTGAGCGAACAAGGCCCTTAAATCCGATACAACCTTCCTACTTAGGGCATCAGCTACCACATTCGCCTTGCCCGGGTGGTACTCTATCGAACAATCATAATCTTTCAACAGCTCCACCCACCTTCGTTGCCTCAAGTTCAACTCCTTCTGAGTCAACAAGTACTTAAGGCTCTTGTGGTGCATGTAAATTCGACCTTTCTCCATAAAGGTAGTGCCTCCAAACCTTGAGGGCAAAAACCACTGCTGCTAGTTCCAAGTCATGGGTTGGATAATTAACCTCATGAGGCCTCAGTTGCCTAGACGCATAGGCGACCACTTTTCCTTCTTACATTAGCACACAGCCTAACCCCGTATGCGAAGCATCACAATATACTATGAAGTCCTTGCCTGCCTCCGGCTGAATTAACACAGGAGCTTCCGTCAACACCCTCTTAAGCTTTTCAAAGCTCTCCTGTTGCTTATTCGTCCACACAAAGGGTACTTCCTTCCTTAGCAACTTTGTTAAAGGCGCGGCTATTGACGAAAATCCTTCCACAAACCTTCTGTAATAGCCTGCCAAGCCTAAGAAACTTCGGATCTCAGCCACAGACCTAGGTGGCTTCCAATCCAACACTGCTTCGATCTTCCTTGGGTCCATTCTTATTCCTTCTGCGGATACCACATGTCCTAAGAATGCCACCTCCTTAAGCCAAAATTCACACTTGCTGAATTTGGCATAGAGCTTCTTTTCAGTTAACACTTCCAACACAACTTGGAGATGCTCATCATGCTCCTCTTCTGACTTTGAGTACACCAAAATATCGTCGATGAACACCACGACGAACCTATCCAAATAGGGTTGGAAAACCCGATTCATCATGTCCATGAACGCGGCTGGAGCGTTCGTCAATCCAAACGGCATCACCACAGACTCAAAATGACCGTATCTTGTCCTAAAGGCCGTCTTATGGATATCTGCCTCCTTCACCTTTAACTGATGATATCCCGACCTTAGGTCTATCTTCGAAAACACAGCTGCCCCTTACAGCTGGTCAAACAAGTCGTCGATCCTTGGCAAAGGATACTTGTTCTTGATGGTCAGTTTGTTCAATTGACGATAATCTATGCACATACGCATAGTTCCATCCTTCTTCTTCACAAATAAGACTGGTGCTCCCCATGGAGACACACTGGGTCGGATGAACGCACGATCCAACAATTCTTGGATTTGAGCCTTGAGCTCCACTAACTCCTTTGGCGCCATTCGATATGGAGCGATTGACACGAGAGTCGCTCTGGTAGCAAATCAATTCCAAATTCCACCTCCCTATCCGGGGTATTCTGCAATTCCTCCAAAATACATCTTCAAAATCTCTTACGGTTCTAACTCCATTGACACCTTCATCCTTTCCACCTAACGCACTTACGAAGGCCGTGGACGCCCGCACCCTTTCTTAACCATTTTCTCACCTTTCAAAGGCCGAAACTACGTTAGACAAGTAGTTCCTCCTTTCGCCGATCATCACTACTACTTCATCCTCCGGTCTTTAGTTCCATACGCTTAGCCGCACAATCCAACACGGCTCGATGCTCTACTAGCCAATCCATTCCAAGTATAAGCTCAAATTCTCCGAAGGGTAACTCCATTAAATCACCAAAAGTTTACTCCCGAATCTCTAGGGTACATTCCAAAAATCTTATCTATTACTACGGTTTGGCCTAATGGGCTTACTACAGTCATCTGCTTATCAGAGAGTTCAGAGTCTAGGCCTAGTGTTTCCACTACACTACATGCAACATATGAATGGGTAGAGCCTACATCAATCAGAGCAAAATAGGGTTTGTCATGAATAAAGAACGTACCGGTTATAACATTCGGCGCGTCTCCATCTTCCCTCCGGCGAACCGCATAAACCAAACCCGGTTACCTTGCTTCGGCATTAGCAGCACCTCGGCCCTGGGCTCCACGGCCTCTGGCACTTCCTCTGTTGGCCGACCCACGACCCCTTTGAGGTCTGCTGTCGCCTCTACCAGCTGATTAGCGATTCTGCTTTGTCGGTTGGCTCTCATCTAGTAGCTTGGGGCAATCCTTAAGCATATGGTCCTTGGACCCACACTTGAGACATCGTCCCGTCTTTTTCTAACACTCTCCCAAGTGCTTCTTTCCACAATGCTCACAAGGGCGATACTGCCAGCCCGTACCAGCTTGTTGATTTTGTGGCCCGTCAACTCTGGGCCTCTTATGACCCTTTCTAGCTGGCCCAAAACCTCTTTTGGGCTTATTCCTATCTACAGCCTGTTTGGTAGCATCCTTAATACCCTCAGCCACCTTGGCCTTTTCCACCAAAGCAGAGAATTCCCGCTCCTGATGCGGTGCTATCAACAGTCTCAAATCGTCCCTCAGTCCGTCCTCAAAACGGACACAGCGTTCATGCTCAGTTGCCACTACACCTCGAGCATAACGGCTCAACCTTAGAAATTCCGCCTCATATTCTGCGACGGACTTACTTCCTTGTACCAATCCCAGAAAAGCCTTTCTTTGCTCATCAGTGTACCTGGTTCCCACATACTTCTTTTGGTACGCTTCCTCCACCGTGGCACCATCCCGCACAGTTAACCACCACTGATGCGCTTCATCGCGTAACAGTGCCACCATCCCTTTCAACTTCTCCTCGGGGGTCAAGTTGAGCTCATCCATGATGCGCTCCGTTGCTTCCAACCAGTACTCAGCTGTACTGGGTGCTACTCTAGACACTCCACGAAACATCTCGGCTCCATTAGCTCGGAGCCGTTCAGGCACAGACTTACGGGTTCCTGAATTTCCTCCTGCACCAGCCACCAATTCCAAAACTCGCGCAAAGACACCTGCGACACAAAGATCTTCTTCCGTATGAGCCTGCTGCTCAACATTAACAGCTGGGGATGGTGGTGGCGGTGGTATCTCATTGTCAGAACCTTGACCCGATCTAACGGGTTCTGACACAGTCATTCTTCCTCTACCTCTTCCACGACGACCACGTCCTCTAGAGCTCATTTTCTATCGTCGAGATCTGATTAAGAAGTTTTATGAATTAGTATTCTTGTTTCACTTATTACCCGCGAAGATGTTTTATGAAGAAGAATTTAAGAGTGGTTCTTTCGTATTCATACAGCACACAGTCTTTCATTCATTCATCCATCCATCAAACAATTATGAACTTTCGTTCATTCAGAGAAACGTTGTAGTTTTCATTGTTGTTGTTTTTCCACTACCTATGGGTATTTTCGAAATTTTATCCTATAGGGGTATTTTCGTAATTTTTTTGGGAAAACGTTCCTTGGTGCTTTTGTCAAAAAGCATTTTGAAAACTTCAAAGTTTTGTGGTAATTTGGAAAATTTTTAAAATCCGGGGTATTTCGGTAATTTTCTACCTCGAGGGTATTTTGGTAATTTGTTTCACAAACTGGGGTATATTTGGAAAAACTAACAGATCAGGGATATTTCAAAAGTTGTAAAATTTTGTGGGTTCTTTTTGAGAGTTTAACCTTTCAAATGGTGATGTTGCAAAAATTTTGGAAATTAGGGTCATTTTCTTAATTTTGTAAGTTAGGGGCAATTTCGTAATTTTTTCCAAAATCAGGGTATTTTTGATAGTTTGCACATTAGGGTTTTTGAGCATTATAAAATAATGGAGTTTTGACAAAACCATTGAAAAGTTTGACATTTTGTGGATCAAGGGCATTTTGGTAATTTTGCCACTAAGGGCATTTTTGTAATTTTCACAAATTAGAAATTTTTCAGAAAAATTTTGTAAAGATGGTTTTCGAAAATTTAGTAAAGTAATTTTAAGAGTTTTGAAATCTAGGGTTTGTTGTTTTGTTCTCTCTTTTTTTTTAAAAAAACATGGCTAGTTCCCTTTCGGGTTTTAGTCATTATGTTTAGCCTATGTCCTAGCCCCCTTTGGTCGTGGTGAACTGAAGCTACGCACTGTGCGGATTCGAATGGAGAGGAGGTGAGTCACACGGATCGCTTAAATACCAAGCTCCCATCGAAACCATTCCTGAGACATGCGTGCAGAGGTTGCCACACCACCGAGCCCTCTCGAGTTAGGGTGAACCGAAGCTACGCACTGCAGGGATTCTGCGAAGAGGAGGTGAGTCACTAGGGGATCGCTTAAATACCGTGCTCTTCCGGATCCAATCCTAGACATGCGTCTGAGGGTTACCACACCCTTAGCTCAGTGACTTAGCCATAGGGTTGTTTAGGGCATTAAGTCTTATGTGTTTGTGTTTGAGTAGACTAGTCCTAGGGTTCAAGTTCCTAACATACTATTCTACGTTCCATGCCTTTTCTACCCTTATATAGTTCATAAATCACAGAATCACACATAAAGTTAGGGGTACTTACCTGGTGGACTGCGGATCGGAGACTTAGGTGCCATGCCAGAAACCTGCTTATTTTCACAGAAAATCATTTGGGCTCGAATTAAAAATGTTTTGGGCCTTAGCCCACAGGCCGAGAGTTTTAAAACTGGGCTCTGATACCAAATTGAAACACCCCACACTAGGCCCACGAGCCTGAACCGGATCTGGTATGTTCCTTAAGTAAACCGGTTTTCAATGTCCTGAGTAACTTAGAGAAAAATTTGTGTAATTAAGAAAAAATTCGTTTTGGGTTGGGTTTAAATTGGAACCCATTTAATAAATTTTGAAAATCCAACTTAAATAAGGTGACAAAATAATTTTAGGGTTTATTATTTTAAAAGAAATAAATTTACTCAACTTTAATCAAAAATAAGTTGTATCATAATAAAAAATAAACAGAAGTAAAGAAAGTCCAACTGGGCCTTATGGCCTTATTACATCATTCAAACCCAAAATAAAATTTAAAGTACTAAATTTAAATAGAGTCCAAATTCTAATAAATTCTTCAAGTGTTGCATGGCCACCTTTAGCTCCTGTAGGCCCGGTCCATTCCCATTACTCGCCATCACCAAAAATAATTCCCCAACGGAGTGAGTCCATTGACACAATGTGTACACATGACTAATTTTCAACAAATCAGGCATACAAGTCATATCACTTTCATGTTCATATAAAATAAAAGATGATGCAACCCAAACCCAAGCCTATTTGTCCATCCGCTACACACCACCCGTACCAACCTGTACACCGTGGGGATTACTAAGTCGACCCTCCATCCGCTACACACCTTCGAAGGCAGTCGCTGCAGACGATGTGCTCATCGCCCACTTACGTTGTGTCTTTAGACACTATATTCAGATAAAGTAACCGAAGTTACCATATTCAATAATGTGACCGTAGTCACCATAATTCGTTGGTGAGACCGTAGTCATCACCTTCACTTTCTCCCTTCACATATATCCCAAATGCCCCAATTATTACATATCATTCCTATCATACTTAGATTCACATTCATGTCACTTTTCAGAATATAACACATTCATAATCCTATCAAAAGTAGGAATACGTACCTGGGTACTTTTTGCCACATTTGTGGTACTTAGCCACATTCTCATTCTTATACACATTCATATATTAAAACAATTATTTCCATAATATATATTGAAAGTTAGTGTGAGTACACACCTGATTTGCTTAATAGGCTCCTTGAGATCTCGAAAGTCCCGATCTAAAGTTTAGATCTGCTGTTGCCTATATTCGGCCATTATAGAAGACACATTAATAACCTTATTTGGCTTAAAAACCAAATCCTGGTAGGATTTGTATTACTAACCTTGTTGCCGAAATAGATGATCAAATCCCAAAAATTTGCTAGTATTCTTTTTCCTTGAAATCGGCTTGTGCCGTCCACCTTGGTATCTCTAGTAGCAAAAATAAAACTTATTTTATTTGCTTCCCAAGTGACTCGAACTCAGGCCCATGCCTCTTGCACATGGTGCCATTTCCATAGGCCCTAAGTGCCATCTTCAGGCCACTTTTCCTAGCCTGTTTGTGTGTCAAATTCTACCAACTTTTTCTTTTAAGGCCCTCTTGCCTTTATTTCCTATTTTAAACACTGGAACTCATCATTTCAGGGTCATTTCTAAGTTTCCTAAAATTTTCGATCGGCTCTGTAACTTGCCAGTTTTCTTACATTCCAAGTTTCCAAAAATGTTCAGGTTTCCTAAAATGTTCGATTTCCAAAATGTTGAGTTTCCAAAAATGTTCGATTTCCAAAATGTTGAGTTTCCAAAATGTTCGGTTTCCAAAATGTTCAGTTTTCCAAAATGTGTACTTTCCATTTTTGAACCATTTCCTTACATTTCTAGGTTTCCTAAAATGTTCTGTCCCTAATGCATTTCAGTTGCCAAAAATGTTCATTTACATTCATTTTCGTGCATTTCTGAGTATCCAAAAATATCAAAAATTTATTCATTATGCTTAAGACTTGTTATTTCTTACAATTAAACTGAAAATGCATAGGCCCTTTTGAGGATGTTACATACTAACTCATGAATTATGCACAAACGCATAACCCCTAATCTAGGATGTTACAGTTCTACCCTCCTTAAAAATAATTTCGTCCTCGAAATTACTTATTAACAGCCGTACAATCCTTCTCACCGCACTATGCTTACGCTGCGCACTCTGATCTTAATAAAACCATCATACTTTCTAGGCACAATCTCTAAGTTCACGTCCCCTAGAACTTATTTCTAACATCGTGATTTAATCTGATTTAAGAGAATTTTATGAATTAGTCTTTATTCCACTGATTACCCGCGAAGAAGTTTTATGGAAAGAATTTTAAGAGTGGTTCTTTAGTATTCATACATGCACACAGTCTTTGCATTCATACACCCATCAATCAATTATAAACTTTCGTTCATTCAGAGAAATGTTGTAGTTTTCATTGTTGTTGTTTTTCCACTACCCAAGGGTTATTTCGTAATTTTGTCCTATAGGGGTATTTTCGTAATTTGTCAAAATAAGGTTCCTTGGTGATTTTGTCATTAAGGGTATTTTGGTAATTTTGAAATCCCAGGGCCTTTCGGTAATTTTGAAATTCCAGGGGTATTTCGGTAATTTTTTTTTACAAACCAGGGTAAATTTGTAAAGTTTAATAATTCAGGGGTATTTCAAAATTTGCAAAACTTTGAGCGTTCTTTTTTTTGAGCATTTGTTTTTCAAGTCGGTGATGTCGCAAAAAAAATTTAAAAATCAGGGTCATTTTGGTAATTTTGTAAGTTAGGGGCAATTTTGTAATTTTCCAAAATCAAGGTATTTTTGATATTTTGCAAATTAGAGTTTTTGAACATTTTATAAAGTAATGAAATCTTGATAAGAACTGTGGGTATTTTGGGAATTTCATAAACCAAAGGTATTTTTGTAATTTACCACTAGGGGTATTTTTGTAATTTCATAAATCAAATATTTTCGAAAAATTTTGTAAAAATAGTTCTCATAAATTGAAAAGGTAATTTAAGAGTTTTAAAACTAGGGTTTTTATAAAAACACAGCTAGTTCCCTTCGGGTTTAGTTATTGTGTTTTAGCCTATGTCCGAGCCCTCTTCTTGGTCGTGGTGAACCAAAGCTACGCACTGTGCGGGATTCTGCGAAGAGGAGGTGAGTCACTAGGATTGCTTAAATACCCGTGCTCTTCTGGATCCAATCCTAGACATGCGCATGGGGGTTACCACACCCTAACTTAGTGACTTAGTCATGTGTTTGTTTGAGTAAGTATTAAGTCTTATGTATTTGTGTTTGAGTAGACTAGTCCTGTGGTTCAAGTTCCTATCATGCTATTCTACGTTCCCATTCCTTTTCTACCCTTCCATAACATAATATAAATCACATAATCACCCAAATGGTTAGGGTACTTACAGTGGTGGATCATGGGGAGACGAGGTGCCATGCCGAAACTCGCTTATTTTCGAAATACTTCATAAAATTCATTTGGCTCGATTTTAAAACGTTTTGGGCCTTGAGCCCACAGGCCGAGAGTTTAAAACTGGGCTCTGATACCAAGCTAAAACACCCCACACCCGGCCCATGAGCCTGAACCAGATCTGGTATGTTCCTTAAGAAAATCGGTTTTCGAAGTCTTTTATTACCTAGAGAATATTGGTGTATTTTTTAGAAAACTGTTCATTTTGGATCAAGCTAGGTTAAAAACCCATTTATTTAATTTAGAAATCATTTAATTAGGGTGACAAAATAGTTTTAGGGTTTATTTTTAAGGAAATAAATTTTTACTTAACTTTAAAACAACATAGTTCGTAACATAATAATTAAACGTAAAGTAAAAGTATAGAAATCCTCTTGGGCCTTAGGGCCTTATTACATCAAATAACCCAAAAATAAAATTAAAAGTACTTAGAAAATGTGAAGTCCAAATTCTAAATAAATTCTTCAAGTGATGCATGGCCACCTTTAGCTCATGAGACCCGGTCCATTATTGCTCATCACCGAAAAATAATTCCCCAACGGGGTGAGTCAACAGACTCAATGTGCACATAGTACTAATATTCAATAAATCAGGCATACAAGTTCAAATCAATTCATATTCATATGCAATACATGATGATGCACCCCAAACCCAATCCTAATGGTCCATCCGCTACACACCACCAAGACTCGCCAATCACCGTGGGGACTACTAAGTCAACCCTCCATCCGCTACACACCATCGAAGCGCGATCATTTGCGAATGACGTGCTCATCGCCCATATACGTTGTGTCATTAGACACTATGTTCAGATAATGTAACCGAAGTTACCATATTCAAATAATGTGACCGTAGTCACCATATTTCGTTGGTGAGACTGAAGTCAACACCTACTCTTCCCCTTTCACATATCCCATATGCCCCAATTATTTATATATATCTTATTTCTCATTCATATTACATATTCAATATATATATATATAACATATTCGTAATCCTATCGGAAGTAGGAAATGTACCTGGGTACTTTTACCATATTTGTGGCACTTAGCCACATTCTTATTCGCATGCACATTTATATATATAAATATAAATAATTACCGTAATATATTGAGAGTTAGTGTGGGTACACACACCTGATTCACTTAGCAAATTCCTTGAGATCTCGAAATCTGATCTACCGCTTAGATCCTTAATCCCTCCATTTGATTATTCACTTACTATTTTAATAAAAAACCATTCGGCCATAAATCCAAATCCTAGTAGGATTAGTATTCTTAAACTTACCTTGAAATTCTCAAATCCAAAATCTTTGTATCCTCTCATTTAAATCCCTATAACTACATGTTAGATCAATTTCTAACATTTATTCGAACAAATAACCCTTAGTCAAATGTTAAATATGACTTACCTTAGATTCTTAAATCTCAAAATTCACCGAATAACTAGGGAACACGCGGCCTATGGTGTACCTTCGGGAAAAGAACTTCTCCTTCCTTGTAGTCGACACTTAATAAATCCCGAAACTTTCCTTCCATGATTCGGCTAAGATCAATAATAGGAATTAGTCCCTAAATTTCGATAAGTCTAAAATATAAAAGAATGGAAACCAAACTTGGATCGTACCCTTATTTGAAGAAATTGATTGCACCTTCACTTCAACTTTCGAGATTCATTATGGCTAAATGATGCTCTCACAACTTTCGGCTTTTGGAGGGATTAGAAAGAAAAGAAAAGGAAGAATAAAGATGGAGGATTCGGCTAGAACACAAGGTATTTTGGTTTGGCAAAACAGAGAAGAGAGAATTTTGCTAGAAAATTTCAGCAGATGAACAAAAGAGAAAAGGAAGAATGAAGGTTGGCCTCTCTTTTCCTTTTATAGCCGAAATTACTAGGCTAGAGTCCCTTACTTGGCCACCACTCTTCCTTATTTTCCTCCTTATCTCCTTATTTAAAAATTAAAGAGTAATCCCTTATTTATCTTTTTAATTATCACCTAAAATAAAAGATAATTCAAAGTCCCTTACTTGGCCACCACTCCTCTATCTGATAACTTTATCCTTTAATTATCATAAATAAAAGAGTTTAATCCAACATTTATCTCTTCAAAATAATCCAATTTAAAAATCCTTTATTTATCACCTTTTTGATCGAATATTTATGAAAAGATAACACCTCCTTTCTAGAAGCATGTGCCGTCCACCTCAGTCTTCTGGAAGCAAAAATAAAATTTCTTTTATTTGCTTCCCATGTGACTCGAACTCAGGCCCACTTGCTCATGTAGGTGGCGTCACTTACCTGGGCCTTAAGTGGCATTTCCAGGCCACTTTTCCAAGCCTGTTTGTGTGCCAAATTCTTCCTACTAATTTTCTTAAGGCCACCTTGCCTTAATTTCCTCTTTTAAGCCTTAAAACTCGTCATTTCTAGGTCATTTCTAAGTTTCCAAAAATTTTCGATCGGCTCTGTAAACTTGACATTTCCTTACATTTCCAAGTTTCCAGAAATGTTCACTTTCCTCTTTTGAATCATTTCCTTACATTTCTAAGTTTCCAGAAATATTCACTTTCCTCTTTATTCCTTTATATTTTCAGGACATTTCCCTACATTTCCAAGACAAGACATTTCCTTACATTTCCTTGCATTTCCTTACATTTCCATACATTTCCTCACATTTCCTTACATTTCCTTACATTTCCATACATTTCCATACATTTCCTTAAATTTCCTTACATTTCCTTACATTTCCATACATTTCCTTATTTCTAGAATTCACATAACACATTCATAATTCATAAAACATGCCATTTTACCACATGGTTCCTTGTGTCATGCTTCACACGGAGTTTCTTTTAAAGCCTCATTTACCTAGCTCCCCTTTTTACTTAAAAACCAATAATTTTCCAAAGCTTTCTTCTTCCATCCTAAAATTCTAAAAACCCTTAATACATTTCCAACACTGCCAAAACCTACTAACTCATGAATTATGCACAAACACATAACCCCTAATCTAGGATGTTACAGTAAGTTCATAATTGGAATGTATTGTGATATTATAAAAGGTTTGATGTGATAAATCATGTACTTATATGTGAGAAGTCTATTTATTCTATGGAAGAATTTACCTATATCATGGATAAATACACTAAATCGAGAAATGATAATGTTGTTTAGGCTTATGCTAAGCATTCGAAATGGAAGGGAAAGTCAGTAAATAGAATGATTTATAGTCTTATGAAAAGGTTGATGATTATGTACTATGACTTATAAATTCCAATATGTTATATATGAAAAGTATATGTGATGTTGATAAATATACTCAAATGTGAGTTGAATGGTGTTTAATAGGTTTATACTAAGTTTAAAGTATTGGTGTTAATCTATGTATTATAGTATTGAAGTGATAAGTTATGTTTCATGTTCTGAGAGCTTACTAAGCATTCATTGCTTACGTATTTCTCTTACTTTATAGATTATTGAAAGCTCGATTAGTTTGGAAGCTCGTCGGAGACTTATCACACTATCCAGAGATTAAATTGGTAGATTCTGATGTTTTTATCAAGGTTATAATGGCATGTATAGGTGGACTTGTGGTTTACAATAGTTGATGAATTTGACATGTATATGTCATTTTGGTTGATGTAACCTTGGTAATTTTGATGCATTATTTATGTGTGTCATTTTGACAATGAGTTAAGCATATTTGAGTGGCCAAAATGGTAGGTAATGAATTGACCTCAACATGGTCAAGTTATGGTATGCTTTGGAAAGGTTTTGAATAGATGTGCATGTTTGAAATATTGTTTGTATATATGTTGGTTGTTGAAACCATTTGGAAATGGTTAGATTTGTGTTATTTATATGGTTTTGATGCATGTGAGAAATGGTCCAAATGGTAAGGTTATTTTGGTATGGCATGATTCTAATATGGTATGCTTAAATATGCATATGTTTAGGTATGTTTGGAATAACCATATTTGGTATGTTTATATGAGACTAAGTAGAGTTATGCTTTGAGGTAGATATGAACTATTTGTAATGGTATAAATGTGGTCAATTTATGATGAGTTTTGTAATGGAAAATGAATTAAGTGTTGATGAATGAAATGTGTTAAGTACATGTATATGTTTAGATAAATTGTATGTTTGCATTTGAGGTGCTTACATGGCATATTGGTTGAATAGAATTTGGTATTCGATTTGGTCTTATTATGCATGTTTTAGGTATGTTTTAAGGCTTTATTATATGTGCAAATGGCTTGTAGATGTGTCCTTGAATTGGGTGAAAGAAATGGCTTGAATTTGGCCTATTTATTGTCCACATGGCCTAGGACACGGACATGTATCTCAGCTATGTGTGACACACGGGCATGTGACACGACTGTGTGTCCCCTGTAGGTTTTAAAGGTTGCATTTCGAGTGTTACATGGCCTGGCACACAGGCGCGTGGCTTGGCTGTGTGACTAAAGTCAGTGAGTTACACGGGCTGGGACACCGCCGTGTGTCCCTACTTCGAATGCCCACATAGCCTGGCCACACTGTAGGCAGTGTGAAATTTTATATCTTTTTCCATAAAGTTTAAATGTTCCATAATTAGTCTTGAACCGTTTCTAAAGTGTTTCTAAAGCCTCGAGGGCTTGAATAGGGGACGATATGCATGTGTTTGAATGGATTATGTTATGATTTATTAAATGATTGGAAATGAATGATTTGAGTTATGTTTTTATGGTAATGCTCTATAACCCTATTTTAGGGACGGGTACGGGATAGGGGTGTTACAGTATACTCTTTACGAAAGCAATTCATCCAGCTGTTTTGTCCAATGAGCTCGTCATGTGTGTGTTACCCTCATATGATATCTTTGATTCTTTTTAGTTAAAATCCATTAACTCAATACAATCCTATTTTATCTCATTACCACCATTGTGTCTTCTTAATGATTAATATGATCATTGTCAACAAATGAATGTGATAAATTGCTCGTTCGAGAACAAGCAACCCGTGGTCACGTTAATATTTATCAATCCACACGGTGCCTATAAGAGGATACCATTAACTCTTTAATTGAGCTATGAATTCCAGTGTTACTAGTAAAGCCATGCCATACATAAGTCATGTACCCAACATACCGGCTATGGGTTCGATCACCTTTAGAGCATAAGCCTCCACTTATTTCAAAAAACATGAGTTGCATACACATGGTTAGTGACTAACACAGGATTTAGGTAAATCAAACCATGAATGTCAAAAGTCAATTAATTTAGAAAAGAATTCAGAATTAATTCATCTTGGGTCCAGTCCAATGTATCATTCTACCAATGAATACATCTATGTCTCTACTCGTGGAGTCAACTCCTCCAATAGCCAAGACTAGCCATCTCCCCAATTAGAATTGTATACGACATAATAATCCTTCTCAGTAATTAAATCGAATGCTCACTTTGATTCTTTTATGGGATTATAAACTCATTTAGATTATCCACTGAAGTAAGTAGTCTTTTTCACAATGTAAACATTCTTTACAATGTCACTTATCTTTAGTTTGAACTTTAGACAATCAATGTGCTAATATTTGCTTGTCACAATTTCACAATGCATGCAAAATATAAAAGACAGAAAATACAAAAGACATAATAGTGAAATGTTAAATTAACTTTATTTATTTCTTCATCGTTCAAATAAATAGAAAATAGTTACATGTTTACTACAATATGGGCACATTTCCCCACAATCTCCCACTTTCCCTATTGAAGTAAATGTGTTATGTTTCACATTCCATATCCTTGACGTGTTTGTTAAAACGCCTAGTTACAAGAGTCTTAGTAAACGGATCAACAAGGTTATCTTCAGAAGCTAATTTCATCACATCTACAATTCCTTCGTCTACTACCTCTCGTATCAAGTGATACTTTTGATCAATGTGTTTCGTCCTTTTGTGACTTTTTATTTCCTTGGTATTAGCTATTGCAACTCTATTAGTACAATATAGTGTTATAGCTTTTTCCATACCAGAAATAACTTGAAGTTCGATTAAGGAATTTCGAAGCCATATTGCTTTTTTTGTTGCCTCATAAAAAGCCACATACTCGGCCTCCATAGTAGAGTCACCAGTGCAAGTTTGTTTTACACTTCTCCATACTATGGCTCCACAATCTAGAATGAATACATTTCCTGACATTGATTTCCTCGAATCTTTACAGGTTTGAAAGTTTGAATCTGTGTATCCAACAAGAGCAAGGTCCTACCTAGAATACACGAGCATATAATCCCTGATTCTTTTAAGATACCATAATATATGCTTTACAGCTTGCCAAAGCTTAAGACCTAGATTTGCCTAATATCGACTAACCATTCCTACTGCGAAACATATATCTGGACGTGTGTAAAGCATCACATACATAAGGCTTCCAACTACCGAAGCATATGAAACCTTACTCATATGCTCTCTTTCTTCCGCTGTCTTAGGACAATCATCTAAAGAAGATGAAAACCTGATGCAGTCGACTGAGCATTTGGCTTAGCATCGGACATTGCAAAACATTCCAGTACCTTATCAATGAATGAAGCTTGAGATAGTGCTATTGTTTTATTCTTTTGATCCCTAAGGATTTGAATTCTTAGAATATAAGTAGTTTCACCCAAGTCTTTCATGCTAAATTATTGAGCTAACCACAGTTTAACCGATGACAATTCCCATACATCATTTTCGATAAGTAAAATATCATCGATAATAAAAAATGAGGAAGACTACTTTTTTGTTCTTTATATGCTTATAAACACAAGGTTCATCTGTAACACCCTAAACCCGGCCTAGACATTATGGCCGTATCTGGCAATGTCAAACGATAGTGTTTTTGGAACCTCGTTGTTACGATGAAAACATTCCATGTTATTATCTTTAGTAAACCTTTGTTAAAACTTAGGAAGTCGTCTTTATTCCTTTAAAAAATTTGTTTTGAAACATCCCTCGTTGCATAAGCTTTAATAAAACAGTCTAGGTGATCATGCGTTTAGAAATTACTTGAACTTTTTAGAAACAAAATTTCCTACGACTAGCAAGTATAAATCCATAAAGTAAAATAAATAAATAAATAAAACCAAATTTAAAACCAAAGTCCTAGAGGGTCCTTAAATTACAACCCAAATAATCAATAATAATCAAATCATAAATCGTAAATTGAAAATCATGAAGTTTAAAACTTACTGTGGTCAGTCGCACCGATCCGTCTAAGTCTGGGGATTACCTGTGAATATTAAACAAAAAGGGTGAGTTTACGTAAACTCAGTGTGTAATCCCGCAGAAACAAACAAACAATTAGTATTCACAGTGCACAGTTGAACAATCTTGGGCCTAAGCCCTTTTCAAGATGTCGATGATGATTTGGGCCTTAGCCCATCTCGAAGACAATGTTAAAAATGCGAAGAGGGCCTTAGCCCATTACAAGATGCTCGATGCCGATGCTGATTATGCGATGCAAAATCCTACCCAACCAGCCTCTACACACCATCTCCATCCAACCCTACACTTCATGTGGGGATATAATCAACCCACCCCTCCCTACTCTTCAAGTAGTACCAAATGCGGTACAATACAGTAGTTTACAGCTGAGCTGCCAATAAATTAGGCTTAAAGCCTTTTAGTACACTCCCTCCGAATAACAACCCCCAACCTAATGCAATGCAACACACAATGGATGACATGCTATTATGCAATTTCAGTACATGTATTCAGTTCAGATATTAACATGCCCAGTACATATATCATTCAGTCAATTTCACACATTTAGGGTGGGTCTAAGTAGCTCATACCGACCCTACAGTAGGTTCACAATCGACTTGGGCGACTTGTGCAACCTTAAAAACATTTCGGTAAAAATAGGCCCGTATGCCCATGTGATCTACCTGTGTGGGCCCACACATCCGTGTGGCCCACTTGGCCCAAATTGGCCTTGGCCGTGTGATCCATTTTTAAAGTAACCCATGCTAGCTCAATACTCATATATATTTTCACTAGTTACTTATATGTTCATTCAAAGTTGTCTACTTGAGTCATTATCACTAAATTATTTATATCTTGAGCTACAGAATTCCAAATTATGATTTTCTTGATGTTTTTGAAACTAGACTCATATACCTTTCTACCATAAAATTTTCAGAATTTATAGTTTATCAAATAAGTACAGTAAAATCTTCTAAAGTTATCCCTATTCTACTATTTAATAGCTTCATCCTTTCCTTACTAAAAATTATTTATCGCTTAGTACGGAATTTAGATGATGTTTCTATTTGTTTTTATTGAAAATAGGCTCATTAAGTATTTAAAAATATAAATTTAAGCCCCTAATTATATTTTTACAATTTTTGATGATTTTCCTAATTTAGAACAAGGGAACTCGAAATCATTTTGACCTTTTCTCACAAAATTTATTATATCTCATGATCTACAATTCCATTGCTTACACTTTTTTTTCCATAAAAAAACTAGCTTCAATAAAATTGAATTTCATATTTTATTCAATCTCTAACTCAATTGCCACTATTTTTGATGATTTTTCAAAATTAGACTACTGTTCCCATCCAAAACTATTTTAGTGAAAAATGTTGATTTCCAAGTTTCTAACACTCTTATTTCCTTTCTCTACAATTTTTCGCATCATTTTCTCTTATTTCTCGATAGCAAGCAATTTCAGCTTTTCTCTGAATCCTATTTTCTGTGTTTCGGGTACACACCTGGTATCGTTTCTGATGCGTAAGCACTCCTAAGCCTCTAGAACCTAAAAATTGACCAACATATCTCTAGATTAATCACTTAATTCGTTTTTAATCAACCAATTTTGGAAGGAACTCGACTAAAAACCTAGCAAAACCCTTACCTCGCTTGAGTAACCACGACTTCTCACAATCACTGCGCCGATTCAAAACCACCAGCCCCTTGATTAACTCCTTAATACCAAAAAGGAATCCCCCTTTTAGAGATTAACCAAGAACGATTAACAATAGACAAAACCATTACTTACTGAACACGCGCAACCAACGATGAACAACCTAATCAACTGGAAAAAAAAAAGAAATGGAAGGGGAAAAAATTAATGGAAATTTCGGCAGCAACTAGGGGAAAGATTTGGCAAATGAGGGAAAAAAGAAGAAGAAAACGTCAGAAAAAGTTTGGGGAATTGGAGAGAAAACCGAAACTCTACTTTTTTTTTTTGCAACAAAAAGATAATCAGATTATTTTCTGATAACCTATCCCCAATTATCTCCTAAAATCACTCCCTATTAACCCACTAAAACACAACTACTTAGAATTTTGCCCCAACACAACTCTTAGCCAAAATTGGAGCAAAAATACTATCTCCACACCATCATAGAAAATTGAAAATAGGACCTTCAACACTCCAACACTGCACTTAACCACCAGACCAGCAGATCCATTTTGATATAAACTTACCAACGATTAAACTTAAGTCCTTTGCACAAGGTTAAGGCTTTATTTATAAAAAATACCAAAATTGTCCCAAGTAAGGCTTGAACTTGGGGCCTCACACACACACACACCCAGAACACATAACCACTAAAGTAGATAGACATTGTGTGTCACACATATACGAAATCAAAAATTAAAATTTTGGGTCGTTACATCATCAGTGTTTTGCTCAAATCCAAAAGTCTTGATCATTTGATCAAATCTTTTCTTTCATGAGCGGGATGTCTGCTTAAGTCCATAAATGGATCTTAGCAGTTTGCAAACTTTCTACTCTTTTCCTTTGACAACATAGCTAGTGGGTTGCGGCATGTAAATGGTCTCATCAAGATAGCCATTCAAGAATGTTGTCTTGACATCCATTTTTCAGATCTTGTAATTGAGAGCAACAGCAATGGATAAGAGTATGCAGATAGACTTTAGCATGATTATCGGAGGAAAGGTCTCATCGTAATCAGTGCCTTCTTTCTATGTGTAGCATTTCCCTACAAGTCTAGCTTTGTGTGTTTTCACTTTCCCTTTCGTATTTCTCTTCTTCTAGTAGGTCCACTTACAACCTAGGGTGTAATCCCAATCAATAAGCTACAAGTTCCCATACTGTATTCAATTTCATATAATCCATCTCGGCATCCATGGCCTGTTTCCAGATCTTGGAATCAACGTTCTACATAGCCTCCCCATAAGTGAGTGGATCAACATCCTCATGATTGTCTTCTGTATTACAAATACTACCATGTCTCTGGCTCGTGTGACTCTAATTCCCTAACAGTGAGTTACACGGCCTAGACACACGCCCGTGTCTCTGGCCCATATGACTCTAATTCCAAAATATTGAGTTACATAACCTACCACACGACTTGACACGTAGTCGTATGGCTCACACGGCTTACCACAAGGCCTGGCACATGGCTATGTGGTGTGACAACCTTGGATTCTGACTTTCAATGTTCGTAGAAATTTGGGTTTACATTACGCACCTGATACGGATTCGATACAAAAGTAACAAAGATGAATTCCCAGTCCTAAAATGATAATCAAACCTCAATTAAATGATTTTCGTAACCATTTCAATAACTAACATATTTACAACCAAAGTTCCGTCGAAAACTTTCGACGCAAAGCCTAAATCAAACTTAAACACTTACCCTCGCTCGTATCCAACAATACAAGTACTTAAATCGGTAGAGAATCTTGATATGCAATATCCTCACCCAAGAAAGAGAACCGATTGAACCCTCAAAAATGAAATTGGACAAAACGAGCTGAATAATTTTAGTTTTAACAAATAACGAATGAGAGAAAACATTAGCAAAAATTTGAAAAAAAACTTATGTCGTTAACCTTTTCTTCGAAACAAGGAAATATGCAATCTCTTCGACAAAGCTAGTTTCAAAGTTATCATAAAGAAAAAGAAAAAGATCCAAAAGAAGAAGGAGAAGAAGAAAAATAGACATTTTTTAAAAAAGGATTTTTTTGAAAAAGAGTACAGTTATTGTAAAACAAAATAACTAAAATAAAATAGAACAATTTCACAAGGCAGTATAAAAAAAATTTTCTTATCGCTTTCGTAAGGACTCGAACATGAGAGCAAAAAGTACATAGAAGCTTAACCATTGAACTAGCAAGCTCAATCTTGACATTTTTTGATTGAAAATAGAATATATGCAAGATGATCAAGGATAGAGGTTAAGATAAAAACAACAAAACTTCAAAGAAAGGATTTGAACACAAGACCTCAAGCACACATCCAAAGCACTCCACCACTGAACCAAATCAATTTGCTCTACAAAATTTTCAAAATCCTAACTCAAAATCGAAACATAACCACTCTTGATTTTTGTTAACCCAATTTCTTCTAACCTAATTTTTGGGATGTTACATGGCAATTAAAACCTATAACAATTAACATTTGCAACTTTTTTGATTTAGTCCTTGTACCTTAATTAGTAATCAATTCAACGAAAATTACTTATTCAAAATTTAGTTCACCTATATAGTAACTCCATAAATATTTAATACAAATATTTACTACTAGAATTATGGAAATGAGGTCTCGATACCTCATTCTTTAACACCACTACTTTAGGGTCTTTACACATGTACCTTAATTTAACTATTTAATTAACAAACTTAAATGACCTAACTCTAATTAAACTTCATTCTGACCTCATAAATATTAAATGGGATTCTAATTTATCGTTTTTGACACCACTAAAAATTAGGTCGACATCACTGAAAATCAGGCTGTTACAAAATATATGTTCTTTTCATTTACTTTTTTCTTTTTATACATTAATTATTTAATAAAATAAAAACTACACTTACCAACCATCCATCATCAAACATCAAATAAGTAAGAACAATAGTTAAATAACCATTGTGGTCCTCAAGCCTTTTATAAATTAGAATTCTATACTATTTAAACTTTTTATGATTTAGTCCCTGAACCTTAATTAATAACTAATTTGGCTAAAATGATAATTGAAATTTCAATTCACTTATAAAATAACTTCTTAAATATTTAATAATAATATTTACGGGCTCGGTTTACAAAAATGGAGTCCCAAAAACATATTTTTTCGACACCACTAACTTTCGGGTTGTTACATGCCATAATTAAATTTTCAAAAAAATCTGAAGACCTAAGTTTGTAACAATACAAGAAAATTCAATATTAAGGAAGAGAAAATTAAAAAAAAAATGAACAAGAAAAATGATATATGAAATTGAGTAGAATGGATGCTGATCAATTAAACCCTTTGAGGAAGAAATTATAACGATCTAAAAGCCAATGGTGTCGGAAAGTGTGGTTTTGAAATCTCGTTTCCATAAACTGGACTCGTAAATATTTTTATTAAATATTTATGGAGTTTTATTATAGGTGAATTGAATTTCGGTCGAGCAAATTTTTTGCAATAGTGTTTAATTAGGGTACAGGGACTAAATCGTAAAAGTATCAAAAATTTAATTTTTAAGGAAACTTTAATTAGAGTTAAATTAAGGAACTTATATACTGATTATACCCTAGAATATTTATACATGGCCAATTGATGTATGAAAATAGGTTTGTATTTTCTATTATCAATCATTAATTAAATTAAAAGTAATGATAAAAAATAAAAAGAAAAGAAACTTAGTGGAGAAAAAAATTTCTCTATCTTTTTCATTTCTAACCGAATCGAGGAGAAGAACTCATGCATAGATGGGGTTTCTATTTTTCAAAGTTTATATTGGTATGTTCAATTTAGTCCTTTTCTTGTAATTTTTATATTTTCAGAATCTCGGTAGCTTAAGCTAGCTGACCCATGTCGTATTTTTCAATACTGTTAATGTTTGAGGATATTACCATTGTTGAATAATTGAGGTTTCAGGGACCAATTTGATATCTTTTAGTTTAGTATTGAAAAAGGACTAAATTGTAAAGTCAATTGATGATTTTGTGCAATAGCGACTAAAATGCACAAATTTTAGAACTTGTGGTGGAATTTAGATATAGGAGGTCTTATAAGGACTCTAGTGAATTCGGCCTTAAAATTTGAGGCTAAAATTTAAAGTTATTGTAACAGCCCATTTTTAGTGAAATTAGAAAAGTAGTTTCGGGACCACAAATCCGAGTCGGAAAGGAAATTTATTTTTAAATTTTTGCATGGCTAGTTTTTGGGTAGGAATGTCATATGAAAATTCTGATAAGAAAATTTTATTGATTTTGTGCTTAATTATGAAAAGGACCAAATTGCATAAAATGCAAAAGGTGGATTCTAGTAGCTAGAAGGATCAAATAGCTATGGAATTCAAAACTTGAGGTCCTTATATGGTAATTAGACCATTAAAGAAAAGTTAGTAGATATTTTTGATGATTCATCCATGTAAATTTAGAAAAGGGCAAGGACTAAATTAGAAAAGTGAAAAATTAATGGATGATAAATAATTAATAAGAAATAAAGATCATTTTATGTCATCTTCTTCCCCAAATATTCCATGGAAACCCTAGGAAAGAGAAAACAAACTTTCTTGGCTTAATGGGTAAGTATTCAAGCCTCGTTTTTAGTAATTTTTATATTTTTGAAATCGGGATAGTCTAATCTATCTATTTGGAGGATTAATTTGAAAAGTTATCAAAGTATAGAAGTTATGCCATGGATGAATATGCTAAAAATTTGAAATTTATGGTAGAATATGAAAGGTTGTTGATAGAAACATGATTTAGGGACTAAATTGTAAAGTTGTGAAAATTGAAGAAAAATTCTAAATTTTATAGAATACATGGGCTATAAATTTTATACTGGACTTTTGGTTAGGCTTGGAATAAGGAGTGAATTGCATGAATTTCATTTTTCGAGCAAAAGGACGAAATTGGAATTTATAGAAAGTTTAGGGGCAAAATGGTAATTTTGCGTAGTATGTAAATTGAGTTCAATTGAATATGAAATGTGATAAATTGATGATTAAATTCATTTATATAGATCTAAATTACTCAAATTCGAAGCTAGATCGAGGAAAAGAGAAAATTTCGGATTAGTAGATTTTCTTGTACAAACTAGTATCGAAGTAAGTTCAAGTAACTTATTTATGCATATTAACATGTTGAATTGATTGTTGAATATGATTTGAATATGATAAATGTTTATGTGATTTATAGAATGTTATAAATACATGAAATGATTTCATGTTTGTAAATGTATTTAAAATGTTAAATTCTGTTGGAACAATGAAAATCGATGGATACATATGATTTCTTGAATATAAATGTGATTCTGCATATGTTGCAGATGAGATTTAGCTCAGACGAGTAATCTCGA
Source organism: Gossypium bickii (assembly GCA_025503065.1). Lineage (NCBI taxonomy): Eukaryota > Viridiplantae > Streptophyta > Magnoliopsida > Malvales > Malvaceae > Gossypium > Gossypium bickii. The sequence continues at coordinate 64,752,097 of CP106711.1, read as the reverse complement.
TATAGCTCTCGAGCATTCTGATAAATAGTTCCTGCGAGCATCCTGATCAGTAGTGATTTAGCATTTGTTGCGCACTACCGTAGCTCTTTGTGAGCGTCCTGACATGTGATCGGTTGTGATCCTGTATATAATGCGGAAACAAACGGAGCTCTTTATGAGCGTCCTGATAAGCTTGCTTGAACTCTCTGTTACCTTATCCGAAGCTCCCTGATATTATCTCTTTGGAGATATCTGAAAGGCTCTATAAGCTTCCTGAGTAAAAACTCTTACGAGTTTCCTGATTAGCTCGGATAAGTGTCCTATTACATGATTACTTGGCTCATTTGAGAATCCTGACATGTGACTCGAGAGTATGCTCCTTGAATAGGAATTGATGGTTTATAGTTATGTACACCTTGAGTGTACTCCTTAAGTATCCATCGATATTTCAGTAATTCAACGGATAAAACTCCTGACAAGAGAAAGTGATGAGATAAATAAAATTATATTTTGATTGATTTTGAGTAATCTGATGAATTGTTTTATGATGAGCTCATCTATGCTTATTTGATATACATGAGACATATGTAACTAACTTGTTTGATTGAGTGTATGTGTTTAGGCAATTTTCCAAGTTGATGGTGTAACACCCCAAACCCGGCCTAGACATTATGGCCGAATCTGGCGACGTCACATGATAGTGCTTTGGAAAACAAAACTGCACTAAAATCATTTGTAGATAATTAGAAAATGTAATTACAATAATGCCCTTTTCGATATTTTAGGTTACCGTAAAAAACGCGTCGTTTATTCATTTATTGACCATTTTCAAAATGTTATACGTTATGGAAGCTTTTTAAAAGTAATTTTCGAATTCGTGTATTTCTGATAAAACATTTATTTACTTTGAAAACTCGAGTCTTGTCCTACTGCTAGCAGTTCATAAAATAATAATCCCAAATTTAAGTGAAAATCTGTAAAGGCCTTATTACAAGAAATATACCCCAAAATAACCAAATCGAAATAACAATAAATAATAATAATCAAAGAAACTGTAAATAAGTGTCCGGAATCATGGTCACCATCGAGTCCTCCGCTGCACCGATTCATCTACTGTTGGGAATTACCTGAACAGATTAAACAGAAAAGGGTGAGTTTTCGCAAACTCAGTGTGTAATCCCTACAGAAAACATATACACAGAATATCAGATAACAGACATATATTCACAGTTCGGGTCCGAGCCTATTACAGAAACGGTGTGGACCTTAGCCCACTCAGATACAGATTCAAACACATTTCAGGACCTTAGCCCATTTCAGACAGAATATGCAGAAAATAGAGTCCTACCCACCAGCCTCTACACAATAGCTCCGTCCAAAGCTACACACTATGTGGGGATAAAATCAACCCACCCAGCCCTACACACCATATTGTATCGAATGCGGCACATAATTAGAAATTTGCAGCTGAGCTGCTGGATAACAAGCTTAAAAGCCTTTCAGATACTTCCTCCGAATATCATCAATCCCACCCCGATGCAATGCAACACACATAAAATGTCATGCTAATATGCAGATAGTAGTTCATATATTCAGATCAGCATACATGCTTAGTACAGAAATCAAACAGATAGATAATTTATTTAGGGGTCTAAGCATTGCTTACCGGCCCTACGGTAGGTCCACAGTCGACTTAGGTGACCCGTGTAACCTTACAGATTTTTCTAGGGAAATGGGCTCACAAGCCCATGGGCCTACCTGTGTGGGCCTACACGCCAGTGTGGCCCACACGGCCCAATTGGTCGAGCCCGTGTGCCACACACGACCTCACTCGGCCTTTACACAGCCATGCGCTTGCGCACGACCGGGCTCGTCGATCACATGGTCATGTGGTGACTAACAGTCTTGCACACGGGCTACCACGCGGGTGACCACACGGTCGTGTGGCGTCGACAGAATGGTTTTTGGCTTTCGTTGAAACCTCATTTTCTGTGCTTTTGGGTACAGACCTGGTATTGAATTGATGCTAACGCAATCCCGAGCAACTCGAACCTATAATTGACAGTATAAAATCCAGAATTAGCCCATAGTCATGGTTTAAACAAATCTATCATTACAATCGTGAATCCACCCAGCCACTTAACACTTACCTCCAAACGAACAGCAGAAATTCCACAACCTTCCTCCAATAATGGCTAATCTCCAGCCCCTTGATTGACTCCTAACAATCAATATAAACACTTTTCTTAAGTCCCTTATTCACAGTCATACTCAGGATAAAACATAATCAAACTTACCGATCACGACCGACGTCGTACTGAACCAACGAGTTAATGGAAAAGAATGAAAAGAAAATAAAAGAGATGGGGGAGAGTTTCGACAGCAAGGTTGGGGAAAAAGGAATGATGATGACCAAAAATTTCAAATAAAAGAGAGAGTAATCAGCAATCAATAACAGCTCCCTAATCCCTTATCTCCTAAAACCGTCCTTCACTTCCCCACACATCTCAATCACCTTAGTATTTCGGCTAAACCGAAACTCTTACAGTCCACTGAGCAAAAACAACTTCCTTGCTCGTGCCAGGATTCAAACACATGACCTAAACATAATAACACACCACTTAACCACCAAACCAGCAGGCCCATTCTGTTAGTTACTTACACACTTAAATTTATAAAATATTAACCAGAGTTCGGGCTTTATTCATAAAAATACCAAAATTTACCCAATTGAGACTTGGACTTGGGACCTCCCACACACACCTAGAACACATAACCACTGAAGCAGACACTCATTCATGCCAAAATTACAAAAATTAAAATTAAGCAAAAACTGGGGCGTTATAGATGGAAAAACATGTTATTGTATGCTTAATTTTAATAAATGAGATTGGTAAGTTTAATTCCTATTATACGAACTTACTAAGCATATAATGCTTACTAGGTTTTATTTTCTCTGTTTATAGTGCTTGGAAGCTCACGAAGGTTGGAGATCAGTTGGAGCATCATCACACTATCCACTAAATTGTTTTGGTATAAATAGAAAACTTATTTTGTACAATGGAATGTATAGGTAACTTGGCCATTGTTGGCATATAAATATGGCTTGCTAGCCATTGGAATAGCTAGTAATGATTTGTTTTGGTATATTTATAAGGTTATATTATGAAAAATACCTAAGTGTTAAGTATATATATAAAGTATGGTTGATCAAGTTATGCTTAACATATAAGTTAAACAAGGGTAAGAATATAAACATGAATGCATATGATAAAATATCATAATAGATGTTATAATTTGCTTGAATTTACTACTTAGATTGGTTGGTATATGAATGTAAATTTTGGTGTAGGTTATTGACAAGTTTTGGGTGAGAAATGAAGCTAGAAATGGCTTTATTTTGTCCATACGGGTAGACACACGGGTGTGTGTCTTGACCATGTGTGACACACAGCTTGCTACATGGGTGTATGGTTAGGCCGTGTGTCCCTTGCATCTAAAATTTGAGAAACATAATGCTCAGAATTGAGCACACGGACAGAGACACGAGCATGTGTCTCAGCCGTGTGTACTACACGGCCTAGAACATGGGTGTGTGTCTTGGCCGTGTGAAACCTGCACTTAATTTTGAAAAAAAAAAATTAATTAACCACACGACTTGGTACATGGGTGTGTGGTTGGTTGTGTGGCACAAGTCAAAGAGTTACACGGGGTCGGACACGACTTGTGACATAGTCGTGTCCTATGGTCACACGGGCATGTGCCCTAACCACATGGGCGTGCCGTGTCCTATGGTCACACGGGCATGTGCCCTAACCACACGGGCATGTGTGCCCTACATCTAGGAAAAATTTTGAAATTTCACTAAAAATTCTCTGAGATCCTGATTTAGTCCCTATTTGATTCCAATGTTTATATTGGGCCTCGAGGGTCCATTCAAGGGACAATAAGACTACTTACAGAAATTAAATAGTAATTAACATGAATTATCTATAATTGTTCTGTAAACTCCAATAATATTTCGTAACCTTATTCCGTCGACGAATACGAGTTAGGGGTGTTACAGTTATGTTAGTCTCAATTTTAAGGACGAAATTGAATAAAATGAAGAGGTTACATAAACTAGAAATTGAATGTGAATTTGGTTGTGTATTGATAATATTGTATGTTTGTTTTAATCCGTAGCTAATGTCAACTTGGATCTCTTAAAAAAGAAAGTAAAAGATAAAGTTGTCGATGAATAGCTCAGAGTTTACGGTTTGTGTTTCTATAATCCAAACTAACTCAATTATTGCATTTTTACAATGCATTCTATGGTAAGTTTATAAGGTGAGCTATAACTGATTTAGAGATTTGAAATGATATAATTGAATTGGTTATTTGTATTAAGGATTGAATTGAATATATTCAGAAATATTAGATATTATGTGAAATGTGAAATTATGCTAATGATATGGTGAACTATTCTTATATATATATCTATGGGAATTTTGGTTTAGTTAGTTTTGATTATGATATTAAGGAAGAAGTAGTTATAAATTAATGTGAAAAATTATTACCCTATTAACTGCTTGGGTAGGGTCGGGTATAATTGGCATGCCATAGGATAGGAAGAGTTCAGGGTTATATAACTACGTGTCGGGGAGTGCTAGGCACCCTATTTGTCGATTATACCGACCAGTGATGGTCACATCTATTTGTTGGTTCTTACTAGCCAGCATAAGGCGTAACTTATTATTTCAAATTTATCCGATAGGCACTAGGTGCCAAATAGGCATGTTGGTTAGATCCGCGTATCCGTCTTAGTCTGGGTCATGTTAATAGGGAAACAAAAATGGGAATCGAAATTATGTTATGTGAAACAATTTGAAATAAAGATGAATATAATTTTTTAATAGATACAATGGAAATGGTTAGAAAATGGAGGTGATATGTGGAAAGAAATGTATACTTGTGAAATGTGTTGGAACAATGTTAGATATGTTCATTGACTACATGAAATTGGAATTTGAAATGGAATGTGCCATCTTATGGATTGAAATGAAAATGATAAGTGAGGTTGTTTAGTCATACTTTAATATTGGTAAATTGTGTTAGCTTTGATTAAGGAATGTAAGAAATGGTTTAAATGACTTGTTAATTCATATCATAGTTCATTTTGGCTTATGCACTTAAAATGACTTATGTTATGTTTTAATGTTTGGATTATAAAAATACCATTGAGTTATACTCAGCGTACGATTTTGTTTTCCATGCATAGGTTAGGTACTTTTGATTTGATCATCGACTCAGCATCCAGTTGTAATCCCGGACTCAAGTGTTGGTGATGATTTATTTTAGTTTTGGCATGTACTTAATATGTCTTATAGTTATAATATTCATTTTTTCCTTTTTGAGGATTATGTATATAAATGTATATGTATGTGTTAAGAATTTCCATGTTGTTGTTGTTGTCTTGCTGAAGTATTTGGCTTATATGCTTAATGTTTAATGGTTGAGTAAATCATATGCTAGGTGATATATTTGGTTGGTATGATTGTGTTGATCTTGGAATGAATGATAAGTTTTGCTGCATGTTTTGTGGTTGAAGTTGAATTGTTTCATTATGTATTAAAAAAGCTAAATGATGTATCTTGATGAACATGTTGAGGTGCTTTTGAAGGTATATTTGTAACGCCCTAAATTGTGAACATTTGTTTGAAAAATTATGTCAATAATTAAGTCTATGTATTTGTGGCTAAGTGTTCTATTTATGTGTTTGAGATCGGGGGTTCGAGTTTTCTTTCTTGAATTATGTTAAGAATGAGATTGCTAGTTCAGTGGTTATGCTTCTATACACCTGCTGGTTTTGTGTTGGAGTCTCTGTGTAAACAATAAGGAAATATTTTTGTTACTAGTCTGTTAGGTATGGCTAGTATTTTTTTAAAAAAATTAATTGAATTTTCCCCCTGCTTTGTGACATTTCTTTTTCTTCCTCCATTCTTTTCTTCTTACTTTTTTCCCTTCTTATTCTTTCTTTCTTTCTTCTTTTCCTTCACTCGTGTGTTGCCATTTTTCCTACTACTGTTGCGACGGGGAAACTTCGTCTTTCGTTGTCTTCAAATGTCGAGATAATTGGGTAAGTTTTATATGAAATTCTGTTAGTATTTGTTTGTTCATCTTGTCAAAGTAGGTTCGCTTAGTTTCTTGAATTCCTTGATTTAGTGTTCGTTTGGTCCTCTCGTAGGCAAAGATCATGAGAACAATGTTCCCCAATCTTTTTAATTTTGAGTGTAACATCCTGAAAAGGGCCTATGCATTTTTGATTTAATTGTACGAAATGACATGTCTTATGTGTTATGAATATATTTTGAACATTTTTGGAAACATGGAAATGTAAGGAAATGTTAAGTTAAAAGAGGAAAGAGAACATTTTTGGAAACTAGGAAATGTAAGGAAATGTTAAGTTAAAAGAGGAAAGTGAACATTTTTGGAAACTAGGAAATGTAAGGAAATGTTAAGTTAAAAGAGGAAAGTGAACATTTTTGGAAACTAGGAAATGTAAGGAAATGTTAAGTTAAAAGAGGGAAACGAACGTTTTTGGAAACTTGGAAATGTAAGGAAATGACTTAGAAAATGTTGAGTTTTAAAGTTTAAAAGAGGAAACTTAGGCAAGGTGGCCTTAAGAGAAAATGTAGGGAAAATATGACACACAAACGGGCTTGCAAAAGAGGCCTGGAGATGCCACTTAGGGCCTTTGGAAATGGCGCCACATACAAGAGTATTGGGCCAAGGTTCGAGCTGCAGGGGAAGCAAAATAAAAGTTTTATTTTGCAAAGTAGATTAGCACAGGGGATGGCACAAGGCTATAATTTAGAGCTTTTATTCTTTTATTTTTAAGAGATAAATAGTGGATAAATAAGGGATAAATAATGGATTTATTTTAGATTATTTTCAAGAGATAAATGAGGAATTATTCTTTAATTAGGAAAATAAGGGAGAAGTGATGGCCAAGTAAGGGACTTTGAGTTTAATAATTTCGGCTAAGTAAGGATAGTTGCTGAATTATCTTTTATTTTAGGCGATAATTAAAGAGATAAAGCTATCAAAATAGAAGAGTGATGGCCAAGTAAGGGATTCTAAGTTAGTAAATTCGGCTATATAAGGAAAAGAGGGCCATTCATCCTGCCGAATTTCCTAGAGCATTTGTTCTTCTTCTTTTTGTTAGCCAAAGCCGAAAATTCAAGATATCACCATTAGCCAATTTATTTTCTTTCCAATCCATCAAAAGCCGAATCTTTGAGGGGCTTCAAGCATAGGTGCTGTCGATTTCTTCAAGAAAGGGTAAGAACAAGTTTTGATTTCTATTCTTTTCTTTTAGATTTGTCGAAATCTAGGATTAATCCCATCAATATTCTTATTTGCCAAAATTTGGAAGGATTCTTTCGGGATTTTTGCCATAGTCGACTATAAAGGAAAAGATCTTCGGGATTTGACCATTAAGGTAAGTCATATCTGACATTCGGCCAAGGGCCATTGATTGTGATTAAAGGTTAGAAGTTGATCTAACATGTGGTTTTAGGGATTTCGACAGAAGCTATAACCAAGGGATAATTTCGGGATTTAAGATCCTTAAGGTAAGTGACTATGAATATTCGGCCAAGGCCTATTTTAGTAGTTAGATCTATTTTTATGTGTTTTAAGCCGAAAACTAACCGATTCAAGGGATCTAGTGATTAGCCGATTTCAAAGAGGAAGAATACAAGTTTCTGGGATTTGATTAATTATCAAATCAGCAGCAAGATAAGAAAGTGGATACGATAATCCTTCGGGATTTGATTAAATTAGCCGAATAGGCTTTTTCCTAAAATACTAAATGTGGCCAAATGTAGGGATTTAGGATCTAAAGCGATAGATCGGTTTTTCGGGATTTCAAGGAATTCGTTAAGCTAATCAGGTGTGTACCCCACACTATTTCATAATAAGTTTTATGGCTATGTCTAATTAAAATATGTGATATTAAGAATAAGAAAGTGGCTAAGGTACCATGTTATGGTACTAAGTACTCAGGTACGTTTCCTACTCCTACTAGGAATATGAAATATGTTATTTGTAACATGAGAATAAGAATGTAAACTTTGGCATATTAATGCATATTACAAAATGGGGCATATGGGTTATTGAAAGGGGAAGTGAATGTGGTGACCTAAGACCACGAACACGGTGACCAAAGATCGTGGTATCTGAATGTGGTGACCTAAGACCACGATGAATCTGAATCGCGTGACCTAAGACTGTGATATCTCGAATGTGGTGACCTAAGACCACAAATGCGGTGACCTAAGACCGCGATATGGAGTGTAGTGGAAGGAGGGTCGACTTAGTAGTCCCCACGGTGTATGCAAAGTTGGTACTGGGAGTGTAGCGGATGGCTTATTAGGTTTGGGTTTGGGAATGCATCATAATTTGTATGCTATGATATGAATGTGTAATATTTGTTATGCCCGATTCTATTATGATTTAGTGTTGTGTACACATTGAGTCTCATTGACTCACCCCGTTGAGGACCATGTTTCAGGTGATGAATGAGAATGGACCCAGGACTACAGAACTTGTGGTGGCCATGCTCAACATAAAGTTTTTATTTTTATGGACTATTAATTTTTAAGTACTCCAAATTATTTAGATTTACTTGATGTAATAAGGCCATAAGGCCATAGTGCACTATTTTATTTCTGTTTTTATTTATTATGTTACGAAATTTTTATTAAGTTTAAGATTAAGTAATTTACTTTAAATGTATTCTATATGTTTTATCACCTAAAATTTAAAAGGGTTTTCATTATAAAATGATTTTGTTTTCTACTCGAGCCCAACCCAAAACAATATTTCTTTCAAAACACACTATTTTCCCAAAGTAACAAAAGAACTTTGAACCTACACTTGAGGAACATACCAAATCGGTCAAAGCTCGTGGAGTTTGGGTGTTTCACTAGTATCAGAGCCCGCTTCAAACTCTCTACCGAGGTTTAAGGCCCAAAACGTTTTCAAATCGAGCCCAAATAAGTTTTATGAAAATATTTTTTTTGAAATAAGCAGGTTTTTTGGCATGGCACCCAAGTCTCCGACCCGCAGTCCACCAGGTAAGTACTTCTATCCATTTGTGTGATTTATTGAATGATCTGTATAAGGGTAGGAATGGAGCGTAGAATAGCATGATAGGAACTTGAACCCTAGGACTAGTCTACTCAAACACAAACACATAAGACTTAATTCCATTAAACAAACCTATGGCTAAGTCACTGAGCTAGGGTGTGGTAACTGTTGTGCGCATGTCTAGGAGTGGATTCAGTAAGAGCTTGGTATTTAAGCAGTCCTAGCGACTCACCTCCTCTTTACTCGAATCCTACCTGGTGCGTAGTAACCGTTCACCCTAACCAAGAGGACTTAGTCATCGGCTAAACACAATAACTAAAACCCGAAAGGGAACTAGCCGTGTTTTTATAAAAACAACAAAACCCTAGTTTTAAAAAAAAAAACTCTTAAAACTTTCTTTTAAATTTGTGAAAACCATCTTTACAAAATTTTCCAAAAAATTTCCGATTTATGAAATTACAAAAATGACCCTAGTGGTAAAATTACCAAAATACCATTGGTTTATAAAATGTCCAACTACCCAACAATTTTACCAAAATTTCATTATTTTATAAATGCTCAAAAACCCTAATCCGCTAAATATCAAAATACCTTGATTTTGGAAAATTACAAAATTGCCCCTAACTTACAAAAAAATTTCCAAAATGACCCTGATTTCCAAAAAAAATTTTTACAACATCACCATTTTGGAAAGAACAATTCTCAAAAAGAACCCTCAAAGTTTTGCAACTTTTGAAATATCCTTGATTTGTTAAATTTTACAAATTTACCCTGGTTTATTACCAAAATACCCTCGAGAATCAAAATTACCGAAATACCCTCGGATTTCAAATTTTTCCAAAATACCCCGGGAATTTAAAAATTCCAAAATACTTTATGACAGAATCATCAAGGAACTTTTTCTTTTGAAAAATTACGAAAATACCCCTGTAGGACAAAATTCTGAAAATACCCTTGGGTAGTGGAGAAACAACAACAATGAAAACTACAACGTTTCTCTGAATGAACAAAAGTTCATAATTAGTTGATGGATGTATGAATGAATGAAAAGATTGTGTGCATGTATGAATACGAAAGAACCACTCCTAAAACTCTTTTCATAAAATTTTTTCGCGGGTAATCAAGTGAAACAAAGACTAATTCATAAAACTTCTTAATCAGATCTCGACGTTAGAAATGAGTTCTAGGGGACGTGGTCGTCATGGACGGGATAAGAGGAGTCTTGGACCGTCAGAATCGTCTAAGAGTCTTCAGAAAAGACCGAAGGTTGAGAATTCTGCTCGTCTTTTTAAGCCAACTACTAAAAATCCGGACCGTCCGTGTGCTCAGTGTGGAAGGTATCATGTTGGCGAGTGTTGGAACTGAGATCGTGAATGTTTTAGATGTAAGTCTAAGACTTATTTGGTTAAGAATTGCCCTCAGGCAACGAAGGTTTATGGTTTAAACCATGGAGGAAATGGTCATGGAACACCCGGTAGAGGTGCTAAGGTTCAGATGTAAGACAACCAAGGATATGATAGCGGTTAAGTTCCTTGTTTTTGGAGTACTATTTATTGTTTTAGAGATAGTTCATTCTTGTGTTACAAGTGAACCGTTTGAAACTTTCGATGTGAACTTAGAGACTGTGCCTAGAAGGTAAGATAGTTCATTAAGATCAGAGTGCGCAGCAATAGCGTAGTGGGGTGAGTTAGACCGTACGATGGTTCGTTAGTAAGTAATTTCGAGGATGAAATTATTTTTAAAGAGGGTAGAACTGTAACATCCTGAAAAGGGCCTATGCATTTTTGATTTAATTGTACGAAATGACATGTCTTATGTGTTATGAATATATTTTGAATATTTTTGGAAACATGGAAATGCAAGGAAATGTTAAGTTAAAAGAGGAAAGTGAACATTTTTGGAAACTAGGAAATGTAAGGAAATGTTAAGTTAAAGGAGGGAAATGAACGTTTTTGGAAACTTGGAAATGTAAGGAAATGACTTAGAAAATGTTGAGTTTTAAAGTTTAAAAGAGGAAACTAAGGCAAGGTGGCCTTAAGAGAAAATGTAGGGAAAATATGACACACAAACGGGCTTGGAAAAGAGGCCTGGAGATGCCACTTAGGGCCTCTGGAAATGGCGCCACATATAGGAGTATTGGGCCAAGGTTCGAGCTGCAGGGGAAGCAAAATAAAAGTTTTATTTTGCAAAGCAGAGAGATAGCAAAGAAGAGACAAAGACAAGGCTATAATTTAGGAGCTTTTATTCTATTATTTTTAAGAGATAAATAGTGGATAAATAAGGGATAAATAACGGATTTATTTTAGATTATTTTCAAGAGATAAATGAGGAATTATTCTTTAATTAGGAAAATAAGGGAGAAATGATGGCCAAGTAAGGGACTTTGAGTTTAATAATTTCGCTAAGTAAGGATTGTTGCTTGAATTATCTTTTATTTTAGGAGATAATTAAAGAGATAAAGCTATCAAAATAGAAGAGTGATGGCCAAGTATGGGATTCTAAGTTAGTAAATTCGGCTATATAAGGAAAAGAGGGCCATTCATCATTCTTTCTCTTAACCCTTCTCTCTGCCGAATTTCCTAGAGCATTTGTTCTTCTTCTTTTTGTTAGCCAAAGCCGAAAATTCAAGATATCACCATTAGCCAAATTCTTTTCTTTCCAATCCATCAAAAGCCGAATCTTTGAGGGGCTTCAAGCATAGGTGCTGTCGATTTCTTTAACAAAGGGTAAGAACAAGTTTTGATTTCTATTCTTTTCTTTTAGATTTGTCGAAATCTAGGATTAATCCCATTAATATTCTTATTTGCCGAAATTTGGAAAGATTTTTTTGGGATTTTTGCCATAGTCGACAATAAAGGAAAAGATCTTCGGGATTTGGCCATCAAGGTAAGTCATATCTGACATTCGGCCAAGGGCCATTGACTGAGATTAAAGGTTAGAAGTTGATCTAACATGTGGTTTTAGGGATTTCGACAGAAGCTATAACCAAGGGATAATTTCGGGATTTAAGATACTTAAGGTAAGTGACTATGAATATTCGTCAAAGGCCTATTTTAGTAGTTAGATTTATTTTTATGTGTTTTAAGTCAAAAACTAACCGATTCAAGGGATCTAGTGATTAGCCAATTTCAAAGGGGAAGAATACAAGTTTTCGGGATTTGATTAATTATCAAATCGGCAGCAAGGTAAGAAAGTGGATACGATAATCCTTCGGGATTTGATTAAATTAGCCGGATAGGCTTTTTCCTAAAATACTAAATGTGGCCAAATGTAGGGATTTAGGATCTAAAGCGATAGATCAGTTTTTCGGGATTTCAATGAATTCGTTAAGCTAATCAGGTGTGTACCCCACACTATTTCATAATAAGTTTTATGGCTATGTCTAATTAAAATATGTGATATTAAGAATAAGAAAGTGGCTAAGGTACCATGTTATGGTACTAAGTACTCGTGCACGCTTCCTACTCCTACTAGGAATATGAAATATGTTATTTGTAACATGAGAATAAGAATGTGAACTTTGGCATATTAATGCATATTACGAAATGGGGCATATGGGTTATTGAAAGGGGAAGTGAATGTGGTGACCTAAGACCACGAACACGGTGACCTAAGACCGTGGTATCTGAATGTGGTGACCTAAGACCACAGTAATCTGAATGCGGTGACCTAAGACCGCGATATCTGAATGTGGTGACCTAAGACCACAAATGCGGTGACCTAAGATCGCGATATGGAGTGTAGTGGAAGGAGGGTCAACTTAGTAGTCCCCACGGTGTACAGGTTGGTACGGGGGAGTGTAGCGGATGGCTTATTAGGTTTGGGTTTGGGAATGCATCATAATTTGTATGCTATGATATGAATGTGTAATATTTTTTATGCCTGATTCTATTATGATTTAGTGTTGTGTACACATTGAGTCTGTTGACTCACCCCATTGAGGGACCATGTTTCAGGTGATGAACAGTAATGGACCGGGACGGCAGAACTTGTGGTGGCCAGGCTCAACATGAAGTTTTTATTTTTATGGACTATTAATTTTTAAGTACTCTGAATTATTTGGATTTACTTGATGTAATAAGGCCATAAGGCCATAGTGCACTATTTTATTTCTGTTTTTATTTATTATGTTACGAAATTTTTATTAAGTTAAAGATTAAGTAATTTACTTTAAATGTATTCTATATGTTTTATCACCTAAAATTTAAAAGGGTTTTCATTATAAAATGATTTTGTTTTCTACTCGAGCCCAACCCAAAACAATATTTCTTTCAAAACGCACTATTTTCCCATAGTAACAAAAGAACTTTGAACCGGTTTACTTGAGGAACATACCGAATCTGGTCAAAGCTCATGGGCCGGGTTTGGGGTGTTTCATTGAGAATCATTGTTTTCTACGAAGGTAAGGGGTGGAATCTTTGAATTCAGAGTTGCCGAAACTATTTGGCGCAACTCAATTTTTTACTCAAATTTTAGCATTTCATTGTGATTAATTGTGTAATTGGCCTTTGGATTGTCATTTTTAGGCTTTCGATTCAATTCAGTCGCTTCTACATCAAAACTGTGCCAGGTGTGTAACAGAAACCCGAAACCTTGCGAATGAAAGAGGCCAAAAAACATGGTTTTCGATGCCATACGACTGAGTGGTAGGCCATTTGAGCCACACAACCGTGTGTGAGGTAGTGTGGCAAGTCGTGTAACTCATTGTTTGTGAATTAGGGTCACACAGGCTAGAGACACGGGCATATGTCTAGGTTGTGTAACACATTGTTTATGAATTAGGGTCACACGAGCTAGAGACACGGGCGTGTGTCCAGGCCGTGTAATTCACTATTTGTGAATTAGGGTCAAACAGGCTAAAGACACGGGTGTGTGTCTAGGTCGTGTAACTCACTATTCTAGGAATTTGATTTAGATGGTTGTGTGACAGGTCGTGTGTGGTAATGAGCTGGGCCACAAGGGTGTGTGCTAGGCCATGTGGACCACACGAATCCACAGGGGCGTGTGGGCCAAACACCAAAATTTTTCCCAAGGGTCAAACAGTCTTCGAAACGAACATAGGCTATAAAATTTATTATCTAATGATCGATACTAGACAATCTATTTATATGAATATATATGTCGTGTTATTTGATGATCAATCATACTCTATATTGTCTGGATCTGTATCACTGTATATGCATGTATGATATATGTTAATCATGCATTTGCATTTGGGATGGTTTTTGTGATAAAGGAGGTAGTGTGAGCAGTTTAATTATCTATCGATTTTGGTGGCTAAGCCACATAAACGTATTTGACTCTAGTGATTTATTGCAATTGACCTGGCAGCTAGTCTGCAATGTGCTAAATGTGACATAATTTCATAGTGCAGTTTGTAGGGATAGATGGGTACTTGATACCCTATATGATGTGCAGGGATGGTCGAAAATGGTGTGTAGCGGATGGGGGTAGGACTCTACATTTGTATCTGAATCTGTAACTGTATCTAATATGTTCTGTATCTATATCTGAATCTGTAACTATATCTAATATATTCTGTATCTGTAACTTTATCTAATATGTTCTGTATTCGTTTCTGATTATGTTATCCAACTAAATAAGATCTGAAAGTAAGATCGAGACTGCATGTACTTAATTAGTTCATAAGTTACACATTGAGTATGTAAACTCACTACGACTGTTGTTCGAGTTTCAGGTAACCTACAGACTTAGGCAGGTCGGCGAGGCAGGAGCTTGGTCATTTTCTTTAGCTATTTTACTATTTTATAAACTTACGTTATTGTGTGTTTATTTTTGATTACGTTTTGAAAGTTTGGATTTCCATGTTGGATGTAACTATTTACATGATTTCTGACTATTGAATTTCACGTAGTAAAAGGTTGGTTGTTCTGAAATAATTTGATATAGCCTTCAGAGTTGGTCTTAACTTCTAGGCCGGGTATGGAATGCTAAAATATTGGTATGGTTGAATATGATAAATTGGTTTATTTTGAATTATGGATTGAGGTGCCAATTGTGGCATATTGGTTAGGCACTTAGGTTGATTGATATAACTATTGTGTTTGGTGTTATATTGATGCATTTGAATTAGATGAACCTTGGTATGAAGTGTTTCTTGTGGTATAAGTGATTAGGGTTAATAAGATTGTTTGGAATGTATTTACAAGTTGACACGGCCTAACACACAACCGTGTGATTTATATGTTTAAGGTGATTTTGGTGCACACAGTCACAGTCTGTTACATGGCCTGACAACACGACCATATGACATCTTTTGAATATTTACACTTTTGACCTATACAACGTCAGTGATTCGTTCGCATGATCGTGTGACTCTAACTCCACACGGCATCAGGCTATTACACGGCTTGCCCACATGACTGTATGACCCATCCCACATGGCCTCAGCCTTTCACATGGTTAGGGGACACGGGCGTTTGGCCCCTATTTTCAAAAAATTCCTATCTTTTTGTTTTTGTTTCAGTTTGATCCCTATTTATTGTTGGGTTAGTTTTAAGATTTTGTAAGCTCAATATAAACCCAAAATTGATTGATTTGCATGTTTTATTTGATTATATATGAATTAATTGATATATAATTTATATATTGGACAATGAATTGTAAACAAATGTCTATATTTGCT
Source organism: Gossypium bickii (assembly GCA_025503065.1). Taxonomy (NCBI): domain Eukaryota; kingdom Viridiplantae; phylum Streptophyta; class Magnoliopsida; order Malvales; family Malvaceae; genus Gossypium; species Gossypium bickii. The sequence continues at coordinate 64,736,337 of CP106711.1, read as the reverse complement.
TATAGCACCTTATAGCTCGGGTCCAGCGGCTAAACTGGGTATAGGGTATTACAAAAACATTCAATAAATTCAACTAATGACACTAATCAATCTTCAAGAAAGGTTCTTGTCAAATTGAAGTTTGAAGAACTTCTACAAACAATCTTGAATCAAATTGGGTTGATAGAACTTTTGAAAATTAATAAGAAATGAATCTTGCAAACAAATGAACTCTTTTAGAGCACTTTACTGAATGGAATCAAAAGCAAAGTTCTGTGTCCACATCAATTGGCTACCCTTGCTTAAATAGGTAAACTTCTAATGAAAAGAAAGACTTTTAATAGAACTAGTATTCTAAGAATTACTAAGTTGAATGAAAGTCCTCAAAAGAATGGCTTGTGCAAGAGTTTTTGTTAAATTATACCAAAGTTGATTATAGTACTAGAAGTAATATAGATATATGAAAAATTACTCTAAAATTCATAACAATTAAATACATAAAATATAGTACCCAATAAAGAAAGGATAAATGACTAATATGCCATTAATGAAATCATATGGTGGTCACATTATACCAAAGGTGTAACATCCTAAATCAGGGCCTTTGCATTTTATGTGTTTGTATGGGAATACTATGTTTGACATGCTAGTTTAGGGTACTTTAGGGCCCAGGAATGAGTTAGGGGTAAGCCGGAGTCTTGGTGAAAATTTGCTTTTTGAGCACTTTTAGGGAAGCTAGTTGAATTGGGCCTTAAGGGGTATTGTTTGTGTTAGATGACACAAAGGATTGCCTTAGCAAAGTGGCAAGGAGGCGTCACTTAAAGCTCAGGGAAATGACGCCTCAGGGAAGCTGAAGGGACTTGGTTCGAGCTGCAGGGAGTCCCTTTTTGGGGTTTCTTTTTGACGCCAAGGCAAGGGAGAGTTGCACTCAGCATGGACTCTGGTGGATGAGTGTTGAATGGGACAATATCTTTGAATGAGTGGAAGAGAGCAATTCAAGGAGTTTGAAGTATTCAAGCAAGTTTGAATGTGTGATCAGGAGAAAATTAAGGAGAAAAACAAGGGATTGAGCAAGGGGGTGGACGAAATTCAAATGCTTGGTGTAGGAGGGGGGATCGGTTTGGTCTATGTTGGAGTGTGCCAAAATTTACATTGGCCATAGGACCATGTAGTGTCATTTTTGTGCAAATTTCGGGTTTGGGAGGTAGGTGCCAAATGTGGTTTGTTTTGCCTTGTGCTGAAAGTGTCTAAGGTGTCCAAGTGGGTTCTTTTTGTTTTGAGTTTTATTTCTCTTCTTATTTTCTTTTCTCTGAAACACAAATCTCTCACTATTTCTGAAATTCTCTTGACTCACACTCTCCATGATTCTTCCTTCTTCTTCTTCTTCTTGTTCTCTCTGAAAGCCAAAACCCTTTTTCCCTTTTCTTCGTTTTCCTTTGAGTACCATAACCGCATCTATTATTCATCTTTTCTTCTTTTTCCTTTTTCTATTTCAAAGCCAAAAACCCCTAACTCCATTCTCATCTTCATTCTCTGTGCAATAGCCGAATATCCCCATCCAAAGTTCTCCTCTCTGATTTCTCTCTACAAACCGAATATTCATGGCCCTCTCTTCTTCATCTTTTCTTTTGATCACTTCTAAAACTGAAAACTCCTAAGTTCCATTGGTAATTCTTTTTTGGCTCTTTTATCTTCTTCCCTGCTTTGTCGAATCTTCTCTTCTACTGTGCTAGTGCCGAATCCTCATAGGTGATAACTGGATCTCCTGTGTTAAGGTTAGTGACGATTTCTTCTGTATCTTTATCTTCTTTTCAGGTTAGGTAGCCAAAGCCGAAGGGCTAATTGGCCTGATGTTTGGATGCTTGGTCGAATGTAGGTAGAAGGGGGTGTCGCATTCCTTTGGAGACTTCCGGGATTCGTTTGACTTGTGGATCAAGCCTAAAGCTTCGACTTTTGTCGATCTAAGTAAGGAGATCTATTCTGCTAACATGTTAATCTATTTACATTTACCCTATGTGTTAACTCGGTCTTCTGACCAAGATATGTTCCATGGACTCAAATGCCAGCGATTCTAAGGAGGGTTGGACACAGAAACCCACCCTCGGTTTAAAGCGCAGTGTCGTCGCTTGCTTAGCCTGGCCACCGGTTGTGGGCGGCCACATCGAATAGAATTATAGGCAGATAGCTGTGGTTTTGATTAGCGATAGTGTCGATGTAGAGAGCGTGACATTACGTGTTATCAGGTGCATAACTCTCACATACTTCATATGATATTTTGTTAGATGTTAGTATGTCTGAAAGCCGAATTGATGTTCTGGGTCACTAAAATACCCTTGTGTGTAAAAGCGAGGACTCTGGGTAAGTCTATTATGTTTTGCTATCAATAAAGGCATATATGGAAACCTGAATGTGCCATGTTAATTAATCGTTAAGCATGATCATACCATAATGTAAAGCATGTACATGAAAATGGGATACGATGAGAAGAGGGAGGAAACATGATCTTTTCAGACTATCACCAGTGGTTAGGTACCACAAGTGGGTTGGCCCCACATATTATCAATTTGTGACTAAGTCTCAGTGGTTTGGAACCACCAGTGGTTAGGTACCACATATATCTTATTTTTGTGACTCGTCCTAGTGGTTTGGTACCACAGTGGGTTGGCCCCACGTATTGATATAAAGGATTGTCACCAGTGGTTAGGTACCACAAGTGGGTTGGCCCCACATATGATTATTTGTGACTTTTGTCACCAGTGGTTTGGAACCACCAGTTGTTAGGTACCACCAGTGGCTAAGTGCCACAAATGTTGGGTAGACACAGGAGATACGGATGGATGCCTAGGTTGGTTGGGTTGCATGGCATACTTATTTTGCATATGAATCTGTGTAAGGGCCTAATATCATTTGGACAGGGATTTACACACTAAGTCTCGGTGACTCACCCCTTCCGTTAATCTTTACAGGTAATCCTTAGACTGTGTATACGGAGCCGAGATGGACTCGAGGTGGCCATGCATAATATTTTGGATTTTACTTTAATAGTTAATTTGGAGTATTTTACTTTAATTTGGATTTTGGGTAATGTAATAAGGCCATTTAAACATTGGTTTGGTTTTTATTTGCTTTATAAATTTTCTTCTATTTTATCTGATTATTAAGACATGTTTAATACGGTTTCAAAATGGGTGATTTCGAAAATTTAAAGAACTTCAGGATTTTCAAAGTTTTACAATTGGGTAATTAACATTCGGGTTTTTAATAACAAGGCAACTCAACTTTTCAAGCTAAGATTCAAGATTGTTTTCAAATAATCACTCAATACAAATTCTGCTTATATAAAATCAAAGATTTTTCCCAACTCATGTCAATAACTCGGTTCTCAAAAATGTTTTCTTCCCTCTGACATGCCAGATTCGAGTTTGACCAGATTTGGGGTGTTACAAAAGGCTCAAGGACTAAAAAAGCTACGCGAAAATAATTCAAAAATGTGGGGTGTGCCTCGTATTTCCAATCGAATAGATGGCGACGTCACAATGAAAAGCTTTACTATGTTGTGACGATGGACGACGTTGTGACAACGTGAATTAGGATGTTGCAACGTTGAGACATTTTTCCCACATAAATCGGGTTTCTTCACCCAATTAAACTCTGATTACTTCATTGATATTTTAGTATGATTAGACCTCTAATCTTAGCCTATTTAAAGGGGTCTTGTAATCCTGTTTTGAGAACCAATTAAAGATAATTAAAGATGCAGTACTACAGGGATTTTCTTTTCCAGGTGCCAAGATGTGTCACAACCCAAACCCGGCCCAAACTTTAAGGCCGAATCTAGCTTGTTACAGTGGAAAACATTTTTGAGAAATTCGTTTTTCTAAATCAATTTAAGTTGTTGAAAACCTTTTGTTTGATTGTCTTGTAAAAACTTTATTTAGTGTCTATTAGGAAATTTATTTAAGCCAAGTTAATATAAAATTCCAAATGTGCCCGATGGCACGTTAAAAACAATTTTCGTTTTAACTTGGAAAACATGTGATTTTAATTCAATAATAATAACATAGCTTAAAACAAGTATCCAACATATGAAAAATAGCAAAAAAAGTGTGTCGGAGGCCTTATTACATTCGAAATAAAATTTAAATCAAAAATCCAAAAATAAATAAACCAAATTCAAAGTCTATTAAAATTTAAATCCCACTGCATGGCCACCTCGAGTCAACCCGGCTCCACATCCGCGATCTACGTGTCACCTGAAAATATAAAGGAGAAGGTGAGTCATCAAGACTCAGTATGTAACCCTTCCCCCGTATTTAAACAATTTCATACACAGCATATAATCAATCATCATGCACTAAGTCATGCACCCAACCTAGCCATCCAAACACCTTGTCTACCCCGTGTGGTACCAAACCACTGGTGGTGCCAAACCACTGGTGACATATAGTCACAATGTGATGCCAAATCACTGGAGGTGCCAAACCTCTGGTGTCCGTAGACACAATCGATTGATGGGGCCAACCCATCGTGTGATGCCAAATCACCGGCGCCAATCCTTTATGATAATCGTGGGGCCAACCCACCGTGGTGCTAAGCCACCGGGGCGAGGCGATGAGGTACCAAACCTCTGGAGGTACCAAACCTCTGGTGACCGTAGTCACAGTGTGTTACCAAAACACTGGTGCCCGTCGGCACGAATATACTGCCCCCTCCACTCATCAACCCATATCAAACATTCACAATACTCATGCCATCATATGTTTAATCACATATATCAGAACTATCATTAATCATAAACATCATATCATGCTTCCAAAAGCATCATAAAATCTCATAATCAATCAGGGACTTACCCGTATCCTTGCTTATACCACTCATGGTATTAACTCCAAATCTACATAGATCCAATCATCACATGCAAAAGATTTAGTACATTTAATTAACTATAAGTGTGTATGTACACACCTGTTACCACGGTAGTCCTAAATCTCGAAAAGAGATGTCAGCCACCTAGATCTACTTATCCCTATATTCGGCAAAATACAATATTAGTATCATGGCCTACTCTGTAATATCCCGGGTTAGGGGCTATTTTTGTGTTGCATGATATTGTATGTGTTTGGTATGCTGTGTTGTTATTTCGGTGTTTTAGGGGCTTAATTATAGGCTAAGTGTAAGCCTGAGTAGGTAGAAAATTTTTAGTTTTGAGCTAAGATGCAAGGGGCTGAGGAAGCTGGGGCTTTTAAATTTATTTTGGGTGTTTGTTAACACAAGAAACAAGTTGGTGGAGTGGCATTGTAGGCGCCACTAAGGTTTGGAGTGGGTAACGCCTAAAGCAAGGTGGAGGCCTTGTGTTCGAGTCACAGAGTCCCTTTTTGGCACTCATTTTGACTGGCATGGAGGGGAGGAGTTGTAGGCGCTCAAACTCGCTTGGACTTTGTCAACCCATTCAAATGGTGGGTGGAGAGCAAATTGTGGAAGGGGACTAATTCAAATGCTTTTGAATTAGTGGCTTGGAGTGTTTTGAGGAGTGGTGGCCGAATTTTAGGAGTTTTGGGGGGGAGTGTGGACGGCTTGGTATAGGATTTTGGGTGTGCCGAATGTCATTTTGACATTTTGGGGTATTTTTTCATTCAAGTGTTAACAAGCTAAAGCTCTCTTTTTGTCTTTTGGTAGCTTTAAAACTTCAAGAGAATGTTCTCTCATTTTCTCCGTTCTTTTTGAAACCAAAATACCAAACTCCCATAGTTAGCCAAATTCTAAAAAGCTTTATTTCATTTTCTTTTCTAACCAAAAGTTCTAGTAGCCTATTACCGAATCTTGCTTTGACTTCTTGGTAGCCGAATGTTCTTCTCTTCATTTCTTCTCTTTTGTTCAATTGTGTGTCCGTAATACACTCTTTTCTCATATTTTCATGATTACAACCTTTATGCCGAATTCACATTTTCTTTCACTCTTTTCTCACTCAAGCCGAACCCTTCTCATCTGCTAGCCGATTTCTTCTCATCTCTTAAACCATATTTTCCTCTGTTGTACTTCTGAGTTCTAAGCCGAATACCTCCCTTCTCTTAGCTTTCATTTTTGGCCGAATATCAGTGAAGGGTGATCCTGTTGGGTTGATCGATTTTTGGTGTTTGGTAAGTGAAGGGTAAGCAGTTGGTATATTTTTGATCAGTTGATTTCGATTAAGTTTAAGTTTAAAGTGAGTAGTGATTAACTATTGGTTTGTTAGGGTGCTGATTGTTGGAGGAGGAATCATTGTGGTTCGGGTTGCTAAGAAACCGAACCAATAGTAAGGTAAGGGTGATTCGACAATCCTTGTTGGTCTAAATGGTGTTGGCCGAATGTCTTAGTGCCTAACCCCTATGTTTGGCCGATTGTAGGAGTCAATAATCGAGGGGCTTAGCATTCGCTCGTTGGGATTTCTAGGCTCGTAGTTATCGTGTGTGTAACTAACACACTTATACTTAGTAATATAATTGATAACCGTGTGATGACTAATGATACAATGATGATTGATATGATACCCTAATGGGTATGATTACGACTCGGGTAAGTCAAGATACTATTTTTAATGATGAGTTATATGTTGCCATGGATCAGTGGGTATATGTGACATGAGATATAGCATGAGATGCATGATTATATGATATGCATGATTACATGAGTATGGTATCTTGATGGGGTGATACGAGAGGAGGGAGCAGTGATATTTGTGCTGACGAGCACCAGTGCTTTGGTAGCACACTTTGTGACTTTGGGACACCAGAGGTTTGGCACCTCATTGCGACTTGTCCCTGTGGTTTGACCACCGTGGGTTGGCCCCACTTGAGATATGGGATTGTCTGCTAGTGTTTTGGTAACACACGATGGGTTGGCCCCATCATCGTTGGATTTGTGACTTCGGTCACCAGTGCTTTGGTAGCACAATTGTGTCTTTGGGACACCAGTGGTTTGGGACCACATTGACGGATATTATGTCTTTGGGACATCGTTGTTTTGGTAACACATCGTGATCAGTATGTCACCAAAGTGGTTTGGTACCACACGGGGTAGAAAAGGTGTATGGATGGTTAGGATCGGGTTGCATTAATTATGTTACTATGTATGATGTGTGTTAGCATGTTGTTCTATCGGGAGCGGGATTTACACATCGAGTCACTAGACTCACCCTCTCCTTTGACATTTCAGTGACTCGTGAGACGCGACTTGGAGCCGGATGGACTCGGGTGCACATGCCATGCTCTAATAAAGCTTTGCTCGCTTTATTGCATTTGGGTACTTTAGTTTATTTATTTTTATTTGGGTTTTAATTGGATTTGTAAAAGGCCTTTTTATTTATGATTTACGATGCTTATGTTTTAATTAAATTCGATATGCCTTAACAAAATAAGTTGGTATGATTTTCACTAAAACTTGGAAAGATAACGAATTCAAAATCATAACGCAATGTGTTTTAAACTATACCATCGGGTATCACACTAAGTTTTTGGGATAAGCAAATACAAATGGTTTCCAACTCAAACCTCGTAGTTCTTCTAAGTGTAAAAGTGTTTTATGTATCACTAAGTAACTAATGAGGTTTTAAATGGTTTAAACTCTCGGTTTAACTACAAATTACTCGCTAAGTTTTCAAAATCTTGTGTTTCAAATACATCAACTGCTTTTTCAAACAAGACTACTCCAAATTTGTTTTAAACACACCGTGATTTCACTCACTTTTAAACGGAAAATCTAACTTTTCAAAACGATTTCCCGTAGCATGCCGATTCGGACGTAGAGTATTGTCCGGTTTGGGGTGTTACAATTGTGGTATCGAGCTAAGTTCAAAAGCTCATTTTGTGGGCTTGAGGCTCAAACCGCTTTCAAAAGTCCGTTTTAAGTGTTTTGGGATTGAATACATGGTTTACAAGGCATGGCACCGAGTCTCCTGCACTGATTCGCCTGTAAGTAATTCTAAACTCTTACATGAATTATTTGTAGAAGGGTAGGTGATATGGTACGTAGTTAGATTTTTAGGACTTGAACCCTAGGATTAGATTACTCAAACACTTGAATCAAGCATAAGACTTAAAGCACTAAACCAATCTATGACTCACCCACTGGGCTAGGGTGTGGTAACTCCTGCACGCATGTCTAGGAGAGGAACCTAAGAGCTTGGTATTTAAGCGATCCTCGTGACTCACCTCCTATTCGCAGTATCCCACCGTGCAGCGTGGCCAGTTCACCCTAACCAAGAAGGCTCGGTCCATAGACTTAACCTAACGATTAAAACCCAAAAGGGAATTAGCCATGTTTTCGAAAATACAACAACAACTTTAATGTTTTTCAAACTTTTTGCAATAAACTCTTTCAAAACTGAAAATGTCACATTTACAACAATTTCTTGAAAAACCCTGATTTATGGAAAATTACAAAAATGCCCTTAGGGGGTAAATTTACTAAAATGCCCTTGGTTTATGAAATATCAACTCAATGATTTTGCCCCAAAATTTCAATGATGTTACTAAATTCGAACACTCTATTTTACAAAATATCAATCAAAATTTTGATTTTTGGAAATTTACGAAAACGCCCTCAGTTTGTGAAAATTACAAAAATACCCCTGGTTTCCAAAACGAAGTATTTTTCAAAATTTTCAAAGAACACTCTCAAATTTTTGGAATTTCAAATTGACCAGTTTTACGAAAGTTTAAAATATCTTTTATTACGAAAAATACCTTGTAGGAAAATGACGAAAATACCTTTGGGCTAGAATGGGCAAGAAATGTCCAAGAGTGAATAGGTATGGAAAGGGTTAAGGCATGAATGTATAATCTCTCTTGGGTGAATAGGATAGAAGACTCAAACCTTGATTGCTCGAAAGAACCCCCGATTAAACTCTATTCATAAAATTTCTTTGCGGTTTAAGAAAGTGGAACGATGCTAATGCATAAAAATCTTTTAATCGTAAACGTAGATCGTTAGACATGAGCACTCGAGGCGGACGTGGTCGTAATACTCGTGGTAGAGGTAGGGGTAGAATGACGGTTTCGAGCCCGTAGGATCCGGGCGGGGTTCGTAAAATGAGATGCTGGCCCGCCACCACCGGAGGTGGTGAGTTCCAAGATCGATCGAGACGATGCGATGTCACAAAGCGTCTTTGCGGGTGTTGGAAAGGGTAGCCGGTGTAAGTGGTGGTGCGGGAGTTAGAAATCTATTCTGAGCGACTCGCTAATCTGGCCGAGTTCTTCCGAGGTGTATCGGGTGTTGCTCCTAGCACTGCCGAGTATTGGTGGAGGCAACCGAGCGGATCATGGACGATCCGGACTTGACGATCGAGGAGAAACTTAAAGGGATTGTATCGCTTCTCGGGATGAGTCATACCGCTGGTGGCTCACGGTTCGGGACAGTGTGGTAGCCGAGGATCCGACGTGGGATTATTTTAGAGCCGCATATCAAAAGAAGTACATCGGGGCTAGCTACATCGACTCCCGAGAAAGGCATTTACGAGGCTCGCTCGGGGAGTAAATGCATGTCGAGTAGTCACGAGGTGAGTTCCCGGTCGAGTAGGTATGCCCGGGCATTGTAGCCACCGAGCATGAGAGGTGTGTTCGTTTTCGAGGATGGTCTCGCGAGACGAGTTGAGGTCGCTGATTGCTCCACAACAGGAGCGCGTGAGTTTGCCGTCTTAGTTGAGAAGGCTAAGGTAGCGAGAGGGTGTTAAGGAGTCGATGAAGACGAGCATGGATAGGAGTAGGCTTAAGAGGAGCTTTGGGTCTTCGGGATCGTCCGCAATCCGCGAGAGAGAGGGCTAGACCGAGTGGGCGTAATCGATCTGCTAGGTTTGTTGCTTTGCTAGGCGAGGGACCGCCGCAGATGTAATCGATGTGGGGAAATCTCATTGGGGTGGTTGTTGGACCGGTGGAAAAGGTTGCTTCGGTGTGGTTCTCTGGATCATCGCATTAGGGACCGTCGCGTAGGATGGCGTGGATTCGGCCGAGAGTCGGGCCGTGTCGATCAGAGAGGAATGGACCGCCACCACAGAGGGGCCGTGGTAATGGCAGAAGTGGTAATGGATTTGGTCGAGGTCGTGGAGCACCGGGCAGAGGTGCGGGTAGTTCTGAGGCACGACAGCCTGGGTTGGTGTATGCAGCTAGGCGCCGCGAGGAGGGCGACGCACCGGACGTAATCACCGGTACGTTTTTGATTTTTGGTTCTCCCTATACTGCTTTAATTGACTTGGGTTCCACGCATTCGTATGTTGCTAGTAGTATAGTTGAGACCATGGACTTAGATTCTGAGATATCTTCTAGACAGATGACTGTACTTAGCCCTCTAGGTCACTCTGTAGTGGTAGATAAGTTGTATAAGGATGTACCCCTAGAACTCCAAGGGGTCATTTTTGCTGCTGATCTGATGGAACTGCCGTTTGGGGAGTTCGATTTGATTCTCGGATGGACCGGTGGTGAAGTACCGTGCCAAGGTGGATTGCGCGGCTAAGCGCATGGTTCTATCGACGGATAAGGAGATGAAGTGATTATGATAGGTAATAGGAGAGATTACTTATCCAATGTGGTATCGGCATTAAAAGTCAGAAAGATGGTCGTGAAGGGTCATGCGGCGTATGTGGTTCATGTGTATGCCTTAGAGGCTAAAGAGTCTCTGCTTTGTTGAGAAGGTTCGCATCTTGTTAAGGAATTTGTTGATGTGTTTCGGAGGAGCTTCCGGGTTTGCCACCGGATCGTGAGGTAGAGTTTGGGATAGATCTCGCTACCGGGATCGCGCCAAAGTGTCTATTGCTCCATATAGGATGGCACCAAAGGAATTGGTGGAGCTTAAGGCTCGATTCGTGAGCCGTTGGATCGAGGCTTCATTAGGCCAAGTGTTTCGCCGTGGGGCGCGGTATTATTCGTCAAGAAGAAGGACGGTTCGATGCGGATGTGTATCGATTATCGCCAACCGAATAAGTCGACGATTAAAAACAAGTATCCGTTACCACGGATAGATGACTTGTTTGATCACCAAAAGGTGCATCGGTGTTTTCAAGATCGATTTGAGGTCCGGGTACCATCGCTTGAAAGTTAAGGAAGCGGATATCCATAAGACAAATGCGTTTGGACTCGATGCACGGCACTACGAATTCTCGTAATGCCGTTCGGGTTGACTAACGCTCGGCAGCTTTTATGGATATGATGAATAGGGTGTTTCAAAGATGATCCTGGATCGGTTCGTCGTGGTTTTTATTGACGATATCTTGGTATACTCAAGGTCGGAAGAAGAGCATGATGCACACTTGAGAGTGGTGTTGCAAGTTTTGAGGAGAAGCAACTCTATGCTAAGTTCGATGTAAGTGCGAGTTCGCTTAGTGAAGTGACGCTTTTGGGTCATGTAGTATCACCGAGGGGATTAGAGTAGATCCTCGGAAGGTTGAAGCGGTTTTGGATTGGAAGCCTCCTAAGTCGATTCTTTGAGATTCGAGTTTCTGGGTTTGGCAGATACTACCGAAGGTTTGTTGAGGGTTTCTCGTTAATTGCAAAGACCGATGACTAAGTCATTAAGAAAGGGAGTTCCGTTCGCTTGGACCGAGAAACAAAGGAGAGTTTTGATAAGTTGAAGAAGATCTTGACAGAGGCTCCTGTGTTAATTCAACCTGAGGCTGGTAAGGAATTCACCGTGTACTGCGACGCATCACATACGGGATTGGGTTGTGTGTTGATGCAGGAGGGTAAGGTGGTGGCTTACGCTTCTCGGCAGCTGAGGCCACACGAGGTCAACTATCCGACGCACGATTTAGAGCTAGCAGCTGTAGTCTTCGCTCTAAAAATCTGGAGGCACTACTTGTACGGGGAGAAGTCAATCGTCTACACAGATCATAAGAGTTTGAAGTACCTATTGACTCAGAAGGATCTGAATTTGAGACAGCGTAGATGGGTTGAATTGCTCAAGGACTACGACTGTTCGATTGAATATCATCCGGGCAAGGCTAACGTGGTGGCAGACGCGTTGAGCCGTAGGGTGGTTTCGGACTTAAGAGCTTTGTTTGCCCATTTGAGTTTGTACGACGACGGGAGTATTCTGGCAGAGCTGCAGGTTAAGCCTACTTGGGTTGAGCAGATCAAAGAGAAACAGTTGGAGGATGAGGTTCTGAGTGCGCGAAGGTTGCAAGTGCAGAATGGTGGTTTGGAGGGTTATAGCTTGTCTAATGACGAGGTTCTGTGTTTTCAAGGTAGGGCTTGCATGCCTAAAGATGTTGAGCTGAGGCGGAAGATTCTTCAGGACGCACATAGCAGTCCTTATGCTATGCATCCTGGAGGTAGTAAAATGTATCGGGATCTCAGAGAGCGCTTTTGGTGGCTCGGCTTGAAGAAAGAGGTGACCGAATTTGTGGGTAAATGTCCGACTTGTCGCCAGTCAAGGCCGAACATCGCTGTCGTCGTTTGCTTCAACCGTGAAGATTCCTCGATGGAAATGGGAAAGGATAACTATGGATTTCGCCAATGGGTTACGCTACGCCGAGCAAGAAAGATTCGGGCTTTGGGTTATTGTGGACCGTCGACTAAGTCACCCATTTCATTCCGTGAGAGTGGACTATTCACTTGAGAGGTTGGCGGCTTTATGTGTCGAGATAGTGAGGCTGCACGGTGTTCCAGCTTTCGATAATCTCGATAGGGATCCGAGGTTCACGCCGAGGTTACGAGAGCGTTGCATCGTGCTCGGGTACTCGTTTGGATTTCAAAGACACTTTTTCACCCGCGATCGACGGTCGGTCACCGTAAAGGGTCATTCAGATCTTGGAAGACATGCTGAGAGGTTGTGTTCTGGACTTCAGGGGCAGTTGGGAAGAGTTTCTGCCATTGGCCGAGTTCGCCTATAACAACAACTACCAAGCAAGCATCAAAATGGCACCATATGAGGCGTCAGATGGTAGGAAGTGTCGCTCACCTACTTGTTGGACAGAGTTAGGTGAACGCCGCTTGTTAGACCTCGAGTTGGTAGCTGAGACTGAGGACAAGGTTAAAGTGATACAAGCGAGATTAAAGGAAGCTTGGACCGGCAAAAGTCTTATGCCGATCTTAAGCGAAGAGATATAGAGTTCATTTGTGGGAGATCGGGTTTTCTTAAAGGTCTCACCTTGGAGGAAGGTCTTGAGGTTTGGCGAGAAAAAGGCAAGCTAAGTCCGAGGTTTGTTGGGCCGTATAAGGTATTGAGGCGAAGTTGGACCAGATGGCGTATCGCCTTGAGCCGCAATGAGCTTAGTCGATTCACGATGTTTTTCACGTGTCGATGCTTCGAGGTATCGTTCGAGATCCATCGCATGTAGTAGCGAGTGGAGAGATCGAGGTAAATCCAGATATGACCATAGAGGAAGAACCGGTCGCGATTCTAGATCGGGATGTCAAGGTTCTACGTAGGAAAGTCCAGTGCCTTTGGTTAAGGTACTTTGGCGGAATCATGGCGTGGAAGAGGCCACGTGGGAACCCGAGGATACGATGAGACAAAGAATACCCGCAACTCTTTTGACCGTGTAATTTCGAGGCCGAAATTATTCTTAAGGGGGGTAGAACTGTAATATCCCGGGTTAGGGGCTATTTTTGTGTTGCATGATATTGTATGTGTTTGCTATGCTGTGTTGTTATTTCGGTGTTTTAGGGGCTTAATTATAGGCTAAGTGTAAGCTGAGTAGGTAGAAAATTTTTAGTTTTGAGCTAAGATGCAGAAATGAGAGGAAGTGGGGCTTTTAAATTTATTTTGGGTGTTTGTTAACACAAGAAACAAGTTGGTGGAGTGGCATTGTAGGCGCCACTAAGGTTTGGAGTGGGTAACGCCTAAAGCAAGGTGGAGGCCTTGTGTTCGAGCCGCAGAGTCCCCTTTTGGCACTCATTTTGACGGCATGGAGGAGGGAGTTGTAGGCGCTTCAAACTCGCGCCTTGGACTTTGTCAACCCATTCAAATGGTGGGTGGAGAGCAAATTGTGGAAGGGGACTAATTCAAATGCTTTTGAATTAGTGGCTTGGAGTGTTTTGAGGAGTGGTGGCGAATTTTAGGAGTTTTGGGGAGTGTGGACAGCTTGGTATAGGATTTTGGGTGTGCCAATGTCATTTTGACATTTTGGGGTATTTTTTCTGGTCAAGTGTTAACAAGCTAAAGCTCTCTCTTTTTGTCTTTTGGTAGCCGAAACTTCAAGAGAATGTTCTCTCATTTTCTCCGTTCTTTTTGAAACCAAAATACCAAACTCCCATAGTTAGCCGAAATTCTAAAAAGCTTTATTTCATTTTCTTTTCTAACCAAAAAGTTCTAGTAGCCTATTACCGAATCTTGCTTTGACTTCTTGGTAGCCGAATGTTCTTCTCTTCATTTCTTCTCTTTTGTTCAATTGTGTAAGCCGTAATACACTCTTTTCTCATATTTTCATGATTACAACCTTTATGCCGAATTCACATTTTCTTTCACTCTTTTCTCACTCAAGCCAACCCTTCTCATCTGCTAGCCGATTTCTTCTCATCTCTTAAACCATATTTTCCTCTGTTGTACTTCCGAGTTCTAAGTCGAATACCTCCTTCTCTTAGCTTTCATTTTTGGCCGAATATCGGTGAAGGGTGATCCTGTTGGGTTGATCGATTTTTGGTGTTTGGTAAGTGAAGGGTAGTAAGCAGTTGGTATATTTTTGATCAGTTGATTTCGATTAAGTTTAAGTTTAAAGTGAGTAGTGATTAACTATTGGTTTGTTAGGGTGCTGATTGTTGGAGGAGGAATCATTGTGGTTCGGGTTGCTAAGAAACCGAACCAATAGTAAGGTAAGGGTGATTCGACAATCCTTGTTGGTCTAAATGGTGTTGGCCGAATGTCTTAGTGCCTAACCCCTATGTTTGGCCGATTGTAGGAGTCAATAATCGAGGGGCTTAGCATTCGTTCTCGTTGGGATTTCTAGGCTCGTAGTTATCAAGTGTGTAACTAACACACTTATACTTAGTAATATAATTGATAACCGTGTGATGACTAATGATACAGTGATGATTGATATGATACCCTAATGGGTATGATTCTGGACTCGGGTAAGTCAGTATTACTATTTTTAATGATGAGTTATATGTTGCCATGATTGTGGGTATATGTGACATGAGATATAGCATGAGATGCATGATTATATGATATGCATGATTACATGAGTATGGTATCTTGATGGGGTGATACGAGAGAGGAGGAGCAGTGATATTTGTGCTTTGAGCACCAAAGTGCTTTGGTAGCACACTTTGTGACTTTGGGTCACCAGAGGTTTGGCACCTCCGGAGGGTTGGTACCTCAGCGTCTCGTCCCGGTGGCTTAGTACCACAAAGGGGTTGGCCCTACAGATGATTATACGGGATTGACGCCGTGTTTTGGTAACACACGATGGGTTGGCCCCATCACCGATTAGTGACTACGGTCACGGTGCTTTGGTAGCACATTGTGTCTTTGGGACACCGCAGGTTTGGCACCTCATTGCGACTTGTCCCCGTGGTTTGACCACCGTGGGTTGGCCCCACTTGAGATATGGGATTGTCTGCTAGTGTTTTGGTAACACACGATGGGTTGGCCCCATCATCGTTGGATTTGTGACTTCGGTCACCGGTGCTTTGGTAGCACAATTGTGTCTTTGGGACACCAAAGGGTTTGGGACCACATTGACGGATATTATGTCTTTGGGACATCGTTGTTTTGGTAACACATCGTGGATCAGTATGTCACCAAAGTGGTTTGGTACCACACGGGGTAGAAAAGGTGTATGGATGGTTAGGATCGGGTTGCATTAATTATGTTACTACTATGTATGATGTGTGTTAGCATGTTGTTCTATCGGGAGCGGGATTTACACATCGAGTCACTAGACTCACCCTCTCCTTTGACATTTCAGTGACTCGTGAGACGCGACTTGGAGCCGGGATGGACTCGGGTGCACATGCCATGCTCTAATAAAGCTTTGCTCGATTTATTGCATTTGGGTACTTTAGTTTATTTATTTTTATTTGGGTTTAATTGGATTTGTAAAAGGCCTTTTTATTTATGATTTACGATGCTTATGTTTTAATTAAATTACGATATGCCTTAACAAAATAAGTTGGTATGATTTTCACTAAAACTTGGAAAGATAACGAATTCAAAATCATAACGCAATGTGTTTTAAACTATACCATCGGGTATCACACTAAGTTTTTGGGATAAGCAAATACAAATGGTTTCCAACTCAAACCTGTAGTTCTTCTAAGTGTAAAAGTGTTTTATGTATCACTAAGTAACTAATGAGGTTTTAAATGGTTTAAACTCTCGGTTTAACTACAAATTCGCTAAGTTTTCAAAATCTTCGTGTTTCAAATACATCAACTGTTTTTCAAACAAGACTACTCCAAATTTGTTTTAAACACACTGTGATTTCACTCAGCTTTTAAACGGAAAATCTAACTTTTCGAAAACGATTTCCCCGTAGCATGCCAGATTCGGACGTAGAGTATTGTCCGGGTTTGGGGTGTTACATACTCAGCCAAACCTCATAATCTTAGGGGTTTATCTTTTGATCCCGAAACCTTACCTTTTTCCCTTTTTGCTACTAACCACAACACTAAACTCCCGAATCTGCTTCACCAATTACAATCGGTTAGTTATTATTACTCATAACCAAAGCTTTTGGCTTTTGAATACTAACATAGGCCTTACCCACACTTACCAATTTCGGTTGACAGAGAATGGCAGCTTAGATCGAACACCTTAGAATCCTGGCACCTAAACAAAATCGTTCCAACATTGCTTAGCCACCAAACAAATTTCGGCTTTTCTCTTATGACCAAGTCGACATAGGGAAATAATAGTGTGGGAGAGTTTCGGCATACTTACCCCTCACTTTGATATTCGGCCAAGACTTCACGGATTAGGAAGGAAGAAATTTCGGCACTTCAAATGGTGTATTCGGCTATTATGAGGGAAAAATAATGGAGAGAAAAAATAAAAAAAATAAAAGAAACAAAGAAAGAAGGGGTTCGGCTAAAATAAAAAAAAGAAAAACAAGATGGTAGGTTAAGACTTTTATAGACATTCGGCACCCCCTCCCCCTAATGCTTGCCGTCCACTCCATTCAAAGGAGTTTAAAATCTATAAATTCCCTTGAAATACTCCTAGCCACTCACTCAAATCATTTTGAATACTCAAATATTATTCAAATAAAAATACCATAATAATCCAAATAATATCCTTAATATCTTTATTATCTCTTATCTCATTATCTAAAAACAAACAAAGCAGATACCATGTGCCCATCAACTAGCCGAACCAAGAATCCATGTGCAGGCCATCTCCTTTCATGCCAGCTTTCAAAAAAAAAAAAAAGAAAACAAGGTGCTGCTCTTTTGCGTCGAACCAAAGACCTCACTGCAGCAGCCCTTTATTCCACACCCTTGCCAACTCTTCCAGCCCGACTTTCTTGTCCCTTTACCCCACCATTTAATTATAAGACCTCTCCAGGCCGTTTACCCAAAAATTAAAAATGCCAAACGCTGCTTCAGCAGGTTGAACATGCACCCAACAACCTCCAAGCCTCTAAGTAGCACACGCTAGCCACTTAGCCAACCCACTTTCATGTCAATAAGCCCTCCTAATTTAATTAAAAGGCCTTCTTAGGCCTAACGCCCAAAAACCCAAAAGGAAAAACATTTCCCCCTTGTTTCTTCCACGAATCGAACCCAAGGCCCCTAGCAAGCTCTTAGGCGTCTCCTTCCCAAGCCCCAAGCAGCGCCTCCATGCCACTTTGCCAACTCCTCTCTTGTGTCCTAAACTCCAAAAATTTATTTTAAGGCCTTCTTGCCCTATTTCCCCTTTTTACCCCAAAAATCCAAAATTTTTCAAAGCCTTCCCCTTTCATCCAAGCATTCTTAGAACCTCTACAACTTATCCAAGCACTCCCCAAAACCTACTAACACTTGATTTATACCCAATATGCATAGCCCCTAAACCAGGGTGTTACAATTCTACCCTCCTTAAAAATAATTTCGTCCTCGATATTACTTATTACCGAACAATCATAACTCGCTATTCTACGCCTCTGCTGCGCACTCTGATCTTAATCTATCATACTTCCAAACACAGTCTCTATCGTCGCGATTTAATCTGATTAAAAGTTTTATGTATTAGAAATTTTGTTTCACTTTTTTTTTTATCCGCGAACAAATCTTATGAATAGAAAGTTTCAAAAGTGGTTCTTTCGATCATCAAAGGTTCGATTCGAGTTCACTACTCTAATTCAAAGAATCCTATTCATTCATCAATACCATCACAACCATCCACCACCTTTACTGCACTTCTATGGCAACTTAGCCCTTATCTCAACCTAGGGGCAATTTTGTAATTTATCCTACAGAGGTATTTCGGTAATAACCCAGGGTCAATTTGAAAATAGTTTTCAAATTAAAGGTATTTCAAAGTTTACAAAATCTCAGGGGTCATCTTGGAAGAAATTATTTTTCAAACCAGATGTGTTGCAAAAATTTCAGAAATCGGGGTTATTTCAGTAATTGGGGACGTTAAGGCATTTTCGTAATTTTGCCACCAGGGGCATTTTGATAATTTTGTAAATCGAGATAATGTTTTTCAAAATCAGATTTAGGGTTTACAAATAAAAGGGTAAGTTTGAAATTTTTTTTTAAAAAATTAAGGGTTTTAAAACAGTAAGGCCAATCCCTTTCGGGTTTTTTTCAGTGTGTTTAGCCTATGACTGAGTCCTCTTGGTTAGGGTGAATCGAAGCTACGCACCAGGTAGGAATCCCGCGAAGAGGAGGTGAGTCCCAAGGACTGCTTAAGTACCAAGCTCTTCCGGATCCAATCCTTGACATGCGCACAGGGGTTACCACACCCTAACTCGGCGACTTAGTCGTAGGTTTGTTTAGTAACCTTAAGTCTTATGTTCTGTTTGAGTGTTCGAGTAGTCTAACCCTAGGGTTCAAGTTCCTATAAGTCTACCTACGTTCCATGCTTCCTACCCTTCTACAGAGAATAATTCACAAAGAGGTTCAGATGTACTTACCTGGGCGGATCGGTGCCGGAGACTCGGGCCATGCTGTTTAAAAAAACCAAAAATCATTCCATAAGGCCTACCAAAACATTTTTGGGCCTTGGGCCCCCATAGCCGAGCTTTGAACTGGGCTCTGATACCAATTTGTAACAACCCAAACCCGGCCCAAACTTTAAGGCCGAATCTAGCTTGTTACAGTGGAAAACATTTTTGAGAAATTCGTTTTTCTAAATCAATTTAAGTTGTTGAAAACCTTTTGTTTGATTGTCTTGTAAAAACTTTATTTAGTGTCTATTAGGAAATTTATTTAAGCCAAGTTAATATAAAATTCCAAATGTGCCCGATGGCACGTTAAAAACAATTTTCGTTTTAACTTGGAAAACATGTGATTTTAATTCAATAATAATAACATAGCTTAAAACAAGTATCCAACATATGAAAAATAGCAAAAATAAAGTGTCAGTAGGCCTTATTACATTCGAAATAAATTTAAATCAACAATCCAAAAATAAATAAACTGAAATTCAAAGTCTATTAAAATTTAAATCCCATTGCATGGCCACCTCGAGTCAACCCGGCTCCACATCCGCGATCTACGTGTCACCTGAAAATATAAAGGAGAAGGTGAGTCACCAAGACTCAGTATGTAACCCTTCCCCCGTATTTAAACAATTTCATACACAGCATATAATCAATCATCATGCACTAAGTCATGCACCCAACCTAGCCATCCAAACACCTTGTCTACCCCGTGTGGTACCAAACCACTAGTGGTGCCAAACCACTGGTGACATATAGTCACAATGTGATGCCAAATCACTGGAGGTGCCAAACCTCTGGTGTCCGTAGACACAATCGATTGATGGGGCCAACCCATCGTGTGATGCCAAATCACTGGCGTCAATCCCTTATGATAATCTGTGGGGCCAACCCACTGTGGTGCTAAGCCACTGGGACGAGACGCGATGAGGTACCAAACCTCTGGAGGTACCAAACCTCTAGGGACCGTAGTCACAGTATGTTACCAAAACACTGGTGCCCGTCGGCACGAATATACTGCCCCCTCCACTCATCAACCCATATCAAACATTCACAATACTCATGCCATCATATGTTTAATCACATATATCAGAACTATCATTAATCATAAACATCATATCATGCTTCCAAAAGCATCATAAAATCTCATAATCAATCAGGGACTTACCCGTATCCTTGCTTATACCACTCATGGTATTAACTCCGAATCTACATAGATCCAATTATCACATGCAAAAGATTTAGTACATTTAATTAACTATAAGTGTGTATGTACACACCTGTTACCACGGTAGTCCTAAATCCCGAAAAGAGATGTCAGCCACCTAGATCTACTTATCCCTATATTCGGCAAAATACAATATTAGTATCATGGCCTACTCGGCCAAACCTCATAATCTCAGGGGTTTATCTTTTGATCCCGAAACCTTACCTCTATCCCTTTTTGCTACTAACCACAGCACTAAACTCCCGAATCTGCTTCACCAATTACAATCGGTTAGTTACTATTACTCATAACCAAAGCTTTCGGCTTTTGAATACTAGCATAGGCCTTACCCACACTTACCAATTTCGGTTGACAGAGAATGGCAGCTTAGATCGAACACCTTAGAATCCCGGCACCTAAACAAAATCGTTCCAACATTGCTTAGCCACCAAACAAATTTCGGCTTTTCTCTTATGACCAAGTCAACATAGGGAAATAATAGTATGGGAGAGTTTCGGCATACTTACCCCTCACTTTGATATTCGGCCAAGACTTCACAGATTAGGAAGGAAGAAATTTCGGCACTTCAAATGGTGTATTCGGCTATTATGAGGGAAAAATAATGGAGAGAAAAAATAAAAAAGTAAAAGAAACAAAGAATGAAGGGGTTCGGCTAAAATAAAAAAAAGAAAAACAAGATGGTAGGTTAAGACTTTTATAGACATTCGGCACCCCCTCCCCCTAATACTTGCCGTCCACTCCATTCAAAGGAGTTTAAAATCTATCAATTCCCTTGAAATACTCCTAGCCACTCACTCAAATCATTTTGAATACTCAAATATTATTCAAATAAAAATACCATAATAATCCAAATAATATCCTTAATATCTTTATTATCTCTTATCTCATTATCTAAAAACAAACAAAGTAGATACCATGTGCCCATCAACTAGCCAAACCAAGAATCCATGTGCAGGCCATCTCCTTTCACGCCAGCTTTCAAAAAAAAGAAAACAAGGTGCTGCTCTTTTGTGTCGAACCAAAGACCTCACTACAGCAACCCTTTATTCCACGCCCTTGCCAACTTTTCTAGCCCGACTTTCTTGTCCCTTTACCCCACCATTTAATTATAAGACCTCTCCAGGCCGTTTACCCAAAAATTAAAAATGCCAAACGCTGCTTTAGTAGCTCGAACATGCGCCCAACAACCTCCAAGCCTCTAAGTAGCACACGCTAGCCACTTAGCCAACCCACTTTCATGTCAATAAGCCCTCCTAATTTAATTAAAAGGCCTTCCTAGGCCTAACGCCCAAAAACCCAAAAGGAAAAACATTTCCCCCTTGTTTTTTCCACGAATCGAACCCAAGGCCCCTAGCAGGCTCTTAGGCGTCTCCTTCCCAAGCCCCAAGCAGCGCCTCCATGCCACTTTGCCAACTCCTTTCTTGTGTCCTAAACTCCAAAAATTTATTTTAAGGCCTTCTTGCCCTATTTCCCCTTTTTACCCCAAAAATCCAAAATTTTTCAAACCCTTCCCCTTTCATCCAAGCATTCTTAGAACCTCTACAACTTATCCAAGCACTCCCAAAAACCTACTAACACTTGATTTATACCCAATATGCACAGCCCCTAAACCAGAGTGTTACAAGATGTAGTTGCAGATGAGTTTTTGAGGTTTATGCTATGTTTGCATGTTAGTGTGAAAGTTTCATGAAGCAATTTTGTGAAATTGCGGTTGAATTGTCCAAAAGGTCTAAATTGCAAAAGTTGCAAAATGTGAGATTTTAGAAGCTATTTGTGTGAAATAGCTTTAGAATATTAATTAGAGGTCCTTAAATAGCAATTTACCCAAATTCTAATTTTTGGACAAACTGTGGATGGATGAGTTAAAATAGAAAGTTTATCAAAAAGGGCATTTTGGTTATTTAATAATTAAACGATTAAAAAGGAGGAAAAGATGAAAAAATTCATTCATCTTCTTCTCCAAGGCTGCCGAAATTTTCAAGAGCCATTATTAGGGTTCTTCAAATTTTTCAAGCTTGCTAGTAAGTGCATCCAAGGCTCGTTTTTGATATTCTTCGTATTTTTGAAGTCCTAGTAGCATGTATAAGCTATTTTTAGCTATTTGATGAGCTATATTGAATCCTCAAAAATGTGGCCATGTATGGCATGCATGTATGTTGATTTTTTATGGAAGATTATGAAAGCTTGATGTAGTAGAAACTTCTTTTGTTAAGTGATTTTCCATGAAAATGCATGTAGTGACTAGTTTGTGAAAGTTTTAAGTTTGGTCATACATGTGTGATTTAGTGAGAATTGGTGAATGCTTTAGTTGAGTAAGTGATTCGGTTAAGCATGAAAGGCTAGAAAGTTGAATAAAAATCACTTTACGAGCCTTGAGGAAAAAGTGTAATTATGAGAAAGATTAGGGGAAAAAGAGTAATTTTGCCAAAGTATGAGATAAGTGTCAATATAGTCAATGTGTGTATTGAATAGGCTGATTTATTCATTATAGATCAAGAAAGATGAAGCCCAGATCTAAACCGAGGCAAGAGCAAGGTGGTGGACTAGATTGCATATTTCTATACTTTTGAGTATCGAGGTAAGTCTATGCTTAAACAATGCATTCATACGTATAATTTCTTAATGCTAGCTAGTGTGTAGCATGATTGAGAATGATTGAGAACCTATGTGGGATGAATGTGGTAAAATTTGTGAATGGATGTATGGTTAAGTAAATAGATATGTGAATGCGTGGTGAGAATGCTAAGTGGTAGGCTAAGTGAGATACCATCCTAATGCATATTGACGATGAGCTGGCTATGTGCGATGCTATCGTTAAGTATATCTTCTAGTGGGCTATGTGCGATGCTATCATTAAGTATATCGTCTAGTGGGCTATGTGCGCAACTACTATGATTACCTTTGTGGTAGGCTAAGTGCGATACTACCCTATTAATTGATTGTGGTGGGCTAATTGCGAAACCACCGAGGAATTAGCTATGTGGTTGTAATATTGAGTTGATTAGCTGTGTGGATGAATTATCGAGCAATAATGTTTTGTTGTATATTGGGTAAATGTGATATTGTATGCAGGGGTGCATTTCAATGGTTATGAGTATGTGACTTATGATGTGTTGGAAATGTGGTGAGGGATAGAAAGAGTAAGCATTGTTGTACATTATATGTTAGTATAATGCTAATCGTTGTTTAGCTTATGCTATGATGCCTAATTGTTTATGTGTAAACTTACTAAGCTCAAAGCTTACTCCCTTTCTTTTCCCTTGTCTTATAGAGTAAAAGTGTTGAATCGAGATACGAGGATCAATTGGAAGATCGTCCACATTATCAGCACACTCTGGTACATGAGACTTAATGTTTTGTATATGACATGTATAGAGGCTAGACAAGTTAGTGAATTTTGTTGTAAATGGCTAGGATGTGTTAGCCCATAGTTGGATAGTCTATTTTGTATAATGCCATAGTGGTTGGCTACCTTATTTTATAAAAAAAGTTGTAGTTATCTATGTGAGATTGCACTTCAATTTGAGTTATTTATGGATTTGTTGAATGAATGCATATTGTGTATGCTAGAAGGGTGAAAGGAACTTGGCACATAGGTTTGTTCTTGTCTATGTGGATAGAGACACGGGTGTGTGTCTAGACCATATGTGTCACACGATCAGCCCACGGGCGTGTGACTTGGCCGTGCGTCCCTTGCATGTTAACATTTTAAGTCAGAATAGACCACGGGCTAGCCACACAGGCATGTGACTAGGCTTTGAGGCCGTGTCTATGTAGTCAGTATTCACCACGATTTGAGGATATGGACGTGTGTGACTACACACGGGCGTGTCTCATATTACACGGGCGTGTGAGCCCTCTATAAAAGAGAAAATTTTTAAAGTTTGAAAAAGTTCCGGAATAGTCTCGAAAGCCCTCGTGTGTATGAGTGAGGCCCCGTAAGTCGAGAATAAAGTTGTTGAGGTGACTAGAGAGAGTAGTCACGATTAGCCTAAGTGGTGATCAAGTGGCTTTATTACGGTAATGCCTCGGGCCCGGTCCTGGCGTAGAACCCTAGGTAAGTGGTGTTACAGTTTTGGTGAGAGTTTTCGTAGTAACTATGGAGATAATTTTGTAGTCGTTTTGAGAGAACTCTACGAGAGTTAGGGTTTTGTTTTTGGGTGTTCTCTATGAGAGTTGGGGACTTGTTTTCGGGGTTTGGGTTTGTACATTTAGGTTTATTTTCTCTATATTGTACTCATTTGTTTACTCTTTTAGTGAAAAGCCGAAGCCTCCTTTTCTCGTGGTTTTTATCCTCTTTGAAAGAGTTTTCCACGTAAAATTTGTGTTATTGGTCTTCTATATTTTTCTCTTTCATTGTTTATACGGGTTGATCCCCAATAGAAAATCAATTGAGGCCCTCGTTGAAGAGTGAAATAATTGAGCCCTTGTAAAATTATTTTTTCGTCGAAGCCCCTAATGGGCCATTAAGTGCTAACATGGAAGGTGATGTGGTTTCTGACATGGAAAGATTCATGACATGGTGACTAACGTGACATCTGTCATGTCAAGCTTAATTGATCTTTTAAAAATATTTTACGGGCTTAATTGATTTTTTAAATTATTTTAGGAGGACTTAATTAATTTTTAATGATTATATAAAAATTCTCAAAAAACTTTATAAAAACCTATAAAAGGAATAGTAAATTAAATTTTATTTAACATTTAATAGTTTTAATAACTTATATAATTTTAATAAGTTTCTAATTTTTATAATATTTTAATAGTTTCTAATAATTTCTAAATTTTTTAACAACAATTACTACTCAATTTTTTCCCCACACATGCTATCTTATATCATTCCTTAGCTCATCCTTATCAACATCCATCATATTAACTTTTCTCAACCAAAACCATTACTCTTCAGTCATCACTCAACTTAAGCTAGCAAATACTGAAGTCGTTATCTCTCAAACCCTTTACTCAACACCTTATGCAAGTCTGATTGCTGGAAAAAAAAAATCCTGTTTAAAAAGGGTTTTCTATCATAGTGAAAAATCAAAATTTTAAAAATCGAGCTAGTTTGTGATATTTATAGTAATAAAATTTTCTCAATAAGTACATGTGCAAGACACATTCTTATCATTCTCAACTTTCAACCGAACGACCTCCTCTATTATTCTCACACTACAAATCGCTTTTAGTATGAGCTTTAACTATCAAGAATCAAGTGTAGAGCTAAAAATAAATTTCTTACTTTTAGTAGGAAAGTAAATCTCTCTCTCAATAGAAACCTGTAGAATTGTTATTCTTATAAAGTAGAATTTATACTTTGACAATAAATTCTCACTATTTTCGGCAAAAATAACAATATCTTAAAGTTGTGTATATTTTTAGCCTAACCAGTACCATCTATTTATAGGGAGAGATAATAGAATCTTGGTTGAATTGGTAAAATACAAATAATATTTATAAAATAGAAAAACTTGTCTCCTAGTTACACTAGGAGAGGGTCGACAAACCCTAGTCACATATACTAGGGTTGCCGCCCCCATACATATTATGAGGAGTTTAGGGCATCTCCAGTATTTGGTCCAATTATATGTGTGTAACGGCCCCTAATTTGGGCCTAGTAGAATTGGACCCATTACGCCTTAGGCGTGGGAGCGTTTAAAATTTTTGAGAACAAGAGAACGGCTCTAATGCTAGTTGGACCTATTAGGTGACTAATTTTGGAAGGTTAGGGGGCTTCTATGATGTCCCGAGATCAAACTTGGGCTTTTGGAAAATTTTGGTTTTAGGTGAATAAAACCCTGGGAGTTAGTAGGTAGGCTTTAAGAATAAAATGATTGAAAGACTAATATGCCGTCTATAAAGTCCAACTGGGGAGATGCTTTGTCTTGGGCATCAGAGCGGATGACTCTTAGAAGATAGAAACATATATGTGACTGACTGGACTAACAGTACATCGGACTGAACCCAAGTAGAATAGATCCTAAATCTGATAATGGATTTATTCACTTGTGACGTTCATAGTGTGACATACCTAAATCCTGAGTGGATGACGGACTATATATGCGTGATTCGTACACTTTGATGTAAGTAAAAGCCTGAGTTTGAAGAGATAAGAAATTGAAAGGTGGTGCGTTGGGTGTATGACTTACACAGTATGTAGCGTCATTCACAATAGTTGAATTTATACCTCAAAATATGGGGAAATGATATCGTGTCACTGACGTTACATGATTGATGAAAAGTAAACGTCGCCATAGGTCGTTCGTCCTTATGATTGAATGACTTGATTATTATTTGATAGTATTTGACTTTTTCATGAAGGAAGATGTAATGGTTACCATGGATAAAAAATGATCATATTGGAAAAAATGAATATTATCCCAAAAAGATTAAAAATATCCTATGAGGGTAACACACATATGACAAGGTCATTAGACAAGCACTGAGTAGTTGCTTTTGTAATGGTATGTCGTTAAAGAGAGCTCAATTACGATACTATAGTGGAATGACTTTGTGACTAAATGAGTTTATAATTAATAGGTGAAAATCTGAAACTTAGTTATAAATCATTTGAGCCCTAATTACATATGTCTAATCAGTCCCTCCATTAGCTCATTAAAACCATAAATAAATTGTGTAACAACTCTTAACCTGTTTGATTGCTAAACTCGGGTAATAGAACGCTACAAAAAAAAATGGAACATTTACATGCAATTCATAGTTCAAAAAGTCAATTCAGAATCAATTATTACATATGATCAAGTATAACATACAATACAACCAAATTTGGGTTTAAATTGAGCTTACAAAGGCTTTGGATTTACCTAGCTTTAATTATGGGTAAATTTGAAACAAATACAAAAATTTGGTAAAATTTTTTAAATAGTGGTCACACGCCATGTCCCCTGGCTGTGTGGGGTTGAAACACACAGCATATAGCCCAATTGTGTGAAAGAAGCAAGACCGTGTAATACAGAGTCACACGACTATGTCACTAGGCCGTGTAACAAACTGTGGCCGTGTGTATACCTAATTGTAAAATCTTGCAAACATTCACATGACTGTGTAGTTAGACCATCTGAGAGATTGTAACCATGTATACTTAAAAACCAACCTAATTATATAAAGCAAAAGTTTGAGTCATCTACCCGTGTGTGACACATGGCCGTGTGGTAGGTCGTGTGCAACATAATTGACCCTTTTTGTACAAGGTACACACCAAACTTACAAGGTGACCAAATATGTCATTTCAAGCCATTCAACTCCATCTAAAAAGATGCACATTTTAAAATCAAAGAATCCATTCATATAACCATCTAAACATGCGACCAATATGCTCTCATTGTCACCAATAAAGCATTAAACATAAGTCATATACAAATCATGCCTTAACCATTGTGTACCACAAACTAAATCATGTGAATAACATCATTTAAACTTGTCATTATCATTAACCTTCTAAATACCAAACTTGACACGAATCATACCACACATATCAAGTTACCAAAGGAACTTTTATACAAAAATAACTATGCTGACACATTCATCAACTTGTACAAGTTTTAACCATCCTATATACATAACATATAACCATTCAAAACTCAAGCCACAATTAAGAACCAAAGTACCAATATTCAAGATTGACCAAAAATGAATCGCCTATATACATGCCACAAAACCAAGCTTTAAATTATTAAAAGATTATTGAAACAACATCATGATTGTGGGAGCTTCTCGATGATCCACTTGACACATTCTGTAATAGCCCGTTTTGAGTCAAATCGGAACAGTGGTTTTGGGACCACAAATCCAAGGTCAAAATAATTATTTTATTATTATTTTAATTTTTAGAGCATGACAATATGTTTGTGTGAAAATTTTGTTAAGAAATTTTATTGTTTGATTGGTCAATTTGATAAAAAAGACTAAATTGCGTAAAGTACAAAATTGATGTTCTAATAGCTAAAGGTATCAAATAGCTATAGAAACTTAAAGTTTAGGTCCTTATGTTGTAATTAGACCATTTGAATCATGAGTGGACAAAGACATGGTTAGGTGAATTTTAATTATTATACATTAAGGTTATTTTTGTAATTTGGTAAATAAAGGTTAATTAAATAAAACAGAAGCCAAATTTTTGTTACATCATCATCTTTCTTAGCCAAAATTTTGAAGGAAATAATATCCATAATTAGGTTTTCATTCGACCAAGCTTTCCATCTCATTAAGGTACGATTTTTGTTCCATTTTTAATGATTTCTACGTTTTTGATATCGTTGCAGCTAGGTCTAACTAGCCCAGGGACTAATTTGCAAAATTGTTAAAGATTTAGAAATTTTCCATTGATGAATAAGCATGTATTTTGATGTTTGATGATAGATTTTGAATGTTTGATGATAGTTATACAAGTTTTGTTAAGTGATTTTTGGTGAAAATGCAAATTAGGGATTAATTTGTGAAAAGTGTAAAATTCATGGTTAAAATGTGAAATAAATGAAAAATATGGGCTAATAAGGGCACAATGGTCATTCGGCTAGCATGGGTTAGTATTGAATTTCATGAATTTGTGATTTTATGAAATAAGGACTAAATTGTAAAAATGTGAAACATTAGGGGCAAATATGTAAAAGTTCCTTAATGTGAATTTTGGATTAAATTTAATAGAGTGATGTTTAAATAAGCTGAATTTGATATTATATAGACCAAGAAAAGTGAAATACAAACTTAGATTGGGGGAAGAACAAGGTTTCAGATTAGTTGACCCACATTATCGTTTTTACATCTGACGTAAGTTTGTATGTTAATAAGCACTAATATCATTAAGATTAGTGCTTTATATTTGAATTGTTGGTGTAACACCCTAAACCCAGCCTAGACGTTACGACCGGATCTGGCATGTCACATAAAAGGGTTGTTTAAAACTGCGCGTTTGTTAAAAATTTTGAGTTTAATTATTTATTCGCTTGTTATCCTTTTGTTAACATTTTGGAAAACGGTTATTAAGGGTTTAGGAAAATCCCGTATTAAACATTTAATAATAATAGGAAGTAATCATATTAAAAGCTAAACCAAATAAAATACCAAATTTAAAGTTATGGTGGCCTTGTTACATAATAAAATCCCAAGATTAAAAAGTACTATTAAATAAGAACTGAAAGTTTACGAGAAAAATAATGCATGGCCACATCGAAGTCCGCCTCGGCTCCAAAACCACAATCTATGAATTACTTGAAACATTTAAAAATAGGGGATAAGTTTACGAAAACTCAGTGTATGGTTCCCCTTATCAGTTAGAACATGCATCAAAATAATTCGACCGAAGCCCATTAGAAAAACGGTGGCAATTGGGCCTTAGCCCAGAAT
This sequence comes from Gossypium bickii, assembly GCA_025503065.1. Lineage (NCBI taxonomy): Eukaryota > Viridiplantae > Streptophyta > Magnoliopsida > Malvales > Malvaceae > Gossypium > Gossypium bickii. The sequence continues at coordinate 64,706,719 of CP106711.1, read as the reverse complement.
AGCCTCGGTTGGGCCTTAACCCATATCATATGTCACATATCATACTTACCTAGGCCTGAGCCCATCACAGTCAGAACATGTGAATGCAATGCTTTAATGCCCATACTAACCCTTCACTCCGTCTCCTGTCCAACCCTTCACTCCTGTGGGGATTTAATCGCCCCACCCATCCCTACACTCCTTATGTAGCACCGGTTGTGGCACTAACTTATCGGTGCAGTATAGCTGCTTGGTGGCTAAAAAGCCTTCGATGGATCCACAGTCGTCAAGCGACCATGCGATCCTATTTGCACTTCCCCTTTCAAATAATCCCATCCCCATGCAACATAGTAACACATGAATGCAACATAAAATAATAATCGTACAATAACAATCATAAATCACATACAAGAATAATCATATAACATGTAAGGGCATTTTCGTCATTTTTCCCTTCGGGGGCATATCAGTCATTTTACCCATCGAGGGTATTTCAGTAATTTGCACCTACAATGGCCTTTCCAAAGGCCTAATGCCACCTCGAGTACTCAACTACCATTTCCAGTCGTGCCGGACTATTGGGCCTAAAACCCGATTTCAGCTTATTCGGGCCCACACGCTCGTGTGGCCCACCTAACACAAATTTAGCCACGTATATAAGATTCACCTAGTCTAGTTCAATATATACTAAACAATCATACAATTTACTCATATGGGCCCACGGGCCCATCAGGCCCACTTCAGCCCATCCAGGCCCAAGCAGCCTCAACCCACAAGATTACTAATGATGGCCTTAACTATCGCGTCAAAGCCCCTTACGTGCGCTCGCACGCTCGTGTGGCTAGCATTGCCGTGACCGGCACTTCGGCATTTGCCGCTCTACAGCTAGAGTAGAGAAGTACACACCTGATAGGAATCTGGTGCTAATCCGTGCTCCGACCACTCCTGTGCCCAAACGCCCTCCAAGGTGTGCTTCTTCCCATCATAGAATGCTCCATATATAGCTAGCCTCTCACGTTCCTTCTTTGTATCTTTCCAATGTGGGATCCCTTCGTCAGTAGAGTTTAAATCCAACTCAAACTCTTGTCGTCCAATTCGCAAAATAAATACTCCATTGCTTTTCATGAGATTCGAACCCAGGCTCCCTTGCAACATAATCCACGCTGCTAACCACTTGGCCACAAGCTCCTCTTGTGTCTTAAACCATGCACAACTAAATATAAATCTATAGCCAAATTCTAAGGTCCATTTAAAAAGAAAACCAAAATCCAAGAGCCAAGACTTGAACCTTGGACCTCTTTCTTTCCCTTATGGCATCATCCCCTTGGCTCTTATGTGGCGTCACTTTGCCACTACACCACACACTCCACTTGTGTCATTTTTCTCCACATTTTATTCTTAAAGCCTACCTACTAACTTCTAGGGTTTTTTTCACCTAAAACCAAAATTTCCCTAAAGCCAAAGTTTGATCCCGGGACTTCATAGAAGCCCCCTAACCTTCCAAAATCACTCACCTAATAGGTCCAACAAGCCGTTCTCTTGTTCTCAAAAATTTTAAACGCTACTACACTCAAGGCCCATTGGGCCCAATTCTTCTAGGCCCAATTTTGGGATGTTACAGTTGGTGAATATAATTGTACGAAAGTATTCGACAAAAATTTAGCTATGTATGGCACTTAGTGTACGAGATTGAGATAGCTACGGCTATGTATGGCACTTAGTGTGCGAGATCGAGATAGCTACGGCTATGTATTGCACTCAGTGTATGATATTGAGATAGCTATGGCTATGTATGACACTTTGTGTGCGAGATCAAGATAGCTTCGGCTATATATTGGCACTTATGTGCGAGTTTTAAAATAGCCTCGGTTATGTATTGGCACTTAGTGTGCGGGATTTTGAGTATTCAACATTATTCCAAATAGGTATGAGTTTGTTACGGATTGGTAAAGGTATGTACAAGAATCGTATGAGCTTTAAATCGAAGAAATTATAAAGTTTGCATATAATCTTATGATTAAAGATGTAAAAGTTTTGTTACTTAATAAGAGCTACATGTTGATATATTCAAAGTATTGAATTGTAAATTTATGATTAGATTGAGTTGATTTCATATGAGCTTACTAAACTATTAAGCTTACTTTGTTTAATTTTCCGTGTTTTATAGTGAAATCAAGCTAGCTCGGATTCGGGGATCATCGGAGGCTTCATCACACTATCTTACCATCACTTGGTACTTTTGAACTTATGTTTTGAGTATATGGCATGTATAGGGACTTTGGTCATTTTGGTATGTGTTAGTAATGAATTTAGCCATTTGAATTGGCTAGTAAATGTATATGTTTTGGTTTGTATATATAGTCATGAAAGTTGGCTTAATTTGGTTGTTTTGCATGTATATGTATATATGTGAAAGTGGCTTATGATGTGATTCAAAAATTGCTTGCAAATGGTTTGTGATAGTTTAGCATTTAAGGTAGCTAATGGTTGGAAATGGTTATTGTATGTTTGTGATTTTAGGCAAGGTAAAATGTTTGGTTGAAATAATGCATATAGATATTTTGTGAATTTGGAATTGTTTTGATTAGAATTGGCAATACATTCCAATTTTGAATTGTAAATTGTTGGTATAGAAGTAGTGAATTGAGATTTGTTGGAATTGTTGTTAAATGCCTATTGATGCTATGTATTGGTACCCTTTGAATTTGATGTAGGTGTGCACAAGTTTGGGTGGCAAATTGGCTTGGTAAATAGCATATTTTTGTCTACACAGGCAGAGACACGGGTGTGTGTATCAGCTGTGTGTGACACACGATTATGTACACGACTGTGTGTCCCCTGTTGGTGAAATTGAAATCAAGTCAGTATGCTCCACACGGCCTCACACACGGGCGTGTGACTTGGCCGTGTGGCATAAGTCAGTATACCCTACAGTTTTGGCATGGCCTAGCACACGGCCTGACACACGAGCATGTATGGAAATTTTTAGGGCACACAGTCTAACCACATGGACGTGTGTGTTGGCCGTGTAACCCAAGTCAAAGAGTTACACGGGGTCGGACACGATCTGGGACATGGCCATGTGCTCCCATTTCGAATGTCCACACGACCTGTAACATGGGCGTGTCTATTGGCTGTGTGAGACACACGGCCGGGCCACACGGGCGTGTGTTCCCTATTTTTGAGAAATTTTCTTAAGTGTTCAAAGAATTTCCTAAGTTATTGATTTAGTCCCGAATTACTTCCAATGCATGTTTAGGGACTCATAGGCTCATATTAGGGACAATATGATTGGTTGTGAATTAAATGTGTATGATTTGATTAATGGTATGTGAAATGTAAGTTTATTTTTTTATAAGTCCGGTAATACTCTGTAGCCCTATTCCGGCGTTGAATATGGGTGAGGGGTGTTACACGTTCCGCAAGTTGGCAATGTATAAGGAAAAGGAAACATAGGGGTAAGTATTACAAATACTTAGTTCACTGTCATTTAAAACAACTTCCCTCATTTTATGAATTTATACAACAAGTTATTCAACTTGACTATTTTGCCTAAATCTAGAAACCCTATATCAACAAGGTGAGTTCATTTCATAACCAATTCATATAACAATATGAACATTTAGCATTTCAATTAATTTTAATACCAGTCGCATGGAATTAACAACTCAATACCATTCACAACATTCCAATCAGCATTTCAATTTACAAATACAATTAAAAGTCTCAATGGTAAACATGTATCAATGTATACAAGCTTCAATTGATCAATCTAAAGATTATATCCTATCATTTCATTTTGTTGCAAACAGTAAATCCAAAATTCAATATAATGGTAGTCATTGTTCTGTTTTATTGTTCAAATTCTTCATCAAATTCATAGATTTATCACATTTCCATATTGGCCCCCCGCCTCATATATTCGATACATATGAGCATTTAATATTATCGATATTCATATATATTGTTAATCAACTTTTTATCACCATATCACAATTATCAATCCAATTTATATGTCACAAATCAAATATCACATTTTATACCCTTATTATCTTGATTATGAATCAGACTCGAACGGATACACAGATCCAACCAATCACACAAATTTGACCCCCATGCCTATCAGATAAGTCCAAAAATAATAAGTTGTGCACTGCACTAGTCAATAAAACTAACAAATAGATGTGCCCGACACTAGTCGGTATAACTGAAAAATGGGCTGCCCAGCACTCCCCAGTACATAGTCGTATAACCTTGAACTTTTCTTATCTTATGGCATGCCAAGTATATCCAACTTTGTCCGAACATTTAATAGGGTACAATTTCTTAGTTTCATTTAAAAGTCAATTTCTTAATTTCATCAATCAATTAACTCTAAATTGAATAGAGATAGGATTAAATAAGCTGATTTTGATTACATATAGATCAAGAAAAGCGAAATTCGAATCTAGATCGAGGGAAAAACAAAGTTCTCGACTAATCGACTCGTGTCATCATTTTTACGTCTGAGGTAAGTTCGTATGTAATAAGCATTTTCTAATTATGTTCTTAATGCTTTGATATTGCATTAACTGTGAATACGAGACTACAGACATGTTCGACAATGATTCAACGATGATACGACAAGTGTGAAATCCTAGTTGAACATTAGGAATAAATTAGGATACGAATGACATGTCATTAGGGCTTATTGTGATTATGTGGTCCAGGTGCTGGTCTTGTACGTCCTACCGGAGGCTGAGTATACTGGCATGTGTTGCTATTACTTGACAGCTTGCATGAGCAGCACCATGTAGCTACGTCTTGACCCACAGCTTGTGTGAGCAAGCCTGTTGATAGCTCGAGAGTGAGCATGTAACGCCCCAATATTTCTATTTCTATTTTCATAATTGTTTGACACAAATGTGTATCTACTTCAGTGGTTAAGTGTTCCGGGAGTGTTTGGAAGGTCCTAAGTTCAAGCCCTGCCTTTGGCAAATTTTGGGTATTTTTGGTTTTAAGCCCTATCTCAGTTCAATGGGCTTATATTTAATTGTTTTTAATTCCATATCAAAATGAGCTTGCTGTTTCGAGTGGTAAGGGAGATAGAGTGTTAGAGGTTCCGTGTTCGAGTCCCTACATTAGCGATTATTTTTAGTCGGCTTTAGAAGGGAATTTGGTTGCATTAGAATTCTGAATAGTGGGTGGTTAGGGTGTAATGGGATTTGTGAGAGCAAATTTAGGGGAAATAGATTGCTAATTGAATTTTTGTTTGGTTTCCAAAAGAATACTCCTTCTTTTCTCTAACGTTCCCTCTCCCCCTTATTTTGCTTTTCCACTTTCAATTTCATTTTTTTAATTAATTGATTCCGTTTTCCTTGTTGAGTTGTTGCTATTACGGATTTTGGGTTCTTTAATCGGTTTGTGGTAAATCATGAATATCGAGACTTTCCTTTCACGGAAACATAATCGAAATCATTCGGAGTAGTAGGATGTTGTGTGGATCGGGAGTGGTTTCGCATCAAATCGTACCAGGTGTGTACTCGAAACACAGAAAAATAGGATTCGGCGAAAGCAAAATTGCAATCTGTCAACACCATACGGGCGTGTGATCGCCCGTGTGGTAGGCCGTGTGTGACAACACAGCCATGTGATCGATGAAGGCCAGGCCGTGAGCAGGACATGACTGTGTAATGGCCGGAGTGTGGCCGTGTGGGCTACACGGGCTAAACCAGACTGGGCGTATGAGCCCACACGGGTGAGTCACACGGGCGTGTGAACTTTGGGCCAAGCCGTTTGATCCACACGAGCAAGGCCAATTTGGGCGTATGGGCCCACACGGGCATGTAAGCCCATTAATCTGATCTTTTCCCTAAGGTTGCATAGGTCGCGATGTCAGAAATAGTGGTTCGAGACCACCAAATCTGACATATAAATTTGTAGATTATATTATTTAATATTTACGAGCCAAATGTAGCTTTTAAAAGATTTTTAAAATAGTAAATTGTGTTTTATAAATATTTATTTGGTCAAGAAATTGAGAAAAAGAGGTATCGAGATCTCGGTGTTATAAAACAAGCCATAAATATTTTTATGAATATTTACAGTGTCAAGAAGGTAGTATTAAAATTTCGTTAGAAAATTTTGACGTTCGGGAGGTTAATTAAATAAAAATGACTAAATTGAAAAAGGTGTAAAAGTTGCTAGAAGGATTAAATAGCTCAATTGTCAAATGAGGAAGGAACTAAAGTGCAAATAAGCCAAAAGTAGATATTTTGGGCGGCAATAGCTAAGAAAAATCAGGAAATGTGTGAAATAAGGGCAAAATTAAAAAAAAAATGCCAAAATTAGTTAAATAAAAATGGGACCAAATTGGAATATCTAGAATTCTCATCATTTTTCTTCATATTCATCAGCTGAAAAACAGCCATGGAAGAGGGTTCAAGCTGGTTTTCATACTCTAGCTTCATGTAAGTTTAATTATTGCTTTCTCCTTGAAATTTCTAAGTTTTTGGACTTTTACAATTGGGTCCAACTTACTATGTCATTAGTTTTTGATTCCATGGCTAATTTTTAAAGTTGCTATGGATGAGTGTTGGAAGCATATGATGAATAAACATAGAATTGAAGCTTTAATTTTGATATATGATGATTTTATCAAGTAAAATTGATGGAAATTAACTTTAGGACCTAATAGTGAAAGAGTTTGGAATTAAGATCTAGTGCTAAAGTTTTGATTTCCAAGGGTTTTGAAGTAGTTTAAAATGAAAGAATAAAGTATTAATTGAGAAAATTTAGCTCAATTGAGGGGTTAATTGAGCAAGGACTGAATTGTATGAACTATGAAATTTGGGGCAAAATGAAAATCAACATTTTGCACTAAAATAGTTTTGGATAGTAGCAGTAGTCTAAATTTGAAAAATCACCAAAAATTTCATATAAAACATGAAATTAAATCTTATTAAGTCTAATTTCCTATAAAAGAAACAATGTAAGCAATGGGATTGTGAATCATGAGATATAATAAATTTTGTGAGACAATGTCAAAATGATTTCGGGGTCCCCTATTCTGACTTTGGAAAATCATAAAAAGTTTGAGGAAAATAATTAGTGGCTTAAATTTATATGTTTAATATCTTGAGTGAGTCTATTTTCAAGAGAAATAAACGGTAACATCATTCTAATTCCGTACAAGGAGATAATTAATTTTTAGTGAAGAAGGGTCGGAGCTGTCAGACAACAGAACAGGGATGACTTTAAAGAATAAACTGTACTTATTGACTAAACCAAAAATTCTGAAATTTTTATCGTAATAAGATATGCGAGTCTAGTTTCAGGGAAAATTAGAGGATCTTAATTTGAAGTTCTGTAGCTCAAGATAAAAATAATTTAGCGACTATGACATGGATGGACAGCTTGAATATTCATATAAGTAAATAGTGAAAATTATAGATAATGTTACTTACAAGTATGTTATTTATACTAAGGATGTGGACGGAGAGGAGGAGGAGGAAGAATATATAAATGACTTGTGTATAAATTGATCACATGCTCGATTATAATTGATAAATGTTTAATTAGAAATGATATAATGTTTTATTTCAAATATTTACTATGAAATTGTGATTATCGTTATGATATAAAAATTGAATTTGTAAGTTTGTATGTAAATAATACATCGTTTTTATTTATGTTTTAATATTTTGTTATATTATATCAGATATGGTTGAATATGGAGTAATTATTTGATGTAAATTATGAATTGTGATTGATTATGGATGAATTGGTGAAATGTTGAAAAGTGAGAATTCCCGGTTGAACCTTCGGAATAGAAAAGATACAAATGAGGTAGCTAGGTCACATGTGTGGTACTAAGTGTAGGCCACTATGTGTACAAGAGAGCTACGAGATGGTTTTAGGTCACGTGTGTAGTACTAAGTGCAGGCTATTGCGTGTAACAGACGAATAGGTCGCATGTGTAGTAATAAGTGCAGGCTACTATGCATGCCCGATAGCTTTGATCACATGTGTGATACTAAGTGCAGGCCACTATGTGTAAGTGATGGTTTTGGTCACATGTGTAGTACTAAGTGCAGGCAACTATGTGCACTAGATAGCTTCGGCTACAAGGGTGGTACTATGTACAGGTCACCGTGTATCTGTTATTATTTCGATGAGTTCAACGAGAAATTGACTAAGTGAAAATACATGTGATCATGTAATGACTAAGTGTAATTGAATATGACTATGTGGTGAATAAGTGCAGGTATAAGTGTGAAAATTTATGAACAATGTGCTTGATATATGATCGAACTTTGGTAAGATTGATACAAAGTAAGTGTTACATGGAATTATGTGATATAAGATAATACGAGTTGATGAGACATGAACATAAATCTTGGTTAATGAATGAGTTCATTTGTGATTATATATTTGTACACCTTGAGTGTATTATCCGTATAAATTGGTATTTCAAATGAGTTAATGAAAAAAGTTCTAATATGAAATAATCTGAATTCGAAATGAAATATTATGAAAACGTACTTGAAATACATTAGTATATCTTGTATATATTATTTGAGTTCATTATGTGGAAAGAAAATGTATGTGGAAATTTGAGATGATGATATCCGTACATGGAATCTATTGGTGGATACGTACATCCAAATTTATATGATAAATTTTAGTGAACATTGAAATTGGATTTAATAAGTGATTTGTCAATTTAAATTGTGATTGGTAAGAAGAGTTAGTGAGTTGCATGTTTATGAATTGTTACACGTATTTGTCTGAAATACGAGGAAATGATGGTACTTGATACATGGAAATATGAGACTGTGATATATATAAAAACATGGAATATGTTTGATAAATGTGTTTATTCATAATTATAGAACTGTACACCTCAAGTGTACTATTTGTGTAAAGATGATGTTCAAATGATTTGATGAGTAGAACTCAAATATGAAGTAGTTAGAAACCAAGACAATTTGTTATGAAAATATATATGAAATACAGAGGTATGATTATTATATGTGATTTGAATACATAATGTGAAAAAGTATAGGTATAAGAGAAATTTAATAAGAATTGAGCCTATATACGTTTCTTGTTATTTATATGAAGTGCACGACTAACAAATGGTAATAAGTATAAGGCTTGGTTGAATATCTTAAATTGGTTCTTAACTGTATTAAAATGTTGGTAAAGATAAAGGATCAAGTAAGTGAGAAATATGGCTTGGAAAATAGCCTAATTTTTGCCCACATGGGTAGACACGGACGTGTGTCTAGGCCGTGTGTGACAAGCGGTCTACCCCTTTAGCGTATGGCCCGGCTGTGTGTCCCCAGTCACACAGGCGTGTGACCCTTATATGCAAGAGTTTTGCTTAGGATCCGGTTTAGTCTCGACCCGATCTTAATGTATGATTTGGACCTCGACGGTCCGTTAAAGGAACGTTTATAATTAGTCTTAGTACTTGAACGATAATGATTTCAAATTAACTGTAATTGTTCTGTACTCCTTGGTAATGCCTCATAACCTTGTTCCGGCGACGGATATGGGTTGGGGGTGTTACAGCCCTAAACGACTATGGGCCTACTGTAGGGTCGGTAAGGGCTAAATAAACCCTATACTGAATGATATGATAGTCTAATGGACTGAATTGAGTAGGATGCTAAATGATTTCCTATAGATCTGTATGTAAAATCTGTATGTTAATATGTATGTTGAGCACGTTATGTCTGGTATATCTGCATCTGGTTTTTGTTTCTAATATTAGGGTAGGATATGATATATATTAGAGAACGTGTTCTAAAAGGCATTTTTGCCTATTATCTGGCAGCATGGCTGCATTATATCTGTTATGTGCCACATCGATACAACATGGTGTGTAGGGCTGGGTGGCTGTTTTAAACCCCACATGGTGTGTAAGGATGGTCAGAGATGGTGTGTAGAGGATGGGGGTAGGATACATGATTTTTGATTCTGATTTGCATATCTCTATCTGTATCTAAGATAGGCTTAAGCCCGAATTTGCATCTGTATCTGTAATGGGCTTAGGCCCTAATCTGTATTCGACTGATTCTGTGTTCTGTGTGCGTGCTTAATTCTGTGGGGTTACACACTGAGTTTATGTAAACTCACTCCTCTCTGTTTAATCTGTAGAGGTAATCCACAGAGTTAGGCTGATCGGTGCAGCGGAGGAATCAACGGTGACCATTCGCCATAAACTGTTTACTTTGCTTTATGGTTTAAATTAAGTTTTAGCTTTTAATTTGAGAGTTTGTATTTTCTGGGACTGTATGGACTTTTAACTATTGGTTTGATTTTGCTGCTCGACTTATGCATGCTTTATTAAAAGGTTTTTTTTTTTTTTTTAAATGATGGTTTACTAAAACAAAGCTTTCTAATCAAGAATCGTTTTGTTAAAACATCACCATTTTCTGAAAGCTTCCGCTCTAAATGATTTTTAAGCAAATGGAGTAATGTTTTGATATTAAAGATCAAAACTTAAGAGTTGAATAAACATTTCTAAGTTGTTAAAAATAAATGAGTGCTAATAGACTAAAATGGTTTTATGGTGACGACTTAGTTTACAAAACTCTTTCCATGTGACATTGCCAGATTTGGCCCTAACACTTAGGCCGGGTTTGGGGTGTTACATTTAGTGGTATCCGAGCCAGGTTGCAATATTTGGCTGTGAATTTTGGGTTCCAATATTGAGTTTTAAAGAATTGGTTTTCAAAAATTTGTAGACATTCTAAAGTAAGTATGTGGTACACCGAGTCTCTGGCGCCAATCCTGTAAGTATTTCTGATTTCTAATAGAAAATTTTAAAAACATTATTGATAATCTACTTGAAAACACTATATCTAGTACACTCTAAAACTGTAGTGAAACTGATTGAGACTAAAACTTTCGAAAATAACTTTGAATTTCTGACACTTTATGCAGAAAACATCTGTTAATAAATATCAAAACTGATGCATAAAATTTTTAGTGTTGATAAAACTTCTAAGTCACAATGAGCGCATGAGGTATTCGCGGATGTGGTATTCAAGGCCGAGGTGAGGCCGTAGAGGGGCTCGAACTGAGTCCTCATCTTTAGGTAGCATGCTGAATTTGGACACTAGTGAGACAACTGTGTCACCTACTACTGAGACTGGGTCTCAGAGTCATTCGATTGGGGACGATGCACTGTTCCAAGCCATGTTGAGGATATTAGAGAGGGTTGCTAGACCCAATTCTAGATCTGGGGGCCGAGGGTTAGTAACTAAGCGACTCCGATCTAATGGAGCTGAGTTGTTTAGGGGTGTCACAGGAGTCGCCCCTAATGTGGCTGAGTATTGGTTTGAGGCCACTGAGAGGATTATGGATGATTTGGACTATACTCCCTAGCAGAAATTGATGGGTGCAATCTCCTTACTTCGCGACGAAGCATATCAGTGGTGGTTAACAGTTAAGGAGGGCACTCAGCTTGACCGTTTGACTTGAGAGTTCTTTAAGATTACATTTCAGAGCAAATATGTGGGAGCCAGCTACGTTGGTGCTAGAAGGCGTGAGTTTCTGAACCTCACATAAGGTAATCGACCTGTGGCCGAATATGAGGCCGAATTTATGAGGTTGAACCACTGGGCTCAAGGCATGGTGGCGTCCGAGTATGAGAGATGTGTTAGGTTTGAGGATAGCCTAAGGGATAATCTGAGGGCTCTGATAGCTCTGCAGAAGAAGCGTGAGTTCGCGGTTCTGGTAGAGAAAGCAAAGGTTGCTGAGGATGTTAAGCTCGCGGAGTGCCAGAATAGAGACCAAGCGAGAGGTAAGAACAAGAGGGATTTAGAGCCCTCGAGTTCTGTGCAGAGGCCTAAAAAAAGGCCAGATATGATGGACCAATTAGAGTAGGGGTTTTTGCTGCTTCAACTGGGTTGCATCCTTGTGGTGATTGTGGTAGGCACCATTCGGGTGAGTGCTAGAGGAGGATTGGGGCTTGTCTGAGATGTGGATCTTTAGAGCACCATATCAGAGACTGTTCACAGCGGGTAGATCAGACGTAGGCTCCGGGTTTTGTTCAGCCTCAAGGGGTAGTTCAGCAGCCACCTAGGGGCCGTGGACAGGCTAGGGGTGGTAACGGTCTAGGTCATGGAAAGAGAGCACCGGGCAGAGGTGCTGGTCAGATCGAAGCGAGACAGCCTACTTTGGTTTATGTTGCACGTCGCTGAGAGGACAGAGATGCTCCTCATGTCATCACCGGTACATTCATTATATTTGATGTACCTTACTTTGCTCTGATAGACGTAGGATCTACTCATTTCTATATAGCCAGTTTTGTTTCCAAAAATATGGGGTTATTGGTTGAGAGTACTTCTAGTGAGGTTACTATGGTAGTTCATTGGGGCAATCTGTTCAAGTTAGTAAACTATATAAGGATGTCCCCTTAGAGGTGCAAGGGGAGATATCTCTAACTAATTTGATGGAGCTTCTATTTGGGGAGTTCGACCTGATTTTGGGTATGGACTGGTTGGTGGAGCACCGAGTCAGTTTGGACTGCGCATCTAAGAAGGTCGCTCAGAGGACCAAGGATGATGTAGAGATGGTTATGATTGGTGAGCATCGAGACTATCTGTGGCATGTGATCTCCGCTTTAGTAGTTGAGAAACTGGTCTGGAACAGATGTGAGGTGTACTTGGACTATGTAAGTGTTTCAGATTCTAGGGACTCTTCTGTTGGGAACATCAGAGCGGTAAAGGAATTTTCAGACATCTTTCTTGAGGAGTTACCAGGATTACCACTGAATCGGGAAGTGGAATTTGGGATTGAACATTTTTCGAGTACAGATTCGGTGTCCATCGCTCCCTACCGTATGGCACCGAAAGAGCTTACAGAGCTTAAGGCTTAATTGCAAGAGTTGTTGGACCATGGTTTCATTCGTCCTAGTGTGTTTCCGTGGGGGGCACCAGTTCTTTTTGTTAAGATGAAAGATGGGACCATGAGGATGTGCATTGATTATCGGCAGCTGAATAAGTTAACCGTGAAGAATAAATATTCGCTTCTGAGGATTGACGACTTGTTTGATCTGTTCAAAGGGGCTTCTATATTTTCAAAGATCGATCTGCATTCTGGGTATCATTAGTTAAGGGTTAAGGACGTTGATGTCCATAAGACTACATTTAGGACTACGTATAGGCATTACGAGTTCCTAGTTATGCCTTTTGGGTTGACGAATGTATCGGCTGCATTTATGGATTTGATGAACAGAGTGTTTCAGCCCTACTTGGATCAATTCTTCGTGGTTTTCATCGACAATATTCTGGTATATTCTAAAATTGAGGATGAGCATGATGAGCATCTCAGAGTAGTGCTTCAAATTCTGCGAGAGAAGCAACTTTATGCTAAGCTAAGTAAGTGTGAGTTCTGGTTGCGTGAAGTAACTTTTCTGGGGCATGTGGTTTCTACTGATGGGATTCGTCGAAAGATTGAGGATGTTCTGGATTGGAAACAGCCTAAGAACGTATTGGAGATTCATAGCTTTTTGGGTTTGGCGGGGTATTATTGGCGATTTGTCGAGGGGTTCTCTTTGATTGCAGCTTCTCTTACTTAGCTTCTGCTTAAGGGTGTCCCTTCTGTTTGGACTGATGCACAATAAGAGAGCTTTGAGAAACTCAAGTCTGTTTTGACTTAGGCTCTTGTTCTGATACAACCTGAATCTGGTAAGGAGTTTGTGGTCTACAACAATGCATCACACGTTAGTTTAGGATGTGTTCTGATGCAGGATGGTAAGGTTGTGGCTTATGCGTCCTATCAGCTTAAGACGCATGAAGGGAATTATCTGACGCATGACCTCGAGTTGGATACTATGATCTTTACACTGAAAATTTGGAGGCACTATCTGTATGGTGAGAGGTGTATCATCTACACCGATCACAAAAGCCTTAAGTATCTCCTTACTTAGAAGGAGTTGAATCTTAGGTAGTGTCGATGGATTGAGCTGCTCAAGGATTATGATTGAACCATCGAGTATCACCCTGGTAAGGCCAATGTGGTGGCCGACGCTTTAAGCTGAAGAGCGATATTTGCTCGCCTTAGTCTATTTGATGGTGGGAGTCTGTTAGCCGAGTTACAGGTTAAGTCGACTTGGGTTGAGCAGATTCAAGATAAGCAGTTGGTGGATGAGACTCTAGGTGTTTGGTTCTATCAGGTGGAGAATGGTATTACTTCTAATTTTGGGTTGAAAGTGATGGTGTGTTATGTTTTCGAGGATGGATGTGTGTGCTGAACGATCTTGATCTTAGGCAATCTATTCTAAGGAAGGGACAAAGTAGCCCTTATGCTATGCATCCCAGCGGTAATAAGATGTACCACGATCTTTGTGAATTATATTGGTGGTAGGGGTTAAAGCGTGAGGTGACTGTTTTCATTGCTCGTTGTTTGAAGTGTCAACAGGTTAAGGCTGAGCATTAGTTACCTTCAAGTTTGCGATAGCTAGTCAAGATTCCCTTATAGAAATGGGAATGAGTGACTATGGACTTCGTTAGTGAGTTGCCCTTAACACCCACTAAGAAGGATTATGTTTGGGTCATCATGGATCAATTGACCAAGTCTGCTCACTTCATTCCGGTTCGAACTGATTATTCTCTACAGAAGCTAGTGAAGTTGTATATTTCCGAGATAGTTAGACTGCATGGGGTTCCAGTGTCGATTATTTCTGACAGAGATCCTCATTTCACGTCTCAGTTCTGGAAGAAATTACATGAGGCTCTGGGTTCGAGATTGGACTTCAGTATTGAGTTCCATCCTTAGACCGATGGTCAACCTGAGAGGGTGATTCAGATACTAAAGGATATGCTTCGGAGTTACGTGATTGATTTCCGAGGTAGTTGGGAGGATTATCTACCTCTAGTTGAGTTCGCCTATAATAACAGTTTTCAAACTAGTATTCAAATGGCACCTTCTGAGGCTCTGTATGGTCGTAAGTGTTGTACACCTGTGTGTTGGACTGAGTTGGGCGAACGTCAAGTTTTGGGTCCTGAGTTGGTTTCTAAGACTGAGAATAAGGTTCGACTAATTCAGGATCGTCTGAAGGCAACTTCTGATAGACAGAAATCTTATGCAGATCTGAAGAGGCGTGATATTGATTATTCTGTGGGGGACTTTGTTTTTCTCAAGGTTTCTCTATGGAAGAAAGTTTTAAGATTCGGTCGCAAGGGCAAGTTGAGCCCTAAGTTCATCGGGTCGTATCAGATTTTGAAACGTCTGGGCCAGTCCCTTATCAGTTAGAGCTTCCTCTAGAGTTGGACCGCATCCACAATGTCTTTCACGTCTCGATGTTGAGGTGGTGTCAGTCTGATTCTTCTCATGTCGTTTTTGTTGAAGAGATCGAGGTTAGGCTGGCCTTGACCATTGAGGAGGAGCCAATTCAGATTCTGGATCGTGATGCTAAGATTTTAAGAAGAAAGTCTATACCTTTAGTGATGGTTCTGTGGGGAAATCATGGTGCTGAGGAGGCCAAGTGGGAACTTGAGGATTCGAATGCGTCTGCAATATCCTATCTATTCTGATCAGGTAAATTTCAAGGATGAAATTGCTTTTAGAGGGTAGAGTTGTAACGCCCCAATATTTATATTTTTGTTTCTGTAATTGTTTGACACAAATGTGTATCTGCTTCAGTGGTTAAGTGTTCTGGGAGTGTCTGAGAGGTCCTAAGTTCAAGCCCTGCCTTTGGCAAGATTTGGTTATTTTTGGATTTAAGCGCTATCTCTGTTCAATGGGCTTATATTTAATTTTCTGTAATTCCATATCAGAATGAGATTGTTGGTTTGAGTGGTAAAGGAGATAGAATGTTGGAGGTTCCATGTTCGAGTCCTTGTATGAGCGACTATTTTTAATCGGCTTTGGGAGGGAATTTCGATTGCATTAGAATTCTAAGTAGTGGGTGGTTAGGGTGTAGTGGGATTTGTAGGAGCAAAATTAGAGGAAAAAATTGTTAATTGAAATTTTGTTTGTTTCCAAAAGAAAACTCTTTCTTTTCTCTAATGTTCCCTCTCCCCCTTATTTTGCTTTTCCACTTTCAATTCCATTTTTTTAAGTAATTGTTTTCGTTTTCCTTGTTGAGTTGTTACTACTACAGATTTTGGATTCTTTAATCGGTTTGCGGTAAATCGTGAATATTGGGATTCGTCTCTCGTTGAAATGTAATCGAAATCATTCGAAGTAGTAGGGTGCTATATGGCTCGGGAGTGATTTTTCATCGAAACCAGGTGTGTACCCGAAATGCAGAAAAATGGGATTCGATAAAAGACAAAATTGCAATCTTTCAACGCCACACGGAGGTGTGGTCGGCCGTGTGGTAGGCCGTGTGTGACAACACAACCATGTAATCGACGAAGGCCAGGCCGTGTGATCGACGAAGGGCAGGTCGTGCACAAGACATGGTCGTGTGATGGCCGGAGTGTGGCCGTGTGGGCTACATGGGCTAAGCTAGACTGGGTATGTGGGTTACACAGGTGAGTCACAGGGGCGTGTGAACTTTGGGCTAGTCTGTGTGATCCACACAGGTAAGGCCAATTTGGGCGTGTGGGCCCACATGCGCATATAGGCCCATTTATCTGATATTTTACCTAGGGTTGCATAAATCACCCTAAACGACTATGGGCCTACAGTAGGGTCGGTAAGGGCTAAATAAACCCTGTATTGAATGATATGATAGTCTGATAGACTGAATTGAGTAGGATGCTAAATGATTGCCTGATAGTTCTGTATGTAAAATCTGTATGTTAATATGCATGTTGAACATGTTATGTCAGGTATATCTGCATCTAATTTCTGTTTATGATATTAGGGTGGGATATGATATATATTGGAGGAAGTGTTCTGAAAGGCAGCTTTGCCTATTATCTAGCAGCATGGCTACGTTATATCTATTATGTGCTGCATCGGTACAACATGGTGTGTAGGGCTGGATGAGTGTTTTAAACCCTACATGGTGTGTAGGGATGGTCGGAGATGGTGTGTAGAGGATGGGGGTAGGATACCTGATTTCTGATTCTGATTTGCATATCTGTATCTGTATCTGAGATGGGCTTAGGCCCGAATTTGCATCTGTATCTGTAATGGGCTTAGGCCCCAATCTGTAATTGACTGATTTTGTGTTCTGTGTGCGTGCTTAATTTTTTGGGCTTATGCTCGAATCTATATCTAATTTCTGTTACTACTACAGATTTTGGATTCTTTAATTGGTCGGCGGTAAATCGTGAATATCGGGACTCTTCTCTCATAGAAATGTAATCGAAATCATTTGAAGTAGTAGGGTGCTGTGTGGCTCAGGAGTGGTTTTGCATCGAAAGCAGGTGTGTACCCAAAATGCAGAAAAATGGAATTCGACAAAAGCCGAAATTGTAATCTGTCAACGCCACACGGACGTATGGTCGCCTTTGTGGTAGGTCGTGTGCGACAACACGACCGTGTGATCGACGAAGGCCAGGCCATGTGATCGACGAAGGCCAGGCCGTGCACAGGACATGGTCGTGTGATGGCTGGAGTGTGGCCGTGTGGGCTACATGGGCTAAGCTAGACTGGGCATGTGGGCCACACAGGTGAGTCACAAGGGCGTGTGAACTTTGGGCTAGGCTGTGTGATCCACACAAGCAAGGCCAATCTGGGCGTGTCGACCCACATGGGCATGTGGGTCCATTTATCTAATATTTTCCCTAGGGTTGCACAGATCACCCTAAACGACTGTGGGCCTATTGTAGGGTCAGTAAGGGCTAAATAAACCCTGTATTGAATGATATGATATTCTGATGGACTGAGTTGAGTAGGATGCTAAATGATTGCCTGATAGTGCTGTATGTAAAATCTGTATGTTAATATGCATGTTGAGCATGTTATGTTTGGTATATCTGCATCTAATTTCTGTTTATGATTTTGGGGTGGGATATGATGTATATTGTTGGAAGTGTTCTAAAAGACAGTTTTGCCTATTATTTGGTAGCATGGCTGCGTTATATCTATTATGTGCCGGATCGCTACAGCATGGTGTGTAGGGCTGGATGGGTGTTTTAAACCCCACATGGTGTGTAGGGATGGTCGGAGATGGTGTGTAGAGGATGGGGGTAGGATACCTAATTTCTGATTCTGATCTGCATATCTGTATCTGTATCTGAGATGGGCTTAGGCCCGAATTTGCATCTGTATCTGTAATGGGCCTAGGCCCAAATCTGTATTTGACTGATTCTGTGTTCTGTGTGTGTGCTTTATTTTGTGGGGTTACACATTGAGTTTACGTAAACTCACCCATTTCTGTTTAATCTGTACAGGTAATCCAAAGAATTAGGCTAATCGGTGCAGCGGAGGACTCAACGGTGACCATTCGCCATAAGCTGTTTACTTTGCTGTATGGTTCAAATTAAGTTTTGGCTTTTAATTTGAGAGTTTGTATTTTCTGGGATTGTATGAACTTTTAATTGTTGGTTTGGTTTTGCTGCTCAACTTATGCATACTTTATTAAAAGTTTTCTTTTAAAATGACAGTTTACTAAAATAAAGTTTTCTAAATCAAGAACTGTTTTGTTAAAACATCACCATTTTCCGAAAGCTTCCGCTCTAAATAATTTTTAAGCAAATGGAATAATTTTATGATATTAAACACTAAAACTTAAGAGTTGAATAAATGTTTCTGAGTTGTTAAAAATAAATGAGTGCTAATAAACTGAAATGGTTTTATGGTGACAACTTAGTTTACAAAACTCTTTCCATGTGACATTGCCAGATTTGGCCATAACGTCTAGGCCGGGTTTGGGGTGTTACAGAGCATATATGTCATATGAGATTGAGCTAGCATTGCCTATATATGTGGCACTTTGGTGCGAGTTTCCCGAGTATCCGATAGTATTCCGAATGGTTTAACAAGTAAATGAAAGATGTGGTTGAGTATGAGATGTATATGAGGTGGTACAAGTATGTACATGAACTGTATAAGCTTAAAATGAAGAAGTTGTGAAGTTCTTATATAAGATTATGATTGAATATAGGAAAGTTTGTTAGTTAAATGATCTATATGTTGTTATATTAAATTTGTTGAATTGTATATCTATGATTAAATTGAGTTTATTTTATACGAGCTTACTAAGCTATAAACCTTACTTTGTGCATTTTACCATGTTTTATAGTGATTCGAAAGCTGGCTTGGATTCGGGGATCATCGGAGGTTTCATACACTATCCAACTATCAATTTGTTACTTTTGAGCTTATGTTTTGGCTATATGGCATGTATAGGAATGTTCATTTTGATATGTATTTTGGTAGTGAGTTTTGCCATTTGAGCTGGCTTATTAATGCCTATGTTTTGGTTTGTATATATAGCCATGTGAGTTGGTTTATATTGGTGAATTTAATGATGTATATAAGTGTGCACATGGCCTTTTTTTTTTTTTAGTTTGGTAATTGTCATATAAATGCTAGTTGTGATGGCTTGCTTTTGAATTAGTATTTAGAGTATAAAATAGTTCATGTTTGAATAATGATATGTTTGTGATATTAGGTCAAATAATGCATATTTGAATGTGTCCGTATTGATGATTTGATATAGTGAAATATGGCATGAAATTGAATAGTACATTGTGGTATCTGTGTTTTGTATTGGTTGGTAATGAAATGCTATGGATTATGTTTTGTTGGAGTTGATTTAAATGCTCACATATACTATGTTTGGTGCCATTGAGTTTGGTGTAGGTGAGCATAAGAATGGGTGGCGAATTGGCTTGGTAAATAACCTATTTTTGTCCACACAAGCAGAGAAACGGGCGTGATTCTTAGCCGTGTATGATACATGGTCTTTTACACTGTCGTGTGTCCTCTGGTGTTGAATTAGAAACCAAGTTAGTATGCTCCACACGGCATCACACACGGGCCTACGACTTGGACGTGTGGCATAAGTCAGTATACCCTACAGGTTTGACACGGCCTAGCACATGGCCCGACACACGGGCGTGTATGGCCATTTGTAGGGCACACGGGCTAGCCACTTGGGCTTGTGAGTTGGTTGTGTGACCCAAGTCAGAGAGTTACATAGGGTCGTACACGAGCTAGGATACGACCATATGCTCTCATTTTGAATGTCCACATGGCCTGTGTCACGGGAGTGTCTGTGGCTGTGTGAGACACACGGTCGGACCACACGAGTGTGTGTCCCATGTTTTTGAGAAAATTTTCTAAGTGTTCTAAGAGTTTCCAAAGTTACCAGTTTAGTCTTGAGCCACTCCCAATGCATGTTTAGGGCCTCGTAGGCTCGTATTTGAGACAAAATGATTGGTTGTGAATAAATTGTATTCGAAATGATTAATTTGTATGATAAATGTATGTCTTAATGTGTGATAAGTTCGGTAATACTCCGTAACCCTTTTCTGGCGTGGAATACAGGTGAGGGGTGTTACATTTATTGGTATCAGAGCTACAGTTTAGTCGATCTAGGACTAACATAGCATATGTGAGAGTCTAACTATACATGCCATATATAACCTGTGATAGTGTGATGACTGTTGATAATTTAAACTGTGTTTTCGTATAGAAAATGTATCCCAATTGTGCTATACCTGATGATGTTGAGAGTATTGCGCCAACTTTTGCTCAAGGGACAGCGCCGTCTGAATCTAGAAAAATATCGAGTAGTCGCGGAAGAGAGGATAAAGAAGCCTTCTTCCAGATGATAAACGAGTGGTTCACAAAATTTGTTCGAACAAATCTGGCTGCTCAACAACCTCTACCCCTACCTAATCCCCAACTGGTTCCTGTAGCTCCTCAAGGTGTGGAACTTCTACGAGTCAATAAGCAACCAGTTGATAAAATCCGTATTTACGGGGCTGAAAAGTTTAGAGCTTCAGTTGATGACGATCTTGAAATTTTGGCTTGAAAATACTATCTGGGTATTCGATGAACTTTCGTGCACGCCAGCTGAGTGTTTAAAGTATACCATTTCCTTATTGAGTGATACTGCATATCAGTGGTGGAATACCTTAGTGTTTGTGGTACTGAGAGAAAAAGTTACCTGGGAATTCTTTTAGACTGAGTTCCGGAAGAAATATATAATTCAGGGGTTTCTTGATCAAAAGCATAAAGAGTTTCTAGAATTGAAACAGAGCCGTATGGCAGTGACCGAGTACGATAGAGAATTTGTAAGATTGAGCAAGTATGCTCGGGAGTATGTTTCTACTGAAAAGTCATGTGTAAACGGTTCGTTGATGGATTGAATGAGGATATCAAACTTCTAGTCGGAATCTTAGAATTGAAAGAATTTGTTGTCTTGGTTAATAGAGCTTGCAAAGTCGAGGAGCTTAGCAAAGAAAAGAGAAAGGCAGATTCAAAGGCAAGAGACTTGAGAAAAAGATTAATGAATAAGCCATATCAATCTTCATCGAAGAAATCTAGAGATTCGTACACTCGTCCAAATGCTTCAATTGGGTATTCGAGCAGAGATCATGAAAATAATACTCAAGTCCTAAAACTCAAGCTACATCAGTATCGAGTGTTAGCAGTGTGAGAAATTATAGACCTGACTGTCAGCAATGTGGAAGACGACATCTTGGTGATTGTAGAATGAACAATCGAGCTTGTTTCAAATGTGGTTCACAAGTTCATTTCATACGTCATTGCCTAGAATTGTTTGAGAAAGATAAAAATCAGAGTGTAAGACCGAGTAACACAGCTAATAGAGGGAGGCCACCGTGAAATGCGAGGAATGTTACTAGTAGTAGAGGCGTGACAAAAGATTCAGCTATAGGATCTGAGGCCAGAGCACCTGTTAGAGCTTACACTATTTATGCTCTAGAAGACACGTCATCACCATATGTTATCACCGGTACATTTTCTCTTTATGACATTAATATGATTGCTTTGATTGATCTTAGATCAACTCATTCGCATATATGTATGAATTTGGTGTCTAATAAGAGTTTGTCTATTGAGTCTATTGAGTTTGTGATTAAAGTATCGAACCCCTTAGGCAAGTATGTTCTAGTTGACAAAGTTTGCAAGAATTGTCCTTTGATGACTCGGGGTTACTATTTTCTGGCTAATTTGATGCTTTTGCCATTTAATAAGTTCGATGTAATTCTGGGTATGGATTGGTTGACTCTGAATTATGCTGTTGTGAGTTGTAGACGAAATATTATTGAATTGAAATGTCAGAATAGTGAAATCATTTGAATTGAGTCAGATGAATCGAGTGAATTGCCTGTTGTGATTTCATTTATGTCAGATCAGAAATGTGTGAGAAAAGGTTGCAAACCTTACCTTGTGTATGTGCCGGACACAAACGTGTGTGAATCGAAGATTGAATCAGTACCAGTAGTCTATGAATATCCGGATGAATTTCCAGAAAATTGCCAGGGTTACCACCGATCAGACAAGTTGAATTTGCTATTGAGTTAGTACTGGGAACTTCACCGATATCTATAGCTTCGTACTGAATGGTTCTGACAAAATTGAAAGAATTGAAATCCCAATTGCAAGAATTAATGGATAGAGGTTTTGAACGACCTAGCTTTTCGACCTGGGGTGTGCCAGTATTGTTCGTAAAGAAGAAAGACGGATCAATGAGAATGTGTATTGATTATCGTCAGCTCAACAAGGTTACAATAAAGAATAAGTATCCTTTACCGAGAATAGATGATTTGTTTGATCAGTTAAAAGGGCAATAGTGTTTTCAAAGATTGATTTGAGATCTGGCTATTATCAGTTGCGATTTAAAGATTCAGATGTGCCAAAATATGCGTTCAGAACGAGGTACGAACATTATGAATTTCTTTTTATGCCTTTCGAATTGACTAATGCTCCTCCAGTCTTTATAGATTTGATGAACCAGATCTTTAGATAGTATTTAGACAGATTCATTGTTGTGTTCATTAACGACATTCTGATCTATTCATGGGATGAGTCTGAGCATGCCGAGCATTTGAGAATTGTGCTTCAAACCTTGAGAGATAAACAACTGTTAGTTAAATTCAGTAAATGCGAGTTTTAGCTCCGAGAGGTTGGATTTTTGGGACATATTATTTCAGCTGAAGGTATAAGAGTTGATCCGAGTAAGATTTTAGCAGTTGTTGATTGGAAACCACAGAGAAATGTATCTGAGGTCAGAAGTTTTCTGGGGTTAGCTGGTTATTATCGACGTTTTGTTAAGGGATTTTCAATGATTGCTACACCGATGACTAGATTGCTACAGAAATATGTGAAATTCGAGTGGTCAGAGTAATGTCAACAAAAGAGTTTGTAATTTTCAGTGATTCGTCATTGAATGGTCTGGGTTTTATTTTAATGCAGAAGCTAAAGTGATAACTTATGCTTCCAGATAGTTGAAACCGCATGAAAAGAATTATCCGACCCATGATTTATAGTTGGCTGTTATTGTCTTCGCATTGAAAATTTGGCGACTTTATTTATAGAGTGAGAAGTGTCATATCTTTATAGATCACAAAAGCTTAAGTATATAGTGACTCAGAAATATTTGAATTTGCAACAACGGAGATGACTCAAGCTATTGAAAAATTATGAGTTGATAATTGATTATCATCTTATGAAAGCAAATGTAGTCGCAGATGCTTTGAGTAGAAAATCTCTGTTTGATTTGAGAGAAATGAATACAAGATAGACTTTGTCCGATGATGGTTCAATTCTAGTAGAGTTGAAAGCTAAACCAATTTTTCTTCAATAAATTTGTGTAGCACAAAAGTGTGATACTAAGTTATAAGCTAAAAGAATGCAATGCGATTCGATTAGTGATTCAGAATATCAGATTGGAGCCGATGATTGTTTAATGTTCTGAAAAAGAATCTACATTTTTAGAAATCTGAGCTCATTCAGAAAAATTTTCACGAAGTACATAGTGGTTGTTTACTTGTTCACCTGGGGAGTACTAAAATGTACAATGATTTGAAATAATTGTATTGGTCGTGTAACAACCGTTTTTAGTCAAATCGAAACAGGGGTTTCAGGACCACAAAATTCGAGTTAAAATATTTATTTTATTATTTTAATGTTTATAGCATGATTAAGTGTTTTTGTGAAAATTTCGTTAAGAAATTTTATCATTTGGTTGGTCAGATTTGATAAAAAGGACTAAATCGCGTAAAGCGTAACACTTGAGTTCTAATAGTTAAAGGTATTAAATAGCTATAGAACCTTAAAGTTAAGGTCCTTAAATGGTAATTAGACCATTTTAGTTGTGAGTGGACAAAGATGGACAAGCATTAAGTGATTTTTAAAGGTTATCATTAAGGTTAAAATGGTAATTTATTAATAAAGGTTAATTAAAACAAAACAAAAATCAAATTTGTGTTCATCTTTCTTACTACAGTTGAAATTGGAGAAGAAATAGCCAAACTTATGTTTCCATTCGGCCAAGCTTGGATAGCTAATTAAGGTACGATTTTTGTCCCGTTTTTAATGGTTTCTATGTTCTTGAGATCGTTGCAACTAATACTAGCTAGCACAAGGACTATTTTGCAAAACTGTTAAAGATTTTGAAAGTTGCCATGGATAAAAAAATGTGTTCTTTGATGTTTGATGATGAAATATAAAATCTTGTTGTTAGATTTACATATTTTGTAAAGTGAATTTGAGTAAAAATGCAAAATATGGTTTTATTTGTGGAAATGTGAAAAGTTGTGGTCAAAATGTGAAATAAATGAAAAATATGGGCTTCTAGGGGTATTATGGTAATTTGGCTAGCATGGATTTATTGTGAATTTCATTAATTTGTGATTTTATGAAATAAGGACTAAATTGTAAAAAATGTGAAATATTAGGGGTAAAAGTGTAAATGTGCTCTAAAGTATATTTTGGATTGAATTGAATAAATGGATGATTAAATGAGTTCATTTTGAATATATTTAGATCAAGAAAAGTGGAATTCGGATTAAGATCGGGGAAAAACTAAAGTTATCAACTAATCGACTTATTTTGTTGTTTTCATATCCGAGGTAAGTATGCTTGTAATAAGCATTGTTATAATTATGCTTTAAATGCTTTGATATTGCATAAATTGTATATACGAGACTACAATCATGTTTGATGACAATTCAGCTATGTATGGCACGTAATGTAGGATTCAAGATAGCTTCGGCTATGTATGGCACTTAATGTGTGATTCAAGATAGATTTGGCTATGTATGGCACTTAATGTGCGATTTGAGATAGCTTCGGCATTTGACATCATTCCGTTTGGGTATGAGTTTATTATGGACTGGTTCAGGTATGTATATGGATCATATGAGCTTCAAACCGAAGAAGTTATGAAGTTTGCATATAAGCATATGATTAAGCATGTGGAAGGTTTGTTTGTATTTATGAATTACAAGCTAATAAGTTCAAATTGATGATTTGTGTATTTATTATTAGTTGAGTTTATTTCATACGAGCTTACTAAGCTATAAAGCTTAGTTTGTTCATTTTTCCCATGTTTTATAGTGATATCGAAGCTAGCTCGGATTCGGGGATCGTTGGAGATCGCTTCACACTACCACATATCATTTGGTACCTTTGAACTTTGGTATTTTAAGTATATGGCATGTATAGGTATTTTGAGTCCTTTTGATTATGGTTTGATAATGATTCTAGTCATTTGTAATGACTTGTAAATGTATATCTTTTGGTTTGTAAATATAGCCATGAAATTTGGCTTCATTTGGTGGATTTGGTTATGTGCTTGTATGTGCATATATGGTTGATATTTGAGTTCATGGATGGATATGTGAATGACCTATATTATAAGGTCTGTGGAATTGGTATCATGCTTGTGAATTGATGAAAAATGATGTATGTTAAGTAAAGGATTAACTAGTTGTTTGGTATATGTATTTTGGTATGTTTTGGTTGAGTAAAATTTGAAGTATAAGCATATTGGTTGCTAGTATTGGAAATGGTAAGTATTGGCCTTGATTGTGGCTAAATTGGATGTTTATTTATACTATGGATTGGAGCCAACTTGGTTGTTTAGGTGAGCATAATTGTGGGTGGCAAATTGGCTTGGTAAATAGCCTATTTTTGTCCACACGGGCAGAGACACGGGCATGTGTCTCAGCTGTGTGAGGCACACGGTCATGTTACACGACCATGTGTCCCCTGGTATTGAAATTGAAGTGAAGTCAGTATGCTCTACACGGTCTCACATATGGGCGTGTGATCAACTGTGTGGTACAAGTCAGTATACCCCCTAATTGGCACACGGCCCACAACACGGGTGTGTGACTTGGCCATGTTGCATAAGTCAGTATATCCTACAGGTTTGGCACGGCCTAGCACACGGCCTGGCACACGGGCCTATTTGGCCACTACGAAGGGCACACAGGCTAGACACACGGTCGTGTGGTTGGCCATGTGACCCAAGTCAGTAAGCTCACTTTTTTGGACACGGGGTAGGACACGGGCTGGGACACGGCCATGTGCTTCCTTTTCGAATGTTCACATGGCCTGAGACATAGGCGTGTGTCCCCTGTTTTGAGAAAAATTTTCTAAGTGTTCCAAATGTTTTAAAAGTTATCGGTTTAGTTCTGAACCAATCCCAATGCATGTTTAGGGCCACTTAGGCTCGTATTAGGGACAAATTGATTGAGATTGAATAATGATTGCATGTATTGATTAAATATATGAGAAAATTATGTTTAAATGTGTTGTAAGTCTGGTAATGTTCTGTAACCCTATTGTGGTATTGAATAGGATTGAGGGGTGTTATATTTATTGGAATCAGAGCTACGGTTTGATCGATTCTATGACTAACGTAGCGTGCATGAGAGTCTAGCTATACATGCCATATATAAACTATGATAGTGTGATGACTCCTGACATTTCAAATTATGTTTTCGTATAGTAATGGATCCCAGTCGAGCTATAGCTGATGAGGTTGAAAGTAATGCGCCCGGTCCCGCTCAAGGGACACTGATTCTAGACCCGTAACAGGTAGCCAGGGAGGAGAGGGTAAAGAAGCCTTCTTCCATATGATGAACGAATGGTTTATGCAATATATCTAAAAGAACTCGGCTGCTCCACAACCTCCACCCCACCTAATCCCCAACCTATACCCGTAGCTCTTCAAGTTGTGGAACATCAAAGACTATATAAGCTACTTATTGATAAAATTCGTAAGTATGGGGCCGAAGAGTTCAGAGCTACCGTTGATGATGATCTTGAGAAAGCTGAATTTTGGCTTGAAAACACTATTCAGGTATTTGATGAACTTTCGTGCATGCTAGTTGAATGTTTAAAGTGTGCCATTTCCTTGTTGAGAGACACAACATATCAATGGTGTAATACCTTGGTGTCTGTAGTACTGAGAGAGCGAGTGACTTGGGAAATCTTTTAGATTGAGTTCCGAAAGAAATATATAAGTCAATGATTCATTGATCAAAAGCATAAAGAGTTTCTAGAGTTGAAACAGGGTCGAATGACTGTGACGGAGTATGAAAGATAATTTGTACGGTTGAGCAAGTATGCTCGGGAATATGTTTCTACTGAAGAAATCATGTGCAAGCGGTTCGTTGATGGGTTGAACGAGGATATTAAACTTCTAATTTGAATTTTAGAACTAAAGGAATTTGTTGTTTTGGTCAACAGAGCTTGCAAAGCTGAAGAACTTAGCAAAGAAAAGAGAAAAGCTGATTCAGAGGCAAGAGATTCGAGGAAGATATCGATGAGTAAACCTTATCTTCCCTCGTCAAAGAAATCAAGAGATTATTATAACCGATCGACCACTTCAGCGGGATATTCCAATAGATATCGTGGAAAGTAATACACCAGAGCTAAAGCTCAAGCTATATCAGGATTGAGTGTTAGCAACGTAAAAGACATCAAACCCGAGTGTCAACAGTGTGAAAGACAGCTTTTTGGAGATTGTTGGGTGAAAAATAATAAAGCTTGTTACAGTTCTGGTTCACGAGATATTTTTATCTGATATTGTCCCGAATTAAATGAAAAAGATAAATCTCAGAATGCAAGATCAAGCAATACAACTAAGCGAGGGAGGCCGCCAAGAAATGCAAAAAATGCAAGTGGTAATCGTGGTACAACGAGAGATTCTACAGTGCGATCTGAGGCTAGATGATGGGCTCGAAACTAACTATTATTTTGACAAAGGCAAGCGCACCTATCTAACAGTAGTATAGTTGTGATGAGTCTGGAATATCGTATTCTTAAGGACTAAAATTACCAGTAATAAGTATCTTTTTACTATCTAGCCTGGTAATTAAGGGGATTTATTTTTAATCTAATTTTAACTAACTAATTTAACCAACTAAATAATTATAAACGTGACAGAGAGTGAATTTGGAAAATACTTTTAGACAACTTATATGAGACAGGCAATACCTAAGGAAGAATCCACCTAGACTTCATTTATTACTTTTTATTCATACGATTTCATTTATTACTTTTTATTCATACGATTTATTCACCTGGCTTAATCCATAGAAATCCATGATTTATGTTAATATCTCTTTCAAGACTAAAAACAATTGACTCTAGGTTGATTAATTGAAATCTCTTTCTAATTGAAACCCCTATTGTCACATTAACTCGATCTTTTAATTCCCTTATTAGATTTGACTCTAATTCGGTAGATTTTTGTCGCCCTATTTCTAGGGTTGCAATCAACTCCGCTTAATTGTATTGATCTTCTCTTAAACAGGGACTTTTGCTCTACTAAATAAGCACATTCGACTTGAATTAATAACCTGAATTATCAAAACAAGAATAAGAACTCACAATTAAGAATAAGAATAAGTATTTATCTTATAAATCAAATAGTAATAAGATCTGTCTTAAGTTTCATCCCCTTAGGTATTTAGGGAATTTAGTTCATACTGATAGAGGAAAACATCTTAGAATAAAGAAAACAACAAAACATAAGAAAACCCAAAAACTTCAAGAGAAACTGATAGGAGATCTTCAGTCTTGATGGAGATCTTTCTCCTAAGCTGCTCCCGATGGCTTTCTTGGAGTAATTTCTACCTTCTACTCGGCGTCTACTCCTCGTCCCCTTTTAGGTTGCCCCCTAGGGTGTTTATATAGGCTTTGAGATGCCTTTCTTGGCCCACAAGTAACCTTTTTCGAATAGAATTAAACCTAGGGTCGGCAGAGACACTCCCGTGTGACACACCCGTGGTTGATAATCCAGGCCGTGTTCGATCCTGTTTGTCACACACGGCCGTGTGGTCAGCCCGTGTGTAGTGGTTCAAGCCGTGTAGGCCCATTTTGTCCCTTTTTGGCCCGTTTCTCATTCTTTTCGACTCACTAAGCTCTCCTGAGTGTAAAACATGAAATTAAAGGATTAGGAGCATCAAATTCATTAAATCTAATGAAAATTCATCCAAAAATAAGTCTAACATGGGGTTAAAATATGTGTAAATTATGGTTTATCACTAGAGTACCTGTTAGAGCTTATGCTATTCGCACTAGTGAAGATGCGTCATCATCAGAAGTTATTACCAATACATTTTCTCTTTACGGCACTAATGTTATTGCATTGATTGATCCTGGATTGACTCATTCGTATATATGTATGAATTTGGTGTCTAATAAGAGTTTGCATGTTGAGTCTACTAAGTTTGTGATTAAAGTATTGAACCCCTTAGGCAAATATGTGTTACTTGAGAAAATATGCAAGAATTGTCCTTTAACGACTCGGGGTTATTGTTTTCTGGCTAACTTGATGCTTTTACCATTTGATGAGTTCAATGTGATTCTGGTTATGGATTGGTTAACTCTACATGATGCTGTTGCGAACTATAGACGAAAGATCATTGAATTGAAGTTTCAGAATAATGAAATTCTTCGGATTGAATCTGATGAGTTGAGTGGGTTGCCTCTAGTGATTTCGTCAATGTCGGCTCATAGATATGTGAGAAAAGGTTGCGAAGCTTATCTTGCTTATATTTTGGATACAAAAGTGTCTGAATCAAAGATTGAATAAGTGCCAGTTGTCTATGAATATCCGGATGTGTTTCCTGAAGAATTACCCGGGTTGCCGCCTATTCGAAAGGTTGAATTTGTTATTGAAATAATACCTGGAACTTCACCAATATCTATAGCTCCGTATAGAATGGCTCCGACTGAGTTGAAAGAGTTGAAAGCTCAGTTGCAAGAGTTATCAGATAGAGGTTTTGCACGACTGAGTTTTTCACCCTGGGGTGCTCTAGTATTATTTGTTAAGAAGAAAGATAGGTCAATGAGAATGTGTATTGGTTATCGTCAGCTTAACAAGGTTACAATAAAGAATAAGTATCTGTTGTCGAGAATACATGATTTGTTTGATCAGTTGAAAGGTGCAATGGTGTTTTCAAAGATTGAATTGAGATCTTGTAACATCTTGAATTAATAGGCCTATGCATTTTGGTGTTGTATGCTTAAAATGTTAATTTGAGGTTTAGAGGTGCAAATTGGGCTCAGGAATGGGCCGAGGTATTGGCTAAATATTTTGTTTAGAGACTATTGGGTTTAAATAAAGTATTAAGAGTGTAATAGGCAAGATGGGCTTGTGGCCCAGGAAAAAGAGGCACAGTAGGAGGGAGCTTTAAGTGGCGCTAATAGGCAAAGGAAGGAGGCCTCAGTGTGGCCGCTTGGAGCCCAAGAAATTGGGCCAATTTTGGCAGGCTAAGGAGAGCTAGGGGGGACGGCAATATGGCTACAAAATAGGGGATTTTATGTTTTAAATTATGTGGATATTATGCTGATAAAAGAGGAAGGAGTTGGAGCTAATTAAGTCTCTTTTGGATGAGTTAGTAGATTGAGATAGAGAGGAAAGATAGGACCTATCTCTAGAAGATTAGTGTTAGCCGAATTTTTCCTTTTTTATTAGCTTAATTTTTAGTTATCGGGAAGGGCATTTTCGGGTTTTGATAGGTAGGTGCCGAAATTTCTATAAATAAGGGAGGATAGCTCATCAATTCCGGCATTTGAACCCTACTCTTTCTTCTCTTCCTATGCCGAAAATTTGAAGGCCATCTCACTTGTTTTCTTTTCTCATCTTTTCTCTTCCAAAAGCCGAAAATCACCATTATTTTCTTTTCCCATCTTTTCTCTTCCAAAAGCCGAAAATCACCATTATTTTCTTTTCCCATCTTTTCTCTTCCAAAAGCCGAAAATCACCACCTCCCTCACCCTTTCTTTCTTTTTCTCTGAAATTTCCTTTTAGCTGAATCTTCTGATCCCCATTGTTATTCTTCTCCTATTCACTAAAAGTCGAAACTCCTCATTCAATTATTCTAAAAGCCGAAAAACACATCAGTCTCCTCTCGTTCATCTTTTCTGGGATTTTCTTAAAAGCTGAAATCCCTAGATCTAATCTCCTGTGATTGCCGAATTCCTTTTGTGGTGTCTGCTTGTGCCGAATCTTGAAGAAAACTAACGGGGATTCAATCGCTTAGATTTCTAAGCCAAAGTTCAGTAGCACTCGGATCGTATTACTTTCAGGATTTCAAGGAGAGGCGTTATCTTTGCTTTCTTTCGGCTTTTGAGCAAAGTTGTAGACAAAGGGCAGTAGATTTGATTAGTGAGGGTATCGACATAGAGAGTAGTACTACGTGTTATCAGGTGTGTAACATTCTCACACCATTTAGATTGTCTGTTAGTATATGCTATAAATCTGTTATATTCTATTAAATGCTGAAATACCGGCATGGCTGTTGAAAACCCGAGAAGGGTAAAGGCGAATCACCAGGTTAGTGATCTCTGTCATTCTAAAGTGAATGTTCCTGTTAAGATGACATGTGTGATAAGTATGCTGATTTCTGTGATTGCATGGGGTTGGGTTTATTAAAAGGGGAAGTGTTCTGTTGTAGTGGCTTTTGCCATGACCTGTTGTAGCGGCTTTTGCCGTGACCTGTTGTAGTGGCTTTTGCCATGACCTGTTGTAGTGGCTACGGCCATGATCTGACGATAAGCAGCAAGACTGCCATCGATGGTGTGTAGGGGTGTGGGTTGATTGTAGAAATCCCCAATGGTGTGACTAGCAGGTAAGGGTGGTGTGTAGCGGATGGAAACCTAAGATTTGGGTTTGGCTTGCATAATTTTTGTTATATATTATTCTGTTATATGTTCTATGGGGTTAAGGCCCAAATCTAATGGTGCATGAGGGTTGCACACTGAGTCTCACAACTCAACCTATTATTTAACCTTTTCAGGTAGCACCTAGTGCATCGGACCGGGCTGGAGAGGAGGGCGAGGTGGCCATGCGAGAGAGTAATTAATCCAGCAGAAGACTTTACTTGGAAGTTTTATTTTTTTCTTAATATATTTAATCAATGGGTTTTAAATTTCATTGTAATAAGGCCATGGGCCTCTAGACTATTATTTGTGTTTTGGTTTTATGTTGGGCTTTCATTATTAGGCATTTTAATTTTATGATTAAATTAAGCTAAGACATGTATTAAATTTCAGTCTTTATTAAAAATTCACCAAGGCTTCCTTGTATTCATATCTTATACAGATTATTAAAATATTAAGTTTTTTAAAATGGTTAAACCTGATAGTTGTTTTCTTCAAAATGCGATATGTTTTAGAGAATCTCCTTAGTGACATACCAAATCCGATTATAGTGTTTGGGCCGGGTTTGGGGTGTTACAGATCTAGCTACTATCAATTGTGAGTGAAAGACTCAGATGTGCTGAAAACTACGCTCAGAACGAGGTACAGACATTATGAATTTCTTGTTATACCTTTTGGACTAACTAATGCTCCTACCATTTTTATGGGTTTGATGAAGCAGATCTTTAGACCGTATTTAGACAGATTTGTTATTGTGTTCATTGACGACATTCTAATCTATTCTCGAGATGAGTCTGAGCATGCTGAGCATTTGGTGATTGTATTGCAGACCTTGAGAGATAAGCAAATGTATGCTAAATTCAGCAAATGTGAGTTTTGGCTCCGGGAAGTCAGATTTTTGGGACATATAGTCTCAAGGGATGGCATTCGAGTTGATCCGAGCAAGATTTCTGCAGTTATTGAATGGAAACCACCTAAAAATGTATCTGAGGTCAGAAGTTTTCTAGATTAGCTGGTTATTATAGATGTTTTGTAAAAGGATTCTCAATGATTGCTACACCGATGACTAGATTGCTACAGAAAGATGTAAAGTTTAAATGGTCCAAGAAATGTCAACAAAGCTTCAATCAATTGAAAGCATTTTTAACTGAGGCACTAGTGTTGGTTCAACCTAAATTGGGTAAAGAATTTGTAATTTACAGCGACACGTCATTGAACAATTTGGGTTGTGTATTGATGTAAGAGGGAAAAGTTGTAGCTTATGCCTCCAGACAGTTGAAACCGCATAAAAAGAACTATCCGACGCATGATTTAGAGTTGGCTGCTATTGTATTTGCATTGAAATTTTGGCGTCATCATTTGTACGGTGAAAAATGCCACATCTTTACTGATCATAAAAGCTTAAAGTATATAATGACTCAAAAGGATTTGAATTTGCGATAGCGAAGATGGTTTGAGTTATTGAAAGATTAGGAGTTAGTGATTGATTATCACCCGAGAAATGCAAATGTAGTCACAGATGCTTTGAGTAGAAAACCGTAGTTTACCTTGAGAGAAAATGAATACATAGTTGACATTATCTGATAATGGTTATATTTTAGCTGAGTTAAAAGCTAAACCAGTGTTTCTTCAGCAAATCTGCAAATCTAAAAAATGTGATAGTGAATTACAAGCTAAAAGAGTACAATGCGAGTTGACTAGTGATTCAGAGTACCAAATTAGATCTGATAATTGTTTGATGTTTCGAGATAGAATCTGCGTATCGAAGAATTTGGAGTTAATTCAAAAAAATTTATATGAGGCACACAATGGTTGTTTATCTATTCATCCAGGGAGTACTAAAATGAACAATGATTTGAAACAACTATATTGGTGGTCGGGTATGAAACAAGACATTTCTAAATTTGTAGCGAGATGTTTAGTGTGTCAGCAAGTTAAAGCTGAACATCAAGTGCCATCGAGTTTACTTCAGCATGTGATGATACCGGAGTGGAAATGGGACAGAGTTACGATGGATTTCATATCAAGATTGCCTTTATCTCCGAAAAAGAAAAATGATATTTGGGTTATCGTTGATCGATTAATGAAATAAGCACATTTCATTCCGGTACGTACTAATTATTCACTCGGTAGATTAGCTGAATTGTACATTGCTGAGATCGTTAGATTGCACGGGGTGATAGTTTCAATTATTTTGGATAGAGATCCGAGGTTTATGCTGCGATTTTGGAAGAAATTGTTAGAAGCACTAGGTACGAAGTTGAATTTTAGTACAACTTTTCACCTGCAAACCGACGATCAGTTTGAGAGAGTAATTCAAATCCTCGAAGATATGCTCCGATGTTGTATTTTAGAGTTCGAAGGCAACTGGGAAAAATATTTGCTGCTAGTTGAATTTGCGTACAACAACAGCTTTCAATCGAGTATAAAGATGACATCTTACGAAGCATTGTATGGTCAGAAATGTCGAATTCCATTGTACTGGACTGAGCTTAGCGATAAACATATTCATGGGGTTGATTTGATTAGAGAAACCGAAGAGAAAGTGAAAGTAATTCGCGACTATTTGAAAGCAGCTTCGGATTGTCATAAATCGTACGCGGATTTGAAACAAAAAGATATAGAATTTCAGATCGGGGGCAAAGTGTTCTTGAAAGTCTCTCCGTGGAAGAAAATACTTTGATTTGGTCGTAAAGGCAAGCTGAGTCCGCGATTTATCGGGCCGTATGAGATCATTGAAAGAATAGGTCCAGTGGCATATCGGTTAGCTTTACCGATTGAGTTAGCGAAAATTCACAATGTTTTTCACGTGTCGATGTTATATCGATATCGATCGGATCCCTCACATGTGATTTTTCCGACAGAGATTGAGATTTAGCATGATATGACGTACAACGAAGAACCGATCAGAATTTTGGCTCGAGAGATCAAAGAGTTGAGAAATAAATGCATAGCTTTAATGAAAGTCTTATGGCAACGTTATGGAGTTGAAGAGGCTACATGGGAGCCCGAGGAAGCTATGAGAAAATAGTACCCAAACCTATTCACTGGTAAGATTTTCGGGGACGAAAATCCCTAAGAGGGGAGAGTTGTAACAGCCCATTTTTAATCAAATTGGAACAGTAGTTTTGGAACCACAAATTTGAGGTCAAAATTTTATTTTATTATTATTTCAAAGTTTACAACATGATTGAGTGATTGTGTGAAAATTTCGTTAAGAAATTTTATCGTTTGGTTGGTCAATTTGATAAAATGGACTAAATCGCGTAAAGCGTAACACTTGAGTTCTAATACTTAAAGGTATTAAATAGCTATAGAACCTTGAAGTTAAGGTCCTTAAATGGTAACTAGACCATTTTAGTTGTGTGAAACACCCCAAACCCGGCCCACGAGCTTGAACCGAATCTGGTATGTTCCTTAAGTAAACCGGTTTCAAATTCTTTTGTACCTTAGGAAAAACTTGTGCGATTTTAAGAAAAATATTGTTTTGGGTTGGGCTTGTGTAGAAAACCAATTCATCTTATATTGAAATCCGTTAAATAAGGTGACAAAATAATTTAGGGTTTATTTTAAAGGAAATAAATTTTAAACTTAACTTTAATTGAAAATAATTCGTAACATAGTAATTAAAAATAAAAGTAAAGAAATGTAACTTTGGCCTTATTACATCAAGTGAAATCCCAAAATAAAATTCTAAAATAATTAAATAAAATTAAATATCCATATTGAATAAAACTTCAAGCTGAGCATGGCCATCCCTAAGCTTCTGCTGAACCCGGTCCATTATTGATCGTCACCTGAAAAATAGTCCCACAATGGGGTGAGTCAACAGACTCAATGTGTACACAACACTAAAATTCAATAGATCGAGCATACATTTTCATATCAAATACTTATTCATATAATGAGATAAAAGTGATGATGCAACCCAAACCCAAACCTAGGTGCCATCCGCTACACATCCCCGTACCAACACTCGCACACCGTGGGGACTACTAAGTCAACCCTTCATCCGCTACACACCATCGAAGCGCGCAGCTGCAGCTTGACGTACTCATCGCCCATATAAAATTTGTGGCATAGCCACTGATAATTGTGTCATGAGACACCACATTCGAGATAATGTAACCGGTTTACCACATTCGGATAATGTGACCAAAGTCACCACATTCGGATAATGTGACCAAGTCACCACATTCGGATAGTGAGACCAAGTCACCACATTCACTTCCCCTTTCTCATATAACCCGAATGCCCTATATTATTCATATTATGCATATCATACTTAAATTCACATTCATGTCACTTTTCACATGTTAAATATAACATATTTCGTAATCCTAGTAGGAGTAGGAAACGTACCTGAGTGCTTTGTACCATAACATGGTACATTAGCCACATTCTTATATTTTCATATTAGAACATATAACAAGTTCAAGCCATACATCGTATTAAAAGATAGTGTGGGGTACACACCTGATTCGCTTAGCAAATTCCTTGAGATTTCGAAATCTGATCTACTGCTTAAATCCTTAATCCCTGCATTTGATTAATCACTTACTAATTTAATAAAAAGCCATTCAGCCATAAATCCAAATCCTAGTAGGATTAGTATTCTTAAACTTACCTTGTTGCCGATTGGGACACCAACAAATCCCGAAACTGATCCTTGTTTTCCTAGTAGTGTCGAAATTCCTATAACCTTACGTTAGATTTAATCTAATCCTCAAAACATAAAGCATGGCCTTTGGTCGAATCATATAGTTTCTTACCTTAACTCTTTAAATCCCGAAACTCTCTTCCTGATTAATGGAGATGCCGAAATACCTTAGATCTGAAATCCCGAAATTCACCTTCCATATTTCGATCAATAAGATTGAGGAGGGATTAGACTAACTTTTGGCTTAAAACAAAGGAATTCAATTATGATTATAGATCCTTACCCTTTATATTGAAATCGACAGATCCTTCTTGACACCACTTCAGAGATTTGGCTATGGCTAAATGATGCTCTCACAACTTTTGGCTTTTGGAGGGATTAGAAAGAAAAGAGAAAAGAAGAGAAAAGAAGAGAAGAGAAGAGAGCCCTAAGAAATTCGGTAAAGAGAAGAGGAAGAAGAAAAATTGATGAGTAGCCCTCTTTCCTTCCTTTTATAGCCAAAATTACTACTCAGAATCCCTTACTTGGCCACCACTCTTCTTTATTTGATAACTTTATCCTTTGAATTAATAATAATAATCCTTCTATTATCTCTTCTTTTATCCATTAAAAAAATAAAAGGAATTAATCCACAATTATCTCTTGAAAATAATCTAAATAAATCTACTATTTATCTCCTATTTAGCCGAAATTTAAAGAGAATAAAACTCCTCTTTTGCAAGCCTTGTGCCGTCCACCTCTGTGTTTCTAGAAGCAAAAATAAAACTTCTTTTATTTGCTTCCCATGTGACTCGAACTCAGGCCCAACACCTTGCATGTGGCGCCATTTCCAGAGACCCTAAGTGGCATCTTCAGGCCATTTTTCCAAGCCTATTTGTGTGTCAAATTCTTCGTATTAATTTTCTTAAGGCCACCTTGCCTTAGTTTCCTATTTTTAAGCTTTAAAACTTGACATTTCTTTTCATTTCCAAGTTTCCAAAAATATTCGTTCGGCTCTTTAAACTTGACATTTCCTTACATTTCCAAGTTTCCAGAAATGTTCACTTTCCTTTTTTGAATCATTTCTAAATCATTTTTCTAGTTTCCATAAATGTTCACTTTCCTCTTTATTCCTTTACATTTTCAGGACATTTCCCTACATTTCCAAGACAAGACATTTCCTTACATTTCCTTGCATTTCCTTACATTTCCATACATTTCCTCACATTTCCTTACATTTCCTTACATTTCCATACATTTCCATACATTTCCTTACATTTCCTTACATTTCCTTACATTTCCATACATTTCCTTACATTTCCTTACATTTCCATACATTTCCTTATTTCTAGAATTCACATAACACATTCATAATTCATAAAATATGTCATTTTACCACATGGTTCCTTGTGTCATGCTTCACACGGAGTTTCTTTTAAAGCCTCATTTACCTAGCTCCCCTTTTACTTAAAACCAATAATTTTCCAAAGCTTTCTTCTTCCATCCTAGAATTCTAAAAACCCTTAATACACTTCCAACACTGCCAAAACCTACTAACTCATGAATTAGGCACGAACGCATAACCCCTAATCGAGGATGTTACATTGTGAGTGGACAAATATGGACAAGCATTAAGTGATTTTTAAAGGTTATCATTAAGTTGAAAATGGTAATT
This sequence comes from Gossypium bickii, assembly GCA_025503065.1. Lineage (NCBI taxonomy): Eukaryota > Viridiplantae > Streptophyta > Magnoliopsida > Malvales > Malvaceae > Gossypium > Gossypium bickii. The sequence continues at coordinate 64,668,425 of CP106711.1, read as the reverse complement.
TATTAATAAAGGTTAATTAAAACAAAACAAAAATCAAATTTGAGTTCATCTTCCTTACTATAACCGAAATTGGAGGAGAAGAAACAGCCAAACTTAGGTTTTCATTTGGCCAAGTTTGGATAGCTAATTAAGGTACGATTCGTTGTCCCATTTTTAATGATTTCTTTGTTTTTAAAATCGTTGCAGCTAATACTAGCTAGCCCAGGGACTATTTTTCAAATCTGTAAAAGATTTTGAAAGTTTCCATTGATGAAAATATGTGTTCTTTGATGTTTGATGATGAAATATGAAATCTTGTTGCTAGATTTACATATTCTGTAAAGTGATTTGGAGTAAAAATGCAAAATAGGGATTTATTTGTGGAAATGTGAAAAGTTGTGGTCAAAATGTGAAATAAATGAAAAATATTGGTTGCTAGGGGTATTATGGTAATTCAGCTAGCATAGTTTTATTGTGAATTTCATTAGTTTGTGATTTTATGACATAAGGACTAAATTGTGAAAAATGTGAAATGTTAAGGGAAAAAGAGTAAATGTGCCCTAAAGTATATTTTGGTTTGAATTAAATATATGGATGATTAGAAGAGTTAATTTGGAATATATTTAGATCAAGAAAAGAGAAATTTAGATCAAGGTTGGGGGAAAACTAAAGTTATCGACTAATCGACTTATTTCGTCGTTTTCATATCCGAGGTAAGTTCGTATGTAATAAGCATTGTTATAATTATACTTTAAATGCTTTGATACTTCATAAATTGTATATACGAGACTACAGTCATGTTTGACGACAATTCGGCTATGTATGACACTTAGTGTGCTATTCAAGATAGCTTCGGCTATGTATGGCACTTGGTGCGTGATTCGAGATAGCTTCGGCTATGTATGGCACTTAGTGTGCGAGATTAAAATAGCTTCGGCTATGTATTGGCACTTACTGTGTGAGAATTTGGGTATTCGACATCATTCTGTTTGAGTATGAGTTTGTTACGGATAGGTTTAGGTATGTATATGAATCATGTGAGCTTAAAACCGAAGAAGTTATGAAGTTTGCATATAAGCATATGATTAAGCATGTGGAAGGTTTGTTTGTATTTATGAATTACAAGCTAATAAGTTCAAATTGATGATTTGTTGAGTTTATTTCATATGAGCTTACTAAGCTATAAAGCTTACTTTGTTCTTTTTTCCCATGTTTTATAGTGATATCGAAGCTAGCTCTGATTTGGGGATCATCGGAGATCGCTTCACACTACCACCTATTATTTGGTACCTTTGAACTTTGGTATTTTAAGTATATGGCATGTATAGGTATTTTGAGTCCTTTTGATTATGGTTTGATAATGGTTTTGGTCATTTGTAATGACTTGTAAATGTATATGTTTTGGTTTGTAAATATAGCCATGAAATTTTGCTTAATTTGGTGGATTTGGTTATGTGCTTGTATGTGCATATATGGTTGATATTTGAGTTCATGGATAGATATGTGAATCACCTATATTATGAGGTTTTTGGAATTGGTATCATGCTTGTGAATTGGATAAAAATGATGTATGTTAAGTAAAGGATTAACTAGTTGTTTGGTATATGTATTTTGGTATGTTTTGGTTGAGTAAAATTTGAAGTATAAGCATATCGGTTTCTAGTATTGGAAGTGGTATGTATTAGCCTTGATTGTGGCTAATTTGTATGTTTATTTATACTATGGATTGGTGCCAATTTGGTTGTTTAGGTGAGCATAATTGTGGGTGGCAAATTTGTTTGGTAAATAGCCTAGTTTTGTCCACACGGACAAAGACACGGGCGTGTGTCTTAGCTGTGTGAGGCACATGGTCATGTTACATGGCTGTGTGTCCCCTAGTATTGAAATTGAAGTGAAGTCGGTATGCTCCACACAGTCTTACACACGGGCGTGTGATTGGCCGTGTGGTACAAGTTAGTATACCCCCTAATTGGCACACATCCTAGCACACGGGTTTTTGACTTGGCCATGTTGCATAAGTCAGGATACGCTACAGGTTTGGCACGGCCTAGCACACGGCCTGGCACACGGGTGTGTGTGGCCACTTCGAAGGGCACACGGGCTAGACGCACTGGCGTGTGGTTGGCCACGTGACCCAAGTCAGTAAGCTCACTTGTTTGGGCACGGGGTAGGACACGGGCTGGGACTTGGCCATGTGCTTCCATTTTGAATGTTCAAATGGCCTGAGACATGGGCGTGTCTGGTGGCCGTGTGAGACACACGGCTTGGCCACACTGGCGTGTGTCCTCTATTTTGAGAAAAAAATTTAAGTGTTCCAAATGTTTTAAAAGTTATTGGTTTAGTCCCGAACCAACCCCAATGACTATTTAGGGCCACCTAGGCTCGTATTACGAACAAATTTATTGAGATAGAATGATGATTGCATGTATTGATTAAATGTATGAGAAAAATATGTTTAAATGTGTTGTAAGTCTAGTAATGCTTCGTAACCCTATTACGGCATTGAATACGGGTGTGGGGTGTTACAGGTAGTCGGGTATGAAACGAGACATTTCAGAGATTGTATCTAAATATTTAGCTTCTCAACAAGTAAAAGCCGAACATTGCCTTCGGGATGACTACAGCCTGTGATGAAACCAGAATGGAAATAGGATAGAGTTACAATGGATTTCGTATCGGGATTACCCATGTATCCGAAAAAAGAAAGATACCATTTGGATTGTTGAACGATTGACGAAATCTTTACATTCCATTCTGGTACGTACTGACAATTTGCTTGATAAATTGGCTGAGTTGTACATTTCTGAGATTGTTTGATTGCACGGGGTGCCAGTTTCTATTATTTTGGATAGAGGTCCAAGATTTACATCACAATTTTGGAAGAAATCGCAAGAAGCTCTGGGTACGAAGTTGAATTTTAGTACAACATTTCATTTGTAAACTGATGGCCAGTCTAAGAGAGTAATACAGATTCTCGAAGATATGCTTCGTTGTTGTGTGTTAGAAGTCGAAGGTAACTGGGAGAGATTATTTTCGTTGGTTGAATTTGCGTATAGCAACAAATTTCAATCGAGTATAAAGATGGCACCGTATGAAGGTTTTTATGGTCACAAATGCCGAACTCTATTGTACTGGCTAAGCTGTGTGAGAAAAAGATTCACGGGGTTGAGTGATCAGAGAGACTGCAGAGAAAGTGAAAGTAATTCGTGATAGTTTGAAAGCAGCTTCAGATCGACAGAAATCATACGCGGATTTGAAATGAAAAGACATTGAATTTCAGATAAATGATAAAGTATTTTTGAAAGTTTCTCCATGACAGAAAATCCTTAGATTTGGTCACAAAGGCAAATTGAGTCCACGTTTCATCGAGCCGTATGAGATCATCGAAAGAATAGGGCCAGTGGCATATCGGCTAGCTTTACTGATTGAGTTAGAGAAAATCCATAATATGTTTCATGTGTCGATATTGGGTCGATATAGATCCGATCATTCACATGTAATTTCTCCGAAAGAGATTGAAATTCAACCCGACATGACGTACAACGAAGAACAGATTAAAATTTTAGCTCGAGAGGTTAAACAGTTGAGAAATAAATTGTTTACTTTGTTTTATGGTTTAAATTAAGTTTTGGCTTTTAATTTGAGAGTTTGTATTTTCTGGGACTCTATGGACTTTTAACTGTTGGTTTGGTTTTGCTGCTCGACTTATGCATGCTTTATTAAAAGTTTTCTTTTAAAATGACGATTTACTAAAACAAAGTTTTCTAAATCAAGAACCATTTTGTTAAAACATCACCATTTTTCGAAAGCTTCCGCTCTAAATGATTTTTAAGCAAATGGAGTAATGTTATGATATTAAACACCGAAACTTAAGAGTTGAATAAACATTTTTGACAAAACTAAAATGGTTTTATGGTGACGACTTAGTTTACAAAACTCTTTCCATGTGACATTGCCAGATCCGGCCATAACGTCTAGGCCGAGTTTATGGTGTTACAGATCATATATGTGATATGAGATTGAGATAGCATTGGCTATATATGTGGCACTTTACTTGAGTTTCCCGAGTATTCGATAGTGTTCCGAATGGTTTGACGAGTAAATGAAAGATGTGGTTGAGTATGAGATTGATATAATGTTGTACAGGTATGTACATGAACTATATAAACTTAAAACGAAGAAGTTGTGAAGTTCTTATATAAGATTATGATTGAATATGTGAAAGGTTTATTAGTTAAATGATCTATATGTTGTTATATTAAATTTGTTGAATTGTATATCTATGATTAAATTGAGTTTATTTCATACGAGCTTACTAAGCTATAAAGCTTACTTTGTGCATTTGACCATGTTTTATAGTGATTCCAAAGCTAGCTCGGATTCGGGGATCGTCGGAGGCTTCATCACACTATCCAACTATCAGTTTGGTACTTTTGAGATTATGTTTTGGTTATATTGCATGTATAGGATTATGGTCATTTTGATATGTATTTTAGTAGTGAGTTTTACCATTTGAGCTGGCTTGTGAATACCTACGTTTTGGTTTGTATATATAGCCATGTGAGTTGGCTTATATTGGTGAATTTAATGATGTTTATAAGTGTGCAAATGGCCTTTGTTTTGAGTTTGGTAATTGTCCTATAAATGCTAGTTGTGATGGCTTGCTTTTGAATTAGTATTTAGAGTATAAAATAGTTTATGTTTGAAGAATGATATGTTTGTGATATTAGGTCAAATAATGCATGTTTGAATGTGTCCATATTCATGATTTGATATAGTGAAATATGACATGAAATTGAATGGTATATTGTGGTATTTTTGTTTTGTATTGGTTGGTAATGAAATGCTATGGATTATGTTTGGTTGGAGTTGATTTAAATGCTCATATATACTATGTTTGGTGCCATTGGGTTTGGTGTAGGTGAGCATAAGAATGGGTGGCAAATTGGCTTGGTAAATAGCCTATTTTTGTCCACACGGGCAGAGACACGGGCGTGATTCTCAGCCATTTGTGATACATGGTTATATACACAGCTGTATGTCCCCTGGTGTTGAATTAGAAACCAAGTCAGTATGCTCCACATGGCCTCACACACGAGCGTGTGACTTAGCCGTGTGGCATAAGTTAGTATACCCTATAGGTTTGACACGACCTAGCACACGGCCCAGCACACGGGCTAGCCACACGAGTGTGTGAGTTGGCCGTGTGACCCAAGTTAGAGAGTTACACGGGGTTAGACACAGGCTCGGACATGGCCATGTGCTCCCATTTCGAATGTCCACACGGCCTGTGACACGAGCGTATTTGTAGCCGTGTGAGACACATGGTCGGGCCATACGGGCGTGTGTCCCCTGTTTTTGAGAAAATTTTCTAAGTGCTCTAAAAGTTTCCAAAGTTATCAGTTTAGTCCCGAACCACTCCCAATGCATGTTTAAGGCCTCGTAGGCTCGTATTAGGGTCAAAATGATTGGTTGTGAATGAATTGTATTTGAAATGATTAATTTGTATGAGAAATGTATGTTTTAATGTGTGATAAGTTCAGTAATGCTCCGTAACCCTATTCCGACGTTGAATACGGGTGAGGGGTGTTACAGTCAAACTTTAATTGACCTATATAACAGCTCCGTAAACATTTAATAAAAATATTCATGGGCTCAGTTTATGAAAACGAGGTCTCGATACCTCATTTCCAAAATCACTTGACTTTCGATACGCAACATTTGTACCTTGACTAACTGACCAATTAATAAAATCTATTAAATCACGATTCACTATTATACTATATTTAACTCATAAATATTAATTAAACATATCTATAAACTATCTCGTCAAAATTGTGATCCTGAACTATTATTTCTGACACCACTAAGAAAGGGGCTGTAACAATTGCATGTTTGAATCTAAATGAATAGAATTAATAAGTTTTAGTTACAACCATTATATGCTTTTATTTATTTAGTCACCCACCATTAATATGTCATTACATACACTCATTTTTGTTAGCCAATTTTAGTAAGTTTTCATTTAGGTCACTCATTTTTTTTTTAAATTTCCTTTTGTTTTTAAGAATTGATTTTAGTTTTTTATACTGTAAGAGGAAAGCATAAGTTTTACAAGAATTTTGGGTTTAAAATTTATTTTTTATTTTACTTTTTCTCTTTTTAAAATTAATTTCAATTTTTTCTTAGTAAAAATGAAGAAAAAAATTTTGGAGTTTTATAGTGAATTACTTGGTGTTAGAGTTGTGTGACCTAAATTCCTGTTAAAATAAAATACAAGTGGCAAGATAGGGGGATCTATGAGGGCAAAGGAGAGGGCTGAATAGAAGTTTACTTCTTCTATTTGATATTGATTAGAATAAGGTGTTTTAATCTTACTGCATTACATCTATTTGACTTTGATTAGAATAAGGTTTTTTAAACCTATAAATAGAAGTAATCGTCTCTCGTCTTGTATCATTTGAATTTGACATAGTGAATTTTCTTCTCCCCTGCCCGTCGTTTTTTCGAAAGGGTTTCCACGTAAAATTCTGTGCATTTTTTTTCTTTGTGATTCATTGTCATTATCGACATTCAATTTTCACATATTAGTATCAGAGCTTTCTGAGATTCTTATCTCGATCATGGTAATGGCATCACTAAAGTATGAAATTCCATTGTTGGATCGTAACACCAGATTCGTGTTGTGGCAAATAAAGATGCAAGCAATTCTTGTGGAGATGGACTTGGTGGATGCCCTGCTAGGGATAGATAAGATGCTTTCGACGTTGACAGAAAAAGAAAAGAAATGTAAAGATCAAAAAGCTTTGACATAATTACATCTGCATTTATCTAATGAATTTTTGCAGGATGTGATGACGGAGAAGACTGCCGCTGCATTATGGGCGAAGCTGTAGCAGCTATGTATGTTGGAAACCCTAACTAGTAAGTTGCATATGAAGTAGCGTCTTTATGCTCATCGTTTGGAGGAATGTAAATCTATGCACGAACACTTTACTGTGTTTAAAGAAATTGTCTCAGATTTGGAGGCCATGGAGGATCAAATATGACAAAGAGGATTTAGGGTTGATTCTACTTTGTTCGTTGCCCCTATCTTATTCAACATTTAGAGACACAATTTTGTATAGCTGCGGATCTCTAACAATTGACGAGGGCTATGCTTCTTTGACCTCGTATGACAAGATGAAACATCTTGTGGTTGGATCCGACTCTCAGGGAGAGGGTTTCACTATTCGTGGGAGACAAGAACAAAATACTGATGATGATCGTGGAACAACTCGTTGTAAATCTAAAGGTAGATTGAGATAGTCAAATAGAGGTAAAACCTATAACTTCTACAAGAAGAAAGGGTACATTAAATCTGAGAGTGATAAGTTACAGAACAAGATCAAAAGGGAGGCTGTGAATCAAAAGGGAAAACAACTAGAAAAATCTGGTGAAATTGATGTTGCAGAAGACTACAGCAATGGTGAACTCCTAGTTGCTTCTGCCAATAACTCTAAAGTGAGTGATGAGTGAATCCTTGATTCTGGCTGCACTTTCCATATGAGTCCCAATCAGGATTGATTTATAACTTATGAAACAGTGTTTGAATGTGTTGTTTTGATGGGAAATAATGCTTCATGTAAAATCGCAGGTGTTGGCACAATAAAAATCAATATGTTTGATGGAGTTGTTAGAACACTTAGTGACATACGATATGTACCCGAATTAAAGAGGAATTTGATTTCGTTGAGTACTCTTCATTCAAAAGGGTACAAATTTTTGATTGAAAGTGGGGTTCTAAAGATCTTTAAGAGTTCTCGCATTGTGATGAAAGGGTAGAGAAAGACTGCCAAGTTATATGTTTTGCACGTTTTACTGTTATTGGTGATCTAGTCGTTGCTTCCTCTTCCTTGTCAGATGATGATGTTACTAACATTTGGCATAAGCGTCTAGGGCATATGAGTGAGAACAACATGACAAAATTGAGCAAAAGAGGACTTCTTGATGGGCAAGGAATTTGAAAACTAAAGTTCTGTGAGCACTACATTTTTGGGAAACAAAAGAGAGTTCGTTTAACCAGAGGAATCCATAAAATGAAAGGGACGTTGGATTATATGTTTTGCAGGGTTTTACTGTTATTGGTGATCTAGTTGTTGCTTCCTTTTCTATAACACCCCTCACCCGTATTCAACACCGGAATAGGGTTACGGAGTATTACTGGACTTACAACACTTTTAAACATACATTTCATATGCAATTCAATCACAATCAATCATAGTGTCCCTTAAACGAGACTACGAGGCCTTAAAGATGCATTAGGAGTGGTTCGGGGACTAAACTGGAAGCTCGGGAAACTTTTCCACATTTTGAAAAAAAAATTTCAAAACAGGGGACACACGCCCATGTGGTTAGGCCGTGTGTCTCACACGACCACCAGACATGCCCGTGTCACAGGCCATGTAGACATTCGAAATGGGAGCACATGCCCTTATCCCAACCTGTGTCCTGCCTCATGTCCAAACAAGTGAGGTTACTGACTTGGGTCATACTATCAACCACATACATGTGTGTCTAGCCTGTGTGCCCTTCGAAGTGGCCAGACACGCCCGTGTGCCCTGCCTTGTGTTGGGTCGTGTCAAACCTGTATGGTATACTAACTTATGCAACATGGCCAAGTCACACACCCGTGTGCTAGGCCGTGTGCTAATTAGGGTGTATACTGACTTGTGCCACACGACCAATCACACGCCCGTGTGTGAAACTGTGTGGAGCATACTGACTTCATTTCAATTGCAACACCAGGCGACACACGGCCGTGTATCATGACCGTATGTCACACACGACTAAGATACACGCTCATGTCTCTGCCCGTGTGGACAAAAATAGGATATTTACCAAGCCATTTTGCCACCCCATTTGATACACACCTTCACCTACACATATGGTACCAAAACAAAACAGAATAGGCAACCCAAAACAACCAAATCAAGGATAATTCCTACCATTTCATCTAAGCATTTCTTAGCCTAAACCGCAATCACAAACATCATCAATTCATCAATAATTTCCAAGAAACATTAAACACATCACAGAATAGCATTAGCACATCTATAATCATTTACAAAACATAAATCAGTTTGTACCAATTCACAAGCATGATACTAATTCCACAAACCTCATAATTCAAGTCATATACTTATATGTACTTACACTATGCCCAAACATACCAAAACAAGCCAACTTTCATGGCTATATACACAAAGAAAAACAAATACATTTACAAGCCATCTCAAATGGAAAAACTCACTACCAAACATAACCAACATGACCATAGTTCCTATACATGCCATATGATCAAACCATAAGCTCAAAAGTACCAAAGTGATGGTTGGATAGTGTGACGATGTCTCTGACGATCCCTGAATCCGAGCTAGCTTTGAATTCACTATAAAACATGGGAAAAATAAACAAAGTAAGCTTTATAGCTTAGTAAGCTCGTATGAATTAAACTCTACAAATCATATTACATAAATCAGCAACTTAAACTATTTAACATGTAATTCATGGTAACAACAAGCTTTCCATATGCTTAATCAAATACCTATATTCAAATTCATAACTTCTTCTAACTGAAGTTTATACTTTCCAAGTACATACCTGTACAAACTCGTAACCAACTCATACCTGTTCGAAATACTGCCGAATACTCGATATCTCATACACTAAGTGCCATTACATAGCCGAAGATATTTTAATCTTGCACACTAAGTGTCATACATAGCCAAAGCTATCTAGATATCGCACACTAAGTGCCATACATAACCGGAGCTATCTCAAATCTCACACTAAGTGCCATACTTAGCCGAAGCTATCTTGATCTCACACACTAAGTGCTTTATATAGTCGGATCATTGTCAAGCATAACTTTGATCTTGTATACACAATTTATACAATATCAAATCATTTAAAGCATAATTGTAACAATGCTTATTACATAGGAACTTACCTCGGATGAAAACGGTGAATCTAGTTGATTAGTCGATAACTTTATCCTTTCCCCGAACCAAGTCCATATTTCACTTTTCTTGATCTAAATATATTCAAAATTAACTTATTTAATCATCTATTCATTCAATTTAGCCCAAAACTTTCACATTTTCACAATTTACTCCTTGTTACACAAAATCACAAATTAGTGAAATTCAAAATGAACCCATGCTAGCCGAATTACCATAATGCCCCTAGCAGCCCATATTTTTCATTTATTCACACATTTAACCACACCTTTTCACATTTTCACAAATAAATCCCTATTTTACATTTTTACTCAAAATCACTTTATAAAATATGTAAATCTAACAACAAGATTTCATATTTCATCATCAAATATCAAAGAACACATATATTCATCAATGGAAACTTTCAAAATCTTTAACAGTTTTGCAAAAATAGTCCTTGGGCTAGCTAGTACTAGATGCAATGATCTCTAAAACATATAAATCATTAAAAACCGAGAAAAAATAGACTTACATACTTAAGATGAACTTGCCAAATGCTCAAACCTAAAATGGTGATGTTTTCTTCCTTTATAATTTGGCTAGGTGGAGAAGATGGACACAAATTAAGGTTTTGTTTTTATTTATTTTAATTTATTTGTTAATTTACTAAATTAACCTTACTAATTAACCTTTAAATCAATTAATAACATGTCCATAAATTTCCACTTTCCTTAATAATGGTCCAATTACAACATAAGGACCTTGAATTTAAGGTTCTATAGCTATTAGACACCTTTAGCTATTACAACTCAAATTTTACGCCTCACGCGATTTAGTCATTTTTCTCAAATTGACCATTTAAACGATAAACTTTCTTGACTAAATTTTCACACAATCACCCAATCATGCTATAAACATTAAAATAATAATAAAATAAATATTTTTACTTCAAATTTATGGTCCCAAAACCATTGTTCTGATTTGACCAAAAATAGGTTGCTACAACTTCCTTGTCAGATGATGATGTTACTAAAATTTGGCATATGCGTCTAGGGCATATGAGTGAGAACAACATGAAAATATTAAGCAAAAGAGGACTTCTTGATGGGTAAGGAATTTGAAAACTGAAGTTCTGTGAGCACTGCATTTTTGGGAAACAAAAGAGAGTTCGATTAACCAGAGGAATCCATAACATAAAGGGGACATTGGATTATATTCATTCTGATATTTGTTAAGCATCCAAAGTGCATTCGAAAGGTGGAGCTAATTATATGCTAACTCTTATTGATGATTTTTTCGTAAAAGTTTGGGCATTCTTCTTGAAGCAAAAAAGCAATGTACTTTTCGCATTAAAGTATTGGAAAACTATGGTTGAGAAGCAAATAGGAAAATAGATAAAACATCTCGATATAGATAATGGCTTGGATTTTTTATCTGATGAGTTTAACAAATTCTACAAATCAGGAGGATCATGAAACACTTGACAATTCATCATACTCCACAGCAAAATAGCGTTGCAGAACAAATGAACAAAACGATCATGGAGAAGGTTCGATATATGTTTTCCAATGTAAATTTATCGAAGTCGTTTTGTGCTGAAGCAGCTTCTACTGCATGTTTTTTGATCAATCAATCTCCATCCGTTGCCATTAAGAAAAAGACTCCACAAGAGGTATGATATGGTAATTCTGCTGATTATTCTAATTTAATGATTTTTGGGTGTCCTGCGTATGCTCATGTTGATAATGGAAAATTGGAACCAAGATCCATTAAGTGTGCTTTTCTTGGTTATAAGGCTGGTGTAAAAGGTTATATGTTATGGTGTCATGAAAATAGAAAAGTTGTGATCAGTAGGGATGTTATTTTTGATGAAACTACTATCCTACTTGACTTATCTCTGAAAGAAACTTTAAATAAAGAATAACAAAAGCGGGTAAAGCTTCAGATTGGTTCAATATCTACTCTTCAAGTTAATACAGAAATTCAAAACAGAGTCGCTTCTTCACCACAATATTCTATTGCCAAAAATAGAACTAGAAGAGAAATTAAACCTCCGAAGAGGTATACCGAGTCTAATCTAGTTCCTTATGTGTCAAATGTGGCTGAAGATATAGATGCATTTCAAGAGCCATGTTAGCTGTGAAGACTCAAAAAACTAGATGTTTACCATGCAAGAAGATATGAAACCACTCCAGAGAACATAACATAGGATCTTATGAAATTTCCGAAAGGTAAGAAGGTTGTTCATTGTAAATGGGTGTTCAAGAGGAAAGAAAGGACTCCAGGATTTGAAGAAACTAGATATAAAACAAGGCTTGTTGCAAAGGGTTACAGTCAGATTCCAGGTGTGGACTTCACAAATGTGTTTTCTCCAATTGTGAAGCACTATTCGACTTGAGCCTTGATTGGTATTGTGGCCCTGTATGATTTGAAGCTTGAACAGTTAGATGTAAAAATATTGTTCTTACATAAGAACTTGAGGAGGAAATTTACATGCAATAACCAGAGGGGTTTACAGTCTCAGAAAAAAAGGACTATGTTTCAAAAGGTCCCTTTATGGCTTGAAAAAGTCACCAAGGTAGTGGTACAAGAGGTTTGATTCTTTTATGACTACTCATGATTTCAAAAGAAGTAGCTTTAACAATTGTGTTTTTTTTTAAGAAAAACAGTGATGGTTCTTATAACGCCCTAAATTTGGGCCTAGTAGAATTGGGCCCATTGGGCCTTGTGCGTGGGAGCGTTTAAAATTTTTGAAAATAAGAGAACGACTCTAATGCAAGTTGGACCTATTAGGTGAGTGATTTTGGAAGGTTAGGGGGCTTCCATGAAGTCTCGGGATCAAACTTGGGCTTTAGGAAAATTTTGGTTTTAGGTGAATAAAACCCTAGGAGTTAGTAAGTAGGCTTTAAGAATAAAATATGGAGAAAAATGACACAAAAAGGAGTTGTGGTCCAGTAGCAAATGACGCCACATGGGAGACAAGGAGGTGACGCAGCACAAGGAAGTAAGGGGTCCAAGGTTCAAGTCTTGGCGCTTGAATTTCATTTTGATTTATTTTTAAGTGAACTTAGACGTTGGCCCAAAGACTTATATTTAGTTGCGCATGATTTCAGACACAAGAGGAGCTTGTGGCCTAGTGGCTAGTGGCGTGGATTAAGTTACAGGGGAACCTGAGTTCAAATCCCATCGCAAGCCAACATGGATATTTATTTTACTAAGTTGGGACGACCAGAGTTTTTGTTGGAATTAAACTCTGCTGAAGGAGGGATCCCACATCGGAAAGATAGCAAGAGGAAAGGTGAGAAGCTGGCTTTAAATAGAGTGATCTATGAGGAGAGTAAGCATGCCTTGGTGGGCGTTTTGGCATAGGAGTGTTCGGAGCACGGATTAACTGCAGATTCCTATCAGTTGTGTATTTCGCCCTACTCTAGCTGTAAAGCGGCAAATGTCGAAATGCCGGTCACATGGCAATGGTAGCTACATGAGCGTGCGAGCGCATGTGTGGGGACTTCAGTGCGATAGTTGAGGCCATCATGAGTGTTCTTGTGGGTTAAGATGCTTGGGTCGAAATGGTCCATGTAGGGCCAATGGGCCTATGGGCTTATATGAATAAATTGTATAATTGTGTAGTAGATATTGAACTGGTCTATTTGAATCTCATATCTGTGGCTAGGTTTGGGCTGAATGGGCCACATGAGCGTGCGGGCCCATTTGGGCCGAGAATGGGCCCTAGGCCCATTCGTATTGTTATCGCTGTTTAGAATACCTTGATTTATGAAACTACTGAAATACCCTTGGTTGCCAAATTACTGAAATACCATTGGTTTACAAAATAACTAAAACACCCTTAGTTTATGAAATTACCGAAATACCCCTAGTTTATGAAATTACTGAATTACCCCTGTAGGATAGAATTACGAAATACCCTTAAAGGGTAGGATTACCGAAATACCCTTATAGGGTAAAATGACTATTTTGCCCTTGTAGGTAAATGACTGATTTAGACTGTGAATTTGACTATTTTGACTGTGATTGTATAACTATGAGTTTAACTGACTTGACTGTGGGGGTGTGACTGATATGCTGTTTATATATGTTTAGATAACTGTTACTAAGCATGGCCATTTTGCATACATGTGTAATGATTGAGCATGACATACACGACATACTGTATAGGGTTGGGATCTGTATTTTGGAGGAAGTACTGTACTGGTGGCTATGCCACATTTTACTGATTTAGTGTCTTTGCCACGTATACTGATTCTAGTGGCTCAGCCACATATACCATTGTTAGCAGCAAGGTTGGATTATTGGAGAGCTTGGCTTTGTGCCATCTTGATTATGGCTTTGTGCCAGTCGTATTTACCCGTGGCTATGTGCCTAATAGATATCGATGACTCTGTGTCGATCATATTTACCCAAGGCTGTGTGCCGATTATATTACCGTCGCTGATGGCTATGTGCCAAACATAATACAGTTACTAATGGCTCTGTGCCAATTATAATACCGCTATTGAAGGCTTAAGAGCCACATATATATATACTGGCAGCTCGGCTGCGTTCTTGGAGTGTAGGGCTGGGTGGGTTGACTTGGTCCTCACATGGAGTGTAGGGCTGGTACGGGTGGAGTATAGGGTTGGATTGGGGTGGGATGCATTCTCATACTGTTGCATATCTGTTTATGCTCTGATCTGTACTGTACTGTTACTGTTTAAAGGGCTTCAGCCCAGACGGTTTAGGTTTTTGATTCTGTACACTGACTGATACTCTGGTAAGGGGATTACATACTGAGTTTTCATAAACTCACCCCGTTTTTAACTGTGCAGGTAATCCTCAACCTCAGATGGATCGGAGCTACAAGGGACTCGGAGGTGACCACAAGTCTGATTGGCTTTAAAGTACACGTCCTATTTTTATTTTAGTTTAATTGATTGGGTTATAAATTTTGTAATAAGGCCTTAAGATTTCTGAACTTTAAGTTTTGGGATTTTATTGATTGTTTTATAATTGCTAAAAGTAGATCATGATTTACCGGAAATAACTATTTTTTTTTCAAAATATCATGTTCCGCAACTGTTTTAAATTAAGCTTTCCGCAACAAACAAGGTTTTAAAAATAATAATGTTTTCCAAGAATGATTTCTAATAAAACACGTTTGAAAATAAGCAAACAAAATCTGAGATTTTGAATAGTAGAAAGTTTTAAGTTCTTTAAGAAGGGTTTCTAATGAAAGCATGGTTTTCGAAAAACTCTTCAATGTGACACGTCAGATTTGGGCCTAACTTCTAGGCTGGGTTTGGGGTGTTACAGTTCTTTTGTGTATCTACTCAGCTATTTTGACTACATATTGATAGCAATAAAATACAAAGGGGATATAAGAAAGGTCAAAACCCAACTTAGTGAAGAATTTGAGATGAAGGATTTGGGAGCAACAAAGAATATATTCCGTATGGGGATTCTCAAAAATAGAAAAACAAGTAAATTGTACATAAGTGAGAAATGGTACATTGAGTTCTTTGCAAGTTCAATATGTAAAGTGCTAAGCTTGTTAGTACTCCTTTAATGGCCCATTTTAGACTTTCATCAGCTTTGTCTCCACAGTTAGATGATGAGATTGACTATATGTCACATGTTCCATATTCTAGTGCAGTGAGATCTCTTCTGTATGCTATAGTTTGCTCACGTCCAGATTTATCATATGCAGTTAGTGTAGTTAGTAGATACTTGAGGAATCCTGGTAAAGAACACTAAAAAGATGTTTATTGGATTTTGAGATACTTACAAGGTACTACTAATGTTTTCTTACAGTTTGGAAGAAATAGAGATGAAGTCATTGGGTATGTGGATGCTGATTTTACTAGAGACCTTGATAAAAGAAGATCTCTCACAGGTTCTTTCTTTACAATTTAGGGTTGTACAATCAAATGGCAAGCCATTTTGCAAACTATTGTCACTTTGTCTACCACTGAATCTGAGTAAATGGTGATTAGTGAACTCAATGAATACCTTCAAATTAGTACAGTGTTTTTGTGGCAGCCAGAGTGGCATCTTCCTTACAATGGATCAAATTTGTCATTAGAGAACAAAGCACATTGATGTCTGGCATCATTTTCTTCGTGATATTATTACTCGTGGTGATACTTTTGTGAGAAAAATTAGTACTCATAATAATCCGTATAGAAGTTTACTTCCACTATTTGATGTTGATTAGAATAATTTGTTTTAATCTTATTGCATTACCTCTATTTAACTTTGATTAGAATAAGGTTTTTTTAAACCTATAAATTTGACATTGTGTATTTTCTTCTCCCCTGCTTGTGGTTTTTCCCCAAAAGGGTTTCGACGTAAAATTATGTGTGTTCTATTTTCTCTCTTTCTTTGCGATTCATTACCGTTATCGGTGTTCAATTTTCACTTGGGTTTAATAGGAAAAACCAATTTATTTTTTCCAATTTTCCTTTTGGAATTAATTTTAATTTTTTTCAATAAGAGGGAATAAACTTGGTGTTTTACAGGAAATTACCTGGGTTTTACAGAAAAAACTTGGATTTTATAAGCAAAATTATTTTATCTTTTTAATTTCCTTAAATATTAATTACACAAATTAATAAATGATGTATAAAAACAAAATAAATTATTTTCTAATATTAAACATAATAATTAATAATATAATTTAATATAATTTTTATTAGAAAAATATTTCTTTTTAACATCTTATTATCTTAACTCATTTAACTTTTCTTGAATCACATTCTTTTGCATCCGTAAAACTAATAAAACGAGGTCATCAAAATTTCTAAATTTTTGTTTATCCCCATTATTATTTCATTAACTCAATTAGTTAAATTAATTTTTTTAAAATAATTAATATTTGTATAATTAAAATAAATATTATAATATGATTTTTTTATAATATGGGATGTAATTATATTTAATACATATTATTTTACAAAAATATATATATACACACGTTTAACTTCATATAATATATCAATTGTTATATATAAATAAATAATGAATGTATAATATGCAATCTAAACTATAAACGTGAAATTAATTTATAGTAGATTATAATATATATAATTAACATTATGGGGTGTGCCTCACATTTATTGGACGTTTTGTAGGCACTTATAAGAGACAAATGCGCTACGTCACGACAAGGAGATATATGACGTTGCAACAACGCGGTGATCAAGGGGCGACGTCGCGACATTATCTCACCTAATGTAGCTGCATTTTAGACTCCAAGCTAGACTTCTTCTCCCAGTTGAACTCTGATTATTCAAAGGATATTTTAGTATGATTAAAACTCTAATCTTAGTCTATTTAAAGGGGCCATTGAATCTCTATTTTAATAAACCAATCAGCAAGGGCTTTTCTTGAGGGCGACAAGATGTAGTTGCATATGAGTTTTGTTGAGAGTTTCGTGGTAACTATAGAGAGAATTTTGTTCCCGAGTTAGGAATTTGTTTTCAGGGCATGGATTTTTAGGTTAGTACATTTAGGATTATTTTCTCCATATTGTACTCTTATTTGTTTACTCATTTAGTGAAAAGCCGAAGCCTCCTTTACCCATGGTTTTTCCCTCTTTGAGGGTTTTTCACGTAAAATATTTGTGTTCGTTCTCTCCACTTTTACTATCTCGTTGTTTATATGGTTCGATCTCCAAAAAAAATATATATAATTAAGATACATTATTAACAATATGTATCTTCACATACAACTATGTTATTACAATGTACATTTTACTAAAACCCTAAACATCTAACTAGTTTATTTTTTTATGAAAGACAAAAACTTTAATAGCCTTAAAAAAAGAAGACACACATAAGCCATGAGATTTTGTTTTTAATTAAATTTAAAAGCTTAAGGAAACTAATCATAGATCGATACCATTGTACAGTAAACAATGATAATCAGTTGTCTACCAAGAATCAAATCTTCCATAGTAGAATGCAGTTAAACAAGTCTGAAGCAAACTATAAAATTAAACTCTCTATCCCAAAACTACAAAATCGTATATGTACCATATCTTACTTGCATTTAATTGAGTAGTCTCTCCCATGATGAACTAGATGTGAAAGTACCACAAGCTTGCATATGCTATTGTAATGAGGTTTATGCAACTGTACACACTCATTCAAGTAATAAGTAAAATGAGTTATCGTCTCCACAGGGGCTATGGTATGTTAATCAATTATTTGTAAAATTATAAATTAACAATTTGATATAAAAACATAGTAATTTGAATGGTGATGTTTAGACTAAGTGAAATTAATTAGATGCAAAGATTGATCTATATGCAATTTTAATATAAATGCAAATGATCTAAATGTATGAATGAATGACTTTAGCGACAAAGACAATCAACAAGACAATTTGACCCCCTTATTAAACATAAAAAATTAAATTTAACATTAAAAATAGAAATTAAAGTGAAAAATAAAAATTTTAAAATTAATCAGAAAATTTCTTCTCAAAATATTACATTAAATTAATTCCCAGGTAAGGTTGGAGGGGTCACAATGGTCCCGCTTAAGTTCCAATCTCCTTAGACAAAATAAACTAAATGTACTAATTTAAGAAAAATAATTTCGAATTATTTATTAAAAAGTAAGATCATAAAAGTTAAGGGTCTATTAATTTGAATGAGCTTTTAATTCGCTCATCTTCACCATCCCAATAGTACTTGAGACATTGACCAATAATTTTAAATGTACCTCAATGGTTGTCGTACAATCTACAACTCCATATGGATAAAAGTTTTTGATGGTATAAGGTCCTTTCTATCGATATTTGGGCTTTCACGAAAATAACCTTAGCCTCGAATTAAACAACAACACTTTTTCAACCTTCTCTGAATTCACGAGGTTGTATATGACTATCATGCCATCTCTAATATTTTTCTTTACACATCTTGGCATTCTCGTATGAAAATAACCTCAAATCTTCCAACTCATCAAGCTGTAACATCCTTCTCTCACTGGCTTGCTTAAGATCCAAATTCAATAGTTTCAAAGCCCAGTGAGCTTTATTCTCCAGTTTGAACGGCAAATGACATGCCTTTCCAAAAACTAGTTGATAGAGAGTCATTCCTAACGACATCTTGAAAGCAATTCGATAGGCCCATAGAGAATCATTGAGCCTTCAAGACAAATCTTTTCTGTTAGGGCACACCACCCTCTCAAGAATACCTTTGATTTCAGAATTTACCCTTTCAACTTTCTTATTTAACAATGGGTGGTAGGCAGTAGCAATCCTATGCTTCACATCATACTTGTCAAACAACCATTTAAGCCATTTATTTGCAAAATGAGATCCTTCATCACTAATTATAGATCTAGGAGTCTAGAACCGTGTAAATACATGCTTATGAAGGAATCGCATGACTACCTTAGCATCATTT
The DNA here is from genome assembly GCA_025503065.1 of Gossypium bickii. Lineage (NCBI taxonomy): Eukaryota > Viridiplantae > Streptophyta > Magnoliopsida > Malvales > Malvaceae > Gossypium > Gossypium bickii. Next base: position 64,649,054 of record CP106711.1, on the reverse strand, counting down.
GTTGGGTATGCCTTCGCTTCAACCTACTTGGATACATAGTCCACAGCTACCAAAATAAACTTATTACCATAAGAAGGAAACGCGCCTAGAAAATCAATGCCTCATATGTAGAATAGTTCAACCTCTAAAATATTTGTCAAGGGCATCTCGTTCCTCCTTGATATGTTTCCGATTCTTTGGCATCTATCACAGTTTTTCACATGTTCATACACATCCTTAAACATTGTAGGCCAAAATAATCCTACTTGTAAAATCTTCGCTACTGTATGGGAACCACAAAAGTGTCCTCTACTCGGAGATGAACGGTAGTGGTACAAAATCTCGTTAATTTCACTTTTAGCTATGCATTTCCTGATTATGTTATCTGCACATGCTAAATAATTGAAAAATTCAGCAAACTAAGGTATTTCATAGATTCGACTTACCTCGAAGATATGCTCATTAGAAAAATTCTCATTAATTGGAACAAGTGGAGTGTTCATCTTCTTCCACCATTTGCAAAAATAAAAATAAGGGTTAGAAGCTTTTTCATACTCAGCTAGCGATTGGTTCCATTAAGGTATGCTTTTTGATTGGTTTTTGATAATTTTTATGTTTTTGTGATCGTTGCTTTGTGCTCTAGCTAACCCATGCTTTAATTCTGGAATTTGATGGTGATTTTGTGACATGCCATTGATGAATGCTTGAGCTTTGTTATAGTTGACGATGAAATATGAAAGATATGTGAATGATAAACATATTTTGTTTTGGAATTTTTAGTGAAATTGAGTAATTTGGGTTTAATTGTGGAAATGATAAACGGAAGGACTAAAATGTGAAATAAATGAAATGTGTGGACTTGTATGATCATAGTGAATAATCGACTAAGCATGGGTGATATGAAATTGTGTGTATTTGATGATTTTATGAAATAGGGACTAAAGTGTTGAAATGTGAAAATATGAGTGCTATTTTGTAAAATGCCCTAAATATGTGTGTGAGGACTAATTTGAATGAATTCGTGATTGAATTCGTGATTGAATGTGTTGAATTTGAATGTGTATAGACCAAGAAAGGAAAACTTTAGATCGAGATCGAGGTAAAGACAAAGTGCTCGATTAATGGATCGTATCGGTATTTCAACATCCGAGGTAAGTTCGGATATAATACTAGTTGTTAAAATTATGTCTATGTGATGTAAATTGAATGAAATTATATATAACTAAGAGATTAGAAATGCTATGTTCGGAGTTGAATTAGATGGCACTAAGTTTGCGAAATTTAGAAACGAGACAGAGATGAGTAGCACTGTGTGTGCGAAAAGATAGAAGCTTTGGCTTATCGAATTAGCATTGTGTGTGCGATACCAATATAAGTTTGGTTTAACATATTGGCACTAAGTTTGCGGTGACGATTAGGTTTCAAATATGAAATTGGCACTAAGTGTGCGAATAAATCAAAGGAATAGCAAAGGTTGCACGAGAGGTAATATCGAGCAATTAAGTAGCATAAATGGTGAGTAACTATGTGTTGATCAAGGTACGTTTGAACCAATGTGGTTGATAATAGTTTTAAAAGTTGAATGAATAGATATTTGAACATATGGTTGAGATTGATGATGTGCTTAATTGTGCATTTATCTAAGTGATGGTTTAATTATATGTGATGTGGTATTATTGAGTTGTATGTATTGTATTTCGAACTTACTAAGCTTTAAAAGCTTACTGTGTGATTTGTTTCTCTATTTATAGTGCTAGTAAAGCTAGCTCGGATGCGAGGCTCATTAGCATCTCTATCACACTATTGGCAATCTATTTTGGTACTTTTGAAGATGTTTATATTTGAATATAGCATGTATAGGCTAGTTGTTTTGAAACATGTTTGAGATGTGTAAATAGTCATGTGATGTGGCTAGATAAATGTTGGTAAAATGCATGAGTGATTATGGTTTATGAAGTATGTTTTGGTTTGGCTTGATAGCAGTGAAAATGTCTTACGAATGGTAAGCTTAGTGATGGATTGATGCTATTGTGATCTAGTGATATTGTGGTTGAATCATGCTTGGTTATGCATGTGTTTTAGTTGTACAATTTGGTTCATAAGTTGACATGATTAGAAATGAGATTGGATTGGATGATATGTTAATCATGACATGTATTTGGTTGTCAAATTGTGTGTGAAAATAGGCTTGTATGTGCTTGTAGGAATGACCCAAGTGTGGGTGGCATTTGGGCCTTGCAAATGGCCTATTTTGCATACACGGCCAAGGGACACGGGCGTGTGTCTCTACCGTGTGGCTCAAGCACCACTTCAAAGTGTGCCTGGGTAGGTTACACGGCTGTGGCACACGGGCATGCCTGGCGGCCATGTGACCAAGTCAGTAGCTAGCTTAATTTCACATGTCACATGGCCATGGCACACGGGCGTGTCTAGTGGCCGTGTGGACAAGTCAGTATGAATGCCCTATTTTGGCACGGCCTGGACATATGGGCGTGTCTGGTAGCCGTGTGAGGCACACGGCCTGACCGCACGAGTGTGTGACCTCTGTAGTATTGAAAAATCTTTAAATTTTTGAAAATTTTTGTAACTGTTTAGTTTAGTCCTGACCTCTTTCTAACACGTGTCTAAGGTCTCGTAGACCTCAATAAGGGACTATATGATTATAATTGAATATGTTTAATTGATGATTAACTATGTGTTGAGAAATGGATGTGAGATATTTTGAAATGTTTAGAAATTTTTAGTAACGCCTCTTAACCATAGTTCGACGACGGTTACAGGTTAGAGGTGTTACATTTTATTGGTATCAGAGCTACGATTTAGTCGATTCTCGGACTAATGTAGCGTGGGTAAGTCTAGGTATACATGCCATATATATAATTGCGATAGTGTGATGAATCCTGACAGTTGAAAATGTGTTTTCCTATAGTAAAGGATTGCAATCGAGCAGTTGCTGACGATGTAGAGAGTAACGTGCCTGCTCCCAGTCAAGGGACAGCGCCGACCACATCTAGGCCGAATGAAAATGGTGAGGGAGGAGAGGCTAAGCAAGCCTTCTTCTGAGTGATGAGTGAGTGGTTTTCAGAGTTCGTTTGAACAAATCCGGTTGCTCCACAACCTCCACCCCCACAAGCACCGGTTGTGCCACAAGTTATAGATCCGATCAGATTGAATAAACCTCCTTTGGATAAGATTAGTAAGTAGGGGGCTGAAGAGTTTAAAGCCACAGCTGATGATGATGCTGAGCGAGCTGAGTTTTGGCTTGAGAATACCATTCGAGTATTTGACGAGATTTCGTCGACTCCTAATGAATATATAAAATGTGCGGTTTCTTTGTTGAGAAATACGACTTATAACTGGGGGAAAACATTAATTTCAATGGTTTTGAGAGAGAGAATCACCTAGGATTTCTTTCAAGCTGAATTCCAAAAGAAATATATTAGTCAACGATTCGTAGATAAAAAATGTAAAGAGGTTCTAGAGCTGAAACAAGGTCGTATGTCAGTACTAAGTACGAGTGAAAAGTTGTGAGACTGAGCCAATACGTGAGAGAATGTGTTTCAACCGAAGCTACTATGTGTAAAAGCTTCATTGAAGGGCTGAACGAGGATATAAAGTTGCTGGTTAGGATACTTGACATAAATAAATTTGTTGTGTTAGTTGAAAGAGCTTGTAAAGCCGAGGAGCTCAGTAAAGAAAAGAGGAAAATTGATTCTGAAACTCGTAATGAAAGAAAAAGATCGATGAGTAAGTTTTCTCAACCTTCAACAAAGAGATGTAGAGATGCAAGCAAAGTTTTCTCAACTTTTGACGAAGATATTTAGACATGCAAGCAATCGTTCAAATATTTCGTTTGGACATCCAGGTAGAGATCGTCTGAGACAGAGTGTTGGTTCAAAAGCTCAACCTCCAGTTGAATTAAGTGTTGGCAGTGTTAAAAGCAGCAAGCCTAAGTGTAGACAATGTGGAAGTCGACATGTGGGAGAATACTGGGGCAAGTATAACAATCGAACTTGCTATAAGTGTGGATCACGAAATCACTTTATTCAAGATTGTCCAAAGTTAGTTGAGGAAGAAAATGTTCAGAATGTGAGACCGAGTAATGTGACGTCTAGGGGTAGACAACTCAGAAATACTGGGAATGTAAGTTGAAGTCAAAGAGGGACTACCAATACAGGTGTGATATCGGAGGCGAGAGCACCTGCCCGAGCCTATGCTATACATGCACGAGAGAAAGCGTCATCTCCAGACGTCATTACTGGTACTTTTACTCTATTTGACACTGATGTGATTGCATTGATATATCCAGGATCTACTCATTCTTATGTGTGTGTGAATATAGTATCAAGTAAGACTCTACCTGTTGAGTCTACAGAATTTGTGATTAAAGTATCGAATCCCTTAGGCAAGTGTGTTTTGCTGGATAAAGTGTGCAAGAACTGTCTCTTGATGTTTCGGGATGTTTGTTTTCCGACTAATTTGATGTTGCTACCATTCGATGAATTTGATATTATTCTGGGTATGGATTGGCTTACATTGCATAATGCTATTGTGAATTGTAAAAGAAAAAGTATTGATTTGAGAAGTCAAAATGATGAGATGGTTCGAATTGAATCTAGTGATTTGAAAGGGTTACCAGCTATTGTATCTACGATGAAAGCTTTGAACTATGTGAAAAAGGGTTGTGAAGCTTATTTGGCATATGTGATTGATACAAAAGTGTCAGAAAGGAAAGTTGAATTTGTACCTGTGGTTAATGAGTTTCCAAATGTGCTTCCTAAAGAATTATCGGGATTACCTCCAATCAGAGAAGTTGAGTTCAATATTGAATTAGTGCCGGAAACGACTCCTATTTCAATAGCTCCGTATAGAATGGAACCAATGGAATTGAAAGAGTTAAAGTCTCAGTTGCAAGAGTTGACTGATAGAGGATTTGTACGACCGATTTTCTCGCCTTAGGGTGCTCTTGTGTTGTTCGTGAAAAAGAAAGACGGCACTATGAGGATGTGTATTGATTACAGGCAGTTGAATAAAATGAGGGTAAAGAATAAATATCCGTTACCCCGTATTAATGATTTGTTTGTTCAGTTGAAAGGAGCTCAGTGTTTTCTAAGATAGATTTGAGATCGTGCTACTACCAGCTACGAGTCAAAGAGTCAGATGTGCTGAAGACTGCTTTCAGAATGAGGTACAGACATTAGGAATTCTTATTTATGCCTTTCGGACTAACGAATGCTCCTGCAGTGTTTATGGATTTGATGTCTCGAATATTCATACCTATTTAGACCGTTTTGTTGTGGTGTTCATTGATGATATTTTGATTTATTCCTGTGATGAAATGCATCATGCCGAGCATTTGAGAATTGTACTACAGACTCTGCGTGAGAAGCAATTGTATGCAAAGTTTAGCAAATGTGAGTTTTGGTTGCATGAGGTTGGTTTTCTGGGACATATTGTATCAGCTGCAGGAATACAAGTTGATTCGAGTAAAATCTCCGCTATTCTAGAATGAAAACCTCCCAGAAATATGTCTGAAGTCCGTAGTTTTCTGGGACTAGCGGGATATTATAGACAGTTTGTGAAAGGCTTCTCAATGATTGCGACTTCATTGACGAAGTTACTACAGAAAGGTGTTAAATTCGAGTGGTTTAGGCCGATGATGATTCAGTTTTGGCTGAGTTGAAAGTAAGGCCGATGTTCGTGCATCAGATTTGTGATGCCCAGAAAGTTGATGATGAAATGATAGCAAAATGAGCTTAATGTGATTTGCACTTTGATTCAAAATTTTAAGTTGATAGTGATGATTGTTTGAGATTTAAAGATCGGATTTGTGTTCTGAGGAATTCAGAGTTGATTCAGTTGATTTTGAATGAAGCTCACAATCGCAGTTTGACTATTCACCCTAGAAGTACGAAAATGTATAACGATTTGAAACAGTTTTATTGGTGGCATGGTATGAAAAGAGACATTTCTGACTTTGTGTCGAAGTGTTTAGGTTGTCAGCAAGTTAAAGATGAACATCAAGTTCCATTCAGTTTGTTACAGCCGATCATGATTCCTGAGTGGAAATAGGAGAGAATTACGATGGACTTTGTGTCGGGGTTGCCTTTATCTCCGGGAAAGAAAAATGCAATTTGGGTGATAGTTGATAGATTGACGAAATCAGCTCATTTTGTTTTGGTAAGGACAACTTATTCACTGGATAAATTTGTTGAAGTGTATATTGTTGAGATTGTGAGATTGCACGGGGTGCCACTATCTATTGTATCTGATAGAGATACGAGATTTACCTCGTGATTTTGGAAGAAATTGCAAGAGGCTTTAGGCACAAAATTGCATTTCAACACTGCATTTCATCCGCAAACGGATGGACAATCCGAGCAGATCGTTTAGATTCTCGAGGATATGTTGAGATGTTGTATTCTTGAATTCGAAAATATGTGAGAGAAGCATTTGCCATTGATTGAATTCGCGTATAATAATAGTTTTCAATCTAGTATTAAAATGGCACCATATGAGGCTCTTTATGGTCAAAAATGTCGAACTCCATTGTATTGGACTGAGTTGAGTGAGAACAAGATTCATGGGGTTGATCTTATAAAAGAGACTGAGCAGAAAGTGAAAATGATTCGTGATAGTTTGAAAGCAGCCTCAGATCATTAGAAGTCTTATGCAGATTTGAAACGGAAGGATATCGAATTCGAAGTTAGTGACAAAGTGTCTTTAAAAGTGTCTTAGTGGAAGAAAATACTTCGATTTGGTCAGAAAGGTAAGTTAAGTCCGAGGTTTATCGGACCATATGAGATTGTTGAATGAGTTGGGCCGGTTTCTTATAAATTGATATTGCCACCTAAGTTAGAAAAGATTCATAACGTGTTCCATGTGTCAATGCTTCGACAGTACAGATCTGATTCGTCTCATGTGATTGCTCCTAATGAGGATGAAATTTAGTCAGATTTGTCGTATAGTGAAGAACCGATTCGATTTTTGCACAAGGGACCAAAGAGTTGCGAAACAAAATAATTTCCTTAGTGAAAGTGTTAAGGCACAAACATTGAGTAGAAGAGGCTAAGTGGGATCCTGAAGATGCTATGAGAGAGCAATATCCACAGCTATTCATTGGTAAGATTTTCGGGGACGAAAATCCCTAAGAGGGGGAGAGTTATAACAGCCCGGTTTAGACCTTAGTCAGAATAGTGGTTTTGAGACCACAAAATCGAGGTCAGAAAAATATTTTAATATTATTTTCTGTGTTAACAGTATATGATTGAGCATGTGTTAAAATTCTGTGTGAAAATTTTATCGATTGTGTGTCGAATTATGAGAAAGGACTTAATCACGTAAATTATAAAAGCTATGTGCTGATTGTTAAAGTGCTAATTTGACATGGTTTATTAAAAGATAGGTCCTTATGTTGATATTATACCATTAAATAGTTATTGGAAGATGATAGCATGGCATAAGGTGTTATTAGTAAGATTCATTCAGCGTAAAATTGTAAAATGCCAATTATGTTATAATAAATAAAACAAAAATCAAGAACAAGTGGAGTGTTTATCTTCTTCCACCGTTTGCTAAAACAAAAATAAGGGTTAGAAGCTTTTTCATATTCGGCTAGCAATTGGTTCAATTAAGGTATGATTTTTGATCGGTTTTTGATAATTTCTACGGTTTTGTGATCGCTGCTTTGTGCTCTAGCTAACCCATGCTTTCGTTTTGGAATTTGATGGTGATTTTGTGATATGCCATTGATGAATGGTTGAGCTTTGTTATAGTTGATGATGAAATATGAAAGATATGTGAATGATAAACATATTTTGTCTTGGAATTTTTAGTGAAATTGAGTAATTTGGGTTTAATTGTGGAAATGAGAAATGGAAGGACTAAAATGTGAAATAAATGAAATGTGTGGATTTGTGTGATCATAGTGAATATTCGGTTAAGCATGGGTGATACGAAATTGTGTGTATTTGATGATTTTATGAAATAGGGACTAAAGTGTCAAAATGTGAAAATATGAAGGCTATTTTGTAAAATGCCCTAAATATGTGTGTGAGGACTAAATTGAATGAATTGGTGATTGAATGAGTTGAATTCTAATGTGTATAAACCAAGAGAGGAGAAGTTCAGATCGAGATCGAGGTAAAGACAAAGTGCTCGATTAATCGACCGTTGCAATATTTCGACATCTGAGGTAAGTTCAGATATAATAAGTTGACATGATTAGAAATGAGACTGGATGGGATGATATGTTGATCATTTGACATGTATTTGGTTGTCAAATTGTGTGTGAAAATAGGCTTGTATGTGCTTGTAGGAATGACCCAAGTGTGGGTGGCATTTTAGCCTTGCAAATGGCCTATTTTGCATACACAGCCAAGGGACATGGGCGTGTGTCTTTGCCGTGTGGCTCAAGGGCCACTTCAAAGTGTGCCTGGGCAGGTTATACGGCCGTGGCACACGGGCGTGCCTGGTGGCTGTGTGACCAAGTCAGTAGCTAGCTTAATTTCACACGGCCATGGCACACGGACGTGTTTGGTGGCCGTGTGGATGAGTCAGTATGAATGCCTTGTTTCGGCATGGGCTTGTCTCGTAGCCGTGTGAGGCACACGGCCTGACCGCACGGGCGTGGGACCTCTGCAGTGTTGAAAAATCTTTAAATTTTTGAAAATTTTCGTAAGTGTTCGGTTTAGTCTTGGGCTCTTTCTAACACGTGTTTAAGGTCTCGTAGACCTCAATAAGGGACTATATGATTATAGTTGAATATGTTTGATTGATGATTAACTATGTGTTGAGAAATGGATGTGAGATACTTTGAAATGTTTAGAAATGTTTAGTAATGCCTCTTAGCCCTAGTCCAGCGACTATTACGGGTTAGGGGTGTTACAATGAAACACTTTGTTTCTTCTTTGACCCATCATAGATCTAACAGTGAAATCGCTTGCATCACACATAAACTCAAAATGTAAGTTCCAATCAGGTGTAATAATTATTAGGGCTAAGATTAATTGGCTTTTTAATTCCTCATAAGCTTCTAAACATGCTTTGTTAAAATAAAAAAAATATCTTTTTTTAAAAGCATACACAAAGGTTTAGAAATTTTTGAAAAATCTTTGATAAATCTACGATAAAAACCAGCATAACCTAAGAAACTTCTAACTCCTTTCACACCAACTAGACGTGGTAATCTTTCAATTACATCTACCTTTGCTCTGTCCACTTCAATCCCATTTTTGGAACTTTTATGTCCTAAGACAATTCCCTCATTAACCATAAAATGACATTTCTCCCAATTAAGGACAATATTCGTCTCCTCGCATCTTCTTAGTACCTTAGCAAAATTATTCAAACAAATCTCATAAGTGTTACCAAAAACAGAAATATCATCCATGAAAACCTCAACAAAATTTTCAGCCATATCAGTGAAAATTGCCATCTTACATCGCTGAAATGTGACAAGTGCACTACATAAGCTGAAAGATAGTTGCCTAAAAGAAAATGTATCGTATGGGCAAGTACAAATGGTTTTATGTTGGTCTTTCGGGGCTACAACTACTTAGTTGTATCCCTTATATCTATCTAAAGAGCAATAAAATTTATTACCTGCCAGTCGATCTAACATTTTATCCATAAAAGGCAACAAAAAATGATCCTTACGAGTGGCTTTGTTCAACTTTTTGTAGTTAATACAGATTGTCCAACTTGTGATAGTTCTCATCGGGATTAACTAATTACATTCATTCTCGACAATCGTGATTCCACCTTTCTTTGGTACATATTGTATCAGACTTACCCAAGAACTATCTAAGATAGGGTAGATAATTCCTGCATCTAACCATTTGATCACCTCCTTCAGTACCACTTATTTCATCAAAGCAATCTAACCATTCATTCTACCTCGCTCACCTTCCTCTAAAACAATCGTATGCATACAGAAGGAAAGGCACATACCTCGTATGTCAGCTATAGTCCAACTAATTGCCTTTTTAAATTTTGTTAAAATAGTAATCAGTTGCTCCTCTTAATGTTCTGTCAATTTTGTTGAAACAATCACAGGAAAAGTAGAATAATTACCTAAATTAACATATTTTAAATGGGGCAGAAGTACCTTTAGTTCAAGCTTAGGCAGTTCCTCAAATGACAACTTGGGTTGTGTAAATTCTAGAACTTCCAACTCTAGCAGTTCAAACTACATTGGTTGAACATAACTCCGTGGATTGGCTTCCATCAAAGCCATATCTTTGTTACCTTTTTCAACTTTCAAGGGCTCAGACCCTAAAGTGTTCTCCAACAGGTCTTCTTCAAAATTGCTCTTGCATTTCATAGAAACAAAGGTTTTTAATTCCTCTATTACTGAACATTCCTCCATCAGATCAGGAAATTTCGTGGCCTTCAGAATGTTAAATGTTACCTTATCATCTTGAACTCGCATGGTGAGTTCTCCTTTTTACACATCTATCAACGTTCTTCCCGCAGCTAAGAAAGGTCTCCCAAGGATGATCAGAACTTCCTTATCCCCTTCAAAATCTAACACAATAAAATCAATAAGCAAAATAAACTTATCAACTCTTACCAAAATATCCTCAATCTTTCCCTCGGGATATGCTGACGAACGATCCACAAGTAGAAGTGCCACCACATGTTCCCAACCATTTGAAAATAGATTTAGGCATCAAATTGATGCTTGCTCCAAGGTCGTACAAAGCTTTACCGCAGTAAGATTCTCTGATGTTATAGGGTATTGTAAAGCTTTCAGGGTCGTTCAGTTTCAGAGGTAGCTTGTTTTGTAAGAATGCATTGCATTTCTTCGTCAAAGAAATAGTCTCATACTCACTAAGCCTTTTCTTCTTAGACAGAATATCCTTCATAAACTTCACGTAATTAGGCAGTTGTTCTAAAACCTCTACCAGCAGAATGTTGATGTGTAATTGCTTTAAAACATCCAAGAACTTCTTAAATTGTACCTCTTGGTTTTGCTTACTCTGCTGAAGTCTTTGAGGATATGGAACTCTAGGTTGATACGAACAACATTTTTGAGGAGGTAAATCTACAAAAGGCGTTAACTTCTTAGAATTTACTAGTTTAGGGTTTACCTCATCATGTTTTTCAGCATCTAATTTTTTTGGTGTAGGAGCTTCAGCTGTTGGTTGACTTTCTTCCTTTTTAGTAGGCTTATCTTCAATCACAACCTTCTTGGGTTCCAAAATCTTACCACTTCGTAACGCAACCAATTTGCAATGCTTGTAACAGCCCGATTTAGACCCTAGTCAGAACAATAGTTTCGAGATTGCAAATCCGAGTCAAAAAAATGTTCCATCCTTAAAGTATGTGAATTGACATGTGTGAAATTTCTGTGATTTAATTTAATCATTTGAGTGCCTGATTTGTTGAAAGGACTAAATAGCATAAAAGATAAAAGTGGCATTCTATGTGTTTAATGTGTTGCATTGCTTTGACTTTTAAATATGATGGCCTTAAATGGCAATTATGCCATAATAATTATGAGTGGACATTAATGGCCTTTGTTGACATGTTTTGTAAGTTTAATTTTAATGGACAAAATGGTAAATGGCAAATTAAATGATGAATTAATAAAACCAATGCATGAAAATAATCATATTATGTTCATCTTTTCCGAAATTACAAAAAAAAAAGAAAAGGATAGGGTTCGGTATTCATTGACTAATCAAGGTATGCATGTTGATTCGTTTTTTGATGATTTTTATGTTTTTGTTATTGTTGCTTAGCATTTTATCAAGCCTATGCCTTAATTTTAGAATTTTATGATAATTTTGAGTTATGCCATTGATGATTTTGTGAGTTTAATGATTTTAATTGATGAATTATGAAAGTTTGGTGTGAGATTAATATGTTTTGTATTGAGATTTTTGATGAATTTGAGTATTTTGGGCTAAATTGTAAAAATGATAAAATGAAGGGCTAAAATGTGAAATAAATGAAATATGAGGGCTTATATGAGCTAAAGGAATATTTGGCCAAGCTATGATATAATTAAATTATGTGTATTTTGTGATTTTATGAAATAGGGACTAAAATGTGAAAATGCGAAAATGTGAGGGCTAATTTGTAAAATGCCCTAAATATGTGTATATGGATTGAATTGAATGATTTGGTGAATGAATAAGCTAAATTTGAATGTGTATAGATCAAGAACCAAAAAAAAAAAAAAAAAAAAGAAATAGATTGGGGGAAATCTAAGGTGGTCAAGTAATCGTTTATTTTTATCTGAATCCGTATGAGGTAAGTTGATATACAAATAAATGTGTTTGAATTGAATTATTATTGCTTATATGTGAATAAATTGTGATATATGGCTATTTGAGCTGAATCTGTGAAATCCAGGAAATTTCTGATAATGTGACGACGTCCGAAAAGTCCCGTACGAACCTTAGGAAATAGTTAGGATATGTAACACCTCAAATGTAACACCCCTTATGTAACATCCTGAACTCGGGGCTATTTGTGATTGAATAATTATTTCGTGTGTTTGAAGTGCTATAGTATTAATTATGGGAATATATGGCTTAATTAAAGGCCTTTAGTAGGCTCGGGTTGGTAGAAAATTTCATTTTTGAACTTTAAAGGTAGGGAGCCTTAACCAGTAAGGGTTACAAGAATAAATGGGGACTATTTGACACAAAAATGGGCCTTGGCAAAGTGGCAAAAGTGAGGCCACTTAAGAGCTAGCATGTGACGCCACAAGGGATAAGGGAGAGCTTGGGTTCGAGTCACGAAAATACTCTTTTTGCTCTTTATTTGGACGGCAACAAGGGGGAGAGCCTTCCTCAGTTTAAATTATTTTAAATAATGAGATAATAATAGGATTAAATTAGCTTTTTAAATAGATTAATTAGTGGATTAATCTTTTAGAGTTAGCAGAGGAAAAATAGCCTTGTTTTTAATTCAAAGTAATTTGAATTAATTCAAATAGTTAGTCAGGAGCAAATTAAGGAGTTTGCCGAATTTGAACTCCCTGTTGGCAAGGATGGACGGCAACTTAAGGGGGGGTGCCGAATGCCTATAAAAGCATCAGCTTGTCTCTAGGTTTTGCTTTTTCCCATTTTTGCTACTTGCCGAAATTCTCAACCCCCTTTCTTATTTCTTTTAATTTTCCATTCTCTCAAACCCCCCTTTAGTCGAAATTCTTATCATCTCTTCCTCTCTATTATTTTTCTCTCTTTCATAATAGCCGAATACACCCCTTGAAGTGCCGAAATCCTCTTATTCTTTTGGGCAGCGCTTTGGCCGAATACTAAAGGTGACATAAGTCTCTCCGGGACTCTTCTTCCAATCGGTTTGGGGTAGGTAAGGGTACTAGCCGAATGGCTATTTCTTTTTCTCTCTTATGATTGTTGTTTGGATGGAAGACTAACCCCCTTTGGAATTAACGTCACCTAGGACTCCGGGATCTTAAAACGGTAGATTGGAATCACCATTCTCTGTCAATCAAATTCGGTACGTGAGGGTAAGGTTTATTTTAGTATTCAAAGCCGAAAGCTATTAGTCTTATTTACTAATCAGTGGTAGTTGGCTAAGCAGATTCGGGAAATTGAGTGCTGTGGTTAGTAGCCAAAAGAATAAAGGTAAGGATTCGGGTTCAAGCAATAACCCTAAAAGAATTATTTGGTTTGGCCGAATGGCCCATATCACTAACACTATTATGGCCGAATATAGGGACAAGTAGATCTAAGGTGGCCGACTCTTCTTTTCGGGATTTAAACTATTCAGTGGTGACAGGTGTGTACATACACACTTATAGTTAATTAAATGTGCTAATTCTTTTGCATGTGATAATTGGATCTATGTAGATTCGGATTCAATACCATGAGTGGTATAAGCAAGGATCCGGGTAAGTCCCTGATTGATTTCATGATGCTTTTGGAAAGCATGATATGTTATGATCAATGATAATTCTAATATATGTGATTAAACATATGATGGCATGAATATTGTGATAGGGGTTGATGAGTGGAGGGGGCAGTGATATTGTGTCGACGGACACCAGTGTTTTGGTAACACACTGTGACTACGGTCACCAGAGGTTTGGTACCTCCAGAGGTTTGGCACCTCATAGCGTCTCGTCCCAGTGGCTTAGCACCACGATGGGGTTGGCCCCACGATGATAAAACGGATTGACGCCGGTGATTTGGTATCACACGATGGGTTGGCCCCATCAATCGATTTGTGTCTACGGACACCAGTGTTTTGGTAACACATTGTGACTCTATGTCACCAGTGGTTTGGCACCACCAGTGGTTTGGTACCACACGGGGTAGACAAGGTGTTTGGATGGCTAGGTTGGGTGCATGATTTAGTACCTGATGATTGATTATATGTTGTGTATGAAATTGCTTCAAATCGGGGGAAGGGTTACACACTGAGTCTTAGTGACTCACCTTCTCCTTTACATTTTTCAGGTGACACGTAGATCGCGGATATGGAGCCGGGTGGACTCGAGGTGGCCATGCAGTGGATTTATTTTAAATGAACTTTGATTTTAGTTGTGATATTTTCTTATTTCTGGTTTTTACTTATTTGGATGTAATAAGGCCTCCTGATACTTACTTTGTTATTTTTCATATGTTGGATAGTTTGTTTTAAACTATGTTAATAATGCTAAATTAAAATCACGTGTTTTCCCAAATTAAAATGAAAAATGTTTTATTGTGCCATCGGGAACAATCGGAATTTTACAACAACTTGATCAAATAAATTTCCAAATTAAATCTAGGTATGGTTTTAACAAGACAATCAGATGAAAAGTTTTCGACAAACTTAAATCGGCTTAAAAAGGTTTTCTTCAAAAATATTTTCCCCTGTAACAAACTAGATTCGGCCATATTGTTTGGGCCGGGTTTGGATTGTTACAAAATTGGTATCAGAGCCCAGTTCAAAGCTCGGCTGTGGGGGCCCAAGGCCCAAAAATGTTTTGGTAGGCCTTTTGGATTGTTTTTGGGTTTTAAGCGAAGATGGCCCGAGTCTCCGCAGACCGATCCGCCTGTGTAAGTACATCCGAACTTTTTTGTGAATTATTTTCTATAGAAGGGTAGGAAGCATGGAACGTAGATAGACTTATAGGAACATGAACCCTAGGATTAGACTACTCGAACACACAAAACAAGTCATAAGACTTAAGGAACTAAACCAACCTATGACGTAGTCACTGAGCTAGGGTGTGGTAACTCCTGTACACACATGTCTAGGAGTGGATCCTAAGAGCACAGTATTTAAGCGATCCTCGTGACTCACCTCCTCTTCGCAGTATCCTACACCGTGCGTAGCTTCGGTTCACCCTAACTCGCAGGGGGCTCGGTGGTGTGGCAACCTCATGCGCATGTCTAGAAAGGTTCAGTGGGAGCCTGGTATTTAAGTAGTCCGCGTGACTCACCTCCTCTCCACTCGAATCCTGCCTGGTGCGTAGCTTTGGTTCACCCTGACCAAGAGGGCTCGGTCATAGGCTAAACCTAACAACTAAAACCCGAAAGGGAACTAGCCGCGTCTTTGAAAAACGAATGAAACAACAAAACCCTAATGTTTTCAAAACTATCAAAATTACTCTTTTGAATCTAAGAACAACCATTTTTACAATGTTTTCTCCGAAAAATTTGATTTGTGAAAAATTACAGAAATGCCCTTAGAGGGGTAAAATTACTAAAATGCCCTTGGCCCATAAAATTTCAACTCAATTGTTTTGCCCGAAAATTTCATTATTTTACCAAAATCCAACAACTCTACTTTGATTATCATCAATAAAATATTTTGGTTTTGGAAAAGTGCAAAAACGCCCTCAATTGGCGAAAATTACCGAAATGACCCTGGTCTTTAAAAATCTTTACAAACATCACCACCTGAAAAAGAAAGCTTTCAAAAAGGAACCCTCCGAGTTTTACAACCTAAAATATCCCTGATTTGTTAAAATTACAAAATTGCCCTGATTGATCAAAATTACCAAAATACCCTTGGTTTCCAAAACGATGCCATATCTCTAAATTTTGCAAATTTTTGAAACGCACTCTAGTTTTGGGAAGTTCAAAGTGATGTTTTATTACAATTTTACAACTTCTTTTATTACGAAAATACCCCTATAGGAAAATGACGAAAATACCCCTGGGTTAGAAATGGACAGAAATGTCCGAAGAGCGAATAGGTATGGAAAGTAATAGGGAATGGATGTACGTACCCCCTTGTGTGAACTAGGATAGAAGACTGAAAACTTGTTTGCTCGAAAGAATCCCTAATTAAACTATATCCATAAAAATTTCTTCGCGAATAAGAAAGTAGAATAAATTCTAACGCATAAAATTTTCTTAATCAGATTAAAAGCGCAGTAGATAGAATGAGTTCTAGAGGACGTGGATGCCGTGGACACGGTAGGGGTAGGATGACGGTGTCTGAACCCGTCTGGTCGGGTCAAGGTTCTGAAAACGAAGTACCACCGCCACCACCACCTCCAGCTTTTGGAACTGAGGAGCAGGATCAGACGGGAGGAGAGGCGGTATCGCAAGTGGTGTTGCGAGTTCTCGAGTTAGTGGCTGGGGCTAGTGGAAATTTAGGAGCTCGAAAATTTGTTCCCGAGCGAATTCGGTCTAACGGAGCTGAGGTATTCCAGGGTGTGTCGGGAGTGGCACCTAGTGCAGCAGAGTACTGGCTAGAATCTACAGAGAGGATTATGGACGACCATGACCTATCTAATAAGGAGAAATTGAAAGGGGCAGTGTCGCTTCTGAAGGATGAAGCGTACCGGTGGTGGCTCACGGTTCGGGATGGAGCCACGGTAGATGATCTCACGTGGGATTACTTCAAAACCGCTTTTCAGAAGAAGTATGTAGGCACTAGCTATACTGATGCTCAAAGGAAAACTTTGCTGGGACTAGTGCAAGGAACTAAGTCAATGGCGAAGTATGAGGCGGAGTTTCTAAGGCTGAGTAGGTATGCTAGAGGCATTGTGAATACTGAACATGAGCGCTGTGTCCGCTTTGAGGACGGACTTAGAGATGATTTGAGGTTACTGATTGCCCCACAGCAAGTTCGTGAGTTTTCATCCTAGTGGAAAAGGCTAAGGTGGCCGAAGGGATCAAGGAGTCTGTAAGGCAAGGTTATGATAGGAATAGACAGAAGAGAAACTTTGGGTCGTCTGGGTTTAGTGGTAATATTCAGAAAAAGGCTAGGCGAGTGGCCAAATCAGCAAAGAAGGCCCATAGTCGCTAATCGAGACCGACTCAGTGTAATCGCTGTGGAAAATCCCATTGGGGAGGTTGTTGGACCGGTGAGAGGGGTTGCTTTGAATGTGGGTCTTTGGATCACCGTGTGAGGGACTATCCCCGGAAGCGAGTTCAGAATCAGTCAGAGGGGCAGAACCGTACTCAGGATAGAAATGTGGGACCACAGAGAGGTCGCGATAATGGTAGAGGAGTCAATGGCCCTAATAGAGGTCGCGGGACTCAGGGCAGAGGTGCAGGCAACACAGAGGCTAGGCAGCCTAGCTTACTTTATGCAGCGAGACGTCGCGAGGAAGGAGACGCACCGGATGTCATAACCGGTACGTTTTTAATTTTTGATCTTCCTTATGTTGCTTTAATTGATGTGGGTTCAACGCACTCGTACGTAGCCAGTAGTGTGGTAGAGACTATGAACTTGAACTCTGAGACTGCTTCTAGGGAGATGACTGTAATTAGCCCTTTAGGAAATTCTGTAGTTGTGAACAAGCTTTATAGGGATGTACCCCTAGAACTCCAAGGGGTCGTATTCGTAGCTGATCTGATGGAACTGCCGCTTGGGGAGTTTGATCTGATCCTCGGAATGGACTGGCTAGTTAAGTACCAGGCAAGGTTGGATTGCGCTGCTAAGCGCATGGTTTTTAAGATGGCCGAAGGGGAGGAAGTGATTATGATTGGTAATAGAAGGAATTACCTGTCTAATATGGTGTCTGCCTTAAAGGCTGAGAAGATGGTTAAGAAAGGTTGTGAGGCGTTGTTGGTTCAAATTTGTGCCTTGGAGGCTAAGGAATCAGCGGTGGAGAAGGTTCGAACGGTAGGGGAATTCACTGATGTGTTCCCAGAAGAACTTCCGGGTCTGCCTCCAGATCGGGAAGTTGAATTCGGTATAGACTTGCTACCCGGAACGGCACCAGTGTCTATAGCACCATACCGAATGGCACCAAAGGAGTTGGTGGAGCTAAAGGCTCAAATTCAGGAGCTCCTGGATAGAGGGTTTATCCGACCCAGCATATCTCCGTGGGGAGCACCTGTGCTGTTTGTCAAGAAGAAGGACGGGTCCATGCGGATGTGTATCAACTACCGCCAACTGAACAAGTTAACGATCAAGAACAAGTATCTGTTGCCTCAGATTGACGACTTGTTCGATCAACTGAAGGGTGCCTCGGTGTTCTCGAAGATAGATCTTAGGTCGGGTTACCATCAACTTAAGGTGAAGGAGGGTGATGTCCACAAGACGGCATTCCGAACTCGTTATGGGCACTACGAGTTCCTAGTGATGCCATTTGGGTTGACCAACGCGCCGGCAGCATTCATGGACTTAATGAATAGAGTATTTCAGCAGTACCTGGATCAATTTGTCGTGGTGTTCATAGATGACATATTGGTTTATTCTAAGACGGAGGAGGAGCATGATATGCATTTACGAATAGTCCTGCAAGTATTAAGGGAGAAGCAGTTGTACGCCAAATTCAGTAAGTGCGAATTTTGGCTTAGGGAGGTGGCTTTCTTAGGTCACGTAGTGTCGGCTGAAGGAATCAGAGTAGACCCTCGTAAGGTTGAAGCGGTGTTGGATTGGAAACCGCCTAGGTCGGTGGCTGAAATACGAAGTTTTCTAGGTTTAGCGGGGTACTATCGGAGATTTGTAGGTCGGTGGCTGAAATACCGTTGACTAAGTTACTAAGGAAAGGTGTTCCATTTGTATGGTCGGAGAGGCAGCAAGAAAGTTTTGATAGGTTGAGGAAGATTCTGACAGAAGCTCCGGTGTTGGTACAGCCTGAGGCAGGGAAGTTATTCACAGTTTATTGTGATGCATCCCATACGGGTTTGGGATGTGTGTTGATACAGAAAGGGAAGGTAGTAGCCTATGCATCCCGTCAGTTAAGACCGCATGAGGTTAACTACCCGACGCACGACTTAGAGTTGGCGGCAGTTGTTTTCGCTCTGAAGATATGGAGGCATTACCTGTATAGAGAGAAGTCGATAGTCTACACAGATCACAAGAGTTTGAGGTATCTTCTGACTCAAAAGGATCTAAACCTGAGACAACGTCGATGGATTGAACTATTAAAGGACTACGATTGTTCAATCGAGTACCACCCGGGTAAGGCTAACGTGGTAGCTGACGCGTTGAGCCGGAAGGTCGTGAAAGACTTAAGAGCAATGTTTGCTCGGTTGAGTCTATATGATGATGGAAGTCTTTTGGCAGAGCTTCAGGTTAAGCCCACTTGGATCGAGGAGATTAAGGAAAAGCAGTTAGTAGATGAGGGGTTGAATGCTAAGAGGGTGCAAGTTCAGGATGGTGGTCTGGAAGGGCACAGTCTGTCTAGTGATGGAGTGCTTTGTTTTCAAGGGCGAGCATGTATGCCGAAGGATATGGAGTTGAGGCGAAAAATTCTCTAGGATGCACATAGCAGCCCATACGCTATGCATCCGGGAGGAAGCAAGATGTATGGGGATCTACGGAAACAGTTTTGGTGGCCGGGGTTGAAGCGTGAGGTAACTGAATTTGTAGGAAAGTGTCTGACATGTCAGCAGGTTAAGGCTGAACATCAGTTGCCATCAGGGCTACTTCAACCTGTAACATCCTAGATTAGAGGTTATGCGTTTGTGCATAATTCATGAGTTAGTAGGTTTTGGCGGTGTTGGAAGTGTATTAAGGGTTTTTAGAATTTTAGGATGGAAGAAGAAAGCTTTGGAAAATTATTGGTTTTTAAGTAAAAAGGGGAGCTAGGTAAATGAGGCTTTAAAAGAAACTCCGTGTGAAGCATGACACAAGGAACCATGTGCTAAAATGGCATGTTTTATGAATTATGAATGTGTTATGTGAATTCTAGAAATAAGGAAATGTATGGAAATATATGAAAATGTATGGAAGTGTATGGAAATGTGTGGAAATGTGTGGAAATGTATGGAAATGAAAGGCAATGTAGGGAAATGTAAGAAAATGTAAGGAAATGTAAGGAAATGTATGGAAATGTATGGAAATGTAAGGAAATGTAAGGAAATGTGAGGAAATGTCTTGTCTTGGAAATGTAGGGAAATGTCCTGAAAATGTAAAGGAAGAAAGAGGAAAGTGAACATTTATGGAAACTAGGAAATGTAAGCAAATGATTTAAAAATAGAAAGTGAACATTTCTGGAAACTTGGAAATGTAAGAAAATGGCAAGTAAACAGAGCCGATCGAAAATTTTAGGAAACTTAGAAATGATGCAAAAATGTCAAATTTTAAGGTTCAAAATAGGAATAAAGGCAAGAGGGCCTTAAAAGAAAAAGTTGGAGAAATTTGACACACAAACGGGCTAGGAAAAGTGGCTCAAAGATGGCACTTAGGGCCTATGGAAATGGCGCCATGTGCAAGAGGCATGGGCACAGGTTCGAGTCACAAGGAAGCAAATAAATGAAGTTTTAATTTTGCTCCCAGTGCTATGAGGTGGACGGCACATGAGTTGGAAAAAGAGGGTGTTTTAATTCCATAAATACATGATTAAAAAGAGATAAATAAGGGATTTTTAATTTGGATTATTTGGAAGAGATAATAAGGATTTTTCTCTAGTTTATTTTAAATAAAATAGATGATGAAAGAGGAGTGGTGGCCAAGTAAGAGACTCTCCTAGGCTGATATTTTGGCTATAAAAGGAGGACAGGAGGGCTACTCATCAATTTTTGCTTCCTCCTCATCTCTCTGCCAAAATTTTTAGGGCTCTTTTCTCTTTTCTTTTGTCTAGCCGAATTCTCTAGCCTCATCTTTCTTTTTCTTTTCTTCTTCTTCTTCCTTTTCAAAACCAAATCCAACCTAGCTGAAATTCTCCAAAGCCGAATCTCTGAAGTGGTGTCGGGGATAGATCTGTCGAATTCAACACTTAAGGTAAGAATCTTGTGGTTATTGATTTATTCTCTTCTTTAAGCCGAAAAATAGGGATTAATGTTATTATTACTGTGGCCGAAACTATAAGGAGTATTTCGGGATTTCTAGTGCTATCGACTACAAGGGAGAGATCATCCGGGATTCAAGAATCTAAGTTAAGATATACACATACTTGGTCAAAAGTTATGAAATATATGTGAGATTAAAATTAACATATAATTATAGGGATTTCGACAGACATACAAGGCAAGGAATCCTTTTCAGATTTGGAAATTTTAAGGTAAGTAATACAAATCCTAGTTGTATTTGGAAAAGTAGCCGAATGGTCTTTTAAAGGGATTAACTTATGTAGGATTTGAGATCTAAATCTGTGGTCGATTCTCTTCGGGATTTCAAGGAACCTATTAAGCGAATCATGTGTGTACTCACACTAACTTTCAATATGTTATGGCAATAATTATGTTTTAATATATGAATGTGTATAAGAATGAGAATGTGGCTAAGTACCACAAATGTGGCAAAAAGTACCCAGGTACGTATTCCTACTTTTGATAGGATTATGAATGTGTTATATTCTGAAAAGTGACATGAATGTGAATTTAAGTATGATATGAATGATATGTAATAATTGGGGCATTTGGGATATATGTGAAGGGAGAAAGTGAAGGTGATGACTACGGTCACCAACGAAGGAAGTCTTGACTTTGTCTCACCAACGAATTATGGTGACTACGGTCACATTATTGAATATGGTAACTCGGTTACATTATCTGAATATAGTGTCTAAAGACACAACGTAAGTGGGCGATGAGCACGTCGACTGCAGCGACTGCCTTCGATGGTGTGTAGCGGATGGAGGGTCGACTTAGTAGTCCCCACGGTGTACAGGTTGGTACGGGTGGTGTGTAGCAGATGGACAAATAGGCTTGGGTTTGGGTTGCATCATCCTTAAATTCGTATGAACATGAAATTATAATATGACTTGTATGCCCGATTTGTTGAAAATTAGTCTGTGTACACATTGAGCTCATGGACTCACCCGTTGGGGAATTATTTTTCGGTGATGAGCGATAATGGACCGGGTCGGCAGGAGCTAAAGGTGGCCATGCAACACTTGAAGAATTTATTAGAATTTGGACTCTATTTAAATTTAGTACTTTAAATTTTATTTTTGGGTTTGAATGATGTAATAAGGCCATAAGGCCCAGTTGGATTTTCTTTACTTCTGCTTATTTTCATTTGATTATGATACAACTTATTTTTGATTAAAGTTAAGTAAATTTATTTCTTTTAAAATAATAAACCCTAAAATTATTTTGTCACCTTATTTAAGTTTGATTTTCAAAATTTATTAAATGGGTTCCAAATTAAGCCCAACCCAAAACAATGTTTTCTGAATTTTACAATTTTTCTCTAAGTAACCAAGAATCTGAAAACCGGTTTACTTAAGGAACATACCAGATCCGGTTCAGGCTCGTGGGCCGGGTTTGGGGTGTTTCACAACCAGTAAAGATTCCTCAGTGGAAATGGGAGAGGATCACGATGGATTTTGTCAGTGGGCTACCTCTTACGCCCAGTAAAAAGGACGCCGTTTGGGTGATTGTGGACCGCCTAACTAAGTCCGCTCACTTCATACCGGTGAGAATGGATTACTCACTCCAGAAACTAGCAAAGTTGTATGTGGCTGAGATAGTGAGGTTGCATGGTGTGCCAATATCGATTATCTCGGATAGGGATCCCAGATTCACGTCAAGGTTCTGGAAAGCGATGCATCAAGCTTTGGGTACACAATTGGATTTCAGTACGGCTTTCCATCCACAGTCTGACGGACAATCAGAAAGGGTGATACAGATCTTGGAGGACATGTTAAGAGGATGCATCTTGGATTTCAGTGGTAGTTGGGAAGAGTATCTACCATTGGCGGAATTCACTTATAACAATAGTTATCAAGCGAGTATTCAGATGGCTCAATATGAAGCACTGTATGGACGAAAATGTCGTACTCCGACGTATTGGACGGAGTTGGGTGAACGACAAGTTCTGGGTCCAGAATTGGTAACAGAGACTGAGGATAAAGTCAAAGTGATCCATGCTCGTCTTAAGGAAGCATCAGATAGGCAGAAGTCTTATGTTGATCTTAAGCGTAAAGAAATGGAGTATGCTGTAGGAGATAAAGTTTTTCTGAAGGTGTCGCCTTGGAAAAAGGTGTTGAGATTTGGCCGGAAAGGGAAGCTAAGCCCAAGGTTCATCGGGCCATATACAGTGGTTAAGCGAGTGGGACCGGTAGCTTATCAGCTTGAGTTGCCGGTAGAACTGAATCAGATCCATGATGTCTTTCATGTATCGATGTTGAGACGGTATCGGTCAGATCCATCGTACATTGTGCCAGTAGCAGAGATTGAGGTGAACGAGGATTTATCTTTCAAAGAAGAACCAATTCAGATCCTAGATCGAGATGTCAAGGTTCTACGTAGGAAGTCAGTGCCTTTGGTGAAAGTGCTGTGGCGAAACCATGGTGTGGAAGAAGCTACGTGGGAACCCGAGGATGTGATACGGCAGTAATACCCCCATCTGTTTTAACCAGGTAATTTCGAGGACGAAATTTATTTTAAGGGGGTAGAACTGTAACATCCTGAACTCAGGGCTATTTGTGATTGAATAATTATTTCGTGTGTTTGAAGTGCTATAGTATTAATTATGGGAATATAAGGCTTAATTAAAGGCCTTAAGTAGGCTCGGGTTGGTAGAAAATTTCATTTTTGAACTTTCAAGGTAGGGAGCCCTAACCAGTAAGGGTTACAAGAATAAATGGGGACTATTTGACACAAAAATGGGCCTTGGCAAAGTGGCAAAAGTGAGGCCACTTAAGAGCTAGCATGTGACGCCACAAGGGATAAGGGAGAGCTTGGGTTCGAGTCACGAAAATACTCTTTTTGCTCTTTATTTGGACGGCAACAAGGGGGAGAGCCTTCCTCAGTTTAAATTCTTTTAAATAATGAGATAATAATCGGATTAAATTAGCTTTTTAAATAGATTAATTAGTGGATTAATCTTTTAGAGTTAGCAGAGGAAAAATAGCCTTGTTTTTAATTCAAAGTAATTTGAATTAATTCAAATAGTTAGTCAGGAGCAAATTAAGGAGTTTGCCGAATTTGAACTCCCTGTTGACAAGGATGGACGGCAACTTAAGGGGGGTGCCGAATGCCTATAAAAGCATCAGCTTGTCTCTAGGTTTTGCTTTTTCCCATTTTTGCTACTTGCCAAAATTCTCAACCCCTTTTCTTATTTCTTTTAATTTTCCATTCTCTCAAACCCCCCTTTAGCCGAAATTCTTATCATCTCTTCCTCTCTATTATTTTTCCCTCTTTCATAATAGCCAAATACACCCCTTGAAGTGCCGAAATCCTCTTCTTCTTTTGGGCAGCGCTTTGGCCGAATACTAAAGGTGACATAAGTCTCTCCGGGACTCTTCTTCCAATCGGTTTGGGGTAGGTAAGGGTACTAGCCTAATGGCTATTTCTTTTTCTCTCTTATGATTGTTGTTTGGATGGAAGACTAACCCCCTTTGGAATCAACGTCACCTAGGACTCCGGGATCTTAAAGCGATGATCGGAATCACCATTCTCTCACAATCAAATTCGATGCGTGAGGGTAAGGTTTATTTTAGTATTCAAAGCCGAAGGCTATTAGTCTTATTTACTAATCAGTGGTAGTTGACTAAGCAGATTCGAGAAATTGAGTGCTGTGGTTAGTAGCCGAAAGAATAAAGGTAAGGATTCGGGTTCAAGCAATAACCCTAAAAAAATTATTTGGTTTGGCCGAATGGCCCATATCACTAACACTATTATGGCCGAATATAGGGACAAGTAGATCTAGGGTGGGCGACTCTTCTTTTCGGGATTTAAACTATTCAGTGGTGACAGGTGTGTACATACACACTTATAGTTAATTAAATGTGCTAATTCTTTTGCATGTGATAATTGGATCTATGTAGATTCGGATTCAATACCATGAGTGGTATAAGCAAGGATCCGGGTAAGTCCCTGATTGATTTCATGATGCTTTTGGAAAGCATGATATGTTATGATCAATGATAATTCTGATATATGTGATTAAACATATGATGGCATGAATATTGTGATAGGGGTTGATGAGTGGAGGCGGTGATATTGTGTCGACGGACACCGGTGTTTTGGTAACACACTTTGTGACTACGGTCACCAGAGGTTTGGTACCTCGCAGGTTTGGCACCTCATAGAGTCTCGTCCGGTGGTGGCTTAGCACCACGATGGGGTTGGCCCCACGATGATAAAACGGGATTGACGCCAGTGATTTGGTATCACACGATGGGTTGGCCCCATCAATCGATTTGTGTCTACGGACACCAGTGTTTTGGTAACACATTGTGACTATATGTCACCAGTGGTTTGGCACCACCAGTGGTGGTTTGGTACCACACGGGTAGACAAGGTGTTTGGATGGCTAGGTTGGGTGCATGATTTAGTACACGATGATTGATTATATGTTGTGTATGAAATTGCTTGGATCGGGGAAGGGTTACACATCGAGTCTTGGTGACTCACCTTCTCCTTTACATTTTTCAGGTGACACGTAGATCGCGGATGTGGGCCGGTGGACTCGAGGTGGCCATGCAAAGGGATTTATTTTAAATGAACTTTAATTTTAGTTGTGATATTTTCTTCTTTCCGGTTTTTACTTATTTGGATGTAATAAGACCTCCTGATACTTACTTTGTTATTTTTCATATGTTGGATAGTTTGTTTTAAACTATGTTAATAATGCTAAATTAAAATCACGTGTTTTCCCAAATTAAAATGAAAAATGTTTTATCGTGCCATCGGGCACAATCGGAATTTTACAACAACTTGATCAAATGAATTTCCAAATTAAATCTAAGTATGGTTTTAACAAGACAATCAGATGAAAAGTTTTCGACAAACTTAAATCGGCTTAAAAAGGTTTTCTTCAAAAATATTTTCCCCTGTAACAAACTAGATTCGGCCATACTGTTTGGGCCGGGTTTGGGTTGTTACACCTTACCCGTATTCAACTCTGGAACCGGGTACGAGGCGTTACCTGACCCAACTTGCTTGAGCATTCAACTTTGGGCTATAAAATTCAATCCAATTTTAAACTTTTTCATTTACAAATGTAAAGTCCCTATCATGGGAACACGAGACCCTTTGCATATACCCAAGATGCTTTAGGACCAAACCAAAACTTTTAAACATTTAAAAATTTTTGGCATAAAACCTGGGCCACACGCCCGTATGTAGAGTGGGACACGACCGTGTGACATATCACACACCCGTATTCCAGGCCCGTGTAGAATTATTTTCTTTTCGAACCTACAGGGGTTTTCACACGGCTGCCCCTGTGCTTCACACGACATAGACACATCGGTGTCCTCACTCGTGTGTAAAAACTTGAGTATTCTGTTTGTGACGTCAGCAACCAATTATGGGCACAAGGCGCGTGTGCCTAGCCCGTGGTTGACACTGACTTGCCACATCAACATGTAGGGGACTACTCGATAGTGTGAATGCATAAACTCTTTTAGGCCAACAAATTTGGCTACTTTAACTACGACTTAATTAAACCAAAATAAGATCCCTATACATGCCATATCTCAAGAAGACTTGAAACCTTACACCTGAGGGACTACTTGATAGTGTGAAAGCATCTCCGACGGTTTCCAACTCGAGCTGGGTTAAGTTAACCTATAAGAGATAGGAAAGGAAGAGGAGTAAGCAATAATGCTTAGTAAGTTCATATGCAAATGAAAAGCAACTATTGACATTTATTTATTACACTCAACCACAAGGTAATATAATGAGATTATCACTTAAGCTTATGAATACCCATTCAATCATTCATAAGGCTTACTCATTCTAAACTTTCACCTATTACAAACTCATATCATAAAACATTGTTCATCTTTATTTGCATTTATACCCTGCATTTATCACCACAAAGCCATATGCAAATTTAGTTTCGTCAAGTTTCTCTATATCACCCCGGAATAATAATAAATACTCGGTGGTTTAGCACACAACCCACTATTCAATAATTAGTAAGGTAGTACCGTACATAGCCCACCATAATACTGAACACGATGGTATCGCACACAGTCCACCATTAATTACACATTCACAGATATTTATCCATACACATTTTCCTATTTCGAATGCTCATCCGAGAATATCCTCACACTCTATCATTCTTAAATAGATTTCTACAATAATCATTCACATTCACGCAATGCATTAATAAATATAACATTTGCAATCAGGATGCATCATTTACACATAAATCACTATGATTTCCTCATATATCGAATTTACCTCAAATGAGTTCTGGGCACATACTTGTACCTCTCGTGATATAACCACACACTTTCTCATTTTCAACATATCTGTTGAATCAGTCAAAATGCTAAAGAATACTCTTGAGTCTCATACATAAAGTATCATATCAACATCACACCCCCGATAGGGTCTTACATGAATATCATATCGATGCCATGTCCTTGACATCGTCTTATACGAAATCTCACACCGAGACCATATTCCAAATATGGTCTTACATGGGACCTTAATCATCATAGTATCATGATATTTGCATTCCCTCTATTCTTAGATTCAATTGAAGGTTTTCATTTCTTGACATCTAGTCAAAACGTATTTAATATATTTATAGAGTCAATATACAATTCATACAACATCAAAATATTAAATACATCACTTATAGTTGCATTATTAGCACACGAACTTACCTCGATACCGAAAAGGGTAGAAAGGGACCTATTTGTCCATATTTCTCTTTTCTCCAGTTCTAGGTCCAAATCTCATTTTCTTTGATCTAGAACAATAAAACTTACACATTTAATCACTTTATAAATCATAATACTTCATAATCTATACTTAGGCAAAAATGACTATTTGCCCTTACACTTTGGCAAAATTACAATTTTGCCCGTAGGCTCGTAAATCATTTTTCAACACATTTTCTTAGTAAACAAGCCTAGCTGAACATTTATTCCTTTTACAACTACTCATAAATCCAACTATTTCATGCATTTATTACTAAATTACAACACTTACAACTTAGTCCATTTAGGTGTTTTTCATGACAACACCTTTCACAAAGGTTGTTTCTCATCTCCCTAACATTCATTTTCTTCCACAAAAATTCAGCAAGCAATAAAAAATCTCTCATGGAAAGTCCTTATAATTTCAACCATATTGCAAATTAGTCCTCTCATTAGCTAGCTTAAGCTTTGGGGCCTCCAAAAGTATAAAAATCATCAAGGAAGACCTCTAAAATCACTTACTTGTAAGGAGATAGCTTGGCTGAAAGTTTAAGCTCCAAAATCTCTATTTTCTCTTTAATTTTCGGTGGAATAAGAAAGATGTAACAACCCGGTTTAGACCTTAGTTAGAACAGTGGTTTCAGGACCACAAATCTAAGTCTGTATAATATTCTAATATTATTTTTTGTGCTATTGATATGTGACTAAGCATGTGGTAAATTTCCATAAGCTAATTTGTTTATTCATGTGTTTAATTGGAGCAAAGGATTGAATTGTATTAAATGTGAAAGTTGTAGGCTATTTGTTAAAGTACCAATGTGATGTGGCTTTGTAAAGATGGAGACCTTATATGGCAATTAAGCCATAATTGAGATAGTGGATGGTAGAATGTCATAATAATTTTAGTATTATTTTGTCTTATATGTATAATGGATGGGCAATTTAGTAATTAAATTATTAGCATTAAGTTAATGAAACAAAAAGATGAAATGTTCATCTTTTATTGCAAATTAAGGTATGATTTTAATTTGGATTTTGATGATTTTTATGTTTTTGAGATTGTTGCTTAGTCTACTATCAAGCCCATGTCTCAATTTTGTGTATTGATAATGTTTGTGAGATATGTCATTGATGATATGTTGAGCTTTGTGATGAGTTTAGTTGTTCAATGAAAGATTTGAGCTAGATGAACATATTTTGTTCTTGAATTTTTTATGAATTTAGCTAATTAGGGCTATATTGAGAAAATAATAATTTTCGGGACTATAATATGAAATAAATGAAATGTATGAGCTTGTATTAGCGTGGGGAGAATTCGGCTAAGCTTGAACAAGTGAAATTATGTGAATTTTATGATTTGGTGAAATAGGGACTAAAGTGTCGAAATGTAAAAATGTGAGGGCTATTTTGTAAAATGCCCTAAGTATTTGTGTTTGGACTAAAATGAATGATTTAGTGATTGAATTTAATTTGAATGTGTATAGACCAAGAAAGAAGAAGTTCGGATCGAGATCGAGGCAAAGATAAAGTGCTCAATTAATCGACCATTTCGATAGTTCGACGTCCGAGGTAAGTTCGGATATAATACATGCTACTAAGATATGGTTTAGCATTACGAAATGAATGTGTATATATGTATGAAATCGAAATGCTATGTGCAAGATTTAGTTGATGGCACTAAGTGTGCGAAATTGATATTGAAATAGAAACGAATAGCATTGTGTGTGAGATGTTATGAAAGCTTCAGCTTATTGATGTGGCACTGTGTGTGTGATACCAAGATAAGTAGGTTGAAAGATTAGGCACTGAGTGTGCGATAACTAATATATTTCGACCATGTATATGGCACTGAGTGTGTGATTAAATTGAAAGAATATTAGAGGATGATCGACTTGTAATATCGAGCATTGAGTAGCTTGGAAATTGAATAACTATGTGTTAGCTAAGGTATGTATTGAACCTTTGTGGTTGATGAGTTTATATGTAAAGCTATGAATGGATGAATGAATAATTTTAGCTATGGATGATATGGTATGAATAGGAGAGAATCGATCTATGTGATGGTTGGTTCAGTTTAATGTTTTATGTTACGAACATACTAAGCTTTATAAAGCTTACTGTGTGATTTGTTTCTCTGCTTTGCAGTGTCAGTAAAGCTAGCTCGGATTCGGGAATCGTCAACATCTCAATCACACTATCGGCATTCTATTTTGGTACTTTTGGAAAGATGTACATAGTTGAAATATGGCATGTATAGGCTAGTTATTTGAATCATATTTGAGTTGTGTAAATAGCAATGTGATATGGCTAGCTAAATGTTGGTAATGTGTATGAGTGAATATGGTGTTTGGTGCATATTTTGATATGGCATGATGGTAATGAATTAGCATATGAATGGTGAGTTCAATGATGAATCAATGCCTTAGTGATTTAGTGAAGTTATGGATGATTTATACCTAAATTTACATGTAATTTGGTTGTATAAATTGGCATGCTTAGAAATGAGATTATATGTGATGATATTATGATTATTGGGCAAGAAATTGGTTGCAAAATTGTGTGTATAAAGATGCTCAAATGTACTTGTAGGATTGACCCATATGGGTGGCATTTTGGCCTTGCAAATGGCCTATTTGTACCACACAGTTGTGGCACACCGGCGTGCCTACTGACCGTGGGCGTAAGTCAGTATATGGCCTAAGAGCACAAGGTCACAGCACATGGACGTGCCTGGTAGCCGTGTGGTTTTTGACAGGGGCGCCCCGGCTGGTCGCTGTCAATCAGAGTTTTAAAATTTATAAAGAGAATGATCAAACCTGGAAACTAACTCTGACAATGATTAAAGGCAAGTGTACCAATCGAACAGTAGTATAGTTTAGGCAAGACCAGATTGTCGAACCCAAAGGAACTAAAAGTACTAATACTAACTTTCTTTTTATTATTTAGCCTAAAATAAATGAAGTTATTTAATCTAACATTAACGAATAACTAAGCTAAAGAAACAAACACAAAAAGAACGAATTAGGAAAATAACTTTAGGAAAAACTCAGTTGATTAAGATGATACCCACAGGAAGAATCCACCTAGATTTTACTTATTATTAAACCCTGAACCATATGATTTCTTTACTTAGTTTGATCCGTAAGACTCCCTAACGTATATTAAACCCTCTCTCGAGGCGAATAACATCTAACTCTAGGTTAATTAGTGGAACTCTCGTTCTCTTATAATAACCCCCTAGAATAGCAGTAAATCGATCTATCGACTCCCATATTAGGTTTCACCCTAATTCGGCAAAATCTCGTCACCCTATCTCTAGGCGTGCGATCAACTCCGCTTAATTATGCTAGATCTACTATTAGGCAGGGTCTATTCCTTCTCCACCTAAGTACATCAAATTTAGATTAAGCTCAAATAATTAAGAACAAACTAAGTATTTATCATATAATTCAATAATTAATAACAAGATCCATCATAGGTTTCATCCCCTTCAGGTTCTGAAGGGTTTAGTTCATATCAAATAAAGAAAACATCTCAAGAGAAAACATAAAACAAATCATAAGAAATCCCTAAAACTCCCTGAAGGAATTGAAGGAGAGATCCGCCGTCTTGAGTAGAATCCCAGCTTATTGAGATGGATCAACTG
Source organism: Gossypium bickii (assembly GCA_025503065.1). NCBI lineage: Eukaryota > Viridiplantae > Streptophyta > Magnoliopsida > Malvales > Malvaceae > Gossypium > Gossypium bickii. The sequence continues at coordinate 64,617,495 of CP106711.1, read as the reverse complement.
GCTATCATCGAGTGATACCCACAACTCTGACCTTTTCGGCTTGGCTCCTTGGCCTATCTAACCGTCCACTTTTCTGGTAGCGCTTAGGGGGTTTATATAGGCTTTCGAAATACGTTTCTTTCTCCCTAAGTATCCAAATCCGAGTGAAATTGCTCTTTCCTGCGACAAGGACATGGCCATGGCACACGCCCGTGTGGATCGTGGCCAGGCCATGCTCGGACTTCTTTAATGAGGCACGACCGTGTAAATCAGGAGAAGGCCGTGTTCTAGATGCTTGATGAGGCACGACCATGTGAGCTTTGGGCCAGGCCATGTCAATTTTGTGATATGGCCCATTTACTCGGTTTTTGGCCCGTTTCTCATTCTTTTTATACTCGGGTGCTTTCCTGAGTATAAGACATGAAAAGAAAGGATTAAGAGCACCTTTTTATATGAAACAGAGGATAAATAATCCAAAAGCATACTAAATGTGGGATTCAAATATGTTATAATTACGGTTTATCAAAAACCCCCACACTTAAGCTTTTGCTTCTCCTCAAGCAAAATTCTCAACTTACAATTAAAACGAACTTTCCATGATCCATAAGTCATATCAATAATGTTTTATCATAATTCAGAGATAATTTGTACATGGATAATTCAACTCAAAGCATTCTAAAAATTCAATCAAGATAAGTTATACATTTGTATCACAAAAACATAGGTATCTTCCCTTATCTGAATAATTATTCTTTAATTCGGAATCGACTAGGACTCTCATCCTCACAAAAGATTCACTCAAATCACTCAAAAAGTGTTTAAGGTTCAAAGTTAAGAGATCACTCATAAGTCAAACCTAAAAAGTTAATCCCATAAGCTTGCCTGAAAATCAAATCTCCACCACTGTAAAATGAGATGATAAACAGATCAAAAGGTCTTTGTCAGGGTTGTAACGGGGCTAGGGTTAAAGATGTGGATAAAGTCTGAATTAAAAGGCTAGAATCGAGAATAAATTGATAAGTACCTATCTAGAATAACTGTAAAAGTAATAATCCTAATAGTACAAGCTTTTTCTTCTTTTGATGATTAGACATTAGCTGTATAGGCTCGTTTTTCATAACACTGATATTGAATATACTTTGAAAATAGTTTTTTTAAGAACAAACTAAGTATTACAATAATAATGAATGAATCTATTAATAAAGAACATAGCTAGGCAATAGATTAAATCAAATCTCGATATAAGGATAGTCAAAAAGAATGGTGATAACAAAAACAAAGGGGTTTTTGGTTAATATTAGTGGGTGAGTCAATAAAAAGGGTTGTTAGGCTCAACGGGGTTCACTAGGGGTTAATTATGAATGTTAGCTTTTTAGTAGAGTAAGTGGGTTAGAACCTAAGTGCCTTTATCATCTCGGTATATCAAATCATAGCTGTGGTCTTGACATGTATAATCAAGGCAAGTTCTAGAATAACAGTTCATAGTTGACACACTCATAAACAATAAAGTGAGCATCAAAAAGAATAGATGCTCTGTAAGGATCAAAATCTCACAAAAATTATGGGTGTTTTTAATATCATCCTTGTAAATTTCAAACTTTAAGATATCATTCAAATTTATGTTAACAACCTAGCAAAAATTTTAATTTTGAAAAATAGACTTATCATGCTTGATTCTTTAGTATTCTTCAATTTTAATTATCAATGCATAATTATCAATGACTTACTCAAAAACACATCAATAAAAATCATAAATCATCAGAAATTTCATCCTAATTAGTAATATGAGGAAAGTACTTTCAAACAAGACTAAATTCAGGGTTTTGAGAATAATGAAACAAGTTAGGCACTTTCTCCTCAAGGATTTGAGAATAATGCAGAATGCTAGGCATTTTTCTCAAAATAGCTATTCACCCCCCACACTTAAGATGTACATTGCCCTCAATGTACAAAGATAGATAATAACATTTTAAGGGATAAATCAAAAGAGAAGGGGGAAGAATACTCCCTGATTTTTGGATAGATTCCTTGGAGGATGGTAGAGGTCGTGGTGGTTATGGTGGAGGGGTCGATCTGGATGACTAACCTGTGCTAGATGAAGAAATTGGGAAGCTTGTGAAGGATTAGCCAAGGGTTATTAAGACATAATTAAAATAAAATAGATATATCACTAAAGAAAAGCAAGCTAAATTGAAGAAAAACAAAAATAGAGCTAGAATTAAAACCAAAGATAAATAGACCGTAGTGTCCTTATTGTTGGTTGTAATTTCTAAGGCTGAGGGTATCGAGGTGGTCATGTTACTGGAGGTGGCGGAAGTCGCATGATTCCCAAGCAGCCTTTAGAACCTAAAACCAAGAAACTAAAATAAATTAATCTAATTTAAGGAAAAAATAGTCAAAGGGAAGGAAATTGAAGCAAAAAAGAAGAGAAAAATAGAAACTATATGGTCTCAAAGACCCTTGGCTTGTTGTTTAGCTGAAGCTGCGGCCATGAACTCATGTAAGTTAGTTTCCTTTGACGAGGTTGGCCTTTTACGCTTCTTCGGCATAGTTTTGGTGTGGCTCAAGGGTTTTAGAGAATTGTTATGAAGGGGAAAGTCTGAGAAGAAGAAATAACAAAAGAGGTGGAGAGTAGAAGAATGGGGAGGAGGGAGGTTGGTGGTTGATAATTCGTAAAAGTAGCATATTTTAATCCCACATTTAGCTTACTTTTGGATGGTTTATCCCTTGATTCATATAAAAAGGTGCTTTTAATCCTTTCTTTTCATGTCTTGTACCCAGGAAAGCACTCGAGGATAAAAAGAATGAGAAACGGGTCCAAAACGGAGTAAATTGGGCCAGGCAAGAAATCGACATGGCTTGGCCCAAAGATTACACAGTTATGCCATGCCAGTCATCTAGAACACGACCTTCTCCCGATTCACAAGGCCGTGTCTCATTAAAGAATTCGAGCACGGCCTGACCACGATCTACACGGGCGTGTGCCATGGTCGTGTCCTTGTCACTGGAAAGAGCAATTTCACTCGGATTTGGATACTTGGGGAGAAAGAAATGTATTTCAAGAGCCTATATAAACCCCCTAAGTATCAGTTGAAAGGGGGGCGGTTAGCTAGGCCAAGGAGCCAAGCCGAAAAGGTCAGAGTTGTGGGAATCACTCGAAGGAAGCCAGTTGATCCATCTCAAGAAGCCGGAATTCTACTCAAGACGGCGGATCTCTCCTTCAATTCCTTCAGGGAGTCCTAGGGATTTCTTATGTTTTGTTTTATCTTTTTTCTTGAGATGTTTTCTTATTTTGTTATGAAGTAAACCCTTCAGATACCTGAAGGGGATAAAACCTATTATGCATCTTTTATTGTTTTCTGAATTATATGATAAATACTTAGTTTGTTCTTAATTATGCATGCTTAATCTAAATTTGATGTGTTTAGGTGGAGGAGGAATAGACCCTGCCTAAGAGTAGATCTAGCATAATTAAGCGGAGTTGATCGCACGCTTAGAGATAGGGTGACGAGATTTTATCGGATTAGGGTGAAACCTAATATGGGAGTCCATAGATTGATTTACTGCTATTCTAGGGGTTATTATAAGAGAACGAGAGTTCCACTAATTAACCTAGGGTTAGACGTTATTCGCCTCGAGAGAGGGTTTAATATACGTTAGGGAGTCTTATGGATCAAACTAAGTAAATAAATTATATGGTTCAGGGTTTAATAATAAGTGAAATCTAGGTGGATTCTTCCTGAGGGTATTGTCTTAATCAACTGAGTTTTTCCTAAAGTTATTTTCCCAATTCGTTCTTTTTGTCTTTGTGTCTTTAGCTTAGTTATTCGTTAATTTTAGATTAAACAACTTCATTTATTTCAGGCTAAATAATAAAAAGAAAGTTAGTATTAGTACTTTTAGTTCCTTTGGGTTCGACAATCTGGTCTTGCCTAAGCTATACTACTGTTTGATAGGTACACTTGCCTTTAATCGTTGTCAGAGTTAGTTTCCAGGTTCGATCAACATTTTATAAATTTTAAAACTCGACAAACAACGATCAAGTTTTTGGCGCCGTTGCCGGAGAACTAAAATATTAAGAAAGCTCTATTTTTATTACTTTAGCCATTATTTTTATTTTTCGCAATTTACTTTTATTTTTATATTTTAGGTTAAATTTTATTTTTTACTAAACTTTCTTTCTTTCTTTTCCTAGTAGGTACCTCTAGTTTATGACTAGAAGGAACCCGAGAGGACCACTAGTATACGACAGTTAAATTGAAGCGACCATTCGTAGGACTCGCAGAGAAATTAGGTGAGCACTAGACTATACAGAAGAAAATCAAGAAGTCAGAACCAATCCTACTGAAGGGTTGGACGAAAATAATCCACAACCCCATGATGTAGGGGAACGCAATGCTCCACCTACAATCTTTAATTACGCTAAACCACATTTAACATGAGCAGAATCGAGTATTGTTAGGCCTGCTATAGCTGATAATAATTTTGAATTAAGGCCTAACACAATACAAATGATTCAACAGTTTGTTCAATTTGATGGTTTGCAGGACGAAGACCCAAATACTCATATAGGTGATTTCTTAGAGTTCTGTGATACTTTCAAAATAAATGGCGTTTCTGATGATGCCATACGTCTTTTGTTATTTCCATTTTCATTAAGGAAATAAGCCAAACAGTGGTTAAACTCGTTACCAAGAGGGTCAATCACTACATGGGAACAAATGACCGAAAGATTTTTATTAAAATATTTCCCATCGGTCAAGACGGCCAAATTACGGAATGATATCTCTTCTTTTGTGCAGATGGATTTAGAGACATTATACGACGCATGGGAGAGATACAAAGATCTTTTGAGAAGGTGTCCACATCATGGTTTACCCTTGTGGTTACAAGTCCAAACATTCTATAAAGGTGTAAAACAAAAAAACTCCTGAAGCAGCTTATGAGTTCATTGAAGAGATGTCATTGAATAATTATCAGTGGGAAGTTACAAGAACGAAAGCGACAAAATCAGCCGGAAGTTTCAACATAGACACAGTGACCATGTGTAACATCCTGAATTGGGGGGCTTTGCATTTGATGTGTTTCTGTGTGCATGCTATGATTAATGTGTTAGTTTAGGGTGTTTAGGGGTCCAGGAAAGGTTCGGGGTTAAGTTGAAGCCTTGGCCAAAATTCTCTGTTTGGGCACTTTAGTGGAGAGCTAGCTGAGATAGGACTTAAGGGATATTACTTGTGTTTGAAGACACAAGGAAGTTAGTGGGAAAGAGGCAAGGAGGCGCCTCTTAAGGTTCAGGTAGGTGACACCACAAGGGAACAGAGAGGGAGCAGGTCGCATGGTGCTCATATTGGGAATTCTTTTTGGCTTCAAGGGGAGCAGAGGTAGAGTTCGGCTAGGATACTTCAAGAGGGGAGAGTTGATTGAGTCAAATAATTCAAATATGTGGCTGAGAGAAGAAAGAGGAGTTGGAATCATTCAAACTATTTCGAATGAGTGATCAGGAGTGAATTAAGGAGAGAAGTAAGGGATTAGCATGTGGTGAAGGTAGTGGCCGAATTTTGAATGCTTGGGGGAAGTGTATGAATCGGTTTTAGCTTGTTCAGGGTGTGCCGAATTGCAATTATGGTCATAGGCATTTTAGTTCTCAAAGGTGCATTTTTGGTTTTGGTTTGTAGGTGCTGAATTTTTGGAGGTGTCTAGTAGCCAAGTTTGAGAGCTCTTTTCCCTTTTGGTATTTGGTGTTTTTTTTTTTTTTACAACTTTTGAACCTTTTCTTTGTTTAGCCGAAACTCCTATCACCCTCTCTACTTCTCATTTCTTTCTTCTCATTCGCATCACTTAAAGCCGAAAACCTCATTTTTCTTTTCTTCTTCTTGACCGAATCCTCCATTACTCCCATTCATCTCTTTGATTTCATCTTGCTTCAGCCAAATCTCTTAAGCCTCTCTTCTTGTCCTTCATTTGCCGAAACATATCCCTCACCTTCTCACAGGTTTTTTTTTCAATGCCGAAGCATCCATTGTTCTTGTTCCTTCTATATTTCTTCTTGGCTGAATCTTCCTTGGGTGCTCATCTTCTTCTTTCGTTCTTTATTTAGTGGATTGCCGTCACTCTGTTCCACAACTTTGTCAATCGGATTCTCTTTGCTCGTGGTAAGTATTCCCTTTTCGTTTCAATTCTCTTTTTTTTCCTTTTTGATGCCGAAGGCATTAATCTTGTCTTATGATTCTTGACCGATTGAAGGAGGGGCTTTGTCTTCGCGTTCTATCGGCATCTGATCTGTGATTGAAGGGTGTTAAGGGACATTCAGTTTTAGTCGACTTAGGCATTCAATCAATGCCTTAATCCAAGTCTTTTAATCTTCGGGATTTGTCGATCTAGGTAAGGGATCTTTGCGTTTTGAGCATTTATTCTTATTTGTTCTCTGTTTAATACTTTAATCCGGTCTATTGACCAAGATCTTTTTCATGGACTCAAACGCTAGCCAAGCAAAGGAAGGGGTTGGACCCATAGCCCCAGCCCTAAAGTTCAAGAAGCGCGCGGTGTCTGCTGTTGGGGATTGGCCACCGAGTTATGGGCCAGCTTCTAAGCAAAATAGTAGACAAATAGCAGTAGTTCCGGTTAACGATAGTGTCGACATAGAAAGTGTCGTATTTCGTATTATCATGTGTGTAAAACCCTTTCAACTTCTCCTCAGGGGTCAAGTCGAGCTCATCCATAACGCGCTCCGTTGCTTCCAACGATGCTCTCACCATGACTGGTGCTACTCGAACACTCCACGAAACATCTCGGCTCCATTAGCTCGGAGCCGTTCAGGCACGGACTTACGGGTTCCTGAATTTCCTCCTGCCCCAGCCACCAATTCCAAAACTCGCGGCCACACCTGCGACACGGCAGATCTTCCGTCACGAGCCTCGCTGCTCAACATTAACAAATGGGGTGATGGTGGCGGTGGTATCTCATTGTCAGAACCCTGACCCGATCTAACAGGTTCTGACCTAGTCATTCTTCCTCTACCTCTTCCACGTCGACCACGTCCTCTGGAGCTCATTTCTAGCGTCGAGATCTGATTTGAAAGTTTTATGAATTTGTCTTTATTCCACTGATTACCCGCGAAGAAGTTTTATGGAAAGAATTTTAGGAGTGGTTCTTTCGTATTCATACATGCACACAGTCTTTACATTCATACATCCATCAATCAATTATGAACTTTCGTTCATTCAGAGAAATGCTGTAGGTTTCATTGTTGTTGTTTTTCCACTACCTAGGGGTATTTTCATAATTTTGTCCTACAGGGGTATTTTCGTAATTTGTCAAAATAAGGTTCCTTGGTGATTTTGTCAATAAGGGTATTTTGGTAATTTTGAAATCCCAGGGCCTTTCGATAATTTTGAAATTCCAGGGGTATTTCGGTAATTTTTTTTTACAAACCTGGGTAAATTTGTAAAGTTTAGTAATTTAGGGGTATTTCAAAATTTGCAAAACTTTGAGGGTTCTTTTTTGAGCATTTGTTTTTCAACTCGGTGATGTCGCAAAAAAATTTTAAAAATCAGGGTCATTTTGGTAATTTTGTAAGTTAGGGGCAATTTTGTAATTTTTCAAAATCAAGGTATTTTTGATATTTTGCAAATTAGAGTATTTGAACATTTTATAAAGTAATGAAATCTTGATAAGAACTGTGGGTATTTTGGGAATTTCATAAACCAAAGGCATTTTTGTAATTTTACCACTAGGGGTATTTTAGTAATTTTGCAATTCAAAAATATTTTGGGAAAAATTTTCCAAACTAAATTCTGCTATACTTTAAAAGGGTAATATGGTGATTTTTAAAACTAGGGTTTTCATAAAAACACGGCTAGTCCCTTTCGGGTTTTAGTTATTGTGTTTAGCCTATGATCGAGTCCTCTTGGTTAAGGTGAACCGAAGCTACGCACCCGGCAGGATTCGAATGGAGAGGAGGTGAGTCACACGGACTGCTTAAATACCAAGCTCCCATCGAAACCATTCCTAGACATGCGCACAGAGGTTGCCACACCACTGAGCCCTCTCGAGTTAGGGTGAACCGAAGCTACGCACTGCAGGGATTCTGCGAAGAGGAGGTGAGTCACTAGGGTCGCTTAAATACCGTGCTCTTCCGATCCAATCCTGACATGCGCATGACAGGTTACCACACCCTTAGCTCAGTGACTTAGCCATAGGGTTGTTTAGTGCATCAAGTCTTATGTATTTGTGTTTGAGTAGACTAATCCTAGGGTTCAAATTCCTATCACAATATTCTACGTTCCATTCCTCTTCTAGCCCTATATAAATCACATAATCACACATAGAGTTAGGGGTACTTACCTGGTGGACTGCGGGTCGGAGACTTAGGTGCCATGCCAGAAACCTGCTTAATTTCAAAGAAAATCATTTTGGCTCGCTTTGAAAACGTTTTGGGCCTTAGCCTACAGGCCGAGAGTTTAAAACTAGGCTCTGATACCAAACTGAAACACCCCACACCCAGCCCACGAGCCTGAACCGGATCTGGTATGTTCCTTAAGAAAATCGGCTTCAAATTCTTTTGTTACTTAGAAAATTTTTGTGGATTTTTAGAAAGATATTGGTTTTGGGTTGGGCTTAGGTTGGAAACCCATTTATTTAATTTAGAAAACATTTAATTTTGGTGACAAAATAATTTAGGGTTTATTTCTAAAATAAATTTAATTAAACTTAGTCAAAAATAATTCATAACGTAACAACTGAAAATAAAAGCAGGGAAATAACACCATCCAACTTGGGCCTTATGGCCTTATTACATCATTCAAACTCAAAGGTAAAATTGAAAATACTAAAATTGAGTAAAGTCCAAATTCTAATAAATTCTTCAAGTGATGCATGGCCACCTTTAGCTTCTGCCAGGCCGTCCAATTCTTCGCTCATTTCCTGAAAAATAGTCCCACAAAGGGGTGAGTCAACAGACTCAATGTGTACACAAACTAACAATCAACATTCCAGGCATACATATTCATATCAAAGCATATTCAAATCAAATAATGATGCAACCCAAACCCAAACCTAAAGGTCCATCCGCTACACACCATCCGTACCAACCTGCACACCGTGGGGACTACTAAGTCGACCCTCCATCCGCTACTCACCATCGAAGGCAGTCGCTGCAGTCGACGTGCTCATCACCCATATACGTTGTGTCATTAGACATTATGTTCAGATAATGTAACCGTAGTTATCATGTTTACGCGATGGGGCCGTAGCCACCATTTTTTCGTTGGTGAGGCCGAAGCCAACACCTTCGTTGGTGAGACCGAAGTCAACACCTATTCTTCCCCTATCACATATATCCCATATGCCCCAAATACTCATACATATCTTGTTTCTCATTCATAAAACATATTCGCATGTTAAAAGATATAACATTTTCATAATCCTATCAGATGTAGGAAACATACCTGAGTACTTTTAGCCACATTTGTAGCCCTTAGCCGCATTCATAATCTTATACATGTTCATATTTAAAATAATTATTGCCATCATATTGAGGGTTAGTAAGGGTACACACCTTTTTCGCTTAATAGATTCCTTGAATCCAAATTTCCGATCTAAAGTTTAGATCTGCATTGCTGCCTATATTCTACCATTACATAAGAAAACATTAAAAGCCTTATTTGGCCTAAAAACCAAATCCTAATGGGATTTGTATTCTAAAAGCTTACCTTTGATGCCGATTTGATGATTATTCAAATCCCGAAGATTTGTTTCCTTCTCCCTTGAAATCGACTAACACTAATTAGGTAACCATGTCAGTTTTCGGCTTTTGAAAAAAATAGAAATAATCCTTAACCCCAAAAACAAGCCTTGGCCGAACATCCCTTACCTTGTGATGGGATTCCCAAACCCGATTTCTTGCCTCCTTTATATCTGTCGAAATCCTCATGTTAGATTTAATCTAACATATACATCATAACCTTTAATCGAATAAATTTTCTTACCTTAGATCCTTAGATTTCCCGAGAAATCCTTCAAGTTTCGGCCAAATTTGCTAACAAAGTTAGTACCTTGATTTTGATGAAAAGATAAGAAATAAGGATTGATTGATTACAGATCTTACCCTTTTGATGTTGTAGACGATTGCCCTCTTTCTTAGAATCCACAAAGATTCGGCTTGACAGTAGAAACAAAGAAGAAAATAGAAGAAAAGAAGATGGATCTTGCTTAAAAAAAATTCGGCAGAGAGGGAGAGAGAGCTAGGAAAATTTCGGCAATGAGGAAGCAAAAAGTGAATGAGTAGCCCTCCTGCCCTCCTTTTATAGCCAAAGTTATCAGCCTAGGAGTCCCTTACTTGGCCACCACTCCTCTTTTTGATAATGTTATCTCTTTTATTTAAAAGATAAAAGCCTTTAATCCACCAATTATCTCTTTAATTTTCATAAAAGAAAATCATTTATTTATTCTCATATTTATGCGAATAAAACTCCTTTATTTATCCCTTTTTAATCATATATTTATGGAATTAAAACACCTTGGTTTCTAGATGCTTGTGCCATCCATCCCTTAGCCTGGGAAGCAAAAATAAAACTTCATTTATTTGCTTCCCTTGTGACTCGAACCTAGGCCCATGCCTTTTGCACATGGCGCCATTTCCATAGGCCCTAAGTGCCATCTTCAGGCCACTTTTCCTAGCCCGTTTGTGTGTCAAATTTCCCCAACTTTTCCTTTTAAGGCCCTCTTGCCTTTATTTCCTATTTTAAACTTTAAAACTCATCATTTCGGGGTCATTTCTAAGTTTCCTAAAATTTTCGATCGGCTCTGTAGCTTGCCATTTTTCTTACATTCCAAGTTTCCAAAAATGTTCAGGTTTCCTAAAATGTTTAGTTTCCAAAATGTTCAGGTTTCCTAAAATGTTCAGTTTCCAAAATGTTCAGGTTTCCAAAAATGTGCACTTTCCATTTTTGAACCATCTCCTTACATTTCTAGGTTTCCTAAAATGTTCATGTCCTGATGCATTTCGTGTTGCCAAAATGTTCATTTCCATTCATTTTCGTGCATTTTTGAGTATCCAAAAATATCAAAAATTTATTCATTATGCTTAAGACTTGTTATTTCTTACAATTAAGCTGAAAATGCATAGGCCCTTTTGAGGATGTTACAACAGATCCGCCCATCACCACAACAGACCTGAAAGCAATGGGAGAAATTCCTCTCGAGGTACGCAACATCTTCCCACACGAAACAGTCGAGGTAAGCAATACAACATTCGACACTCTTAAGGTAAACACCTCTTGACTTAAACTTCACGATAGAACTAAAAGCATAAGGGAAGATATTCAAACTTTTAAGCCCCCCTGATTCAAATACAAGGGAAGTCTAGATTAAGACTATAAACGAGTGCTTCTCGGGAGGGATCCCGAGCACTAACACAATTTATTTTCACATTTTGCTTTCCATTTATTTTTCTTTCTTTTTCTAAATACCTAGTTGTAAATTAACAAAAGTGTAGAATTCAAGACCACATGGTTTTACACATGGCCGTGCCCGTGATTGTGTGGACCATCAGAATCCCCGTACTGACATAGCAGAGGCCGTACGAATCAAACCCCAACTAATTTTTGATGTCACAGATCCAACCACTCCCCACGGGTACCGACAAAGTAGCACAGCCGTGTCCCACAAACGTGCGAAGCTACTGACTTGCCAGCCACAGGCAAAACACACCCGTGCCTCCCAACTGTGCCAACATACTGACTTCTCAGACACGGGCATGGCTAGCTGAAGAATAAGCATGGTAAAACAACACGCACAGACATACGGCCGTGCGAGGCGGCCGTGTGCATCGACTCACCCTTGGTCCACGGGTGTGGGAACATGCCAAAATTGAAATACTATTTAAACCCCATAGCCCTTCCCCTTCTCCCCATCTAATTTCATGCTGTTTTTCTTTTCTCCCTTCTTCCTCTCAGACTTTTCACTCCATTTCCTAAAACTCTAGATCCTCGAGCCATCACACAACATGTCGAAGACGCGTAAAAGGCCAATCTCCTCAAAGGAGACTAACTTACATAAGTTCATGCCGCCAGCTTCATCCAAACAACAAGCCAAGGGTCTTTGGGACCATATAATTTTTATTTTACTTTTCTCTTTTGCTTCAATTTCCTTAATTTTACTTCTTGTCTGTTTAATTTAGTCTCACTTATTTTAGTTTCGTAGTGTCAGGTTCATCAGGCTACTATAGAATCACACCACTTCCACCACCACCAGCACCCCCCAGCCTTAGAGGTCACACCCACCTCGCGAACCATACAACAATAAGGACTCTTCGGTCTATTTATCTTTTATTTTCATTTTTGTTTTCTCTTTCTTTATCTTTCTTATCTTTAATTATATATTTCACTTATTTTAATTAGGTCTTCAAAATTCTTTGCTACTTCTCAGTGCGCTACCCAATTTCTTCATCTAGCGCAGGTTCGTCATCCAGACCGACCCTTCCAACTCAAGGAAACCATCCATAAATTCAGGAAGTTTCACCTCCGCCCTTCTCTTTTGATTTATCCCTTAAATGTTATTACCTATTTGTGTGCATTGAGGGAAATGTACATCTTAAGTGTAGGGGGTGAATAGCTAGTATGCCTAACGTTCTGCATTATTCTCAAACACCGAGGATAAAAAAATGCATAACTTTTTTCATTATTCTCAAAACCCTGAATTTAGTCTTGTTTGAAAGTAATTTCCTTATATTACTAATTAGGATTTAATTTTTGATGATTTATGATTTTTATTGATGTGTTTTAGAGTAAGTCATTGATAATTGTGCATTGATGATTAAATTTAGATACTAGAGAATCAAGCATGATAAGTCTAATTTTTTCAAGAATTAAAATTTTTTGCTAGGTTGTTAACCTAAATTTGAATATTACTTTGAAATTTAAAATTTACGAGGTTGATATCAAAACACCCATAATTTTTTGTGAGATTTTGAGCCTTATAGAGCATACATTCTTTTTCATGCTCACTTTATTGATTATGAGTGTGTCAACCATGAACTGTTATTCTAGACCTTGCCTTGATTATTCATGTCAAGACCACAGTTATGATTTGATATATCGAGATGATAAAGGCACTTAGCACTTACTCCACTAAAAGCCAACCTTCATAATTAACCCCTAGTGAACCCCGTTGAGCCTAACAACCCTTTTTGATGACTCACCCACTAATATAACCCAAAACCCTTCTTATTTGTTATTACCATCCTTCTAATTACCCTTTTTGTCGAGATTTGATTTTAAGCAGTTACCTATTTCAGTCTTTGAAGTCATTAGTAATTTTTTTAGTTTTTTCTTAAAAAAAATTTGAAGTATATTCAGTAATAGTATTATGAAGAGTGAGCTTATACAGTTAAAGTCCATTCATCAAAGGAAAAAGCTCGTATTATTAGTATTATAAATTTTCAATTGATGTAATTATCTTAGATCAGTTTATTTTTTAAGATAGGTAACTTGTCAATTCAATCTCGATTCTAACCTTTTAATTCAGCCTCTATCCACACCTTTAACCTTAGCCCTGTTACAACCCTGACAAAGACCTTTTGATCTGTTTATCATCTCATTTTACAGTGGTGGAGATTTGATTTTCAGGCAAGCCTATGGGATTAACTTTTCAGGTTTGACTTATTGAGTGCTTAATTTTGAACCTTAAACACTTTGAGTGATTTGAGTGAATCTTTTGAGAGGATGTCAATCCTTGACGATTTTGAATTAAAGGTAATTATTTAGATAAGGGGAGACACCTATGTTTTCGTGCTACAAATGTATGACTTATCTTGTTTGAATCTTTAGGACTCTTTGAGTTGAATTATCCATGTATAAAATTATCTATGAATTATTATAAGACATTGTTGATAGGAATTATGAATTATGGAAAGTTCGTTTTAATTGTAAGTTGAGAATTTTGCTTGAGGATAAGCAAAAGCTTAAGTGTGGGGGTATTTGATAAACCGTAAAAGTAATATATTTTAATCCCACACTTAGCTTAATTTTGGATGGTTTATCCCTTAATTCATATAAAAAGTTGCTTTTAATCTTTTCTTTTTATGTCTTTTACCCAAGAAAGCACCCGAGGATAAAAAGAACGAGAAACGGGCCCAAAACGAAGTAAATTGGGCCAAGGAAGAAATTGACACGGCTTGGCCCAAAGATCACATGGCCATGCCACGCTAGTCATCTAGAACACGGCCTTCTCCCCATTCACACGGCCATGTCTCATTAAAGAATCTGAGCACGGCCTGACCATGATCCACACGGGCGTGTGCCATGGCCGTTTCCCTGTCGCTGGAAAGAGCAATTTCACTCGGATTTGGATACTTGGGGAGAAAGAAACGTATTTCAAGAGCCTATATAAACCCCCTAAGTATCAGCTGAAAGGGGGCGGTTAGCTAGGCCAAGGAGCTAAGCCGAAAAGGTCAGAGTTGTGGGAATCACTCGAAGGAAGCCAGTTGATCCATCTCAAGAAGCTGAAATTCTACTCAATACGGTGGATCTCTCCTTCAATTCCTTTAGGGAGTTCTAGGTATTTCTTATGTTTTGTTTTATCTTTTCTCTTGAGATGTTTTCTTATTTTGTTATGAAATTAACCCTTGGATACACAGAGGGATGAAACCTATAATGGATCTTGTTATTATTTTCTGAATTATATGATAAATACTTAGTTTGTTCTTAATTATGCATGCTTAATCTAAATTTGATGTGCTTAGGTGGAGGAGGAATAGACCCTGCCTAAGAGTAGATCTAGCATAATTAAGCGGAGTTGATCGCACGCCTAGAGATAGGGTGACGAGATTTTACCGGATTAGGGTGAAACCTAATATGGGATTCCATAGAGAACGAGAGTTCCACTAAGAGAACGAGAGTTCCACTAGTTAACCTAGGGTTAGACATTATTCGCCTCGAGAGAGGGTTTAATATACGTTAGGGACTCTTATGGATCAAACTAAGTAAATAAATTATATGGTTCAGGGTTTAATAATAAGTGAAATCTAGGTGGATTCTTCCTGAGGGTATCGTCGTAATCAACTGAGTTTTTCCTAAAGTTATTTTCCCAATTCGTTCTTTTTGTCTTTATGTCTTTAGCTTAGTTATTCGTTAATTTTAGATTAAAAAATATCATTTATTTCAGGCTAAATAATAAAAAGAAAGTTTGTATTAGTACTTTTAGCTCCTTTGGGTTCGACAATCCGGTCTTGCCTAAGCTATACTACTGTTCAATAGGTACACTAGCCTTTAATCGTTGTCAGAGTTAGTTTCCAGGTACGATCAATATTTTATAAATTTTAAAACTCGACAAACAATGATGAAGTTTTTTGGGCACATACTTGTACCTCTCGTGATATAACCACACACTTTCTCATTTTCAACAAATCTGTTGAATCATTCAAAATGCTAAAGAATACTCTTGAGTCTCATAAATAAAGTATCATATCAACATCACACCCCCGATACGGTCTTACATGAATATCATATCGGTGCCATGTCCTTGACATGGTCTTATGCGAAATCTCACACCGAGGCCATATTCCAAATATGGTCTTACACTGGACCTTAATCATCATAGTATCATGATATTTGCATTCCCTCTAATCTTAGATTCAATTGAAGGTTTATCTCGTCAAAACGTATTTAATATATTTATAGAGTCAATATACAATTCATACAACATCAAAATATTAAATACATCACTTATAGTTGCATTATTAGCACACGAACTTACCTCGATACCGAAAAGGGTAGAAAGGGACCTATTTGTCCATATTTCTCTTTTCTCCCGTTCTAGGTTCGAATCTCATTTTCTTTGATCTAGAACAATAAAACTTACACATTTAATCACTTTATAAATCATAATACTTCATAATCTATACTTAGGCAAAAATGACTATTTGCCCTTACACTTTGGCAAAATTACAATTTTGCCCGTAGGCTCGTAAATCATTTTTCAACACATTTTCTTAGTAAACTAGCCTAGCTGAACATTTATTCCTCTCACAACTACTCACAAATCCAACTATTTCATGCATTTATTACTAAATTATAACACTTACAACTTAGTCCATTTAAGTGTTTTTCATGACAACACCTTTCACAAAGGTTGTTTCTCATCTCCCTAACATTCATTTTCTTCCATAAAAACTCCGCAAACAATAAAAAATCTCCCATGGAAAGTCCTTATAATTTCAACCATATTGCAAATTAGTCCCCTCATTAGCTAGCTTAAGCTTTGGGGGCTCCAAAAGTACAAAAATCATCAAGGAAGACCTCTAAAATCACATACTTGTAAGGAGATAGCTTGGCTAAAAGTTTAAGCTCCAAAATCTCTATTTTCTCTTTAATTTTTGGTGGAAGAAGAAAGATGTAACAACCCGATTCGGACCACAGTCGAATAAAGTGGTTTCGGGACCACAAATGCAGTCCAGTATAATATTCTAATATTATTTTCTGTGCTGTTGATATGTGACTAAGCATGTGGTAAATTTCCACAAGCTAATTTGTTTATTCATGTGTTTAACTGGAGCAAATGATTGATTTGTATTAAATGTGAAAGTTGTATGCTATTTGTTAAAGAACCAATGTGATGTGGCTTTGTAAATGTGGAGACCTTATATGGTAATTAAGCCATAATTGAGATAGTGGATGGTAGAATGTCATAATAATCTTAGTATTATTTTGTCTTATATGTATAATGGATGGGAAATTTAGTAATAAAATTAGTAGCATTAAGTTAATGAAACAAAAAGATGAAGTGTTCATCTTTTATTTTTCTTCATTTGGCTGAAACAAGCAAGGGAAGAAAAGAAAGAAATCTAGCTAGGGTATTCGGCCTTTCTATTGCAAATTAAGGTATGATTTTGATTTGGATTTTGATGATTTTTATGTTTTTGAGATTGTTGCTTAGTCTACTATCAAGCCCATGTCTCAATTTTGTGTATTGATAATGTTTGTGAGATATTTTATTGATGATATGTTGAGCTTTGTGATGAGTTTAGTTGTTAAATGAAAGAATTGAGCTAGATGAACATATTTTGTTCTTGAGTTTTTTATGAATTTAGCTAATTACGGCTATATTGAGAAAATAATATTTTTCAGGACTAAAATGTGAAATAAATGAAATGTATGAGCTTGTATTAGCATGGGGAGAATTCGGCTAAGCTTGAACCAAGTGAAATTATGTGAATTTGATGATTTGGTGAAATAGGGACTAAAGTGTCGAAATGTAAAAATGTGAGGGCTATTTTGTAAAATGCCCTAAGTATTTGTGTTTGGACTAAAATGAATGATTTATTGATTGAATCGATTTAATTTTAATGTGTATAGACCAAGAAAGAAGAAGTTCGAATCGAGATCGAGGCAAAGATAAAGTGCTCGATTAATTGACCGTTTTGATAGTTCGGCGTCCGAGGTAAGTTCGAATATAATACATGCTATTAAGATATGGTTTAGCATTACGAAATGAATGTGTATATATGTGTGAAATCGAAATGCTATGTGCAAGATTTAGTTGACGGTACTAAGTGTGCGAAATTGAAATTGAAATAGAAACGAAGAGCACTGTGTGTACGATGTTATGAAAGCTTCAGCTTATTGATGTGGCACTGTGTCTGCGATACCAAGATAAGTAGGTTGAAATATTAGGCACTAAGTGTGTGATAACTAATATATTTCGACCATGTATATGGCACTGAGTGTGCGATTAAATTGAAAGAATATTAGAGGATGATCGACTTGTAATATCGAGCATTGAGTAGCTTGGAAATTGAATAACTATGTGTTAGCTAAGGTATGTATTGAACCTTTGTGGTTGATGATTTTATATGTAAAGCTATGAATGGATGAATGAATAATTTTAGCTATGGATGATATGGTATGAATAGGAGAGAATTGATCTATGTGATGGTTGGTTTAGTTTAATGTTTTATGTTACGAATTTACTAAGCTTTATAAAGCTTACTGTGTGATTTGTTTCTCTGCTTTGCAGTGTCAGTAAAGCTAGCTCAGATCCGGGAATCGTCAGCATCTCAATCACACTATCTGCATTCTATTTTGGTACTTTTGAAAAGATGTACATAGTTGAAATATGGCATGTATAGGCTAGTTATTTTAATCATAGTTGAGTTGTGTAAATAGCTATGTGATATGGCTAGCTAAATGTTGGTAATGTGTATGAGTGAATATGGTATTTGATGCATATTTTGATACGGCATGATGGTAATGAATTAGCATATGAATGGTGAGTTCAATGATGAATCAATGCCTTAGTGATTTAGTGAAGTTATGGATGATATATAACCAGATTTACATGTAATTTGGTTGTATAAATTGGCATGCTTAGAAATGATATTATATGTGATGATATGATGATTATTGGGTAAGAATTTGGTTGCCAAATTGTGTGTATAAAGATGCTCAAATGTACTTGTAGGATTGACCCATGTGGGTGGCATTTTAGCCTTGCAAATGGCCTATTTGTGCCACACGGTTGTGGCACATGGGCGTGCCTAATAACCGTGGGCGTAAGTCAGTATATGGCCTAAGAGCACACGGCCACAGCATACAGATGTGCCTGGTAGCCGTGTGGTTTTTGATTGGATCGACCACGGCTGGTCGCTATGAATCAGAGTTTTAAAATTTATAAAGAGAATGATCAAACCTGGAAACTAACTCTGACAACGATTAAAGGCAAGTGTACCTATCGAACAGTAGTATAGCTTAGGCAAGACTGGATTGTCGAACCCAAAGGAACTAAAAGTACTAATACTAACTTTCTTTTTATTATTTAGCCTAAAATAAGTGAAGTTGTTTAATCTAAAATTAACGAATAACTAAGATAAAGACACAAAGGCAAAAAGGACGAAGTGGGAAAATAACTTTAGGAAAAACTATGTTGATTAAGGTGATACCCTCAGGAAGAATCCACCTAGATTTTACTTATTATTAAACCCTAAATCAAATGATTTCTTTACTTAGTTTGATCCGTAAGACTCCCTATCGTATATTACACCCTCTCTCGAGTCGAATAACGTCTAACCCTAGGTTAATTCGTGGAACTCTCGTTCTCTTATAATAACCCCCTAGAATAGCAGTAAATCGATCTATCGACTCCCATATTAGGTTTCACCCTAATCAGGCAAAATCTCGTCACCCTATCTCTAGGCGTGTGATCAACTCCGCTTAATTATGCTAGATCTACTCTTAGACAGGGTCTATTCCTCCTCCACCTAAGCACATCAATTTTATTAAGCTCACATAATTAAGAACAAACTAAGTATTTATCATATAATTCAATAATCAATAACAAGATCCATCATAGGTTTCATCCCCTTCAGGTATCTGAAGGGCTTAGTTCATATCAAATAAAGAAAATATCTCAAGAGAAAAGATAAAACAAAACATAAGAAATCCCTAAAACTCCCTGAAGGAATTGAAGGAGAGATCCGCCGTCTTGTGTAGAATCCCAGCTTCTTGAGATGGATCAACTGGCTATCTTCGAGTGATTCCCACAACTCTGACCTTTTCGGCTTGGCTCCTTGGCCTAGCTAACCACTGATAAATAGTAAAAGTAACATATTTTAATCCCACATTAAATATGCTTTTTGATGATTTATTCCTTGATTTTTATAAATAGGTGCTTTTAATCCTATATTTTCATGTCTTATACCCAGGAAAGCACCCGAGGCTGAAAAGAACACAAAACGGGCCAAAAACGAAGTAAATGGGCCTTAACACGAAATTAACACGGCCTGGCCCAAAGTCCACACGAACGTGCCCCGACGGATACCTAGAGCACGGCCTCAACTCCGTCACACACGGTCGTGCCTCAAGTTAGAAATCCTAACACGGTCTGGTCTCGATCCACACGGGCGTGTGCCATGGCTGTGCCTCTGTCGCTGGAAAGAGTAATTTCGGTCGGAAAAGGATACTTAGGCAGAAAGAATCGCATTCCAAAAGCCTATATATATCCCCCAAGTACCACCTTTGAGGGGGCATCGAAAGCTAGGCCAAGGAGCCAAGCCGAGAAGGTCAGAGTTAGGGAAAACGCGAGGGTAGCCAGTTGATCCATCCCAAGAAGCCAAAATTATACTCAAGACGGAGGAATTCTCCTTCAATTCCTTCAGGGAGTTTTAGGAATTTCTTATGTTTTGTTTTATCTTTTCTCTTGAGATGTTTTCTTATTTTGTTATGAAATTAACCCTTCAGATACCTGAAGGGGATGAAACCTATAATGGATCTTGTTATTATTTTCTGAATTATATGATAAATACTTAGTTTGTTCTTAATTATGCATGCTTAATCTAAATTTGATGTGCTTAGGTGGAGGAGGAATAGACCCTGCCTAAGAGTAGATCTAGCATAATTAAGCAGAATTGATCAAACGCCTAGAGATAAGGTTACGAGATTTTCCTGAATTAGGGTGAAACCTAATAGGAGAGTCCATTGATCGATTTACTGCTATCCTAAGGGGTTATTATAAGCGAACGAGAGTTCCACTAATTAATCTAGGGTTAGACGTTATTCGCCTCGAGAGAGGGTTTAATATAGGTTAGGGAGTCTTACGGATCAAGCTAAATAAAAGAAATCATATAATTTAGGGTTCAATAACAAGTGAAGTCTAGGAGAATTCTTCCTGAGGGTATCATCATAATCAACTGAGTTTTCCTTCAAAGTTATCTTCCTATTCGTCCTTTTTGTCTTTGTGTCTTTAGTTTAGTGTTCGTCAACAGCAACTTCGCTCTAATTTTAAGGCTAAATAATAAAAATAAAGTTAGTATTAGTACTCTTAGTTCCTTTGGGTTCGATATTCGGTCTTGCTTAAGCTATACTACTGTTCGATAGGTACACTTGCCTTTAATCGTTGTCAGAGTTAGTCTTCAGGTTTTGATCATACTTTTATAAATTTTAAAACTCTGATTTACAGCGATCAAGTTTTTGGCGCCGTTGCCGGGGAACTAAAATATTAAGAAAACTCTATTTTTATTAGTTTAGCCATTATTTTATTTTTAGTAATTTATTTTGTTGTTAATTTAATTTTTAAAATTTTCTAATTTTTCTTTCTTTCTTTTCTTTCCAGGTACCTCTAGTTTATGACTAGAAGGAACCCGAGAGGACCTTTAGTATACGAAAGTGATATTGAAGCTACTGCTCAAAGGAATCGTTGGGAAACCAGGCGAGCCCTACATTACACAGAAAGGGAGGAAGAAGACAGATCCAATCCTACTGAAGGGATGGACAAAAACAACCCACCACCACGTGATGTGGGAGATCCCAACGCTCCACGTACAATGTTTGATTATGCTAAACCACATTTAACAATAGCAGAATCGAGTATTGTTAGGCCTGCTATAGCTGCTAATAATTTTGAATTAAAGCCTAACACAATACAAAAGATTCAACAGTTTGTTCAATTTGATGGTTTGCAGGACGAAGATCCAAACATGCATATAGCTGACTTTTTAGAGTTCTGTGATACCTTCAAAATAAATGGCTTTTTTGATGATGCCATACGTCTTCGGTTATTCCCTTTTTCGTTGAGAAATAAAGCTAAACAGTGGTTAAACTCATTACAAGAGGGTCAATCACTACATGGGATCAGATGACCGGAAAGTTTTTAATGAAATATTTTCCACCGGCCAAAACAGCCAAATTAAGGAGTGATATCTCTTCTTTTGTGCAGATGGATTTAGAAACGCTATACGATGCATGGGAGATTCAAAGATCTCTTGAGGAGGTGCCCACACCATGGCTTACCCTTATGGCTACAAGTCCAAACATTCTATAACGGTGTAAATCCCTTAACAAGGCAACTGATTGATTCAGCCGCCGGTGGAACTCTGAATAACAAAACTCCAGAAGCAGCCTACTAGTTCATTGAGTAGATGTCATTAACCAATTATGAGTGGAAAGCTTCAAGGACCAAGCCAGTGAAATCGAAAGGAGTCTTTAGCGTCGACACCATGACCATGCTATCAACGCAGCTTGAGATGATGAATAAAAAGCTTGATAGTTTGTGTTCTTCGCAGGTATGTCCAGTCATGCAGTGCGACGCAAGTGTAACAGTGGCGAATCTTGAGTACCCACCCTACCAACCGGAAGCAGAAAATGAACAGATGAACTATATAGGTAATAATTTTCGATCCAACAATAATCCTTCTAGTAACACTTACAATCCAGGTTGGAGGAACCACCAAATTTTTCATGGGGAGGTCAAGGCAATCAAAGAAATCAAGGGCAACAACCTCCTCAAAACTTCTGGAATCAACCCTATCCACAATAAAAGAAACTAATCCACGAGGGGGAGCTAACAAAATTGGCAAACACAGAATAATGCCTACAAGATATTGATAGAACCATTAAAAGCAACGAGAGCCAAATTAGTGAAATTGCTAAATCAGTAAAGGAAGTTACAAATGCAGTCGAATGACTCACACAGCTCATGTCAGAACGACCGCAAGGACGTCTACCAAGTAACATCGAAATTAATCCTAATGAGTAAGTTTAAGCCATAGTAGCTTAGGAAAATTAAGAGATAGATGAAACCATCTCGCAACAAGAAGACAAGGTAGACGAAGGAAAAGTAGAGGTAGCAGAGGAAAGGCCAAAACCGGTAATCAAAGAATATCGACCTCGCATTCCCTATCCCGAAGCGTTAAAAAGAGACAATTCAAAAGAAAAGTTTGGTAAGTTTCTTAAACTTTTAAAGAAATTACACATTAACTTACCTCTTCTTGAAGCTCTTTTCCAGGTGCCAGACGCGAGAAAATTTTTAAGACAACTCTTGACAAACAGACGCAAATTAGATAAAGAGCCACACATTATGAACTAAACGCAAAGTGCTCGGTAATTCTACAAAATAGACTACCACAGAAGTTAAAAGACCCAGGGAGATTTACAATTCCATGTTTAATTGGTAGTCTACATATTGATAATGCGTTAGCCGATTTAGGGGCAAGCATAAATGTCATGCCTTACACATTGTTTAAACGACTAGGTCTAGGGAAGCCCAAACAAACTAGGATGAGTATTCAATTAGCTGATAAAACTGTTAGAAATCCTAGGGGCATTATTGAAGACGTTCTCGTAAAAATCAATAAATTTGTTTTCCTAGTAGATTTTGTTGTTTTAGACATGGATGAGGATAATTCAATCCCCTTAATTTTAGGAAGACCTTTCCTAGCAACTGCCAAAACTAAAATTGATGTTGCCATAGGCGAGCTCATACTTCGTGTAGGAGACGACTCAATTAGTCTTCAAGCCCTCGACTAAGCCAGGTCATTAAAGAACGAAGGTAAGAAAGAAAATTCTTTTGATAACCATCCAATTACACCCTCTTTTCAGGAACCACCGGAAAAAGGAACGATTGAACCGGATCCTCAGTTTCGTGCCAACAAAGAAATAACTCACGAGGGGCAAAAGATTCGGTCCAATGACTTAGAGGAGTGGAAAACACACTTCAAGGAGAAACTAAGGTTGCACGAGGAGCAAAGCTTTAGGGTCGACAAATTAGAAGAGCAACAGACACACGTCAAAGAAAAGCCAGATCCACACGAAGTAAAACCAGAGGAACCAACAGAAGAGCTCGTGAGGACTTCAAATCACTTTAAAATAGGAGACCAGGTACTGTTAGACAAAGTCGATCCTCACATCACTACAACAGACCTGAAGAAAAAGGGAGAAATCCTTCTTAAGGTACACGATATTTTCCCACAAGGAATAGTCGAGGTAAGTAATCCAATGTTTAGCAATTTCAAAGAAAACGCTTCTCGACTTCAAAGAAATAAAAACATAAGCATGAGGGAAGATATTCAAACCTTTAAACCTCCTTAAAAATTTTCAAAATACGAGGAAAAGTCTAGCTTAAGACTATAAACAAGCGCTTCTCGGGAGGCAACCCGAGTACTAACCCTATTTCTTTTTGTATTTTGTTTACATTTTATTTTCTTTTTCTTTTTCTTCTCCTTTTTAACTAACCAAAAGTGCAGAATTCCAGTCCACACGGCCTTACACACGACCGTGTCCGTGACCGTGTGGACCACATAAACTACCACCCTAACAGGGCAGAGGCCGTCCAATTTAGTCCAACCAGCCCCCAACGTCACGGATCCAACCACCCTTCCCACGGGCCCTGACACAGAGGGCACGACCGTGCCCTCAACCGTGTGAAGCTATTGACTTATCGAACACGAGTAAGACACGCCCGTGTAGAATGACCGTGCCAAAAGAAAACTTCACAAGCACGGGCATGGAGGGATCAAACATGGGCATAAGGTGACAACACCCTCTATAACACGGCCTGTGAGGAAGCCATGTAAATCGACACACCCTAGGACCACGGCTGTGGGGAAGTACCAAATTTGAACCTCGATTTAAACCTCTCAACTCTTCCCCTTCCCTCCATCTGATTTCATCCTTATTTTCTTTGCTTTTCACTCTTCTCCATCTTAAATTTTCCATTTACTAAGACTCTAGATCCTTGAGCAAGCCAACACCATGTCGAAGAAGCAGAAGAAGCTAAGCATAGGCTCCTTAACAAAGAACGATCAACATGAGTTTATGCCGGCAGCTTCGTCTCAACACCAAGCCAAGGATCTTTGAGACCAATTAGTTTTTATTTTCATTTCTCTTTCCTTTCATTCTCCTTTTCTTCAATAATCTTATGTTTAATTTATTTTAATTTTTTTTAGTTTCGTAGAGTCAAGTTCGGAAGGCTGCTTGGGAATCACGCCGACCATCACGATAACCTCTTCACTTCCGCCATCGCCAGCACCTCCCCAACCTTAGAAATCACACCCACCTTGCGAACCATCCTTCAATAAGGACTTCACAGTCCATTATTATTTTCTTTTCATTTTAGTTTTCTTCTTAGTCTCCTTCCTTTTAGTTTGTTTTTCTTTAATTTCATATTTAGTTTATTTTTATTAGGTCTTAATAAAACCTGGCTACTTCTCAAGGCGCTACCCAATTTCTTCATCTAGCACAGGTTCGCCATCCCGACCGACTGTCATTACCACCAAAGACACTCATTCGAGAAAACATCCAAAACTCAGGGAGTAATTCTTTCCCCTTATCTTTTGATTTATCCATTGAATGTTATTCTCTATCTTTGTGTATTGAGGCAATGCACATCTTAAGTGTGGGGGGTGAATAGTTATTCTGAGAAAATGCCTAATTTTTTTCATTATTCTAAAACTCTGAGGATAAAAATGCCTAACTTTCTGCATTGGTCTCAAATCCTTGAATTTAGTCTTGTTTTAAAGTAATTTTCTCATATTACTAATTAGGATGAAATTTCTGATGATTTGTGATGGTTATTGACATGTTTTAGAATAAGTCATAGTTAATTGTACATTGATGATTAAATTTAATGAATACTATAGAATCCAGCATGATAAGTCTATTTTTCAGGAATTAAAATTTTTGCTAGGTTGTTGATCCAATTTTGAATATCACCTTGAAATTCGAATTTTATAAGGATGATGTCAAAACACCCATAATTTTTGTGAGTATTTGAACCTTATAGAGCATACATTCTTTTTCGTGCTCATTTTTTTATTATGAGTGTGTCACCTATGAACTGTTATTCCAGAACTTGCCTCAGTTTTACATGTCGAGACCACACTTTTGATTTAATATACAGAGATGATAAAGGCACCTAGGTTTAAACCCACTAATTCCACTAAATAATCTACCCTTACAATTGACCCCTAGTGAACCCCATTGATCGTAACAAACCTTTTATATTGACTCACCTACTAATATTAACCCAAGGCCTTTGTATTTGTTATCACTCTTTCTTTTGACTACCCCTTAATCGAGATTTGATTTGAATTAGTTACTAAGTATATTATTTTGGTGGTTAAATTTATCTTGTACTTAGTTTATTCTTAAAAAAAATCAAATATTAGTAGTATGAAAAGTGAGCTTAAGAAAAGCTCATATTAGTAGATTCATTATTATTTTCAATTTATGGAATTCCAAAGATTTTAGGTAGGTACTTATCAATTCAATCTCGATTCTAACCCTCTAATTTTAGCCTGTGACCAAACCTTTAACCCTAGCCCCATTACAACCCTGACAAAGACCTTTTGATCTATTTGTCATATCATATTACAGTGGTGGAGATTTGATTTTCAGGCAAGCCTATGGGATTAACTTTTCAGGTTCAGCTTATGAGTGATCTTTTTCTAAACCTTAAATACTTTAGAGTGATTTGAGTGAATCTTAAGTGAGGATATCAATCCTTGTTGGTTTTGAATTGAAAAGGTAGTTATTTAAAAGAGGGGAGACACCTATGTTTTCAAAGTACAAAATCATGACTTATCCCATTTGAATCTTTAGGACACTTTCAATCAAATTATCCATGTATAAATTATCTATGAATTAGGATAAGACATTGTTGATAGGAATTATGAATCATGGAAAGTTCGTTTTAATTGTAAGTTGAGAATTTTGCTTGAGGACAAGCAAAAGCTTAGTGTGGGGGTATTTGATAAACCGTACAAGTAACATATTTTAATCCCACATTTAATATGCTTTTTGATGATTTATTCCTTGATTTTTATAAAAAGGTGCTTTTAATCCTTTCTATTCATGTCTTATACCCAGGAAAGCACCCGAGGATGAAAAAAAAACACTAAACGGGCCGAAAACGGAGTAAATGGGCCTTCACACGAAATTGACACGGCCTGGCCCAAAGTCTACACGGCCGTGCCTCGACCAATACCTAGAGCACGGCCTCAACTCCGTAACACACGGCCGTGCCTCAAGTTAGAAATCTGAACACGGTCTGGTCTCGATCCACACTGGCGTGTGCCATGGCCGTGCCTCTGTCGCTGGAAAGAGCAATTTTAGTCAGAAAAGGATACTTAGGGAGAAAGAATCACATTCCAAAAGCCTATATATATCCCCCAAGTACTACCTTTGAGGGGGCATCGAAAGCTAGGCTAAGGAGCCAAGCCAGGAAGGTGAGAGTTAAGGAAAACGCGAGGGTAGCCAGTTGATCCATCCCAAGAAGCCAAAATTATACTCAAGACAGAAGAATTCTCCTTCAATTCCTTCAGGGAGTTTTAGGAGTTTCTTATGTTTTGTTTTATCTTTTCTATTGCGATGTTTTGTTTATTCATTATGAACTAAACCCCTCAGATACTTGAAGGGGATGAAACCTAGATGAATCTTTTTATTTGATTTTTAAGTTATATGATAATTGCTTAGTTTGTTTTTAATTATGTTGCTTAATCCAAATCTAATGTGCTTAGGTGGAGGAGGAATAGACCCTGCCTAATAGTAGATCTAACATAATTAAGCAGAATTAATCAAACGCCTAGAGATAGGGTTACGAGATTTTGTCGGATTAGGGTTAAACCTAATAGGAGAGTCCATTGATCGATTTACTGCTATCCTAGGGGGTTATTATAAGCGAACGAGAGTTCCACTAATTAACCTAGGTTTAGATGTTATTCGCCTCGAAAGAGGGTTTAATATAGGTTAGGGAGTCTTACGGATCAAGCTAAGTAAAAGAAATCATATAATTTAGGGTTAAATAACAAGTGAAGTCTAGGTGGATTCTTCCTGAGGGTATCATCGTAATCAACTGAGTTTTCCTTCAAAGTTATCTTCCTATTCGTCCTTTTTGTCTTTGTGTCTTTAGTTTAGTGTTCGTCAAAAGCAACTTCGCTCAAATTTTAAGGCTAAATAATAAAAAGAAAGTTAGTAGTAGTACTCTTAGTTCCTTTGGGTTCGATATCTGGTCTTGCGTAAGCTATACTACTGTTCGATAGGTACACTTGCCTTTAATCATTGTCAGAGTTAGTCTTCAGGTTTTGATCATTTTTTTTATAAATTTTAAAACTCCGATTTACAGCGATCAACCGCCCCCTTTTCTGGTAGCACTTAGGGGGTTTATATAGGCTTTCGAAATACATTTGTTTCTCCTTAAGTATCCAAATTCGAGTGAAATTGCTTTTTCCTACGACAGGGACACGGCCATGGCACACGCCCGTGTGGATCGTGGCCAGGCCGTGCTCAGACTTCTTTAATGAGGTACGGCCCTGTAAATCGAGAGAAGGCCATGTTCTAGATGCTTGATGAGGCATGGCCGTGTGAGCATTGGGCCAGGATGTATCGATTTCTTGATATGGCTCATTTACTCTGTTTTGGGCCCGTTTCTCATTCTTTTTATCCTCAGGTGCTTTCCTGAGTATAAGACATGAAAAGAAAGAATTAAGAGCACTTTTTTATATGAAACAGAGGATAAATCATCCAAAAGCATACTAAATGTGGATTAAAATATGTTATAATTACAGTTTATCAAATACCCCCACACTTAAGCTTTTGCTTGTCCTCAAGCAAAATTCTCAACTTACAATTAAAACGAACTTTCCCTGATCCGTAATTCCTATCAACAATGTTTTATCATAATTCAGAGATAATTTATACATGGATAATTCAACTCAAAGCATTCAAAAAATTCAATCAAGATAAGCCATACATTTGTATCACAAAAACATAGGTATCTTCCCTTATCTGAATAATTATCTGTAATTCGGAATCGACAAGGATTCTCATCCTCACAAAAGATTTACTCAAATCACTCAAAAAGTGTTTAAGGTTCAAAGTTAAAAGATCACTCATAAGTCGAACCTGAAAAGTTAATCCCATAAGCTTGCCTGAAAATCAAATCTCCACCACTGTAAAATGAGATGATAAACAGATCAAAAGGTCTTTGTCAGGGTTGTAACAGGGCTAGGGCTAAAGGTGTGGATAAAGGCTAAATTAGAAGGTTAGAATCGAGATTAAATTGATAAGTACATATCTAGAATAACTAGAAAAGTAATAATCTTAATAGTACGAGCTTTTTCTTCTTTTGATGATTAGACATTACCTGTATAAGCTCATTTTTCATAACAATGATATTGAATATACTTTGAAAATATTTTTTATTTAAGAACAAACTAAGTATTACAATAATAATGAATGAATCTATTAATGGAGAACATAGCTAGGCAACAGATCAAATCAAATCTCGATATAAGGATAGTCAGAAAGAATGGTGATAACAAAAACAAAGGGGTTTTTGGTTAATATTAGTGGGTGAGTCAATAAAAATGGTTGTTAGGCTCAACGGGGTTCACTAGGGGTTAATTATGAAGATTAGCTTTTTAATGGAGTAAGTGGGTTTGAACCTAAGTGCCTTTATCATCTCGTGTATATCAAATCATAGTTGTGGTCTTGACATGTATAATCAAGGCAAGTTCTAGAATAACAGTTCATAGTTGACACACTCATAAACAATAAAGTGAGCATGGAAAAGAATAGATGCTCTATAAGTCTCAAAATCTCACAACAATTATGGGTGCTTTTAATATCATCCTTGTAAATTTCAAACTTCAAGATATCATTCAAATTTGTGTTAACAACCTAGCAAAAATTTTAATTTTGAAAAATAGACTTATCATGCTTGATTCTTTAGTATTCTTTAATTTTAATTATCAATGCATAATTATCAATGACTTACTCAAAAACACATCAATAAAAATCATAAATCATCAGAAATTTCATCCTAATTAGTAATATGAGGAAATTACTTTCAAACAAGACTAAATTCAGGGTTTTTAGAATAATGAAACAAGTTAGGCACTTTCTCCTCAGGGATTTGAGAATAATGCAGAAAGTTGGGCATTTTTCTCGAAATAGCTATTCACCCCCCACACTTAAGATGTACATTGCCCTGAATGTACAAAGATAGATAATAACATTTTAAGGGATAAACCAAAAGAGAAGGGGGAAGAATACTCCCTAATTTTTGGATAGATTCCTTGGAGGATGGTAGAGGTCGTGGTGGTTATGGTGGACGGGTCGGTCTGGATGACTAACCTATGCTAGATGAAGAAATTGGGAAGCTCGTGAAGGATTAGCCAGGGGTTATTAAGACATAATTAAAATGAAATAGATATATAACTAAAGAAAAGCAAGCTAAAGTGAAGAAAAACAAAAATAAAGCTAGAATTAAAACCAAAGATAAATGGACCGTAGTGTCCTTATTGTTGGTTGTAATTTCTAAGGCTGAGGGTATCGAGGTGGTCGTGTTGCTGGAGGTGGCGGAAGTCGCATGATTCCCAATCAGCCTTTAGAACCTAAAACCAAGAAACTAAAATAAATTAATCTAATTTAAGTACAAAATAGTCAAAGGGAAGGAAATTGAAGCAAAAGAGAAGAGAAAAATAGAAACTATATGGTCTCAAAGACCCTTGGCGTGTTGTTTAGCTGAAGCTACCGGCATGAACTCATGTAAGTTAGTCTCCTTTGAGGAGGTTGGCCTCTTACTCTTCTTCGGCATAGTTTTGGTGTGGCTCAAGGGTTTTAGAGAAATGTTATGAAGGGGTAAGTTTGAGAAGAAGAAATAACAAAAGAGGTGGAGGGTAGAAGAATGGGAAGGGGGGAGGTTGGTGGTTAAATAAAGGCCTCAATCTGGTACGTTCCCACGCCCGTGGTCCAAGGGTGTGTGATTCAAACGGCCGCCTCGCATGGCCGTGTGTCTGTACGTGTTATTTCACCATGCCCGTTTTTCAGCCAGCGACGCCAGTGTCTGAGAAGTCAGTATGTTGGCACCGTTGGGAGGCACGGGCGTGGTTTGCCCATGGTTGGCAAGTCAGTAGCTTCACACGATCGTGGGGCACGGCCGTGTCACTTTGTCGGTGCTCGTCGGGGAGTGGTTGGATCTGTGACATCGAATTTGGTTGGGATTTGATTCGCACGGCCTCTGATAAGTCAGTATGTTGATTCTGGTGGTCCACACGGTCATGAACACGGCCGTGTGTAAGACCTTGTGGTCTGGATTTCTGCACTTTTTAGTTGGTTTAAAGTTAGAAAGAAAAGAAAAATATAAGAAATTAATGATGTTAGTACTCGGGTTGCCTCCCAAAAAGTGCTCGTTTATAGTCTTAAGCTAGACTTTTCCTTGTATTTGAAAAAGAAAATCAGGGGGGTTTAAAGGTTTGGATATCTTCCCTCATACTTAAAGTTTTATTTTCTTGATGAAGTTCAAGTCAGGAAGTGTTTACCTTAGAAGTGTCGAATGTTGGAGTGCTCACCTTGACTGTTCCATGTGGGAATACGTTAATTACCTTGAAAGGTATTTCTTTATTCGTAATAGGATCAGGAGGAGCTGTTCGTGGGTCTGCTTTATTTAATGATACCTGATCTCCAATTTTAAAGTGATTTGATGCCCCTACAAGCTTTTCTGGAGGCTCCTTCGATTTTACTTCGTACGATTCCAGTTTATCTTTGTGTATCCCTAATTTTTCCTTGAAGTGTGTTTTCCACTCGTCTAGTTCTTTAGTCTGTATCCCTTGTTCCTCATGAGTTGCTTCTTTGTTGGTTCATGGAATGAGATCGGGATCACGATGTGGTGTTTCCTGAAAAGACGGTGTAATCAAATGGTTATCAAAAGAATTTTCTTTCTCACCTTTGTTACTTGATGTTCTAGCCGAGTCTAGGGTTGAAGAGTGACTGTCTCTTCACCCACACAAAGTGTAAGTTCGCCTACATCAACATCGATTTTAGTTCTGGCAGTTGCTAGAAAGGGTCTTCCTAAAATAAAGGGGATTGAATTATCCTCATCCATGTCTAAGACAACAAAATCTAATGGAAAAATGAATTTATCGATTTTTACAAGAACATC
This sequence comes from Gossypium bickii, assembly GCA_025503065.1. Lineage (NCBI taxonomy): Eukaryota > Viridiplantae > Streptophyta > Magnoliopsida > Malvales > Malvaceae > Gossypium > Gossypium bickii. The sequence goes on along the minus strand of CP106711.1, from coordinate 64,585,809 downwards.
TTTGATAATTCCCCTAGGAATTCTAACAGTTTTATCAGCTAATTGAATACTCATCCTAGTTTGTTTGGGCTTCCTTAGACCTAGTCGTTTAAGCAAGCCTTCTTTCAAATGATGAGTGAGTGGTTTACGGAGTTCGTTCGAACGAATCCGACTACTCCATAACCTCCACCCCCACAAGTACTTGTTGTGCCACAAGTTGTAGATTCGATCAGATTGAATAAACCACCTGTAGATAAGATTAGAAAATACGGGGCCGAGGAGTTTAGGGCCAAATCTGATGACGATGCTGAGTGAGCTAAGTTTTGGCTTGAGAATACAATCAGAGTATTCGATGAGATGTCATTGAATTCTAATGAGTGCATAAGTGTGCAGTTTCCTTGTTGAGAGGCACAACTTATAACTAGTGGAAAACATTGATATCTATGGTTCCGAGAGATAGAATCACCTGAGACTTCTTTCAAGCCGAGTTCAGAAAGAAGTATATCAGTCAACACTTCATTGATCAGAAACGTAAAGAGTTTCTAGAATTGAAACAGAGTCGTTTGTCTGTACTGAGTACGAGCGGGAATTCGTAAGATTGAGTCAATACACGAGAGAATGTGTTTCGACCGAAGCTACTATGTGCAAATGTTTCATAGAAGGATTGAATGAAGACATTAAATTGTTGGTTGGGATAGTTGATATAAATCAATTTGTTGTGTTAGTTGAAAGAGCATGTAAGACTGAGAAGCTCAGTAAAGAAAAGAAGAAAGCTGATTCTGAGGCTTGTGATCAAAGAAAGAGATCGATGAATAAGTTCTCTCAACTTTCAGCGAACATATCATTCAAATGTTTTGTTTGGACATCCAAGTAGAGATCGTTCGAGATAAAGTATTGGTTCACGAATTCAAGCTCCGAATGAATTGAGTGTTGGTAGCATTAAGAGTAACAAACCTGAGTGCAGAAAGTGTGGAAGATGACATGTGGGAGAGTGTTGGGGCAAGTACAACTAAAGAGTTTGTTATAAATGTGGATCCTAAGATCATTTTATTCGAGATTGCCCGAAGATGGTGGAAGAGGAAAATGTTCAGAATGAAAGACCAAGTAATGTGACGGCTAGAGGTAGACCATCCAGTAACCTCAGAAATGTGAGTGAAAGTCGAGGGGACAAGCGACACACCGTGTGAGGTCGTAGTGAGAGCACTGGCCGAGCCTATGCTATACGTGTACGAGAGGAAACATCATCTCCAGACGTCATCACCAGTACTTTCACTTTATTTGACACTGATGTCATTGCATTAATAAATATAGGATCAACTCATTCCTATGTGTGTATGAACTTAGTATTGAATAAGACTCTACCTGTTGAGTCTACTGAATTTGTGGTTAGAGTGTCGAACCCCTTAGGCAAGTGTGTCTTGGTGGATAAAATATACAAGAATTGCCCATTGATGTTTCGTGATATATGTTTTCTGCCCAATTTGATGTTATTACCATTCAATGAGTTTGACATAATTCTGGGTATGGATTGGCCTACTCTGTATAATGCCATCGTGAATTGTAAAAGAAAGAGTATTGAGTTGAAGAGTCAGAATGGTGAGATAGTTCGAATTGATTCCAATGATATGAAAGGATTACCAGCTGTTGTATCTGCGATGAAAGCTATGAATTATGTGAGAAAATGTTGTGAAGCTTATTTGGCGTATGTGATTGATACAAAAGTGTCGGAAAAGAAAGTTGAATCTGTGCCTGTGGTATCTGAGTTTCCAGATGTGTTTCCTAAAGAGCTGCTGGGATTACCTCCAATTCGAGAAGTGGAATTTGGTATTAATTAGTGCTGGGGACCACTCCCATTTCTATAGCTCCGTATAGAATGACACCAATAGAATTGAAATAGTTAAAATCGCAGTTACAAGAATTAACCGATAGAGGATTTGCACGACCGAGTTTCTCACCCTGGGGAGCTCCTGTGTTATTTGTGAAAAAGAAAGATGGAACTATGAGAATGTGTATGGATTATTGACAATTGAACAAAGTGACAATAAAGAACAAATATCCGTTACCTCGTATTGATGATTTGTTTGATTAGCTGAAGGGAGCTACAGTGTTTTCTAAGATAGATTTGAGATCAAGCTACTATCAATTGAGAGTTAAAGAATCCGATGTGCCAAAAACTACTTTCAGAACAAGGTACAGACATTACGAATTTTTAGTAATGCCTTTCGAACTAACAAATGCTCCCGCAGTGTTTATAGATTTGATGAATCGGATATTCAGACCGTATTTGGATCGCTTCGTGGTGGTGTTCGTTGATGATATTTTGATCTATTCGTGTGATGAGACGCAGCATGCTGAGCATTTGAGAATTGTGCTACAAACTCTACGTGAGAAACAATTATATGCAAAGTTTAGTAAATGTGAATTTTGCTTACGTGAGGTTGGGTTTCTGGAACATATTGTATCAGCTGCAGGAATAAGAGTTTATTTGAATAAAATCTCTGCTATTTTGGAATGGAAGCCTCCAAGAAATGTGTCCTAAGTCTATAGTTTTTTGGGATTAGCGGGATATTGTAGCCATTTTGTGAAAGGTTTCTCTATGATTGCGACTCCATTGACGAAGTTGTTACAGAAAGATGATAGATTCGAGTAGTCAAAAAAGTGCCAGCAGAGTTTTAAGCAATTGAAAGTGTTGTTAACGGAAGCACCAGTTTTGATTCAACCCGAATTAGGCAAAGAGTTAATAGTTTACATTGATGCATCATTGAATGGTTTGGGCTGTGTGCTGATGCAAGAAGGGAAAGTCATTGCTTACGCCTCAAGACAGTTAAAGCCGCACGAAAAGAATTATCCGACGTATACCTTGAGTTAGTGCGATTGTGTTTGCGTTAAAGATTTGGCGTCACTACTTATTTGGTGAGAAATGTCATATTTATACTAATCATAAGAGTTTAAAGTATTTGATAACTCAGAAAGATTTGAACTTGCGACAGAGAAGATGGTTAGAATTGTTGAAAGACTACAAACTTGTGATAGATTATCACTCGCGTAAAGCTAATGTTGTAGCTGATGGTTTGAGTCAGAATTGTTATATGCTTTGCGAGCTATGAGTACTCAAATAGATCTGTGTGATGATAACTCAGTTATAGCTGAGTTGAAAGTTAAGCCGATGTTTGTACAGCAGATTTGTGATGCCCAGAAAAGTGATTTGAAATGATGGCTAAACAAATTCTGTGTGAATCAAATGCTGAATCAGAATTTCGAGTAGATAGTGATGATTGTTTGAGATTTAGAGATCGGATTTGTGTTCCGAGAAATTCATAGTTAATTTCGATGATTTTGAATGAAGCTCACAATAATCATTTGACTGTTCATCCGGGGAGTACAAAGATGTATAATGATTTGAAACTGTTCTATTGGTGGCATGGCATGAAAAGAGACATTTCTGACTTTGCGTCAAAATGTTTAATTTCTCAGCAAGTCAAAGCTGAACTTCAAGTTTTGTCTGGTTTGTTACAATCGATTATGATTCCTGAGTGGAAATGGGAGAGAATCACGATGGACTTTGTGTCGGGTTTGCCCTTATCTCCGAGTAAGAAAAATGCAATCTGGGTGATAGTGGACAGATTGACAAAATTAGCTCATTTCGTTCCGGTGAGAACCGATTATTCTTTAGATAAGTTAGCTAAACTGTATATCGATGAGATTGTGAGATTGCACGGCGTACCATTATCAATAGTGTCTGACAAAGATCCGAGATTTAACTCGCGATTTTGGAAGAAATTGCAAGATGCTTTAGGCACGAAGTTGCATTTCAGTACTGGTTTTCATCCGCAAATGGATGGTCAATCCGAGCGAATCATTCAGATTCTCGAAGACATACTGAGATGTTGCATACTTGAATTTGAAAGTACGTCAGAAAAGCAATTATCTTTAATTGAGTTTACGTATAACACCGGTTTTCAATCTAGCATTAAAATGGCACCGTATGAGGCTTTTTATGGTCGAAACTGTCGAACTCCATTGTATTGGACTAAGCTAAGAGAGAATATGATTCACGGGGTTGATCTAATAAAAGAGACTGAACAGAAAGTGAAAGTAATTCATGACAATTTGAAAGCAGCCTCAGATCGTCAGAAGTCATATGCAGATTTCAAAAGAAAGGATATTGAATTCGAAATTGGTGATAAAGTGTTTTTGAAAGTATCTCCTTGGAAGAAAATACTTCGATTCGGTCGGAAGGACAAGCTGAGTCCGAGGTTCATCGGACCTTATGATATTATTGAACGAGTTGGGCTGGTTGCTTATAGATTGATATTGCCATCTGAGTTAAAAAAAATTCATAATGTGTTTCATGTGTCAATGCTTCGACGGTAAAGATTAGACCCGTCTCATGTGATTGCTCCTACTAAAGTTGAGATTCAGTTAGACTTATCGTATAGTGAAGAACTGATCCAAATTTTGGCAGGAGAGATTAAAGAGTTGAGAAACAAAAGAATTTCCTTAGTTAAAATATTATGGCACGAACACGGAGTTGAAGAGGATACGTGGGAGCCTGAGAACATTATGAGAGAGCAATGTCCACACCTATTCACTGGTAAGATTTTCGGGGACGAAAATCCCTAAGGGGGGAAAGTTGTAACAACCCGGTTTAGACCCTAGTCGGAACAGTGGTTTCGGGACCACAAATCTGAGTCTGTATAATATTCTAATATTATTTTCTGTGTTGTTGATATGTGACTAAGTATGTGGTAAATTTTCGTAAGCTAATTTTTCTGTTCATGTGTTTAATTTGAGCAGAGGATTGATTTGTATTAAATGTGAAAGTTGTATGCTATTTGTTAAAGTACCAATGTGATGTGGCTTTGTAAAGGTGGAGACCTTATATGGCAATTAAGCCATAATTGAGATAGTGGATGGTAGAATGTCATAATAACCTTGGTATTATTTTGTCTTATATGTATAATGGATAGGCAATGTAGTAATTAAATTATTAGCATTAAGTTAATGAAACAAAAAGATGAAGTGTTCATCTTTTATTTTCTTTTCATTTGGCCGAAATAAGCAAGGAAAGAAAGGAATGAAGTCTAGCTAGGGTATTCAGCCTTTCTATTGCAAATTAAGGTATGATTTTGATTTGGATTTTGATGATTTTTATGTTTTTGAGATTGTTGCTTAGTCTACTATCAAGCCCATGTCTCAATTTTGTGTATTGATAATGTTTGTGAGATATGTCATTGATGATATGTTGAGCTTTGTGATGAATTTAGTTGTTAAAGGAAAGATTTGAGCTGGATGAACATATTTTGTTCTTGAATTTTTGATGAATTTATCTAATTAGGGCTATATTGAGAAAATAATATTTTTTGGGACTAAAATGTGGAATAAATGAAATGTATGAGCTTGTATTAACATGGGGATAAATCGTCTAGGCTTGAACCAAGTGAAATTATGTGAATTTGATGATTTAGTGAAATAGGTACTAAAGTGTCGAAATGTAAAAATGTGAGGCTATTTTGTAAAATGCCCTAAGTATTTGTGTTTGGACTAAAATGCATGATTTAGTGATTGAATGGATTTAATTTGAATGTGTATAGACCAAGAAAGAAGAAGTTCGAATCGAGATGAAAGCAAAGATAAAGTGCTTGATTAATCGATCGTTTCGATAGTTCGACGTCCGAGGTAAGTTCGGATATAATACCTGCTATTAAGATATGGTTTAGCATTATGAAATGAATGTGTATATATGTATGAAATCCAAATGCTATGTGCAAGATTTAGTTGATAGCACTAAGTGTGTGAAATTGAAATTGAAATAGAAACGAATAGCACTGTGTGTGCGATGTTATGAAAGCTTCAGCTTATTGATTTGGCACTGTGTGTGCGGTACCAAGATAAGTAGGTTGAAAGATTATGCACTAAGTGTGCGTTACCTAATATATTTCGACCATATATATGGCACTGAGTGTGCGATTAAATTGAAATAATATCAGAGGATGATCGACTTGTAATATCGAGCATTGAGTAGCTGGGAAATTGAATAACTATGTGTTAGCTAAGGTATGTATTGAACCTTTGTGGTTGATGAGTTTATATATAAAGCTATGAATGGATGAATGAACAATTTTAGTTGTGTATGATATGGTATGAATAGGAGAGAATTGATCTATGTTATGGTTGGTTTAGTTTAATGTTTTATGTTACGAACTTACTAAGCTTTATAAAGCTTACTGTGTGATTTGTTTCTCTCTGCTGCGAGTGTCGATAAAGCTAGCTCGAGATCCGAGAATCGTCGACATCTCAAACACACTATCGGCATTCTATTTTGGTACTTTTGGAAAGATGTACATAGTTGAAATATGGCATGTATAGGCTAGTTATTTGAATCATATTTGAGCTGTGTAAATAGTTATGTGATATGGCTAGCTAAATGTTGGTAATGTGTATGAGTGAATATGGTATTTGGCGCATATTTTGATATGGCATGATGGTAATGAATTAGCATATGAATGGTGAGTTCAATGATGAATCAATGACTTAGTGATTTACTGAAGTTATGGATGATTTATACCTATATTTACATATAATTTGGTTGTATAAATTGGCATGCTTAGAAATGAGATTATATGTGATGATATGATGATTATTGGACATGAAATTGGTTGCCAAATTATGTGTATAAAGATGCTCAAATGTGCTTGTAGGATTGACCCATGTGGGTGGCATTTTGGCCTTGCAAATGGCCTATTTGTGCCATAAGGTTGTGGCACACTAGCGTGCCTAGTGACCGTGGGCGTAAGTCAGTATATGGCCTAAGAGCACACGGCCACAGCACACGGACGTGCCTGGTAGCTGTGTGGTTTTTGACAAGATCGACCACGGCCAAAGTACACGGGCGCTTGGTGGCCGTGGAGCAAAGGTCAGTTTCGACCCCGGGAAGGACACACGAGTGTGTCTAGCATCCGTGGGAGGCACACAGCCTACCCCCACGGGCGTGTATCCCTTGAAACTTAGAAAAGTTTTAAATTTCCATGAAGTTTCTGTATGTGTTTCGATTTAGTCCCGACCCCTCTCTAGCATGTGTTAAAGTTCTTATATGCCTTAATAAGGGACTAATTGTTTATGTTTGATGTATTATGATGATTATTGACTTTGTGTCGTAAATGAGTTGTGATATGATTCTATTGTCCGATAATTCCTTTTAACCTTAATTCGGCGACGGTTTCTGGTTAGGGGTGTTACAAAATATGAATAGTGAAAGATGATAGCTTCTTTTATTCATCTTATTTTATTCATTTTTATCACCTAATTTTACCAAATGTTGACCAAAAATAAATGCTTTTGTCTCCCTTATCTACATGGCCGGCCAACACACTTATAATGGCCTTACTGCACTTTAAGGACATCCAATTTCATATTCTATGGCTACTAGACACCTCTACCTTGTATAATGGAAATTTCGCACTTTATACGATTTAGTTCTTTTTCCCAATTAAGCGTGAAATCACCAAAATTAAGGTACCAAAATTTCCATGCACCCTTATAATCATGCTATAACCCATAAAATAAAATTAAAATAAATTTTCTCCGACCCCAGATTACTGATCCTGAGACCAATGTTCCGACTAGCCCTTAATTCAAGCTGTTACATCAAATCCGGCCTAGACGTTATGGCCGAAGCATTTTTCGAAAACATAGTTTCATTAGAAAACCCGTTCTATACTAAATCTCATTTATGATTTTATTGAAAATTTTAGGGTATCTGTTCATTTGAAACTCAAGTTGTTTTTAGCAGAAAATTGATCGTATTAGTTTGTTACTATACTTTAAAATAATGTTGGCAGCAGAAGCTTTTATAATATGTTACGAAAACGTGATGTTTTGAAAAAAAAATTATCTTTTGAAAATCCGCGTCCTACTACTACTCAGATGTGAATTAAAATAAGTAAAATCCCCAAATTAAAAGTTAAAACTCAAAGTGGCCTTATTACAAAAACAAATACCCGAATTAAATTTCTTGTAAATAAAAAAATCAACTATAAAAGCAAGTGTGGTTATGTGGCCACCTCCGAATCCCTCGCAGCACCAATCCGCCTAAAACTGGGGATTACTTGTACAGATAAATAGAGGGGTGAGTTTACGAAAACTCTGTATGTAGCCCGTATAAGCAAAATGCCAATCATGCCGAAGGCAAGTACAGTTCAGTTTAGTTGGGCCTTAGCCCATTACAATATAAGTATCAGTGTGGGCCTTAGCCTATTTCAGTGACAGTAACAGTTCAAACATGCAATCAGAAATCCTACCCAACCAGCCTCTACACTCCACTCCGTCCAGCCCTACACTCCATGTGGGGATAAAATCATCCACCCATCCCTATACTCAAAAAATTAGCACCGGTTGAGGCATTAAACAGTATTTCCAGCAGAGCTACCAGTACAGTACACTTCATCCAATTATAATAATCTGACCCCATGCAACATATCACACATGTATGCAACATATATTGTAACACCCCAAATCAGGCCTATACGTTATGGTCGAATTTGGCATGTCACATTGAAGTGTTTTTCGAAAACCATGTTTTCATTGAAAACCCTTCTTGAAATTTCAAACTTCTTGCCATTTAAAACTTGTACAAAACCTCAGTTTGCATTTGTTTATTTTCAATCGTGGTTTATTAAAAAGTTATCCCCTTTTAAAACATTATTACCTTTAAAACTTTATTTGTTACGGAAGTTTAACTTAAAACAAATGATTTACGAAAACGTGGTCTTTAAAAAATCGAGTTATGAAAACGTAGTGTTTGAAAATGTTATTGTTTTGGAAAACCATGTTCTACTTCTAGCAGATATAATTCACAATCAACAAAATTCCAAATTTAAAATCCAAAAATTATAGAGGCCTTATTACAACCGGAATCAAAATCAAAGTGCTTAAGTAAATGAGCAAAATAGAAAAAAAAAACATGTGCAGATGTGTGGCCCACTCCGAGTCCCTCGCAGTGTAACACCCTTAACCTGAGACCGTTGCCAGAATATGGTTAAGAGGCATTACCGAACAATTGAATCGTTTTACAATCTATTCACAACACAAAGTCAAACATCATCATAGTACATCAAAACATAATCAAATAGTCCCTTATAGAGGTCTACAAAACCTTAAACACATGCAAGAAATGGGTCGGGACTAAACCGGAACACATACAGACATTCTTAAAAATTCAAAACTTTTCAAGGTTACAGGGGATACACGCCCATAAAGGCAGGCCGTGTGCCTCCCATGGTTGCTAGCCACAACCGTGTGTCCTCCCCGTGGTCTATTCTGACTTGGCTCCACGGCCACCAAGCACGCCTGTGTACTTTGGCCGTAGTTGATCCTGTTGAAACAACACAGCTACCAGACACGTCCGTGTTCCATGGCCGTGTGCTCTTAGGCCATATACTGACTTACGCCCACGGTTAATTAACACTCCCATGTCAAGGCTGTGTGCTAATAAGCTAGATATTGCCATTCTCCTACGGTCATCAGGCAAGCCTGTGTGCCACCACCGTGTGACAAAATAGGCCATTTTCCTGGCCAATTTGTCACCCACACAAGGTCAATCCTACAAGCACATTTGAGCATCTTTAAACACACAATTTGGCAACCAATTCCATGACAACAATCGATACATCATCTCATGCAATTTTCATTTCCAAACATGTCAACTTATAAGCTAACATATACCACTTGAACACATTCATATACTAAACATCATTCATTCTCAAATTCACTAAATCATACTAACATTTTACCACCACAAAGATTAACATTTGAAATTCATTTTCTTTACCCATATACCATACCAAAATATGCATCATATATATATATATATATATAGAGATCAAGCCATTCATGCTTAAAACCATCATATATCTAGCCATATCACATGCCTAAGTACACATCTCTAATATGATTCAAATAACTAGCCTATACATGCCATATTTCAACTACGTATGTCACTCCAAAAGTACCCAAAATAGACTGCAGATAGTGTGATTGACATGCTGATGATCCCCAGATCCGAGCTAGCTTTTCTGACACTACAAAGCAAAGAAACAAATCACACAGTAAGCTTTCCAAAGCTTAGTAAGTTCGACATATAATACAATTATCTCATCAAATCAAATCAATGTATATAATAACCATCAAATAGATCAATTCTCTCATATTCATACCATATCATCCATAACTAAAATACTCATTCATCCATTCATAGCTTTATCTATAAACTCATCAACCACAAAGGTTCAATACATACCTTAGCTAACACATAGTTATTCAATTTCCAAGCTACTCAATGCTCGATATTACAAGTTGATCATCCTCTGATTTTCTTTCAATTTAATCGCACACTCAGTGCCATGTACATGATCGAAACATATTAGTCATCCCACACTTAGTACCTAAACTTTCAACCGACTTCTCTCGGTATCGCACACACAGTGCCACATCAATATGCCGAAGCTTTCATAACATTGCACACACAGTGCTATTCATTTCTGTTTCAATTTCAATTTCGCACACTTAGTGCCATCAACTAAATCTTGCACGTAGTATCTCGATTTCATACGCATATACACATTCATTTCATAATGCTAAACCATATCTTAATATCATGTATTATATCCGAACTTATCTCGGATGTTGAACTATCGAATAGGTCGATTAATCGAGCACTTTATCTTTGCCTCGATCTCGATCCGAACCTCTCCTCTCTTGGTCTATACATATTCAAATTCAATCCATTCAATCACTAATTTATTCAATTTAGTCCATACATACACATTTAGGGCATTTTACAAAATTGCCATCTTATTTTCACATTTTGACACTTTAGTCCCTATTTCACAAAATCATCAAATACACAAAATTTCAATACACATGTGCTTAGCTGAATTTTTCCCATTCTAATACAAGCCCACACATTTCATTTATTTCACATTCTAGTCCTTCAAATTGCTATTTTTACAATTTAGCCCTAGTTAGCTAAATTCATCAAAAATTCAAGAACAACACATGTTCATTAACCACATATCTTTCATTTAACACCAACACTCATCACAAAGCTCACCCTTTCATCAATGGCACATCTCATAAACATCATCAATTCACAAAATTTAAACATGGGTTTTGTAGAGCACAAAGCAACGATTACGAAAACGTAGAAATTAATAAAAACCAAGCAAAAATTTAACTTGAATAAGCCAATTCTTAGCCGAAATTACCAAAGCTTAAAACCTCCTTTCTTTCTTCAATATTCGGTGCAAGATGAATAGAAAATGTCCATTTTAATGCTTTGTTTTATTATAAATTAACTTAATAATCAAATACCAACTTTACCCTTTTATAAGTCATATAAAACAAATATATTTTAAGGCTAATAAGTCATTTAGCCACCCACTATTTTTAATAATAGCTTAATAACAACATAAGGCCTCCACCTTAAAAAGCCAACAATAATTAAGTACTCGTAAATAAGCACACACCATTTTACACTTTATGCAATTAAGTCCTTTCTCTTAATTCGACACACAAACGATGAAATTATCACACAGAATTTTCACACAAACTATGTCACATACGATTCACACAGAAAATAATATTAAAATAACATTTCAACCTTAGATTTGTGGTCTCAAAACCACTGTTCTGACTAGGGTCAAAACCGGGTTGTTACAACTCCCCCCTTAGGGATTTTCGTCCCCGAAAATCTAACCAGTGAATAGGTGTGGATATTGCTCTCTCATAATGTTCTCAGACTCCCACGTAACCTCTTCAACTCTGTTTTTGTGTGATAGTACTTTCCCTAAGGAAATTCTTTTGCTTCTCAACTCTTTAATCTCTCGAGCCATAATTCAGATCGGTTCTTCACTATAGGACAAGTCTGACTGAATCTCAATCTCAGTAGGAGCAATCACATGAGACAGGTCAGATCTGTACTGCCGAAGCATTGACACATGAAACACGTTATGAATCTTTTCTAACTCAGATGGCAATCTCAATCTATAAGCAACCAGCCCAACTCGTTCAATAATCTCATACGGTCTGATGAACTTCAGACTCAGCTTGCCCTTTCGGCCAAATCAAAGTATTCTCTTTCAAGGAGATACTTTTAGAAACAATTTATCACCAATTTCAAATTCAATATCCTGTCGTTTAAAATCTGCATAAGACTTCTAACGATCTGAGGCTGCTTTCAAATTGTCACGAAATACTTTCACTTTCTGTTCAGTCTCTTTTATCAGATCAACCCCGTGAATCTTATTCTCACTCAGCTCAGTCCAATACAATGGAGTTAGACACTTTTGGCCATAAAAAGCCTCATATGGTGCCATTTTAATGCTAGATTGAAAACTTTTGTTATACGCAAACTCAATTAATGATAAATGCTTTTCCCGCAAACTTTCAAATTCAAGTATGCAACATCTCAGCATGTCTTCGAGAATCTAAATGATTCACTCGGATTGACCATCCATTTGCTGATCAAAAGTAGTACTGAAATGCAATTTTGTGGCTAAAGCATCTTGCAATTTCTTCCAAAATCGTGAGGTAAATATCGGATCTCTGTCAAACACTATAGATAATGGTACGCCGTGCAATCTCACAATCTCATCGATATATAGTTCAGCTGACTTATCTAAAGAATAATCGATTCTCACCAGAACAAAATGAGCTGATTTCGTCAATCTGTCCACTATCACCCAGATTGCATCTTTCTTACTTGGAGATAAGGGCAAACCCGACACAAAGTCCATCGTAATTCTCTCCCATTTCCACTCAGGAATCATAATCGGTTGTAACAAACCGTACGAAACTTGATGTTCAGCTTTGACTTGCTGACAAACTAAACATTTCGAGACAAAGTCAGAAATGTCTCTTTTCATGCCATGCCACCAATAAAACTATTTAAAATCATTATACATCTTCGTACTCCTCAGATGCACAGTTAAATGACTATTGTGAGCTTCATTAAAAATCATCGAAATCAACTTTGAACACAAATCTGATCTTTAAATCTCAAACAATCATCACTACCAACTCGAAATTTTGATTCAGCATTCAATTCACGTTGAGTTCGTTTAGCCATCATTTCAACATCATTTTTCTGAGCATCACAAATTTGCTGTACAAACATCAGCTTTAATTCAATTCAGCTACAATGCACTACTATCACACAGATCTATCTGAATACTCATAGCTCGCAAAGCATATAACAATTTTTGACTCAAGGCATCAGCTACAACATTAGCTTTACCTGAGTGGTAATCTATCACAAGTTTGTAGTCTTTCAACAATTCTAACCATCTTTTTTGTCGCAAATTCAAATCTTTCTGAGTCATCAAATACTTTAAACTCTTATGATCAGTATGAATATGGCATTTTTCATCGAATAAGTAGTGACGCTGAATCTTCAATGCGAACACAATCGCAGCAAATTCAAGGTCATGCGTTGGGTAGTTCTTTTCATGCGGTTTTAACTGTCTCGAAGCGTAAGCAATGACTTTCCCTTCTTGCATCAACACACAGCCAAAACCATTCAATGATGCATCACTGTAAACTATAAACTCTTTGCCTGACTCATGTTGAATCAACACTGGTGCTTCCGTTAACAACACTTTAAACTGTTCAAAACTTTGCTGGCACTCTTCTGACCACTCGAATCTAACATCTTTCTGTAACAACTTTGTCAATGGAGTTGCAATCGTCGAGAAGCCTTTCACAAATCGTCTATAATATCCCGCTAGTCCCAGAAAACTACGAACTACGGACACCTTTCTCGAAGGCTTCCATTCCAAAATAGTAGAGATTTTACTCGGATCAGCTCGTATTCTAGCAGTTGATACAATATGTCCCAGAAAACCAACATCACGTGACCAAAATTCACACTTGCTAAACTTTGCATATAATTGTTTCTGATATAGAGTTTGTAGCACGGTTCTCAAATACTTAGCATGCTGCGTCCTATTACACGAATAGATCAAAATATCATTAATAAAACAACTACAAAGTGATCCAAATACGGTCTGAATATCCGATTCATCAGATCCATAAACACTGCAGGAGCATTTGTTAGTCCAAAAGGCATCACTAAGAATTCGTAATGTTAGTACCTTGTTCTGAAAACAGTTTTGGCCACATCGGATTCTTTAACTCTTAACTGATAGTATCCTGCTCTCAAATCTATCTTTGAAAATACTATAGCTCCCCTCAACTGATCAAACAAATCATCAATACGAGGCAACAAATATTTGTTCTTTATTGTTACTTTGTTCAACTGTCGATAATCAATACACATTCTCATAGTTCCATATTTCTTTTTCACAAATAACACAGGAGCTCCCTAGGGTGAGAAACTTGGTCGTGCAAATCCTCTGTCAGTCAATTCCTGCAATTGAGACTCTAACTCTTTCAATTCTGTGGGTGCCATTCTATACGGAGTGATCGAAATGGGAGTGGTTCCTGGCACTAATTCAATAACAAATTCAACTTCTCGAATTGGAGGTAATCCTGGTAACTCTTCAGGAAACACATCTGGAAACTCACATACCACAGGCACAGATTTAACTTTTTTTCTAACACTTTTATATCAATCACATATGATCGTGTGTCAGAGTGTTAAAAATTTATATAAAGAATGATCGAGCCTAAAAAACTAACTGTGACAACGATTGAGGCAAGTGCACCTATCGAACAGTAGTATAGCTGTGGCAAGACTGGATTGTCGAACCCAAAGGAACCTGAAGTACTAGTACTAACTTTCTTTTTATTATTTAGCCTAAGAATTAAAGGAATTTTTATCTATTCTAGAATTAACTAACAACTACACTAAAGATGCAAAGACAAAGAGAATGAATTGGGGAAAAATACTTTGGGAAAAACAAATTGATTAAGACAATACCCAAGGAAGAATCCACCTAAACTTCACTTGTTAACTAACTCTAAACTAGACGATTTATTCACTTGACTTGATTCGTAGGATTCCCTAAGTTATATTAATACCTCTATCGAGGCTACTAACATCTAACCCTAGGTTGATTAATTGAAATCTCTTTCTAATTAAAACCCATAGAATTGCACTAACTCGATCTATGGACTCCCATATTAGGTTTCACCCTAATTCGGCAAAATCTCGTCACTCTATGTCTAGGCGTGCGATCAACTCCACTTAATTATGCTAGATCTACTCTTAAGCAGGGACTTTTGTTCCTCCACCTAAGCACATCACACTTGAATTAATATCCCAGAAATATCAAAACAAGAATTAAGAACACATAATTAAGAACAAATCAAGTATTTATCATATAGTTTAGCAAACTATAACAAGATTCATCTTAGGTTTCATCCCCCTCGGGTATCTGAGGGTTTAGTACATAATCATAAAGGGATACATCTCAAAAGAAAAGATAAAACAAAACATAAGAAAAACCATAAAACTTTCTGAAGGAATTGTAGGAGAGATCCTCCGTCTTGAGTATGACCCCGGCTTCTTGAGATGAATCAACTGACTTTCTTCGAGTAAATTCCACAATTCTGGCCCCTCTGGCTCGGCACTTTGGCCTAACTAGATGCCCCGTGAAGGTTGGCCTCTAGGGTGTTTATATAGGCTTTTAGAATGGCTCTCTTTGCCTCTAACTACCCTAATCCGAATGAAACTCTTCTTTCTCACGTCAGGGACATGCCCATGGCATACGCCCGTGTGAATCGTGGCCAGGCCATGTTCGAGTCTGTTTGATAAGGCACGGCCGTATGGCTTGGGCCCAGGCCGTGTTGATTTCGTGATATGGCCCAATTACTCTATTTTGGGCCCGTTTCTCATTCTTTTCATCCTCTGGTTCTTTTCTGAGTATAAAACATGAAAACAAAGGATTAAGAGCACCAATTTACACAATTCAAGGCTTAAATCCTCCAAAAGCATGCTAAATGTGGGCTTAAAATATGTTACTATTACGGTTTATCAAATACCCCCACACTTAAGCTTTTTTTTATTCTCAAGCAAAATTCTCAACTCACAATTAAAACGAACTTCCTCGATTCATAATATTCATCAATAATATTTCATCATAATTCAAAGATAATTCATACATTGATAATTTAACTCAAAGGGTCCTAAAGATTCAAACAATCAAAGTCATACATTGATAGCACGAAAACACAAGCATTTCCCTTTACCTAAATAATTACCTCTGATTCAGAATTGACAAGAGTTGACATCCTCACTAAAGATTCATTCAAATCACTCAAAGTGTTTAAGGTTCAAAATTAAGCACTCAAAAGTCGAACATGAAAAGTTAATCCCATAAGCTTGCCTGAAAATCAAATCTCCACCACTATAATATGAGATGATACACAAATCAAAAGGTCTTTAAAAAGGGTTGTAACGGGGCTTAGGTTAAGGGTGTGGATAAAGGCTAAATTAAAGGGTTAGAATTGAGATTGAATTGCCAATTTACCTAACTAGAAAAATGAATTAATCTGAAATAATTACATCAATTGAAACCTTTTGATACTAATAACATGAGCTTCTTCTCAAGATGTGGAATTTAAACGTATAAGCTCAATTACATAAAACTAATATCGATATATACTTCATTTTTTTAAAGAATAAATCATTACAATAATAAGAAAGAACTTTAACAACTGAAATATAGAACATAGTTAGGAAACTGTTCAAAATCAAATCTTGACAAAAAGGGAGTCAAGGAATGGTGATAACAAATATAGAATGGGTTTTAGGTTAATATTAGTGGGTGAGTCAATGAAAAGGGTTGTTAGGATCAAAGGAGTTCACTAGGGGTTAATTATGAAGGTAGGCTTTTAGTGGAGTAAGTGGGTTAAAACCTAGGTGCCTTTATCATCTCTGTATATCAAATCAAAGGTGTGGTCACGACATGTATAATCGAAGCAAGTTCTAGAATAACAAATCAATGTTGACACACTCATAATCAAAAAGTGAGCATGAAAGAATGTATGCTCTAGAAGGCTCAAATCTCACAGAAATTATGGTTTTTTGATATCAACCTTCTAAATTTGAAACATCAAGGTAATAATTAGATTCAGGTAGACAACCTATCAAAATTTTAATTTTTGAAAATAGACTTATCATGCTTGATTCTCTAGTCTCCTAAAGTTTAAATCATCACTGCATAATTATCAATAATTTAATCTAAAACATATTAATTAAAAATTATGAATCACAGGGAATTCTATTCTAATTAGTAATATGAGAAAATTACTTAAAGACAAGATATCATTCATGGCATAATTCAGGGATTTGAGAATAATGAAGAAAGTTAGGCACTTTCTCGAAATAAATATTCACCCTCCCATACTTAAGATGTACATTGCCCTCAATGTACAAAGATATATATGAAATTCAGGAGAAAGGGAGAGGTGAAACATCCTGAATTTGGATGGTTTCCTTGAGTTGGGAGTCCCGAGGTGTGGTGGCTGCTACCGAGCTCTGCACTAGATTAGAAATTGAGAAGCTCGTAGAAAATTAGCCAGGAAATATTAAGACACATTTAAAATAAACTAATTATATATTTAAAGACAAGAAAGATAAAGAGAAATAGTGTAAAAATTGAAATAAAACTAAAAAGAAAAAATAAATGGACTGACAAGTCCTTATTGTTGGATGGTTCGCGAGGTGGGTGTGATTTTTAAGGCTGCTGTGAGGGGGTGGTCGTGGTCGAGGTGTGATTCCCTAGCAGCCTTTAGAACCTAAAACGAAGAAACTAAAATAAAACTGAAGCAGCCAGCATGAACTTATGTAAATCAATCTCCCTCGGGGAGACCGTGCTTGGATCCTTCTGCTTCTTTGACATAGATGTGGTGTAGCTCAAGGGTTTGGGGAATAACTAAAGAAGAACAGTATGGGGAGGGAGTGATCTGAAGAATGGGATATAAGAAAGGAGATGGGGAGTAGGTAAGAAAAAAGGGGGGTTCAAATAGAATTTTCAGGTCTGGTACGTCCTTACGCCCGTGTACCATGGGCGTGTTGGGTCACGCGGCCGTATCGCACGGCTGTGTTGTACTTCATTTACTTTTCCCATGCCCATGTTCGGGTCGCCATGCCTATGTATGATCTAACAGTGTCGGCCACGGCCACATCACAAGGTCATGGCGTGGTAGTTGGAGTCTGTGACTCAAAGATATGATTCATTCTGACTCATACCATCTCTGCCCTGTCAGTATGGAGATTCGTGGTATCCACACGGCCACGTCCACGACTGTGTGGCATGAAAATCTGCACTTTTGGTTAGCTTATAATTAGATGCTGAAGTAAAAATAAAAAATAAAAAAAGAAATGTAAAAGTTAATAGAGTTAGTGTTTGGGTTGCCTCCTGAAAAGTGCTTGTTTATAGTCTTAAGATAGACTTACCTCTTATTTGCATATTCATGGTGGTTTGAAGAGTTGAACATCCTTTCTCATGCTATATGTCTTACTAACAATATATAGTTCAAGTCGAGTATGTAACAGTCCGAATTTGACCCTAATCGGAATGGTGGTTTCGGGACCATGAATTTGAGTCTGAAAATTTTTTAAATATTATATTTTGTGTTAATTATATGTGATTTATGATGTGTGAAAGTTTCGTATGAAAATTTGATCGTTTGTGTGTTTATTTAGACAAAAGGACTTAATCGCATAAATTGTAAAAATTTCAAACTATAGTGAAATGTGCTAAATTGATAATGGCTTTTTAATATGGGGTATTAAAAGGGCAACTAGCCCATTTTAAGAGTAGTGGGCGGCATATGTCAATATTAACCTTATTATTATTGTTTATATATTAAAGTATAAAGGTTAATTTAGTAATCAAACAATTACATGATATATATGTTAATTAAAACACAAAAATAGGCATGTTTGTTTCATCTTTCTTTTGGCCGAATCATGCAATTGAAGAAAAGAGAAAAGCCAAGCTAAGTTTGGCATATTTCAAGCTTAATTAGGTATGAATTTTAGCTCGGTTTTTGTTGATTTTTACGTTTTTAAGATTGTTGCTTGGAGTATTAGTTGACCCATGCTGAAAATTTGATATTAACACATGAATGATGTTTAGCCATTGACATGTTCTTATGATTTCTAATGTTTGATGATTTTATTTTAAAGTTATGATATAGATTAACAAGTTTTGAATTGAAAAATTTGGTAAATTTGAGCATTTAGGGCTAAATTGAAAAGAATAATTTTTTGGAAGGGTTCAATTGCAAGATAAATGAAATGTATGCATTTGTATAGGTATATGGAGCATTCGACCCTTGATATGTATAACCAAATTTGGTGTATTTCGTGTTTTATACAAATTGGACTAATTTGTTAAAGTGTGAAACATTAGGGGTAAGTGGTAAATTGCACATCTATATGTTTTGGGACAAAATTGAGATGAAATGTTCTTAAATGAGCTAAACCTTAATGTGTTTAGATCAAGAACAAAGAAAAATGGATTTGGATCGGGGAAAGGTGAAGGTTATTGAATAGCTGGTCTACGTTGTCCGTCGATAGTCGAGGTAAGTCTTTAAGCAAGTTAATACTGTAAATATTGTTCGTAACCTAGTTATATGCTGAATTTTGAATTATTGGATTGAAATGAAGACATAGCCGAATGTGACATATTAAATTTAACAATGAAAGGTAGTTAAATTAAATTGAATTTATGAGGTGAAAGTGATATGAATTATGTGTTATATATGTGATTTTGGTAAAATGTAATGTATACGAGATGGTTGAATAATATCAATTCGGGCTTTGAGCCTAGCAGGCCTTGTGCAGGTGAATTATATCGGGCTTATTGCCTAGCAGGCCTTGTACCGGTGAATTATATCGGGCTTAATGCCTAGCAGGCTAAATGCTGGTGTTTAAATTTTAGACCTCGGGTCTAGCAGGCCTAGTGCTGGTGTGTGATTCAGGCTGACACCTAGCAGGTTCTAAACCGATGATGAAAGTTCTACTTGCAAGACATAAACTTTTCTAGCTAAGTAATCATCGAGGAAGTAAGTCGATATTACAAGTTATGTATGTATGTTCAGCCATACAGGTAAGTGCTTACAAGTTATTAAATTGATCTTCTATATTAGATCAATAAGGTAAATATTCATGTGTTAAATTGTCAAACGAGAATGATACTAATTGATCTTGTATATTCAGCTTTATACTTATGTTTATGTGATCATGTTGGAATTATTTTGATGTCATGCATTCGAATGAATGAAATGTCAAATGAATTTATAGATATGTGATTATGTTCTCTTGTATATGAAATTACTAAGTGTAAGTATATACTTACTTGTGTATATGTGATCCTTTTGAATTAAATGTATTGAAAGTAATAGTAGTTGGAGAAGTGCTATTAATTTATATATGAATTACATGATGAGTTAATAAACTGAAGATTAGAGATAAAATAATTTCAATGGTTGAGTTAAATGAGGTACTTGTATTCTGCATTAGTAGACCAATAAGAGTTAAACTTTAAATTTTATGGTATGATGTATGTTATTGAAAATGATTGAATGAACATTTGATTTAATACATTTGCTATTGAAAATGATTGAATGAACATTTGATTTAATACATTTCCTTAAGACTTACTAAGCTAGTAAGCTTACTCTATGTGTGTTCATTGTTCTGTATTATAGACACTATCCGCTCACTTAGGTACCTTTAAAAGTTTAGACTTTTGAACTTAAGGCATGTATAGGCTAGCTAAATGTTCGAATGAAATTTTGTTAATGTATAAAAGCCATGCGAAATTGGCTTTTCTTAAATGTTAATGTTGATGGTTTATTAATTCTTTGGTGTAATATATGTTTTAGTTATGCAAATTAGTATGTTTAGAATTGGTTTTGAATGTATATATTGAATGAAAATTTAATGTATAGTTGTGATTACCTTAGTGATCAAATGTGCATGATTTAGATGGCTATTTGGTATGTTTTTGGTTGCCATATATGCTTGATATGTGTTTGTAAATGAGGCTTATAGGTATGAACCATTTGGATGGCATTTTGGCCTTGTAAATGGCTCATAGTGTCACATGGTTGTGGCACACGGGCGTGCCTTAGACTGTGGGTAAATTGGCAGAATGCAGCTGAAAATCAGACAGCCTCGACACGAGCGTGTCATCTGGCCGTGGTGTGCAAATCAGTAGCTAACATAAAAGGACACGGCCAAAGTACACGGGTGTGCTTGGTGGCCGTGGTGGGGAACTTAGTATATAGACACGAAGGGACACACGGGGGTGTCTCGAAGCCGTGGAGGGCACATGGTCTCCTCCCACAGGCGTGTCTCCCCTGTATTTAGAAAAGTTTCAAATTTTCATGGAATTTCGTATGTGTTTCAGTTTAGTCTCGACTCGGTTAATAAGCTTACTTAGGGCCTCGATGACCATTTTAAGGGACAATATTCCTGTGAATGATTGAATGTATAATTTTGTATGTTCATATTTCTGATCTGTCTGGTAACGCTCCTAACCTTAATCCGACGACGGACACGGGATAGGGGTGTTAGAGAGTAGCATTTATTTTGAAAATTCCGAATATAGGATTACTTACCTCGATTGTTCTGTATGGGAAAACATTGATTACCTTAAAAGGGATTTCTTTGTTTGTATTAGGATCTAGAGGAGATATTCGTGGGTCTGCTTTATCTAACAATACCTGATTTCCGATTTTGAATTTTTTTGTCCCTTAATATGGCTTTGATTCTGCTTCGTGTATCCCTAGTTTTTCCTTGAAATGCGTCTTCCATTCTTCTAATTCATCGATCTGAAACCTTCGTCCCTTCTGAGTTATTTATTTGTTGGCACGGGGTCTAGGATCGGGTTCAGTTGTGTTCTTTTGTGGTGCTTTTTGAAAAGAAGGTTCAACTGAATGGTTATGAATAGAATTTACGTTCTCACCTTAATTATTCGATGTCCTAGCTGAATCGAGAGCTTGAAGAGTTACTGTCTTGTCACCTACACAGAGTATGAGTTCACCTACGTCGACATCAATTTTAGTCCTGGCAGTTGCTCAAAATGGTCTTCTAAAAATTAAGGGGATTGTGTTGTCCTCATCCATGTCTAAATTGACAAAGTCTACTGGGAATACAAATTTATCAATTTTTACGAGTACATCTTCGATTATACCCCTAGGAATTCTAATAGTTTTATCGGCTAATTGAATGCTCATCCTAGTTTGTTTGGGTTTCCCTAGACGTAGCTGCTTGAACATTTTATATGGCATGACATTTATGCTTGCCCCTAAATCAACTAACGCATTATCAATAGATAAACTACCAATTAACATGGAATCGTAAAACTCCCTGGATCTTTTAGTTTTCGTGGTAGTCTATTTTGCAACATTGTTGAACACACTACGTTTAGTTCCACATGCGATTCCTCGTCTATCTTCCGCTTATTTGTCAATAGCTTCTTTAAAAATTTCCTAGAATATGACATCTACGAAAGAGCTTCAAGAAACGGTAAGTTAATATGTAATTTCTTTAAAAGTTTAAGAAACTTACCGAACTGTTCCTCTGTGTTGTCCCTCTTCATTGCTTCGGGATATGGTATGCGAGGTTGGTATTCTTTGATTACCGGTTTTGGCTTTTTATTACTTACATCAACCTTACCTTCTACATAATTCTCTTGCCTAAAATTGCGCTCATCTAACCCTTCACTATCTTGAGCTGTTATGGCTTGAATTTGCTCCCTTGGGTTAGTCTCAGTGTTGCTGGTAGGCTTCCTAGTGGTCTTTTAGAGATCAGCTTAGCAAGTTGCCCTATTTGATCTTTAAGCTCCTGTGTCGATGTTTTTTGGTTTTCAAGGTTTTTTTCTATATGTTGGATATGAGTTTCTGAGACTGCTATGAGTTTTGTCAGCATCTCCTCAAGGTTCGGCTTCTTTTCCTGTGGGTAGGGCTGTTGTTGGAAGTTTTGGGGTGGTTGTTGTCTTTGATTTCCTTGACCACCCCATGAAAAATTAGGGTGGTTCCTCCAACCTAGATTATAAGTATTATTATAAGGGTATTTTAAAATCGAAAATTGTTACCCATATAGTTCATTTGTTCGCTCTCCATGCCCAGTCTGTAGGGTGGGTACTCAGGATTCGCCACACCTCCGCTTGTCTCACACTGCATAACTGGATGTACTTGCGTGGAACACAAGCCATCAATCTTTTTGTTTAGTGTCTCTACCTAATTTGATAGCATGGTTACTGCGTCAGGTTGAAAACTCCTGCTGCTTTTGCTGGCCTTGTCCTTGTAACTTGCCACTGATAGTTATTCAATGACATCTCCTCTATAAACTCGTAGGCTGCTTCAAGAGTTTTGTTATACAGAGTTCCACCGGCTGCTGAATCGATTAATTGCCTTGTTGAAGGGTTCACACCATTGTAGAAAGTTTGGACCTGTAGCCACAAAGGTAATCCGTGGTGTGGGCACCTCCTCAACAAATCTTTGTATCTCTCCCATGTATCGTAAAGTGTCTCTAAATCCATCTGCACAAAAGAAGATATATCATTCCTTAACTTGGCCGTTTTGGCCGGCGGAAAATATTTTAATAAAACTTTTTTGGTCATCTGATCCCATGTAGTGATTGATCTTTGTGGAAGAGGATGCAACCGCTGTTTTGCTTTATTCCTCAAGGAGAAGGGAAATAAACGAAGACATAAGGCATCATCAGAAATACCATTTATTTTGAAGGTATCACAGAATTCTAGAAAATTCGCTATGTGTGTGTTAGGATCCTCATCCTGCAAACCATCAAACTGAACAAACTGTTGTATCATCTGTATAGTGTTAGGTTTCATTTCAAAATTATTTGCAGCAATAGTAGGTCTAACAATACTTGACTCAGTTCCTGTTAAATTGGGTTTAGCATAATCATACATAGTTCGAGGAGCATGATGTTCGGCCATCTCTAGAGGTAGCAGATTATTCTCAGCCATCTCTTCGGTGGTATTGATTTCGGCTTCTTGCACTTCTTCTATGTAGTTTAAGCTTCAACTTATTTATCTACTACTTCTGCAAACAGTACCTCCAATATCACTGTCGTAAATCAGGGGTCCTGTCGGGTTCCTTTTAGTCATAAACTAGAGGTACCTGAAAGGAACAAAAGAAGAAAATTTAGAAAAATAAAAATGAAATTTAATTGCAAAAATAAAATAAATATAATGT
Source organism: Gossypium bickii (assembly GCA_025503065.1). Taxonomy (NCBI): domain Eukaryota; kingdom Viridiplantae; phylum Streptophyta; class Magnoliopsida; order Malvales; family Malvaceae; genus Gossypium; species Gossypium bickii. The sequence continues at coordinate 64,561,629 of CP106711.1, read as the reverse complement.
GGCTAAAGTAATAAAAATTAAGCTTTCTTAATATTCTGGTTTCCCGGCAACGGCGCCAAAAACTTGATCGTGTGTCAGAGTCTTAAAATTTTATATAAAGAATGATCGAGCCTAAAAAACTAACTGTGACAACGATTGAGGCAAGTGCACCTATCGAACAGTAGTATAGCTGTGGCAAGACTGGATTGTCGAATCCAAAGGAACCTAAAGTACTAATATTAACTTTTTTTTTATTATTTAACCTAAGAATTAAAGGAATTTTTATCTAATCTAAAATTAACTAACAACTAAGCTAAAGATGCAAAGACAAAGAGAATGAATTGGGGAAAAAAAACTTTGGGAAAAACCAATTGATTAAGACAATACCCAAGGAAGAATCCACCTAGACTTCACTTGTTATCTAACTCTGAACCAGACGATTTATTCACTTGACTTGATCTATAGGATTGCCTAAGTTATATTAATACCTCTGTCGAGGCTACTAACGTGTAACCCTAGGTTGATTAATTGAAATCTCTTTCTCATTAAAACCCCTAGAATTGCATTAACTCGATCTATGGACTCCCATATTAGGTTTCACCCTAATCCGGCAAAATCTCGTCACCTTATGTCTAGCCGTGCGATCAACTCCGCTTAATTATGCTAGACCGACTCTTAGGCAGGGACTTTTGGTCCTCCACCTAAGCACATCACACTTGAATTAATATCCCAGAAATATCAAAATAAGAATTAAGAACACATAATTAAGAACAAATCAAGTATTTATCATATAGTTTAGCAAACGATAACAAGATTCATATTAGGTTTCATCTCCCTCGCGTATCTGAGAGTTTAGTTCATAATCATAAAGGAATACATCTCAAAAGAAAAGATAAAACAAAACATAAGAAAAACCATAAAACTCTCTGAAGGAATTGAAGGAGAGATCCTCCGCCTTGAGTATGACTCTGGCATCTTGAGATGAATCAACTGGTTTTCTTCGAGTAAATTCCACAATACTGGCCTCTCTGGCTCGGCACTTTGGCCTAACTGGACGTCCCGTGAAGGTTGGCCTCTAGGGTGTTTATATAGGCTTTTGGAATGACTTTATTTGCGTCTAAGTACCCTAATCCGAATGAAACTCTTCTTTCTCACGTCAAGGACACACCCATGGCACATGCCCGTGTGAATCGTGGCCAGGCTATGTTCGAGTCTGTTTGATGAGGCACGGCCGTGTGGCTTGGGCCCAGGCCATGTTGATTTCGTGATATGACCCAATTACTCTGTTTTGGGCTCATTTCTCATTCTTTTCATCCTCCGGTGCTTTTCTGAATATAAAACATGAAAACAAAGGATTAAGAGCACCAATTTACACAATTCAAGGCTTAATGTGGGCTAAACTATGCTACTATTACGGTTTATCAACATACGCCAAATAAGCTTCACAACCCTTTCTCACATAGTTCATAGCTTTCATGGCAGATACAACTGCTGGTAATCCTTTCATATCGCTGGATTCAATTTGAACTAGTTCGCCATTCTGACTTTTCAACTCAACACTCTTTCTTTTACAATTCACAATGGCATTATGCATAGTAAGCCAATCCATACCTAGAATTATGTCAAACTCATCGAATGGTAGTAACATCAAATTAACTGGAAAACATATATCTCGAAACATCAATGGGCAACTCTTGCACACCTCATCCACCATGACACACTTGCCTAAGGGGTTCGACACTCTAACCACAAATTCAGTAGACTTAACAGGTAGAGTCTTATTCAATACTAGAGTAACACACACATAGGAATGAGCCGATCTCAGATCTATTAATGCAATCACATAAGTTTCGAATAAAGTAAAAGTGCCAGTTATGACATCTGGAGATGAGCTTCCTCTCGAGCTCGTATAGCACAGGTTTGAGCAGGTGCTCTTGCTTCCAATCTCACCGTTGTATCAGTGGCCCCTCTCTGACTTTCGCTCACATTTCTGGTGTTTCTGGGTGGTCTACCCGTAGATGTCACATTACTCGGTCTTTTATTCTGAACATTTTCTTCTTCGACCATCTTTGGGCAATCTCGAATAAAATGATCTCGAGATCCATATTTATAACATGTTCTATTATTATACTTGCCCCAGCACTCTCCCACATGTCGTCTCCCACATTGTCTACATCCAGGCTTGTTAATCTTAACACTGCCAACACTTGATTCATTCAGAGCTTGAATTCATTGACCAGTACTTTGTCTCGAACGATCTCTACTTGGATGTCCAAATTAAGCATTTGAACGATTACTTGCATCTCTAAATCTCTTCGTTGAAGGTTGAGAAAATTTATTCATCGATCTCTTTCTTTCATCTCAAACCTCAGAATCGACTTTCTTCTTTTCTTTACTGAGCTCCTTAGCTTTACATGCTCTTTCAACTAACACATCAAATTCATTTATATCAAGTATCCCAACCAACAACTTAATGTCTTCATTCAATCCCTCTATGAAGCGTTTGCACATAACAGCTTCGGTAGAAACACATTCTCTCACGTATTGACTTAATCTTACGAATTCTCGCTCGGACTCAGTAACAGACAAACTTAATGTCTTCATTCAGTAGAGCATTAACTGATATACTTCTCTCTGAACTCGGCTTGAAAGAAGTCCCAGGTGATTCTCTCTTTCAGAACCACAGATATCAATGTTTTCCACCAGTTATAAGCCGTGTCTCTCAACAAGGAAACTGCACACTTAATGCAGTAATCAGGATTCAACAACATCTCATCAAATACTCGAATTGTATTCTCGAACCAAAACTCGACTCTCTCAGCATCGTCATCAAATGTGGCCCTAAACTCTTCGGACCTATACTTGTGAATCTTATCCGCAGGAGGTTTATTCAGTCGAATTGGATCTATCAGTTGTGGTACAATAGGTATTTGTGGGGGTGGAGGTTGTGGAGTAGTTGGATTCGTTCGAACGAACTCCGTAAACCATTCGCTCATCATTCGGAAGAAGGCTTGCTTAGCCTCTCCTCCCTCACCACTTTCATTTGGTCTAGATGTGGCCGGCGCTGTCCCTTGAGCGGGAGCAGGCGCATTACTCTCTACATCTTCAGCAACTGCTCGATCGAGATCCATTACTATATAAAAACACATTTTCAACTGTCAGAATTCATCACACTATCACAATTTCATATATGGCATGTATAGCTACACTCACCTCTGATACCATTAAAAATGTAACACCCCTAACCCGAGACCGTTGTCGGAATAGGGTTAAGAGGCATTACCGAACAATTAAATCATTTTACAATCTATTCACAACACAAAGTCAAACATCACCATTGTACATCAAAACATAATCAAACAGTCCCTTATAGAGGTCTACAAAACCTTAAACACATGCAAGAAACGGGTCGGGACTAAACCGGAACACATACAGACATTCGCGGAAATTCAAAACTTTTCAGGGTTACAGGGGATACACGTCCGTGGAGGCAGGCCGTGTGCCTCCCATGGCTGCTAGACACACCCGTGTGTCATCCCCGTGGTCTATCCTGACTTGGCTCCACAGCCACCAAGCACACCCGGGTACTTTGGCCGTGGTCGATCCTGTTGAAACAACACGGCTACGAGCACGCGTCGTGTGCCATGGCGTGTCTTTGTTAGGCCATATCTTTGAATTACGCCCACGGTTAATTGACACGCCCATGTCAAGGCCGTGTGCTAATAGACTACATATTGCCATTCTCCTATGGTCATCAGGCACGCCAGTGTGCCACCACCGTGTGACAAAATAGGCCATTTGCAAGGCCAATTTGTCACCCACACAAGGTCAATCCTACAAGCACATTTGAGCATCTTTAAACACACAATTTGGCACCCAATTCCATGACAACGATCATTACATCATCTCATGCAATTTTCATTTCCAAACATGTCAACTTATAAGCTAACATATACCACTTGAACACATTCATATACTAAACATCATTCATTCTCAAATTCACTAAATCATACTAACATTTTACCATCATAAAGATTAACATTTGAAATTCATTTTCTTTACCCACATACCATACCAAAATATGCATCATATATATATAGATATAGATCAAGCCATTCATGCTTAAAACCATCATATATCTAGCCATATCACATGGCTAAGTACACATCTCTAATATGATTCAAATAACTAGCCTATACATTCCATATTTCAACTATGTACGTCACTCCAAAAGTACCCAAAATAGATTGCCGATAGTGTGATTGAGATGCTAGCGATCCCCAGATTCGAGCTAGCTTTGCTGACATTGCAAAGTAGAGAAACAAATCACACAGTAAGCTTTCCAAAGCTTAGTTCGACATACAATACAATTATCTCATCAAATCAAATCAATGTATATATTAACCATCAAATAGATCAATTCTCTCATATTCATACCATATCATCCATAACTAAAATACTCATTCATCCATTCATAGCTTTATCTATAAACTCATCAACCAAAAAGGTTCAATACATACCTTAGCTAACACATAGTTATTCAATTTCCAAGCTACTCAATGCTCGATATTACAAGTCGATCATCCTCTGATTTTCTTTCAATTTAATCGCACACTCAGTGCCATGTATATGATCGAAACATATTAGTCATCGCACACTTCGTGCCTAACCTTTCAACCGACTTATCTCGATATCGCACATACAGTGCCACATCAATAAGCCAGAGCTTTTATAACATCGCACACACAATGCTATTCATTTCTGTTTCAATTTCAATTTCGCACACTTAGTGCCATCAACTAAATCTTGCATATAGTATCTCGATTTCATATACATATACAGATTCATTTCATAATGCTAAACCATATCTTAATATCATGTATTATATCCGAACTTACCTCGGATGTTGAATTATGGAACAGGTCGATTCATCGAGCATTTTATCTTTGCCTCGATCTCGATTCGAACCTCTCCTCTTTTGGTCTATACATATTCAAATTCAATCCATTCAATCACTAATTTATTCAATTTAGTCCACACGCACACATTTAGGGCATTTTACAAAATAGCCCTCACATTTTCACATTTCGACACTTTAGTCCCTATTTCACAAAATCATCAAATACACAAAATTTCAATACACATGTGCTTAGCCGAATTCATTAAAAATTCAAGAACAACACATGTTCATTAAACACATATCTTTCATTTAACACCAACACTCATCACAAAGCTCACCCTTTCATCAATGGCACATTTCATAAACATCATCAATTCACAGAATTTAAGCATGGGTTTTGTAGAGCACAAAGCAACGATTACGAAAACGTAGAAATTAATAAAAACCGAGCAAAAATCTAACCTTGAATCAAGCCAATTCTTAGCCGAAATTACCAAAGCTTAAAACCTCCTTTCTTTCTTCAATATTCGGTGCAAGATGAATAGAAAATGGCCTATTTTAATGCTTTGTTTTATTATAAATTAACTTAATAATCAAATACCAACTTTGCCCTTTTATAAGTCATATAAAACAAATATATTTTAAGGCCAATAAGTCATTTAGCCACCCATTATCTTTAATAATAGCTTAATAACAACATAAGGCCTCCACCTTAAAAAGCCAACAACAATTAACTACTCGTAAATTAGCACACAGCATTTTACACTTTATACAATTAAGTCCTTTCTCTTAATTCGATACACAAACGATCAAATTATCACACAGAATTTTCACACAATCTATGTCATATACGATTCACACAGAAAATAATATTAAATTAACATTCCGACCTCAGATTTGTGGTCTTAAAACCACTGCTCCGACTAGGGTCTTAACCGGGCTATTACAACTCTCCCCCCTTAGGTATTTTGGTTCCTGAAAATTCTACCAGTGAATAGGTGTGGATATTGCTCTCTCATAATGTTCTCAGACTCCCACGTAGCCTCTTCAACTCTGTGTTTGTGCCATAATACTTTCACTAATGAAATTCTTTTGCTTCTCAACTCTTTAATCTCTCAAGCCATAATTCAGATTGGTTCTTCACTATAGGACAAGTCTGACTGAATCTCAATCTCAGTAGAAGCAATCACATGAGATGAGTCTAACTAAGATGGCAATCTCAATCTATAAGCAACCGGCCCAACTCGTTCAATAATCTCATACGGTCCGATGAACCTCGGAATTAGCTTGCCCTTTCTGCCAAATCGAAGTATTTTCTTCCAAAGAGATACTTTTAGAAACACTTTATCACCAATTTCGAATTCAATATCCTTTCATTTCAAATCTGCATAAACTTCTGATGATCTGAGGTTGTTTTCAAATTGTCACGAATTACTTTCACTTTCTGTTCAATCTTTTTTATCAGATCAACCCCGTGAATCTTATTCTCACTCAGCTCAGTCCAATACAATGGAGTTCGACAGTTTCGACCATAAAGAGCCTCATATGGTGCCATTTTAATGCTAGATTGAAAACTTTTGTTATATGCAAACTCAATTAATAATAAATGTTTTTCCCACGTACTTTCAAATTCAAGTATACAACATCTCAGCATGTCTTCGAGAATCTGAATGATTCGCTCGGATTGACCATCCGTTTGCGAATGAAAAGCAATACTGAAATGCAATTTCATGCCTAAAGCATCTTGCAATTTCTTCCAAAATCGTGAGGTAAATCTCGGATCTTTGTTAGACACTATAGATAACGGTACTCTGTGCAATCTCACAATCTCATGATATACAGTTCAGCTAACTTATCTAAAGAATAATCGGTTCTCACTTGAACGAAATGAGCTAATTTCATCAATCTGTCCACTATCACCCAGATTGTATCTTTCTTACTCGGAGATAAGGGCAAACCTAACACAAAGTCCATTGTAATTCTCTCCCATTTCCACTCAGGAATCATAATTGGTTGTAACAAACTAGACGGAACGGAACTTGATGTTCATCTTTGACTTGCTGACAAACTAAACATTTTGACACAAAGTCAGAAATGTCTTTTTTCATGCCATGCCACCAATAAAAGTGTTTAAAATCATTATACATCTTCGTACTCCTCAGATGTACAGTTAAATGATTATTGTGAGCTTCATTAAAAATCATCGAAATCAACTTTGAATTTCTCAGAACACAAATCTAATCTTTAAATCTCAAACAATCATCACTACCAACTCAAATTTCTGATTCAGCATTCAATTCACATTGAGTTCGTTTAGCTATCATTTCAACATCATTCTTCTGAGCATCACAAATTTGCTATACAAACATCGGCTTTACTTTCAATTTAGCTACAACCGCACTATGATCACACAGATCTATCTGATTACTCATAGCTCGCAAAGCATATAACTATTTTCAACTCAAGGCATCAGCTACAACATTAGCTTTACCCGGGTGGTAATCTATCACAAGTTCGTAGTCTTTCAACAATTCTAACCATCTTCTCTGCCGCAAAGTCAAATCTTTCTAAGTCATCAAATACTTTAAACTCATATGATCAGTATAAATATGACATTTTTCACCGAATAAGTAGTGACGCCAAATCTTCAATGCGAACACAATCGCAGCAAATTCAAGGTCATGCGTTGGGTAGTTCTTTTCATGCGGTTTTAACTATCTCGAAGCGTAAGCAATAACTTTCCCTTCTTGCATCAACACACATCCCAAACCATTCAACGATGCATCACTGTAAACTATGAACTCTTTGCCTAATTCGGGTTGAATCAACACTAGTGCTTCCGTCATCAACACTTTCAACTGTTCAAAACTTTGCTGGCACTCTTCTGACCACTCGAATCTAACATCTTTCTGTAACAACTTTGTCAATGGAGTTGCAATCATTGAGAAGCCTTTCACAAATCGTCTATAATATCCCACTAGTCCCAGAAAACTACGGACTACGGACACATTTCTCAGAGGCTTCCATTCCAGAATAGTAGAGATTTTACTCAGACCAACTCGTATTCCAGCAGCTGATACAATATGTCCCAGAAAACCAACCTCACGCAACCAAAATTCACACTTGCTAAACTTTGCATATAATTGTTTCTCACGTAGAGTTTGTAGCACGGTTCTCAAATGCTCAGAATGTTGCGTCTCATCACACGAATAGATCAAAATATCATCAATGAACACTACTACAAAGCGATCCAAATACGGTCTGAGTATCTGATTCATCAGATTGATAAACACTGCAAGAGCATTTGTTAGTCCAAAAGGCATCACTAAGAATTCGTAATGTCCGTACGTTGTTCTGAAAATAGTTTTCGGCACATCAGATTCTTTACTCTTAACTGATAGTATCCTGATCTCAAATCTATCTTTGAAAACACTGTAGCTCCTCTCAGCTGATCAAACAAATCATCAATACGAGGCAATGGATATTTGTTCTTTATCGTTACTTTGTTCAGTTGTCGATAATCAATACACATTCTCATAGTTCCATCTTTCTATTTCACAAATAACACAGAAGCTCCCCAGGGTGAGAACCTTGGTCGTGCAAATCCTCTGTCAGTCAATTCCTGCAAATGAGACTTTAACTCTTTCAATTCTGTGGGTGACATCCTATACGGAGCGATCGAAATGAGAGTGGTTTCCGGCACTAATTCAAAACCAAATTCAACTTCCTGAATTGGAGGTAATCCTGGTAACTCTTCAGGAAACACATCTGGAAACTCACATACCACAGGCATAGATTTAACTTTCTTTTCTAACACTTTTATATCAATCACATATGCCAAATAAGCTTCACAACCCTTTCTCACATAGTTCAAAGCTTTCATGGCAGATACAACAGCTGGTAATCCTTTTATATTGCTGGATTAAATTTGAACTAGTTCACCATTCTGATTTTCAACTTAATACTCTTTCTTTTACAATTCACGATGGCAGTATGCAGAGTAAGCCAATCCATACCTACAATTATGCTAAACTCATCGAATGGTAGTAACAACAAATTAATTGGAAAACATATATCTCGAAACATCAATGGGCAACTCTTGTACACCTTATCCACTAGGACACACTTGCCTAAGGGGTTTGACACTCTAACCATAAATTCAGTAGACTCAACAGGTAGAGTCTTATTCAATACTAGATTCACACACACATAGGAATGAGCCGATCCCGGATCTATTAATGTATTCACATTAGTATCGAATAAAGTAAAAGTACCAGTTATGACGTTGGGAGAAGACGCTTCCTCTCGCGCTCGTTTAGTATAGGGTCGAGCAGGTTCTCTCGCTTCCGATCTCACCGTTGTATCAGTGGTCCCTCTCTGACTTTTACTCACATTTCTGGACTTTCTGGGAGGTCTACCCCTAGCTGTCACATTACTCGGTCTTTCATTCTGAACATTTTCTTCTTCGACCATCTTTGAGCAATCTCGAATAAAATGATCTCGAGATCCACATTTATAACATGTTCTATTATTACACTTGCCCCAGCACTGTCCCACATGTCGTCTCCCACATTGTCTACATTTAGGTTTGTTACTCTTAACACTGCCAACACTTGATTCATTCAGAGCTTGAATTCGTTGACCAGTACTTTGTCTCAAACGATCTCTACTTGGATGTCCAAAAAAAGAATTTGAACGATTACTTGCATCTCTAAATCTCTTCGTTGAAGGTTGAGAAAATTTATTCATCGATCTCTTTCTTTCATCTCGAACTTCAGAATCAGCATTCTTCTTTTCTTTACTGAGCTCCTCAGCTTTACACGCTCTTTCAACTAAAACAATAAATTCATTTATATCAAGTACCCCAACCAACAATTTAATGTCTTCATTCAATCCCTGTATGAAGAGTTTGCACATAGTAGTTTCAATCGAAACACATTCGCTCGCGTATTGACTCAATCTTATGAATTTTCGCTCGTACTTAGTAACAGACAAACGACCCTGTTTCAATTCTAAAAACTCTTTACGTTTCTGATCAATAAAGGGTCGACTGATATACTTCTTTCTAAACTCGGCTTGAAAGAAGTCCCAGGTGATTTTCTCTTTCGGAACCATAGATATAAATGTTTTCCACTAGTTATAAGTCGTGTCTCTCAGCAAGGAAACTGCACACTTAATGCACTCATCAGGATTCAACGACATTTCATCAAATACTCGAATTGTATTCTCAAGCCAAAACTCAGCTCACTCAGCATCGTCATCAGATGTGGCCCCGAACTCTTTGGCCCCATACTTGCGAATCTTATCCAAAGGAGGTTTATTCAGTCGAATTGGATCTATCACTTGTGGTACAACAGGTATTGGTGGGGGTGGAGGTTGTGGAGTAGTTGGATTCATTTGAAACGAACTCAATGAACCATTCCCTCATCATTAGGAAGAAGGCTTGCTTAGCCTTTCCTCCCTCACCACTTTCATTTGGCCTAGATGTGGCCGGCGCTGTCCCTTGAGCAGGAACTCTCTAAATCGTCAGCAACTGTTCGATCGGGATCTATTACTATTTGAGAAACCATTTTCAACTGTCAGAATTCATCACACTATCATAATTTCATATATGGCATGTATAACTACACTCACACGCGCTACGTTAGTCTGAGAATCGACTAAACTGTAGCTCTGATACCAATAAATATATAACACCCCTAACCCGAGACCGTTGCTGGAATACGGTTAAGAGGCATTACCGAACAATTGAATCAATTTGCAATCTATTCACAACACAAAGTCAAACACCATCATAGTACATCAAAACATAATCAAATAGTCCCTTATAGAGGTCTACAAAACCTTAAACACATGCAAGAAACGGGTCGGGACTAAACCGAAACACATACAAACATTCTTGAAAATTCAAAACTTTTTAGGGTTACAGGGGATACACGCCGGCGTAGGCAGGCCGAACAATTGAATCATTTTGCAATCTATTCACAACACAAAGTCAAACATCATCATAGTACATCAAAACATAATCAAATAGTCCCTTATAGAGGTCTACAAAATCTTAAACACATGCAAGAAACGGGTCGGGACTAAACCTGAACACATACAGACATTCTTGAAAATTCAAAACTTTTTAGGGTTACAGGGGATACACGCCGGCGGAGGCTGGCCGTGTGCCTCCCATGGCTGCTAGACACACCCATGTGCCATCCCCGTGGTCTATCCTAACTTGGCTCCACGGCCACCAAGCACGCTCGTGTACTTTGGCCGTGGTCGATCCTGTTGAAACAACACGGCTACCAGGCATGCCCGTGTGCCATGGCCGTGTGCTCTTAGGCCATATACTGACTTACGCCCACGGTTAATTGGCACGCCCATGTCAAGGCCGTGTGCTAATAGGCTACATATTTCCATTCTCCCACGGTCATCAGGCACGCCCGTGTGCCACCACCGTATGACAAAATAGGCCATTTGCAAGGCCAGTTTGTCACCCACACAAGGTCAATCCTACAAGCACATTTGAGCATCTTTAAACACACAATTTGGCAACTAATTCCATGACAACAATTGATACATCATCTAATGCAATTTCCATTTCCAAACATGTCAACTTATAAGCTAACATATACAACTTGAACACATTCATATACTAAACATCATTCATTCTCAAATTCACTAAATCATACTAACATTTTACCATCATAAAAATTAGCATTTGAAATTCATTTTCTTTACCCACATACCATACCAAAATATGCATCATATATATATAGATCAAGCCATTCATGCTTAAAACCATCATATATCTAGCCATATCACATGGCTAAGTATACATCTCCAATATGATTCAAATAACTAGCCTATACATGCCATATTTCAACTATGTACGTCACTCCAAAACTACCCAAAATAGATTGCCGATAGTGTGATTGAGATGTTGACGATCCCCATCCGAGCTAGTCTTACTGACACTGCAAAGCAGAGAAACAAATCACACAGTAAGCTTTCCAAAGCTTAGTAAGTCCGACATACAATACAATTATCTCATCAAACCAAATCAATGTATATAAAAACCATCAAATAGATCAATTCTCTCATATTCATACCATATCATCCATAACTAAAATACTCATTCATCCATTCATAACTTTATCTATAAACTCATCAACCACAAAGGTTCAATACATACCTTAGCTAACACATAGTTATTCAATTTCCAAGCTACTCAGTGCCATGTACAAGATCGAAACATATTAGTCATCGAACACTTAGCTCCTAATCTTTCAACCGACTTATCTCGGTATTGCACACACAGTGCCACATCAATAAGCCGGAGCTTTCATAACATCACACACACAGTGCTATTCATTCCTGTTTCAATTTCAATTTCGCACACTTAGTGCCATCAACTAAATCTTGCACATAGTATCTCGATTCCATACACATATACACATTCATTTCATAATGCTAATCCACATCTTAATATCACGTATTATATCTGAACTTACCTCGGATGGTGAACTATCGAACTGGTCGATTAATCGAGCACTTTATCTTTGCCTCGATATCAATCCGAACCTCTCCTCTCTTGGTCTATACATATTCAAATTCAATCCATTCAATCACTAATTTATTTAATTTAGTCCACAAACAAACATTTAGGGCATTTTACAAAATAGCCCTAACATTTTCACATTTCGACACTTTAGTCTCTATTTCACAAAATCATCAAATACAGAAAATTTCAATACACATGTGCTTAGCCGAATTCTTCCCATGCTAATAGAAGCCCACACATTTCATTTATTTCACATTCTAGTCCTTTAAATTGCTATTTTCACAATTTAGCCCTAATTAGCTAAATTCATCAAAAATTCAAGAATAACACATGTTCATTAAACACATATCTTTCATTTAACACCAACACTCATCACAAATCTCACCCTTTCATCAATGGCACATTTGATAAACATCATCAATTTACAAAATTTAAGCATGGGTTTTGTAGAGCACAAAGCAACGTTTATGAAAACGTAGAAATTAATAAAAACCGAGTAAAAATCTAACCTTGAATCAAGCCAATTCTTAGCCGAAATTACCAATGCTTAAAACCTCCTTTATTTCTTCAATATTCGGTGCAAGATGAATAGAAAATGGCATATTTTAATGCTTTTTGTATTATAAATTAGCTTAATAATCAAATACCAACTTTGCCCTTTTATAGGTCATATAAAACAAATATATTTTAAGGCTAATAAGTCATTTAGCCACCCACTATCTTTAATAATAGCTTAATAACAACATAAGGCCTCCACCTTAAAAAGCCAACAACAATTAAGTACTCGTAAATCAGCAAACAACATTTTACACTTTATGCAATTAAGTTCTTTCTCTTAATTCGTCAAACAAATGATCAAATTATCACACAGAATTTTCACTCAGACTATGTCACATACGATTCACACAGAAAATTATATTAAATTAGCATTCTGACCTTGGATTTGTGGTCTCAAAACCATTGTTCCCACTAGGGTCTAAGCTGGGCTGTTACACGCAGCTCCGAACCGTCTAACGCTGGGGATTACTTGAAAGGTTAAAAACGAGGGTGAGTTTACGAAAACTCAGTGTGTAATTCCCTTATTAAAGAAAAAATTAGTATACAGAAGTAGAATCAGTCTAGGCCTGAGCCGTTTAACAGTAACAGTACAGTTCAGTTGAGAGTATATGTGGGCCAAAGCCCAAATCAATGTCACTTAGGTCATAGCACATAACAGAATCAATTGGGCCTAGCCCATCACAGTAACAGTCTCAATATGAATGATGCATGATGCATGCAAACCCATCCAACCCTACACTTGCCTCCGTCCAACCCTGCATTTCCTGTGGGGAATAAATCACCCACGCTATCCCTACACTTACAGTGTTAATACCCAGCACTAACTGAAATCGCAGCAAAGATGCTAGTATATATGCGGCTTTAAGCCTTCAGTAATGGTCACATAATTGGCACATAGCCATCGGTAACTGTAATAAGATCGACACATAGCCATCAGCTACGGTAATATAACCGACACAGCCATGGGTAAGTATGATCGACACAAAGTCATCAATAATTACGATTGACACACAACCATGGATAAGTATGATCGACACAAATTCATAATCAAGACGGAACAGAGCCATAATTAGGTTGGCATAGAGTTATAATCAAATTAACTGCTTAAAGACATCAGTAGGTCCACAGTTGTCTCGTACGACCCATGCGACCCTATCAGAACAGTACTTCCTCCATAACCAATATCCTAACTCCATGCAATATGTCATGTCTACAGGATGTCTGGCCCACAAATCATCATATCATTCATAGTTAAGTCAATCAAATTATAGTCATACAATCACAGTCAAATTAGTCAAATCATAGCACAAGTCAATCATTTACCCTCGAGGGGTATTACGGTCATTTTACCCTACAGAGTTATTACTGTCATTTTACCCTACAGGGGTATTAAGGTCATTTTACCCTACAGAGGCATTACGGTCATTTTACCCTAAAGGGGTATTACGGTTATTTTACCATACAGGGGCATTACAATCATTTTACCCTACAATGGTATTATGGTTATTTTGCCCTACAGGGGCATTACGATCATTTTACCTTACAGGGGCATTACGATCATTTTACCCTACAGGGGCATTACAGTCATTTTATCCTACAGGGGTATTACGTTCATTTTACCTTACAGGGGTATTACAGTCATTTTACCCTATAGGGGTATTACAGTTATTTTACCCTACAGGGGCATTACAGTCATTTTATCCTACAGGGGTATTACGATCATTTTACCCTACAATGGCATTACGATCATTTTACCCTATAGGGGTACTACTGTCATTTTACCTTAACAGGGGTATTACGGTCATAACGATGTAAATAGGCCCAAGGCCCAATATTCGGCCCAAGTGGGCCCACATGCTCGTGTGGCCCATTTAGCCCAAATTCAGTCACGGCTATGCAAATTACATAGCCCAGTTCAGTATTTACCACTTAACGTGGATTTTATCCGTATAGGCCCATGAGCCCATTGGGCCCACACGACCCGTTTCAGCCAAATGAGGCCCAAGATCACGAGAACGCTCGTAGTGGCCTCTACAATCTATCACCCATGATTTGTGAGCTCAGTTCACTACACGAGGGATCGCACACTCGTGAGGCCTCAAATGCCGAGGTTTCGGCTTTTCGGCTTTTCAGCTTTTGTCGATTCATAGCAGAGATAGTGTGATTACACACCTGTTTAAGTAACCGTTCTAAGTTTCTTAAGCGCCTAACCTACATTCATTCCACATACTGTAATATCCGGGATTTGGGTGTTGTGCATTTTAATTTGTATTTGTGTGTTAATGTGCTCTGTATGCTATTTGGAAGTATTTGGGGGTTTCGGGAAACCTTGGGCTTGGGTAGAAGCGGAAGGAAATTTTTTGTTATGAGCTGAGCAAAGGGGAGCTAGGGGAGCTAGGCCTTAAGAGAAATCAGGTGTGGATTATGTCACAAAAAGGGAAGCACTAAAGTGGCAATATGGCTCCTAGAGCAGGGGAGAGGGTGGCATCACATGGAGTGTCAAAGGAGAGGAGGTTCGAGCTGCGAAGCTGGCATTTTGAGTTGCTTTTTGCGTCAAGGAAGAGGGAGAGTTAGACGGCATTTGAACTCTGGAAAGGATGAGGGTGGACTTGATCAACGAATTCAGATAGAAGGTGGAGAGCTCTTTGAGGAGTTTGACTCATTCAAACAAGTTTGAATGAGTGGTGAAGAGGAAAAATAGGAGGAAAACAAGGGATGTGATGTGAGGTTGAAGAGTTGGCCGAATGTGGGACTTTGGGAGGGGCATAGTTTCGATCATGTATGGGGGGTGTAGTGCCGAATTTTGAGTAGTGTGAGTGTCCATCTTTTTGTTTCTTTTTGAGTTCTCTTTGCCGATATTGTGAGTCACAAGAATTCTCTCTTTTTCCTTTCTTTTCTTTGGAGCAAGAGCCAAAAATAGAAGTAACCATTTGGACATTTTTATGCATTTTGGGTGATTGCCAAATTCTTCTAGCCTTCTTCTATTCTTCTTTTTCTTTCTTTCAACTTCAACTCCATACCTATTCTTTTGGTGACCGAATATTCCATCTCCATTTAGGAGTCATAGCCGAACTTTGTAGTCCCCTCTTTCTCTCTTCTTTTCTTGAATCTTTAAAGTCAAAACACTTCTTGTGTTAGCTAAAACCTTTCCCTTTGGATTCAAAAGCCGAACCATATCTCCCATTTCCCATTTCTTTTCTATTCTTTTCATTTTGAGAACTCTCTTTTCATTTGCAAGGAAGCCGAATCTTCCTTTCACCATCACCCTTTACTTTTCTTTTATTTCTACTTCCTTTGCTTATTCTATTTGAATATTTTCTCAAGCCTCATCTCTGTGTCGTCGACTACTTTCTCTTAATCTCTTCAAACGTGTGTTGGTGGTAAGTAATTTCTTCTTTAGCAATCAGTTTTGCCTCTTTTTCATTTGGTGTGCCGAAACCAAATGGTTGGCCTTGGTTTTAGGGATGGCCGAATATTCATAGGGCCATAATCTCGTGTTTCTTTTGTATGTAGCCAGCGTAAATGAGCATTAAGGATTCTCTTGGGATCGACTACTCAAGGTAAGGGGATAGTGTTTGGCCAAAGGCCACTTTCATAAGCTTTTTGTGTAAGAGCCGATTCTAACAGGGTTAATGTAGGGATTTCGATAACCTTCAAAGATCAAGTGAGAGTCTTCGGGTTTTAGTCAACCTTGGTAAGATTATTTGATTTAGATGTTATTTAGTTTCGTATGGGTCTGACTCGATTTCTTGACGGGATTTTCTGACTAAGATATTTTTTATGGATGCGAGTACCAGTCAAGGAGGAAAAGGGGTAGCCCCTACCCCTAAGTTTAAAAAGCGATCGATCTGCAGATGCGGATTGGCCATCAAAGGTGTGGGCAAGATCGTAAGGAGAGTATAGGCAGATAGCGGTAGTTTCGCTTAGTGACAACATCGGTATTGAGAGCGTAATACTTCAGGTTATCAGGTGTGTGATTACTTCGCGATTTTCCTAATTATGCGTTAAATATTGTATGTGCTATAAGTATGGTGACTAATGCAGTGACAATAGTGAGATGATTACCCATGATGGGTATGTCGATAACCAGGTCAGTGTTAAATGCCGATGAGATTGTGATTGCTGCTGTAAATATGTGCTGTACGCTTATCAATTTGTTCATGCTTCATTTTATCATGTTATTATTGTATGTTGCATAATCATGGGGCGAGATTTGTATATTTGAAACAAGGATAGGGTGTACATTTATGTACGTGGTTTAGTGATGGCTACGAGCCTCACATGGATTGATGATGGCTCTGTGCCTCATCGTGGTTGGTGTCGACTTTGTGCCACATCGTGGTTGGTGATGGCTAAGTGCCTCATCGTGGATTGATGCTAGCTATGAGCTACATCATGGATTGACATTGACTACGATCACATTGTGGATTATTTTTTGATTTAATCATGTGGACCAGTGGCTAGACCACTTGGTGGATGGCATTGACTGCCAAATTGGTGTGTAGAGGTTGGAGGGTCGATTTAGTAATCCCCTAGTGTGTGGTGGCTGGATACGGGGGTGTGTAGAGGATGGACCCTAGGCTGGGTTGGGCGCATTTTGCATTATTTTCTGATATGTGGATCGGTGTGGTTTGGGCTAAGCCCATAAGTGGAAATCTGTAACACCCCTAACCCGTACCCGTGGCCGAATTAGGGTTATGAAGCATTACCGGACTCCATTCAGATCATTATAGCCATTTATCACAATTCATATGTTTATTAAACTCAAAGAGATTTAATTCATGCTTGTACAAATCAACCGTTGAATTAAAGATTATATGTCATTTAAATGTTTATCACAAGTTTGAGTATGCGCCTATCACTTTATGCATATGCAGTAACATAAATATAACTATCACTTATTCAATTATCAACTTGTCATTTCATAACTCATATGCACATATATAGTTAATCATAAACTCTCCTATTATTTTATAGTATATCTGTACACATACAAAAGACTCAATCTAGGTTCGCATTTACCATGATTTATAAACTCATCATCTTTACCTTTTCAAACCTATCATTTAATCAACCACATATTTGAATTCCACATAATACAAACCTATTTCTTTCATTTCGTTTCATAGCATTTAAACATTACAGTTTCATGCACTTCTAACCCAAACTTACTACTCAATTAATTTATCCGAACACATAATGCATGCACATATGCTCTTATCTAGTTTTCCCATTTATGACAAAGATATCCTAGAATCCATAAATTTATGAAGCATAAATATAAGACTCGATCATTCCATTTTATAACTTTTGTTTGAGATATTTATTCATTTTCACACCCACTCTTCATAAAAAAATACACTTCTAATAACTTCATTTCATAACCGAGCAACCATAATACTAATTATTACTCAGAACTTATTTATAAACCATATAGTTTCATGGATATATGTCATAAATCCTACCTATTCAGCATGAAACATATATAAATATAATTATACCTATATCATGCATTCATTTATTTATCCAACCGAAACATGCACGCATCACACACCAAGGATAGATTTACATCATTTAATATTAACATTAAGAACTAGCCATTTTCGCATGGCTATTATACATCATCAAAACAATATTCAGACATAGAGTTAGTCTATACATGCCTTTTTATTTAAAAACCAAATATATAAGTACCAAAAGGAGTTGACAGTGTGGTTGATACTTCCGACGATCCTTTGAGCCCGTAGCTTAAACGAAATCTATAAAACAAACAAGGGTTACACGCAAGGTAAGCATGCTAGCTTCGTAAGTCTTAAGCAACCTCAATATGACAATCGAGTATACGTGCATTCAATAGAACATTTCCTAACATGAAACATCCAAGACTTAATATTTAATTTACCCAAACCGAATATCTCTTCTCCCTGTATATATATCAACTTTCATTTCTTCACCGTAGTATATTATATACTGAATAAAATAATTATCCACTTATGCTCATAATTTTACTTATACAAATATTTACTACTTTCATGCTTTTCTATAAACATTTCAATCATAGTATAAATCATAATTACATTCCATCTATTATAAACACACCACTTTCTTTCACCATTTCATTTACTTATCAACATAGCATATAATCCTAACATTAAAGTATGCTTAATACATACCTTATAACCGAATTGCAAATTCACTCCCAAAAGCTTAGGCATACTTAATTCATTAGCTAGATATTACTAACATTACCTGAATCTCACACATCCGGCACTAAGCTCTTTGATTCGAGTCCGAAATCATAACACCTAGCATTAAGCCCGCTAGGCACTAAGCCCGAGTTATGTCACCGGCACGAGGCCTGCTAGGCACAAAGCCCGAAATATGTTTCCGGCACGAGGCCTGCTAGGCTCAAGGCCCAAATATCAGTGTGGTTATTCTTCAATTCACAGTCCATAGAGCTAACTTTACAACAACTCATATATCACCAATTATTTTCACATATCCAATCAAAAATTTTATTTGTTCACATCACATTTTATAACACTTCAATCAATTCAATTTAGCACCCTTGTATTCGGCTAGTTCACATATTCAAGCCAAAAGTATTCAAATTTTATCATTCAATATAATTATAAATCATTTATTAATATATATTCGCTTAAAGACTTACCTCGGCTGTCGATAGACCGTGCAAATCGGCTATTCGAGAACCTTCGTCTTCCCCCGATCTAATTCCGTTTTTCTTTGCTCTTGATCTAAAACACATTAAATTCAGCTTATTCAAGTACAAATCACTTCAATTTAGTCCCAAAACACATCAACATGCAATTTACTATTTTACCCCTACTATTTCAAAATTTTGCATTTTGGTACTAATTACACAAAACACAAAAAACTCCCAATTTGCCAAGACTATACAAGGGCCGAATATTCCTAGGGGCTTTACAAGCCCTTCCATTTTATTTATTTTGCAATTAAACCCCTCTAAAATTTTATTTTTATAAATTGGCCCTAAAAACAAAAATTCATCAAAACTTCCAATACATAAAATACTAATCCTTAACTTATCTTTTATCTAAAATCATCAAACATCAAAAACCATATGAACCTATCAATAGCCGAACATCAAGCATGCTTAGATTCAAAAATTTTAACATGGGTCAGATAGTATACGAAGCAACGATCACAAAAACGTAAAAATTATCAAAAACCGACTAAAAATGCATACCCGATTTAGCTTGAATGTATGAACGAATGCTCAAAACCTTTAAACTTTTATTTCCTAGCTCACATACGGCAATGAAGAAGAAACAACAAACATGATGGCTTTTAATTTCATATTATTAAACATATAATAACATTTTTTTTATGTTTTACTATTTTAACCTTTAATAAAAAATAAAAACAACATATAAATTAAGGTCAATCTTGTCATATGCCACCCACTAACTTAAAAATGGGCTATTTGCCCTTTTAATACCTCATATTAAAAAGCCATCATCATTCTAGCACTTTTTCACTATAGTATGCAACTTTTACTCTTTACGCGATTAAGTCCTTTTGTCAAATTGAACATACAAACGATAAAATTTTTTCTACGAAATTTTCACATACATTAATTCACGCATAATAAGCACGGAATATAATATTTAAATATCTCTCAGACTCGGATTCGTGGTCCCGAAACCACCGTTCGATTAGGGTCAAATTGATCACATAACTCTCCCCTTAGGGATTTTCGTCCCCGAAAATCTTACCGTTAAACAAAGTCAGATTTTGTTGCCTCATTAAATCCTCGGGCTCCCACGTAGCCTCTTCAACTCCATGCCGATACCATAGTACCTTCACTAATGGGATTCTTTTGTTTCTTAACTCTTTCATTTCCTGATCTAAAATATGGATCGGTTCTTCCTCGTATGTCATATCGGGTCGGATTTCAATATCAGATGGAGCAATCACATGTGACGGATCTGATCTATATCTACGAAGCATCGAAACGTGAAATACATCGTGTATCCTTTCCAACTCAGAGGGTAACCTCAATCTATATACAACAGGTCCAATACGTTCGATGATTTCATACGGTCCGATAAATCTCGGACTCAACTTGCCTTTTCGACCAAATCGGAGTACTTTCTTCCACGGAGAAACTTTTAAGAATACTCGATCTCTGACCTGAAATTTAATGTCTTTACGTTTCAAATTAGCATAGGACTTTTGACGATCCGAAGCAGCTTTCAAGTTGTCTCAAATAATAGCTACTTTCTGCTCTGTTTCTTTAATCAATTCAACCCCGTGTATCTTATTCTCATTGAGCTCACCCAATTATAATGGTGTTCGACATTTTCGCGTGCATAAGGCTTCATAAGGCGCCATTTTTATACTAGATTGAAAGCTATTATTGTAAGAAAATTCAATCAAAGGTAGGTATCGTTCCTACGTACCTTCAAACTCAAGAACGCAACATCTCAACATGTCCTCAAGTATCTGAATAGTTCGCTTACACTGACCATCTGTCTGCGGATGAAAGGTCAGATTAAAATGAAGTTTAGTACCTAATGCATCTTGCAACTTCTTCCAAAACCGCGATGTAAATCTCGTGTCTCTGTGCTGAAACAATGGAACACGGTACACCATGCAATCTCACAATGCGTGATACGTATAATTCAAATCGGGTTTATCGAGTGAATAGTCCGAACGAATCGGCACAAAATGAGTGATTTAGTCGATCTATCAACTATAACCTGACGGCATCTTTCTTACTTGGTGTCAAAGGAGACCGGATACAAAATCCATTGTAATTCTATCCCATTTCCATTCGTGTATCATGATTGGTCAAGTAATCCGGATGGCACTTGATGCTCGACTTTTACTTGCTGACAAATTAGGCATTTCGAAACAAATTCAGATATATCCCGTTTCATGCCCGGCCACCAATAGAACTGTTTCAAATCGTTATACATCTTTGTGCTACCTAGATGTATTGATAATCAACCACTATGAGCCTCGCTCAGAATCATCTGAATCAAATCAGCATTTCTCGGTACACACAATCGGCCTTTATAGCTCAAACAGTCATTTTTATCAATTCGAAACTCTGCCTCTGAATCATTTTTACATTGTGCTCGTCTAGAAGTCATATCTTTGTCAACTTTCTGTGCATCACAAATTTGCTGAATAAACAATGGTCTAGCCTTCATTTCAGCTATGATCGACCCATCTCTAGACATAACCACATGTGCGTTCAACGTACGAAGAGCAAACAATGATTTTCGACTTAGTTCATCCGCAACAACGTTAGCTTTTCCCGAATGATAGTCAATTACCAATTCGTAATCTTTTAGCAATTCCAACCACCTGCGCTGTCTTAAATTCAGGTCATTTTGA
Organism: Gossypium bickii; assembly: GCA_025503065.1. NCBI lineage: Eukaryota > Viridiplantae > Streptophyta > Magnoliopsida > Malvales > Malvaceae > Gossypium > Gossypium bickii. The sequence continues at coordinate 64,539,250 of CP106711.1, read as the reverse complement.
GTCATCAAATACTTCAGACTTTTGTGATCCGAGTAAACATGGCATTTCTCGCCGAATAAGTAATGACGCCAAATCTTCAATGCAAACACAATGGCTGCAAGCTTTAAATCATGCGTCGGATAATTTCTTTCATGCGGCTTCAATTGTCTCGATGCGTAGGCTACTACTTTGCCTTCTTGCATCAATACGCAGCCCAAACCACTTAAGGAAGCATCAGAATACACGACAAATTCCTTACCTAATTCAGGCTGAGCTAAAACTAGAGCTTTAGTCAACAGGGCTTTCAACTGATCGAAACTCTTCTGACACTTTTCCGACCACTCGAACTTTACATCTTTCTGTAGTAGCTTTGTCAAAGGTGTAGCTATCACAGAAAAACCTTTCACAAACCGTTTGTAGTAGCCCGCAAGTCCCAGAAAGCTTCGAATCTTAGAAACATTTTTCGGTGGCTTCCAATCAAGTATAGCCGAGATTTTGTTCAGATCGACTCGAATACCTAATGCTGAAACAACATGTCCCAAAAAGCTAACCTCTTTCATCCAGAACTCACACTTACTAAACTTCGCATACAACTATTGATCTCTCAAAGTTTGTAGCACTAATCTCAAATGCTCGGCATGCTCGGTTTCATCTTTGGAGTAGATCAATATATCATCAATAAACACTACTACAAACCGATCCAAAAACTGTCTAAAGACTCGATTCATTAGATCCATAAAAATAGTAGGTGCATTAGTGAGTCCAAAAGGCATAACCAGAAACTCAAAATGTCTGTACCTGCAAATGCGGAATGCGATCTTTGGCGATCTCTGTATCTCGACTGCATGGCGATAATAGCCCGATCTCAAATCTATCTTCGAAAATACTAAAGCCCCTTTCAACTGATCAAACAAGTCATCAATCCGAGGTAATGGGTACTTATTCTTTATAGTTACCTTATTCAGTTGCTAATAATCAATACACATTCGCATCGTTCTATCTTTCTTCTTCACAAAAAGAACTGGTGCACCCCAAGGGGAAAAGCTCGGTCGTGCAAAACCCCTATCTGTCAACTCTTGCAACTGCGCTTTCAACTTTTTTAACTCAGTAGGTGCCATCCGATACGGAGCTATCAAAATCGGAGTCGTTCCCGGTACTAATTCAATGCCGAACTCAATCTCTCGTACTGGTGGTAAACCCGGTAGTTCTTCAGGAAACACATCTGGGTATTCACACACACAGTAGCATGCATTTCAATATGCTTTTCGGACACTTTATTATCCAAAGACATAGGCCAAATAAGCTTCACACCCTTTTCTCACGTACTTTCGGGCTAACATCGAAGATATTACTGTAGGAAACCCACTTAAATCACTGGATTCGATTCTGATGATCTCCCCGTTCTGACATCTCAAATCAATAAGCTTTCTTTTACAATTCACCACTGCATCATGTGAAGTTAACCAGTCCATTCCCAAAATTATATCGAACTCATCTAAGGGCAACAACATTAAATCGGCTGGGAAGCAAGAATCCCGAATCATCAACGGGCAACCTCTACACACTTTGTTAACAAGCACACATCTACCCAAAGGGTTGGACACACGAATCACAAAATCAGTAGACTCAACTGGTAGAGTCTTACCGAATACTAGAGTTTCACACACATATGAATGAGTCGAACCAGGATCAATCAATGCAATCACAGTAGTATCATAAAGGGTGAAAGTACCGGTAATGACATCGGGGGAGGAAGCATCCTCTCTGGCTCGTGTAGCATAAGCTCTAGCTGGAGCTCTAGCCTCAGATTGAACTGCAGTGTTCTTCGTTCCTCTCTGACTACCACCTACATTACCTGAATGTCTGGGTGTTCTACCTCGCGCTGACGTGTTGCCCGACTTAATGTTCTGAACTTTATTCTGCTCAACTAACATCGAACATTCCCTAATAAAATGATCTGACGATCCACACTTAAAACAAGACCGATCACGAAATCTACAACTCCCGGAATGCCATTTCCCACAGTGCTTGCATTCAACTCGATTCTGTGGAACGTTACCAACACTAGCCATCGAGGTAGCTCGGGAGCCCACTGGAGGTCGATCTCGCGTCTAGGTAAGTCTGAAGTAGCTTTATGTCTACCAAGTCATCTCTGAACTTCTTAGATGTGGAATGGAAGGTCTTACCCGACGATCTCTTACGAGTGTCTCTAGCTTCTATCTCAGCCTTTCTTTTCTCCTTCCCGAGCTTTTCAGCTTTGCAAGCTCGCTCGACTAGAGTCACAAACTCTTTGATTTCAAGAATACCAACAAGCAACTTTATATCTTCATTCAAACCGTCTTCGAACCTTTTGCACATAATGGCTTCAGTAGAAACACACTTTCTAGCATATCTGTTGAGCCTGACAAATTTACGTTCATATTCTGTCACGGTCATTCGCCCCTGTTTCAGTTCAAGAAATTCTTTTCATTTTTGATCAATGAATCTTTGACAGATATATTTCTTGCGGAATTCATTCTGAAAGAAATCTCACGTCACTTTTTCTTTCGAAACCACTGATACTAGTGTATTCCATCAGTGATATGCAGTGTCCCGAAGTAAAGATATAGCACACTTCAGGCATTCGTCTGGAGTACAAGATAGCTCATCAAGTACCCGAATAGTGTTATCAAGCCACATTTCGGCTCGCTCTGCGTCATCATCATCATTGGCCACAGAATTCTTCTACCCCAAATTTCCGATTTTATCAATCGAGGCCTACTAGATCTCATCGGATCTATCATCGAAGTCTTTGAAGGTATCGGAGTTGGATTATTCGGAGGTGGAGGTTGTTGTACAGCCGGGTTAGTCTGAATAAACTGGGTAAACCACTCGTTCATCATCTGATAGAAGGCTTGTTTAGCCTCCCCCTCGTGGCTACCCGAAACTGGTAGAGAGTCTACCGACACTGATCCTCGTGCACGGTCAGGCGCTACACTCTCTACATGATCCGCTACGGCTCTTTCAGGATCATTGTCCATTTACTATATAAAATGCGATTGTAATGTCGAAGTCACCAGACTATCAATATGTAACAAAGGCATGTATAACTAGACTCTAACGCTCTACGGTAGTCCTAGAATCGACTAAATCGTAAGCTCTGATACCAATAAAATGTAACACCCCTAACCCATACCCGTCGTCGGATTAGGGTTATGAAGCATTACCAGACTCCATTCAGATCATTATAGCCATTTATCACAATTCATATGTTTATTAAACTCAAAGAGATTTAATTCATGCTTGTACAAATCAGCCGTTGAATTAAATATTATATGTCATTTAAATGTTTATCACAAGTTTGAGTATGCGCCTATCACTTTATGCATATGCAGTAACATAAATATAACTATCACTTATTCAATTATCAACTTGTCATTTCATAACTCATATGCACATATATAGTTAATCATAAACTCTCCTATTATTTTATAGTATATCTGTACACATACAAAAGACTCAATCTAGGTTCGCATTTACCATGATTTATAAACTCATCATCTTTACCATTTCAAACCTATCATTTAATCAACCACATATTCGAATTCCACATAATACAAACCTATTTCTTTCATTTCGTTTCATAGCATTTAAACATTACAGTTTCATGCACTTCTAACCCAAACTTACTACTCAATTAATTTATCCGAACACATAATGCATGCACATATGCTCTTATCTAGTTTTCCCATTTATGACAAAGATATCCCAGAATCCATAAATTTATGAAGCATAAATATAAGACTCGATCATTCCATTTTATAACCTGCAAGCCGAGATATTTATTCATTTTCACACCCACTCTTCATAAAAAAATACACTTCTAATAACTTCATTTCATAACCGAGCAACCATAATACTAATTATTACTCAGAACTTATTTATAAACCATATAGTTTCATGGATATATGTCATAAATCCTACCTATTCAGCATGAAACATATATAAATATAATTATACCTATATCATGCATTCATTTATTTATCCAACTGAAACATGCACGCATCACACACCAAGGATAGATTTACATCATTTAATATTAACATTAAGAACTACCCATTTTCGCATGGCTATTATACATCATCAAAACAATATTCAGACATAGAGTTAGTCTATACATGCCTTTTTATTTAAAAACCAAATATATAAGTACCAAAAGGAGTTGACAGTGTGGTTGATACTTCCGACGATCCTTTGAGCCCGTAGCTTAAACGAAATCTATAAAACAAACAAGGGTTACACGCAAGGTAAGCATGCTAGCTTCGTAAGTCTTAAGCAACCTCAATATGACAATCGAGTATACGTGCATTCAATAGAACATTTCCTAACATGAAACATCCAAGACTTAATATTTAATTTACCCAAACCGAATATCTCTTCTCCCTATATATATATCAACTTTCATTTCTTCACCGTAGTATATTATATACTGAATAAAATAATTATCCACTTATGCTTATAATTTTACTTATACAAATATTTACTACTTTCATGCTTTTCTATAAACATTTCAATCATAGTATACATCATAATTACATTCCATCTGTTATAAACAAACCACTTTCTTTCACCATTTCATTTACTTATCAACATAGCATATAATCTTAACATTAAAGTATGCTTAATACATACATTATAACTGAATTGCAAATTCACTCCCAAAAGCTTAGGCATACTTAATTCATTAGCTAGATATTACTAACATTACCTGAATCTCACACATACCGGCACTAAGCCTGCTGATTCGAGGTCCGAAATCATAACACCAGTATTAATCCTGCTAGGCACTAAGCCCGAGTTATGTCACCGGCACGAGGCCTGCTAGGCACAAAGCCCGAAATATGTCACCGGCACGAGGCCTGCTAGGCTCAAGGCCCAAATATCAGTGTGGTTATTCTTCAATTCACAGTCCATAAAGCTAACTTTACAACAACTCATATATCACCAATTATTTTCACATATCCAATCAAAAATTTTATTTGTTCACATCACATTTTCTAACACTTCAATCAATTCAATTTAGCACCCTTGTATTCGGCTAGTTCACATATTCATGCCAAAAGTATTCAAATTTTATCATTCAATATAATTATAAATCATTTATTAACACATATTCGCTTAAAGACTTACCTCGGCTGTCGATAGACCGTGCAAATCGGCTATTCGAGAACCTTCGTCTTCCCCCGATCTAATTCCGTTTTTCTTTGCTCTTAATCTAAAACACATTAAATTCAGCTTATTCAAGTACAAATTACTTCAATTTAGTCCCAAAACACATCGACATGCAATTTACTATTTTACCCCTACTATTTTAAAATTTTGCATTTTGGTACTAATTACACAAAACACAAAATACTCCCAATTTGCCAAGACTATACAAGGGCCGAATATTCCTAGGGGCTTTACAAGCCCTTCCATTTTATTTATTTTTCAATTAAACCCCTCTAAAATTTTATTTTTACAAATTGGCCCTAAAAACAAAAATTCATGAAAACTTCCAATACATAAAATACTAATCCTTAACTTATCTTTTATCTAAAATCATCAAACATCAAAAACCATATGAACCTATCAATACCCAAACATCAAGCATGCTTAGATTCAAAAATTTTAACATGGGTCAGATAGTATACAAAGCAACGATCACAAAAACGTAAAAATTATCAAAAACCGACTAAAAATGCATACCCGATTTAGCTTGAATGTATGACCGAATGCTCAAAACCTTTAAACTTTTATTTCCTAGCTCACATACGCAAATGAAGAAGAGAAATAACAAACATGATGGCTTTTAATTTCATATTATTAAACATATAATAACATTTTTTTATGTTTTACTATTTTAACCTTTAATAAAAAATAAAAACAACATATAAATTAAGGTCAATCTTGTCATATGCCACCCACTAACTTAAAAATGGGCTATTTGCCCTTTTAATACCTCATATTAAAAAGCCATCATCATTCTAGCACTTTTCACTATAGTATGCAACTTTTACTCTTTACGCGATTAAGTCCTTTTGTCAAATTGAACACACAAACGATAAAATTTTTTCTACGAACTTTTCACACACATTAATTCACGCATAATAAGCACAGAATATAATATTTAAATATCTCTCAGACTCGGATTCGTGGTCCCGAAACCACCGTTCCGATTAGGGTCAAATTCAGACTGTTACAAAATCGATGGACTAATTACACACTGAGTCTGTTGACTCACCCAATCTTTACTAAAACAATGCAGGTGATTCGTGATGATTGGACCGGGCTTGGATGGGGTTCGATATGGCCATGCAGACACAGTTTTCATATTTAAAACGTTTACTTTTAATTTCGGTTTATTTGGAATGTTTTGATGTAATAAGGCCATTTAAATATTTTGGGTTTTATTATGGTTTATGCTAGACTAGACTTGAATTAATGACGTTTTTATAACTTAAAAACTTAACTAAGGTTTTCCAATTAAGATACTCGTAATTACTTGGTTTCTATTAAGGTTTTACAAATGGACATGTTTCTAATCACCCATGAACTTCAAATTATTTTTTTTTTTTCCGAATGAAACGTTTCTCTAAGAAATTGAACCCTGTTTTAAAAGATAACCTTGATTAATAGAGACTTGATTAAACACTCGTTTTTGTTCCAACTCTGATTCTGATACAATCAAGTTTTATCATCACTTAGCCGATTTCAACCTAAAGTTTTCCAGTGGCATTTCGAATTTGGCCGTAGTGTTTTGGGCCGGGTTTGGGATGTTACACATACAGTCAGTCTTTGATATATTATTGTTCAAATCGCTTAATCCCCAAACAATAATCATTACCAACCTTGATTGAGTACCACGCGATCTACTCCTTTTATATCGCTGACTAAGAACAATCGTATGTCTCTTGCCAATTTAATGCCTAACAACAGATCTTATTAGAAAGGATCAATTGTAAATGTGGCTTGAATCAACAAATACTATCCTCTAAAAAAAATGAATATCCAGCCGACCCAAAAACAAGGTATCGTAATTACCTTAATCTAATAATAGAAGAACGGACCTCGACGGCTTGGTAACCCTTGCACCCCTTTACTTCTTGGGAAACCCTAACCCATCGATCACCATATCGCAAAGAAGGATCGAGAACCGCAGTCAGAGAACATATGGAGAAGAACATTCGGCTTTTTAGAAAATGATTAGAGAGAACAGATTTGAATGAAAGGAGGAAATACGAGCACTTACCAATTTTCCAGGAACACTTGCAGAATTGAAACAGAGAGGGACAGTGCTGAGATTCGGCCAAAGTATGAAACACCCTGTGAAAAGGAAAAAAACGATTCAAGGAGGGAAGGGTATAACTTCATTAACAACCTACTAGAATGCCAAGAAAGAAAAAGAACAAAAAGGAGGAAAAGAGGATGAATTCAGCCCAGAAAACAATAATCAATGGAGCAAAAACAATAGGCAGGATATTCGGCCAAAGCTTGGGAACCGAGAGGAGACAGGAGCAGAATTGGTGATTTAGGCACAAAGTTGAAATGTAGAAAGAGAGAATGAATGGCTTAGAAAAAGGTAGCACAGAAAATTTGGCAGAACAACAGGAACCAAAACAAAAAAATACACGAAAGATCAAATGCAAAATTCGGTACTACAGGGAAAAGAAAGGAAACAAATTGGTGGCAAAATAGAAACTAACCAAAAGTGAAAATTCCCTACCAAAATAGATTACTAGGGAGTTTAGAGTCCTAATTCAACACACCTATTCCCTCACTCCCCCATCCTCCTTGATTTTCTCCACCATCATCTCTTGACCAATTCAAATTCCACCTTACAAAGTTTCAGTCGACTTCTGCCTCTCACATGGCAAGAGAGCAAAATAAATACTCTTTTTACCTTGCCATGACTTGCACCTTAGACCTCGAGAGAACTCTACACGCCACCTTGTCACTAAACCACAGGCTCTTTTTGTGTCATAATTTAACCACAAATATTTAAGAACCTTCTATTTAGATCCCAATGATTTTATTCACTAAAAATAGAAATTTTGCTATAGCCCAGGTTTGAACCCAGGACTTCTCAAACACTCCCAAACACTGCTAAATCACTTAACCACTGAAGCAGATAGATATTTGTGTTATTTCCTTGCACACATAAAGTTTTATGTGTTCCTACACTCAAGGCCTATTTCTTCTAAGCCCAAATTCGGGGCGATACATATATATCGTGGCAAGCTCATATACAGTCATACATAACATAAGGCTTATAGTCATTTTATATCATAGGGGCATAACTGTTAGATCATATCAGTTTGAGGGTCTAGGTATACTTACCGACCTATCAGTAGGTCCATAGTCGTCTTAGGCGACCCGTGTAACCTTAACAGTCAAATAGTAAAAATGGGCCCAAGGCCCGAAATACGGGCCCATGTAGGCCCACATGCCCGTGTGGTCCACATAGCCCAAAATTGGTCTCGGTCATGAACATTACACATTTTGGCCCAATATTCTCAACACGCTCGTGTGGTTTACCCGTGTGGGGCACATAAGCACTTTGGGCCCACACGGCCTATTTCGACCCAACATGGCCCAAAATGGCTTACGACCACGAAATTGCTCATGGCGGCCTCGGTAGACTAACACTCACATTTTAGATTACCAAACGAGCGAGCGCACGCTCGTGTAGTGTCAATTGTCATACTTTTTTGACTTTTGCCTGTTTACAATTTGGGCAGTGTTTACACACCTTGTTTCGATTCGTCACGAACAGTCGCTCAAGCACTCACCAACCTACAATTGGTCAATCAACACCACCATCAGTCTCACTTTACGGTTAAAACCCTTAACTAACAATCCATTCATAGAATAGAGTAGCGTTAACTTCAATCGAACCATGGTGATTCCCACGAATCTTAGTCTTTAGCGATTGATTAGGAGTTCCCTGAATCCTTTCTTAACTGCCATTGATCGTGTAGCATCCCAAAATTTGAGTATCATTTGTGTTGGCTCGGGTATGAATTTTGTGTGTTAGCATAGTCTTGTGAAGGCTTGATTTTATTTAGGAAGTTAGAATAATTTTTAGTATGGTTTATTTAATGAAGTGGATTAAGTGAGCTTAGCACTTAAGTTAATTTAATTGTTAATTAAAGCACAAGAGGAGTTAGTGGCAAGGTGGTTAGGATGCTTGAAGGGTTGCTTGAGGTTAATGGTTCGAGTAGCATGGAAAGCATTTTGAGGATTTTATTTTTCTTCATAGCATTTATGGACGGTCAACCTATGTTTATGATAGGTTAGACTTTCATTTTTTGGTAAGTTGAATGTTGATTTAAGGAAAGCATGAAATTGGGGATAAGAATCTTAAAGTTATGGAAGGTTGGGGAGACATAAGGCTTGGTTTTAGGAGGATGTTTTGGAAAGTATTCCTAGGCCTTTAGAGCATGTATGTGGACGGCATGTAAGGCTAAGGGGGTGGCCGAATTTTGATAGGTAGCTTGGGGGGGATAGTTGGCCAATTTTTCTTTTGTGCATCTTTTTACATTTTTGTTTTTCCTCTCCAAAAACTTCTACCTTGGCCGAATGTATATTGTGCAATTTGTGCAAATTTTGCTTTTGTTTTAGCCTTCATTTTGTTTAACCAAAAATGCTATTTCCTTTCTTTCATCTTTGCTTTTGAAACCAAAAGTTCATTTTGTCATTTTGTGCACTTTTCTTTTTGGCAAACAAGGAGTTGGCCGAATCTCTCAACCCCATTTTCTCTCTTATTCTTTTTCTTCCTTTTGGCCGAATCTCTCTCTTCTCCAAACTCATTTTTCTTTCTTCTATTGTTGCTAAAAATCGAATTCTCTCTCTCATTTTATCTTCTCTTCTACTTTCGTATTTCATATCCTATTAGACTCAAATCAATTGTTTTCTTCTCTCATAACCAAATAGCCGAATCTCTTACTTCCTTTTAGTTTTAGTTTGGCCGATTATTCAAGGGTAGACTCTCTTTGGTTTCTTCAATTGATTTTGGATAAAAAGGGTAAGTGTTCATAATCGTTTTTCCTTCATTTTTCTCTCTTTTCTATGTCATTTTCTTGCGGACAAGGGCTGAACCTATGGGCATTTGTTGCAAGGTTCTAACTATTTTTAGGATTCGATTATTCAATTAGGCTCATTGGGATTTCGAAAGCAATCGATTTAAGCCCTATCTCTCTAGCAATCTAAGGTTGGTAAGTCAAGGGGGTAAGGATTCTTGTCGGTTCATCATTCTTTTGAAAAGACTAAAGTTTTTGGGATTAAAGTGTTATGATGTTGGCCGAATGGCCTTTGTTTAAAATATTGTGATTTGGCCGATTGTAGGACAAGTGATTTAGTGTGGTAGATCGGATCTTCGGACGTTAGTATTTGCGTTTGGTGAAAGGTGTGTACCTTACACACTTTATAACTCGGTTTTGTATATGTACTTATAATATTATTAATTTACTGATCATATTAACAAAGTGGGAAATACGATGAGATCTTGATATGATACCATGATGGTATGAATGAGGATTCGGGTAAGTCCGTTTCTATATGTTGTTGATATATGTGGATTGAAATCATGATCTACGATTTATGATATTTTCATTATGTGATTTATATCAAAGTATACTAACATGATTTGTCTATCTATTGCATTGGTATGGGCAATATAAGAGGAGGGAGAAGATTGATATTGTGTCTTCGGACACCAGAGGTTTGGTACCTCCAGTGATTTGGTATCACATTTGTGTCTTCGGACACCAGAGGTTTGGGACCTCATAGCGACTCGTCCCTGTGGTTAACACCACCGTGGGTTGACCCCACTTTTGAGATATGGGATTGTCACCAGTGATTTAGTATCACACGTGGGTTGGCCCCACAACTTGATGATTCGTGACTTCGGTCACCAGTGGTTTGGCACCACCAGTGATTTGGTATCACATTCGTGTCTTCGGACACCAGAGGTTTGGCACCTCATAGCGACTTGTCCCTGTGGTTTAACACCACTGTGGGTTGACCCCACTTTTGAGATATGGGATCGTCGCCAGTGATTTGGTATCACACGTGGGTTGGCCCCACAAATGGATTATTTGTGACTACGGTCACCAGTGATTTGGTATCACATTTGTGTCTTTGAGACACCAGTGGTTTGGCACCACCAGTAGTTTGGTACCACACGGGGTAGAAAAGGAGTTATGGATGGCTAGGTTGGGTGCATTATACATATATGTTGCTTTGTTATAATTTGTGTAAGTATGTGGCATTTACCCGGGAGAGGTATTATGCACTGAGTCTTGGTGACTCACCTCTCCCTTATCATTTCAGGTGATTCGTGAGATTGCGGACGAGGAGCCGGATGAACTCGAGGAGGCCATGCAATAAAAGTTGGTTTTATATGAACTTCCATTTGGGTACTTATTTTATTTGGTTTTCATATTTTATGGATTTGTAATAAGGCCTCTTTAAATTATGTTTTTAGATTATTTATATGTTTTGGACATGTTTTAAAATGTGATTTATAAATTACTTGGTTAATTTAATAATTGAACCCAAAGTTTTCTAAACTATAAAATCGCAATGGTTTTAAAATCTTACCATCGGGTAATACAAATTGTTTATTGGCAAAATTATAAATTAAGTGTTTTCTACAATTTAAGTGATTTCCAAAATTCAAGTTTCTATACTCAAATGCAATCGGTTTCCAAAGTAATAATTCAGATTTTTCTTAGAAGATATAAATGTTTTCTATCCTATGATTTATCAACTAAGTTTTAAAGTTTTTATTTATGAAATTTCAAGTAAATTTTCAGTGTTAACTTATTTTACACCTGATTTCTACAAATATAGAATTACAAAGAGTTTCTCACTAAAAATTTATCTGTTAAATTCGATTCTTTTCAAAATGTTTTCCTCTGTGGCATGCCAGATTCGGTCATGGCGTATTGACCGGGTTTGGGGTGTTACAGATCATGTGTCAGAGTCTTAAAAATTTATAAAAACAATGATCGAGCCTAGAAACTAACTATGACAATGATTGAGGCAAGCGTACCTATCGAACAATAGTATAGTGTAGTGGCAAGACCATATTGTCGAACCCAAAGGAACTAAAAGTACTAATACTAACTTTCTTTCTATTATTTAGCCTAAGAATAAAAGTTAATTATTTATTAAATCTAAAATTAACTAACTATTAAGCTAAAGATGAAGAATCCACCTAGACTTCACTTGTTATCTAACTCTAAACCAGACGATTTATTCACTTGACTTGATCCGTAAGATTCCCTAATTTATATTAATACCTATTTTGAGGCTACTAACGTCTAACCCTAGGTTTATTAATTGAAATCTCTTTCTAATTAAAACCCCTATAATTGCATTAACTCGATCTATGGACTCCCATATTAGGTTTGACCCTAATCAGCAAATCTTCGTCATCTTATTTCTAGGGTTGTGATCAACTCCGCTTAATTATGCTAGATCTACTCTTAAAAGGGACTTTTGCTCCACTGCTTAAGCACATCAATACTTGAATTAATATCCTGAAATATCAAAACAAGAATTAAGAACACATAATTAAGAACAAATCAAGTATTTATCATATAGTTTAGAAAACAATAACAAGATCCGTCTTAGGTTTCATCCCCCTCGGGTATTTGAGGGGTTTAGCTCATAATCATAAAAGAATACATCTCAGAAGAAAATATAAAACAAAACATAAGAAAAACCCTAAAACCCCTTGAAGGAATTGAAGAGAAGATCCTCCGTTTTGAGTATAACTCCAGCTTCTAGAGATGAATCAACTGGCTTTCTTCGAGTAAATTCCACAATTCTGGCCTCTCTGGCTTGGCTCTTCGGCATATCTGGACGCCTAACTAGACTCCCCTTGAAGGTTTGCCTCTAGGGTGTTTATATAGGCTTTTGGAATTGCTTTCTTTGCCTCTAAGTACCCTAATCCGAATGAAACTCTTCTTTGTCAGGACAGGGACACGCCCGTGTGAATCATGGCCAGGCTGTGTTCAGGTCTGCTAAGGTGGCACGGTCGTGTGGTCTTGGGCCCAGGTCGTGTCGATTTTGTGATTTGGCCTATTTACTCCGTTTTAGGCTCATTTCTCATTCTTTTTATCCTCCGGTGCTTTCCAAGGTATAAAACATGAAATTAAAGGATTAAAAGCACCAAATTCCACAATTCAAGGCTTAAGTCATCCAAAAGTATGCTAAATGTGGGATTAAAATATGTTTATATTACGGTTTATCAAATACCCCCACACTTAAGCATTTGCTTGTCCTCAAGCAAAATTCTCAACTCACAATTAAAATGAACTTCCTTGATTCATAATATTCATCAATAATGTTTCATCATAATTCAAAGGTAATTCATACATTGTTAATTTAAATAGAAGGATCCTAAAGATTCAAACAATCAAAGTCATAGTTTTTGTAGCATGAAAATATAGGTGTTTCCCCTTACCTAAATAATCACCTTTAATTCAAAATCGACAAAAGTTGACATCCTCACTAAAGATTCACTCAAGTCACTCAAAGTGTTTAAGGTTCAAAATTAAATACTCAAAAGTCGAACATGAAAAGTTAATGCCATAGGCTTGCCTGAAAATCAAATCTCCACCACCGTAAAATAAGATGATACACAAATCAAAAGGTCTTTAAAAAGGGTTGTAATGGGGCTCGGGTTAAAGGTGTGGATAAAGGCTGAATTAGAGGGTTAGAATCGAGATTGAATTAACAATTTACCTAACTAAAAAAATGAATTAATAATTACATCAACTAAAAACTAATAATACGAGCTTTTTCTTTAAGATGTGGAATTTAAACATGTAAGCTCTCTAATAAATATACTTCGATTTATTTTAAGAACAAATCAAGTGAAAGGATGAATTTAACTACTGAAATAAAGATTATAGTTAGGCAACTGATCAAATCAAATCTCGATATAAGGGTGGTCAAGAGGAATGGTGATAACAAATACAAACCAGGTTTTTGGGTTAATATTAGTGGGTGAGTCAATAAAAAGGGTTGTTAGGATCAACGGGGTTCACTAGGGGTTAATTGTGAGGGTAGGCTTTTAGTGGAGTGAGTGGGTTAAATCTTAACTACCTTTATCATCTCTATATATCAAATCAATTAATGTGGTCTCGACATGCATAATCAAAGCAAGTTCTAGAATAACAAATTAATGTTGACACACTCATAATCAAAAAGTGAGCACAAAAGAATGTATGCTCTAAAAGGCTCAAAATCTCACAAAAATTATGGGTTTTTGATATCAACCTTGTAAATTTCAAACTTCAAGGTAATAATTAGATTCATGTAGACAACCTAACAAATTTTTTATTTTGAAAATAGACTTATCATGCTTGATTCTCTAGTCTCCTAAAGTTTAAATCATCACTGCACAATTATTAATGACTTAATCTGAAACATATCAATAAAAATCATGATTCACAGGGAGTTTCATTCTAATTAGTAATATGAGAAAATTACTTAAAGAGAAGATATCATTCAGGGATTTGAGAATAATGCAGAAAGTTAGGCACTTTCCTGAAATAAATATTCACCCCCAGACTTATGATGTACATTGCCCTCAATGTACAAAGATATATATGAAATTTAGGAGAAAGGGAGAGGTGAAACTTCCTAAATTTGGATGGCTTCCTTGAGTTGGGAGTGTTTTGCGCTAGATGAAGAAATTGGAAAGCTCGTGAAGAATTAGCCAAGAAATAATAATAATTCAAAATATACTAAATATATATTTAAAGACAAGAAAGATAAAGAGAAAGAAAATAGAAAGTAAAATAAAATTAAAAGAAAAGATTAATGGACCGAAGAGTCCTTATTGTTAAATGGTTCGCGAGGTGGGTGTGATTTCTAAGGCTGCGGTGGGGTGGCTATGGTCGTGGTCATGGTGATTCCCTAGTAGCCTTTAGAACCTAAATCAAAGAAAACAAAATAGAATAGATTAAACTAAGTAAAAGAAAACTACAGAAAAGGAAAATAAAGGAGAAGTGAAAATGTAAAGAGAAATTAAATGGACTCAAAAGTTTTTTTCCTGTTGAGTTAATGAAGCGGCCGGCATGAACTTATGTAGATTGGTCTTATAAAGGGAGACTGTGCTATGATCCTTCCATTTCTTCGACATGGATGATTGTTAGAACTAGAGTTAAGGGGAATGAAGAAGAATGAGAATGAAAAAGAAGGGGAGTGTGTTTGAAGAAAAAGGGAATTGGGGAGTAGCTAAGAATGGGTGATGTGTGTGTTAAATAGAGATTTCAAATCTGGTACATCCCACGCCCGTGTTCCATGGGTGTGTCGAGTAACACGGCCTTGTCACACGACCGTGTTATTCTTCATTTGTTTCTCCCACGCCCATGTACAGGTCGCCACGCCCGTGTTGCTAAAACAGTGTAGACCACGGCTGCGTCGCACGGTCGTGGTGTTCTATCGAGGGCCGTGACTTGAAGATATTTTTTGTTCTGTTTCATACTATCTTTGCCATATCAGTACGTACATCCGTAGCATCCACACGGCCACGGCCACGGTCGTGTGCAAGGCCGTGTGGTATGGAAATCTGCACTTGGTTAGTTTATAGTTAGGTGCTAAAAAGGAAAAATTAAAGAAATAATAAAAATTAAAAATTAATAGGGTTAGTGCTCGGGTTGCCTCCCGAGAAGCGCTCGTTTATAGTCTTAAGCTAGACTTACCTCTCATTCACACATTCATGGTGGTTTCAGGAGTTGAAAGTCCTTCATCATGCTATCAGTCCTATTATCAGTATGTAATTCTAGTCGAGTAGCGTTTACTTTAAAAGTACCGAATGTAGGATTACTTATCTCGACTGTTCAGTATGGGAAAACATTGAGTACCTTAAAAGAGATTTCTTTGTTTGTATTAGGGTTAGGAGGAGGTATTCGAGGGTCTGCCTTATCTAACAATACCTGATCTCTGATCTTAAATTCGTTTGTCCCAAGGAATGGTGTTGGTTTTGCTTTGTGTATTCCTAAATTCTCCTTATAGTGTGTCTTCCACTTGTCTGGCTCATCGATCTGAAGCCTTCGTTCCTCATGAGTTATTTCCTTGTTGGCATGAGGTCTAGGGTCTGGCTCAGTTGTGTTGTTCTGTGGTGCTTCCTGAAAAGAAGGTTTAACCGAATGGTTATTAATAAAATTAATTTTCTCACATTGATTACTCGAAGTCCTAGCTGAGTGAAGAGCCTGGAGACTGATTAATTCGTCACCTACACAAAGTATGAGTTCACCTGCGCTGACATCAATTTTAGTCCTAGCAGTTGCTAAAAAGAGTCTTCCTAAAATTATGGGGATACTATTGCCCTCATCTATGTCTAAATTGACAAAGTCTACTAGGAATACAAATTTATCAAATTTCATAAGAACATCTTCAATTATACACCTAGGAATTCTAATAGTTTTATCAGCTAATTGAATGCTCATCCTAGTTTGTTTAGGTTTCCCTAGGCCTGGTTGTTTAAACATTTTATAAGGCATAATGTTTATGCTTGCCCTTAAATCAGCTAAAGCATTATCGACAGATAAACTACCAATTAAGCATGGAATTGTAAAACTCCCAGGATCTTTTGATTTTCGTGGTAGTTTGTTTTGCAATATTGCTAAGCACACTGCATTTAGCTCCACATGCGATTCTTCATCTAACTTCCGTTTGTTTGTTAAAAGATCTTTTAAAAATTTCCTTGAATCTGGCATCTGCGAAAGAGCTTCAAGAAACGGTAAGTTAATATGTAATTTCTTTAAAAGTTTAAGAAATTTATCGAATTGTTCGTCTGTGTTGTCCTTCTTTATCACATCGGGGTACGGTATACGAGGTTGGTACTCTTTAATTACCAATTTTGGCTTATCATGACTTACCTCGTTCTTACCTTCCTCTACCACATTCTGTTGGCTTACCTTGGGCTCATCTAGCCCTTCACTATCGTGAGCAGTTATGGCTTGAAGTTGCTCCTTCGGGTTAGTTTCAGTGTTGCTTGGCAAGCTGCTTTGTGGTCGTTCAGAGATCAGCTTAGCGAGTTGCCCTAATTGGTTCTCAATCCCTTGAATCGATGCTTGTTGATTTTTAAGTGTTGTTTTAGTGTTGTGAAAATGTGTTTCTGAAACAGCTATAAATTTTGATAGCATCTCCTCAAGGTTCAGTTTCTTTTCCTGTGGGTAGGGCTGTTGTTGGAAGTTTGGAGGGGGTTGTTGTCTCTGATTTCCTTGACCACCCCATGAAAAATTGGGGTGGTTCCTCCAACCTGAATTATAAGAATTACTATAAGGGTTATTTTAAGATTTGAAATTGTTACCCATATAGTGAACTAGCTCATTTTCAGTGCTCGGGTTGTAAGGTGGATAGGCTGTGTTGTTCATCCCTCCTCCATTCGTATCGCATTGCATAACTGGATGTACCTGCAAAGAACCACATAAACCATCAACCTTTTTATTTAACTGATCGCTAAAAGCAGAGCTTTAAAATTTATAAAAGAATGATCGAACCAAGAAACTAACATTGACAACAATTAAAAGCAAGTGTACCTATCGAACAGTAGTATAGCTTAGGCAAGACCGGATTGTCGAACCCAAAGGAACTAAAAGTACTAATACTAACTTTCTTTTTATTATTTAGCCTTAAAAATAAAGTGAAGTTTGTTTTAACCTAAATTAACGACTACTAAGCTAAAGACACTAAGACAAAAAGAACGAATTGGGAAATAACTTGAAGAAAAACTCAGTTGATTACGACGATACCCTCAGGAAGAATCCACCTAGACTTCACTCGTTATTAAACCCTGAACTATATGATTTATTTACTTAGCCTGATCCGTGAGACTCCCTAACGTATATTAAACCCTCTCTCGAGGCGAATAATGTCTAACCCTAGGTTAATTAGTGGAACTCTTGTTCTCTTATAATAACCCCCTAGAATAGCAATAAATCGATCTATGGACTCCCATATTAGGTTTCAACCTAATCCGGCAAAATCTCATCACCCTATCTGTAGGCGTGCGATCAACTCCGCTTAACTATGCTAGATCTACTCTTAGGTAGGGTCTATTCCTCCTCCACCTAAGCACATCAAATTTGGATTAAGCATGCATAATTAAGAACAAACTAAGTATTTACCATATAATTCAGAAAATAATAACAAGATCCATCATAGGTTTCATCCCCTTCAGGTATCTGAAGGGTTTAGTTCATAACAAAATAAGAAAACATCTCAAGAGAAAAGATAAAACAAAACATAAGAAATCCCTAAAACTCCCTGAAAAAATTGAAGGAGAAATCCTCCTTCTTGAGTATAATTCTAGCTTCTTGGGATGGATCAACTGGCTAACTTCGAGCGATTCCCACAATTCTGACCTTTCCGGCTTGGCTCCTTGGCCTAGCTCGATGCCCCCCCAAAGGTGGTACTTAGGGGGTATATATAGGCTCTTGAAATACGTTTCTTTCTCCCTAATTATCCAAATTCGAGTGAAATTGCTCTTTCTAGCGACAGGGACAAGGCCATGGCACACGCCCGTGTGGATCGTGGTCAGGTCGTGCTCTGATTTCTTTAAGGAGGCACGGCCGTGTGAATCGGGAGAAGGCTGTGTTATAGATGATTGGCGTGGCACGACCGTGTGGTCTTTGGGCCAGGCCGTGTTGATTTCATGATATTGCCCATTTAATCCATTTTGGTCCCATTTTGTGTTGTTTTCATCCTCGGGTGCTTTCCCAAGACATGAAAAGAAAGGATTAGGAGCACCTTTTTACATAAATCGAGGGATAAATCATCCAAAGCATACTAAATGTGGGATTAAAATATGTTACTTTTACGGTTTATCAAATACCCCCACACTTAAGCTTTGCTTGTCCTCAAGCAAAATTTTCAACTTACAATTAAAATGAACTTTCCATAATTCATAATTCCTACTGACAATGTCTTATCATAATTCATAGATAATTTATTCATGGATAATTCAACTCAAAGAGTCTTAAAGATTCAAACAATCAAAGTCATATATTTGTCACATGAAAACATATGTGTCTCCCCTTATCAGAATAATTACCTTTAATTCAAAACTGACAAGGATTGACATCCTCACAAAAAATTCACTCAAATCACTCAAGAAGTCTTTAAGGTTTAAAGTTAAAAGATCACTCATAAGTCGAACCTGAAAAGTTAATCCCATAGGCTTGCCTTAAAATCAAATCTCCACCACTGTAAAATGAAATGATAAATAGATCAAGAGGTCTTTGTTAGGGTTGTAACGGGCCTAGGTTTAAAGGTGTGGATAAAGGCTGAATTAGAAGGTTATGATCCAGACTGAATCGAAAAGTACTAACCTAGAAAAATATATATATAAACTGATCTAAGATAATTTACATCAATTGAAAATTTATAATACTAATAACATGAGCTTTTTCTTTTGATACTTTTTCAGCTTTTGCCGATTTATGATTTAGGCAATGTTTACACACCTTGTTTCGATTCGTCACGAACAGTCACTCAAGCACTCACCAACCTACAATTGGTCAATCAACACCACCATCAGTCCCACTTTATGGTTAAAACCTAAAACTAACAATCCATTCATAAAATAGAGTAGGGTTACCTTCAATCAGACCATGGTGATTTCTGCGAATCTTAGTCTTTAGCGATTGATTAGGAGTTCCTCGAATCCTTCCTTAACTTCCATGCAATTGCTATCAGTTACCACTTAAGGTAGAAGAAGAAAGGGAATAATGATTCGTCTATAGCACTTATCGAAAGAGAGCAAGAGCACAGAATAGTGAAAGGATTCGTCACTAGCACAACCCCTCACCCTTGATTTAAAGCTATCCAAAAACAATTAAACAACCCCCACATTAGTAACTCAAAAGTCGAAACTTCAAGTGACATACTCACTTACCAAAAAGAAAGGAGCAAAGTCAATTGACAGAGGAAGAGGAATGGTTTCAGCAGTGATCAGAACGGGAAATTGGCAGCACAGCACCTAAACGAGAGAAGAGGAGAATCAGTTTAGAGGAGAAGAGAGAAAATAAATCGAAGGAGGCAAATAAGGTATATTCAGCCAACACAGTGCCAATTGGGAAGAGGCAATATTCGACCAACACAGGGAAAAAAGAGAAAAGGAGATGAAAAGAAAAGAAAGGTGTATTCAGCCAAAGAGAAAGGTTGCTAACAAGTGAAAAAGAAGAATGTGCAAACACCCTTACCACATTCAGCTGCAAGAAAAAGAGAGGAAAACAACAATACGAAAAACCCAAAAATAGAGAGAAGAGGTTTCGGCAGAGGGAACAACACATACAAAGCAAAACCGAAAAAATGAGAAGCACCCCTCTAGCCGAATTCTTGAGTGCCATAGTCCAATTTCGGTACAACTCCTCCTCTCCCCTCACTTCCCTTGATTTTCTCCTAAAATCCCTCCTCAAATCTCTCTACCTAATCACACCTCCTCTCAACCACTCATTATGAATTCTTCTCAACCACTTCTGTGTTTCAGTCAAACTACAACACCTCCACGGCATAGCAGTAAAATAAATAATCTACTGCTCCCACCAAGATTCGAACACTAGTCCTCTGGCATAGGTAACACGCTACTTACCCTTGGACAAGCAAACTCTTTATGTCATACTTTACCTATAATAATTAAAAAGCCTACTAACTATAGGCAAGGGTTTTATTCCTTAAAACAAAATTTTTGCACAAGCCCAGGCTTGAACCCAAGACTTCTCAGACACTCCCAAACACACCCAAATCACTTAACCTTTGAAGCAGTCCAGTATTTGGGCTACAAACATACAAAAATAATTACCTAGATTTTGGGGTGTTACAGGATATGTATGTCATGACATTGGATTCGGATATGTGTTATCGTGTAAGACCACGTCTGCGATGTTGGCATCGATTTGTGATTTACGTGTAAGGCCATGTCTGGGACATCAGTATTGTATTTGATTTTATGTAAGACCTTGTGTGGGATAGCGGCATCGATATTGATTACATGTAAGACCACGTCTGGGACATTGGCATTGTACGAGCTTTCCGAGCTATCCGAGTATCCTATTTGATCCAAACGGTTCAACGGAAATGAATGAGTATACAAATGTGCATCCAAATTCCTGTACGTATGTATGTATATGAAATTTGACAATGAAAGGTATGTATGTGTATGATCATTTGATGTGTGAGCTATATTACATGATATGTGATTATGAGCAAGTGGACATGATCAATTGAGATATAAGAGAAATATGACTTGTGATTTTGTTATGCCATAAACCATATGTTTGAAATGGTTTATAATTATTCTATGTGATAAGTTTATTTGTATATGGGTTATTAAGCTTTTGAAAGCTTACTTTGTGTGTGTTTGCATTGTTTTATAGATTATCAAAGTTACTGGGAGCTCGGGGATCATCAAGTATCATCACCACACTATCGAACTTTATTTTGGTACCTTTTGGAAGTGTAAATGTTAAAAGAATGGCATGTATAGGCTAGGACTAGTGTGATATGTTTTGAGATATGCATCTTATAGCCATGTGATATGGCTTGCTTGTAGAAGAAACTATGGTTTGGATATGGTACATGATTTGTGCTAAGTAATGGTATGTTTTATTTATAAATGACCAAAAGAAATGCTCAATTTGGTATGTGCTTTGTTGAGAATTTGGTATGATTAATGGAAGTGATATTTTGGGACATTGATCATGTATGAATTAATGAGTTGTTATGAGATTTTGGTATGTTTTGGTTTAGGTTTTTAGCATTAAATTGGTTGATAAGGAGATGGTTTAAATGGTGTATGTTCTGTGCTTGAAATTGGCTGGAAATATGGCATATTTGTTGCTTGTTTGATGCTTGTAGGGAGGACCCAAACTGAGTGGTAAATTGGCCTTGTAAATGGCCTATTTTGTGCCCACATAGGCAGGGACACAGGCATGTGTCTCTGCCGTATTGCTCAAGGGCCACTTCAAAGTGAGCCTGGGCAGAGCACATGGTCGAGCACACGGGCATGTGGGGGCAATTCAAATAGGTACACGGGCTAGACACACAGGCGTTTGACTGACCGTGTAACCAAGTCAGTAGCCTCCCTAATTTTTACATCGCCTGGCACAAGGGCGTGTCTTGCGGCTGTGTGGACAAGTCAATATGTATGCCCTGTTTTGCCACGGCCTGGACACACGAGCGCGCCTAAGCCGTGTGAGGCACACGGCCTGCCCACACGGGCATGTGACCTCTGTAACTTTGAAAAATGTTTAAGTTTCAGAAAAATTTGTATGTGCTCAGTTTAGTCCCGACCCCTTCCCAATGTATGTTTAAGGTCTCGTAGACCTTTTAAAGGGATTCTATGTGTATATTTTGCTATGGAATGTTTGTGAATATTTGATGTTAGTGAAATGTTTGTGATATGATCCGTTATGTCTGGTAATGCCTCTTAATCTTAGTCCGACGATGAATACGGGTTAGGGGTGTTACAATGCTTGTTACCAAAACTCCTTATATTTTCTGTACCGCTTAGTAAGGCTTCTTACGATTTACTACGAAGTTCAGTAGCTAACTGACCCATCTAACTCTCCAGCCTTTTTAGTGTTGCTACTTGACTTTGAATCAAGGCATCATTTTTCACCATGTATGTCTTCAACAAGTCCTCCAAACTATATCATGACTCAGCTTGAGGTAGTTTTGGGGCTTGTTGGTTAAACCCTTAAGATTTGTTGGGTCTATGTTGCATATGAGTGTTTGGTTCATTTCCTTGGTTACTCTAGGAAAAGTTCGGATGATACCAAATGATGGATTGGAGAAATTGGACTGTGGTCCTTGTCCACTTCTATTTTGATATTGATTCCTTACATAACAAAAAGACTCAGCGTTCGAAGAGCAATTCTCGAAAGAATGACCATCCCCATAGTATACGCAAGACACAACATCATACTAGTTTGGTGATTGAACTGCAAAGTTATTCAAACCATTTTCAGTAAACTGTTTTAACATTGATGAAATAAAAGATACCTGAGTAGAGAGTGAAGTCAGCGTGTCCACTTCATGCACTCCGGCTACTCGTCTTCCGAAAGCTACTCAATTTGTCGGTCATTTATAATTATTACTAACGATCATTTTGATGATCTCATAAGCCTCGTTATGAGACTTAGATAAAATCGCACCATTCGTAGAAGCATTTACCATTAATCTTGTATGTGCTTTGAAACCGTTATAAAATGTATCGAATTGAATACAATGAGGAATCCCATAATGAGAACACTTACGAAGCAATTCTTTGAATCTTTCCCATGCCTCGTATAAGGACTCGCCATCCAATTGCTGGAAATTAGTTATCTTATTTCGTAACTTTGCATTCTTGCCTAGTGGAAATACTTAACCAAAAACCTTTCTGCTAATTCTTGCCATGTAGATATTGAACTTGGTGGCAATGAATTAACCCATGCTCGTGCTCGATCTTGCAACGAGTGCGGAAACAAGTTCAACCTTAATGTATCTTCAGTCACACAAGCTATCTTAAACGAGTCACTCACCTCTATGAATAACCGAAGGTGAAGATGTGGATCTTTCGTGGGTATACCACTAAACTGGCCCACCGTTTGGATCATTTGAAACATCACTGGTTTTAATTCAAATTAAGGTACCTCGATATTTGGCCTCCTGATTCCCGAATTTAATTCATTGAAGAGTGGCATAGCATATTGTCTTATGGCACAATCCCTATCATTAGCAATAAGGATTGGGTTGTGCATATAATTGACTCCATTACCTCGTACATCATTTTGATTTTTATGGTCCATCTCGCCTTATCTTTGAGCAAATCTCTCGTGTCTTCTCAATCTAAATGTCCGCTCAATTTCAGGGTCTACAGGTAATAGGTCGATGATTCGATCTATGCTCATAAACACCTAATAAATAAATCAAAAATAAAGAATAAAAAATAGATTTGTAGAGTTAGACATTAAATAAAAACTAGACTACAAAAATAATTTTACAAAGAATGATTAAGGCAACAGTCCCCGGCAACGACACCAAAAACCTGTAACGATGTATGTGCAAGTGTACACAGTCAGTTCAAGTAATAAGTAAGTAAAATAAGTTATCGCCTCCACAGGGAATGTATATGTTAATTGATTATTTGTAAAATTATAAATTCAAAACTTGGTATAAAAACACAATAATATGAATGGTGATGTTTAGACTAAGTGAAATTAGTTAGATGCAAAAATTGATCCTTATGCAATTTAAAGCTAAATGCAAATTATCTAGATGTATGCATGAATGGCTTTAGCAACAAAAACAATAAGTATAAAATAGGCTAGGATAATTGTATTAATCAACTCAATTCATTTTCATCATTTTTAACAATGTTCGAAAAACATTCCATGGCAACTCGATCTTTCATGAGTTTGAAATCCAAATTAAGTCCTCTCGGATCTTTTACTTAGTGAAATATGCATTTTATTGATCATATTAAACTATGAGATTCTTAGTATTTATGCAAGGTCATAGGGACATTAACGTTTACAACAATTTAATCAAATAAACCTAAAACCTATGCAATATAATAGAGTTAACTAAAGATATTATGAACCTCAACTTAGTCAGGTTTAATGATCTAAATTGAGCATTGCACTTTCCAATTATGTGTCTACTAGCCGTCGTTTGGTTAGGATCGCTTAGCTAATCTGAATGCACCCAATCACGTATGAATGAAATACATCTTGATTTTAATTGAAAACATGATTGATTGAGGCACAAACATGTTAAACATGACCCAATTTACATGGTCTTGCCATCCACATGAATTGATTTGTGCATGTCCATGTTTCATTCATATTAATCACATCTTCAATGGTCCTCCTACGTAGTGAAAAGTCACATATTAATAA
Organism: Gossypium bickii; assembly: GCA_025503065.1. NCBI lineage: Eukaryota > Viridiplantae > Streptophyta > Magnoliopsida > Malvales > Malvaceae > Gossypium > Gossypium bickii. Next base: position 64,514,342 of record CP106711.1, on the reverse strand, counting down.
ATTAATATGAAATAATATAAAATATGTGCAAAAATAATATAATTAAGCATAATTTCACATACTTTATAAATTTATGTCCAATAGTAATAATTAAGTAAAATTCACTTATTTTAATAACAATTATTCAAGATTAACATATTTATTAAGTAAAAAAGTGGTAAAAATATATAGAAAAACCCTATATAATTTTGAGTTTACAGCTACGCATTAACAAGATACAAATACATATACCTACATATGTGTATAACAAAAGGGGAGAGATCTACCAGAATACCGTTTGATTTGAACAAAAAGAATGCACCAAACGATAATAGATTATAATATATACAATTAGCATTATATAATTAATGTAGATTATTAATTATAGGTAATGTTATATACAATTATAATATTATAATGTACACTGATACGTAACCATCAGCTTTGAAAATGTAACTACCTTTATGGTAGAGTATAATATATACAATTAGCATTAGTTAAGTAATTAAGTTATTTTGGATTCTTATGGAAATTTTTATTTATTTCAATCTATTTTTGAAATACTCTGGGACTTTCATAAATAATTAGGGCCTATTCAACCATTTATACACCTACTTGATATCAAATTAAAACAAACTAACTATTCGTAAAATGTCAAAATCAAATGAACTGAATCTACTAAGACCAAATAAACAAAAAAAAAACTAAGTTCCAGCTAAGCCCCGCTTTTCGATATCCCCAATGCCTAGCGTCATCAGATGAGTCTTTTTACCTTCCTCAGGCAACCAAGAATAATCAGAATCCCTAGACTCCTTACAATGAACATTTCCTATGTCAAATTTGAGCTTCTACTATCCTCTGCCACTATTGTTGCTTGTAACATCCTGAAAAGGGCCTATGCATTTTTGATTTAATTGTACGAAATGACATGTCTTATGTGTTATGAATATATTTTGAACATTTTGGAAACATGGAAATGTACGGAAATGTTAGGTTTAAAAGAGGAAAGTGAACATTTTTGGAAACTAGGAAATGTAAGGAAATGTTAAGTTAAAAGAGGAAAGTAAGGAAATGTTAAGTTAAAAGAGGAAAGTGAACATTTTTGGAAACTAGGAAATGTAAGGAAATGTTAAGTTAAAGGAGGGAAACGAACGTTTTTGGAAACTTGGAAATGTAAGGAAATGACTTAGAAAATGTTGAGTTTTAAAGTTTAAAAGAGGAAACTAAGGCAAGATGGCCTTAAGAGAAAATGTAGGGAAAATATGACACACAAATGGGCTTGGAAAAGAGGCCTGGAGATCCCACTTAAGGCCTCTGAAAATGGCGCCACATACAGGAATATTGGGCCAAGGTTCGAGCTGCAGGGGAAGCAAAATAAAAGTTTTATTTTGCAGCAGAGATTAGCAGCAAGGGATGGCACAAGGCTATAATTTAAGAGCTTTTATTCTTTTATTTTTAAGAGATAAATAGTGGATAAATAAGGGATAAATAATGGATTTATTTTAGATTGTTTTCAAGAGATAAATGAGGAATTATTCTTTAATTAGGAAAATAAGGGAGAAGTGATGGCCAAGTAAGGGACTTTGAGTTTAATAATTTCGGCTAAGTAAGGATAGTTGCTAAATTATCTTTTATTTTAGGAGATAATTAAAGAGATAAAGCTATCAAAATAGAAGAGTGATGGCCAAGTAAGGGATTCTAAGTTAGTAAATTCGGCTATATAAGGAAAAGAGGGCCATTCATCATTCTTTCTCTCAACCCTTCTCTCTGCCGAATTTCCTAGAGCATTTGTTCTTCTTCTTTTTGTTAGCCAAAGCCGAAAATTCAAGATATCACCATTAGCCAATTTCTTTTCTTTCCAATCCATCAAAAGCCGAATCTTTGAGGGGCTCCAAGCATAGGTGCTGTTGATTTCTTCAAGAAAGTGTAAGAACAAGTTTTGATTTCTATTTTTTTCTTTTAGATTTGTCGAAATCAAGGATTAATCCCATCAATATTCTTATTTGCTGAAATTTGGAAGGATTCTTTCGGGATTTTTGCCATAGTCGACTATAAAGGAAAAGATCTTCGGGATTTGACCATCAAGGTAAGTCATATCTGACATTCGGTCAAGGGCCATTGATTGTGATTAAAGGTTAGAAGTTGATCTAACATGTGGTTTTAGGGATTTCGACAGAAGCTATAACCAAGGGATAATTTCGGGATTTAAGATCCTTAAGGTAAGTGACTATGAATATTCGGCCAAGTCCTATTTTAGTAGTTAGATCTATTTTTATGTGTTTTAAGCTGAAAACTAACCGATTCAAGGGATCTAGTGATTAGCCGATTTCAAAGGGGAAGAATACAAGTATCTGAGATTTGATTAATTATCAAATCGGCAACAAGGTAAGAAAGTGGATACGATAATCCTTCGGGATTTGATTAAATTAGCCGAATAGGCTTTTTCCTAAAATACTAAATGTGGCCAAATGTAGGGATTTAGGATCTAAAGTGATAGATCGGTTTTTCGGGATTTCAAGGAATTCATTAAGCTAATCAGGTGTGTACCCCACACTATTTCATAATAAGTTTTATGGCTATGTCTAATTAAAATATGTGATATTAAGAATAAGAAAGTGGCTAAGGTACCATGTTATGGTACTAAGTACTCAGGTACGTTTCCTACTCCTACTAGGAATATGAAATATGTTATTTGTAACATGAGAATAAGAATGTGAACTTTGGCATATTAATGCATATTACAAAATGGGGCATATGGGTTATTGAAAAGGGAAGTGAATGTGGTGACCTAAGACCACGAACACGGTGGCCTAAGACCGTGGTAACTGAATATGGTGACCTAAGACCACAAGAATCAAATGCGGTGACCTAAGACCGCGATATCTCGAATGTGGTGACCTAAGACCACAAATGCGGTGACCTAAGACCGCGATATGGAGTGTAGCGGAAGGAGGGTCGACTTAATAGTCCCCGCGGTGTGCAAAGGTTGGCACGGGGAGTGTAGCGGATGGCTTATTAGGTTTGGGTTTGGGAATGCATCATAATTTGTATGCTATGATATGAATGTGTAATATTTGTTATGCCTGATTCTATTATGATTTAGTGTTGTGTACACATTGAGTCTGTTGACTCACCCCGTTGAGGGACCATGTTTCGTGTTGAACAAAGAATGGACCGGGACAGGCGAGAACTTGTGGTGGCCATGCTCAACATGAAGTTTTTATTTTTATGGACTATTAATTTTTAAGTACTCCGAATTATTTGGATTTACTTGATGTAATAAGGCCATAAGGCCATAGTGCACTATTTTATTTCTATTTTTATTTATTATGTTATGAAATTTTTATTAAGTTAAAGATTAAGTAATTTACTTTAAATGTATTCTATATGTTTTATCACCTAAAATTTAAAAGGGTTTTCATTATAAAACAATTTTGTTTTCTACTCGAGCCCAACCCAAAACAATCTTTCTTTCAAAACACACTATTTTCCCAAAGTAACAGAAGAACTTTGAACCGGTTTACCTGAGGAACATACCAAATTTGGTCAAAGCTCGTGGGCCGGGTTTGGGGTGTTTCAGTTTGGTATCAGAGCCCAGTTTTAAACACTCGGCCTATGGTTTAAGGCCCAAAACATTTTTGAATCGAGCCCAAATAAGTTTTGTAAAAATATTTTATGAGATCAGCAGGTTTTTCTGGCATGGCACCTAAGTCTCCGACTCGAAGTCCACCAGGTAAGTACTTCGATCTCTTGTGTGATTTATATTATGATTTGTAGAAGGGTAGAAATGGAACGTAGATTAGAATATTAAGTATGTGAACCCTAGGACTAGTCTACTCAAACACAAGTGCATAAGACTTAAGAACCATTAAACCAACCTATGACTAAGTCGCCGAGCTAGGGTGTGGTAACTATTGTGCGCATGTCTAGGAGTGGATTCAGTAAGAGCTTGGTATTTAAGCGGTCCTAGCGACTCACCTCCTCTTTACTCGAATCCTACCTGGTGCGTAGTAACCGTTCACCCTAACCAAGAGGACTTAGTCATCGGCTAAACACGATAATTAAAACCCGAAAGGGAACTAGCCGTGTTTTTATAAAAATCCTAGTTTTAAAACTCTTAAAATTACCTTTTCAATTTTTGAGAACTATTTTTACAAAATATTCCGAAAAATTTTCGATTTATGAAATTACAAAAATACCCCAAGTGGTAAATTACAAAAATACCCTTGGTTTATGAAATTCCCAAAATACCCACAGTTCTTATCAAGATTTCATTACTTTATAAAATGTTCAAAAACCCTAATTTGCAAATTATCAAAAATACCTTGATTTTGGAAAATTACGAAATTGCCCTTAACTCACGAAATTACCAAAATGACCCTGATTTTCAAAATTTTTGCAACATTACCGAATTGGAAAACAAATTCTCAAAAAGAACCCCCAAGTTTTGCAACTTTTGAAATACCCCTGAATTATTAAACTTTACAAATTTACCCTGGTTTGTGAAAAATTATCGAAATACCCCTGGAATTTTAAAATTACCGAAAGGCCCCGAGATTTCAAAATTACCAAAACACCTTTATTGACAAAATCACCAAGGAACCTTATTTTGACAAATTACAAAAATACCCCTGTAGGACAAATTATGAAAATACCCCTGGGTAGTGGAAAAAAAAAACAACAACAATGAAAACTACAACATTTCTCTGAATGAACGAAAGATTATAATTGGTTGATGAATGTAAACATGACTTTCTGAATAGTAAACTTGAGCTGAGAACTTTGTTTGATCGAAAAAACCACTTTTAAACATCTCTTTTCATAAAACTGTTCGTGGTTAATCAGTGAAACAAAAGTACTAATGTATAAAACTCTTAAATCAGATTAAATTGCGATGTTAGAAAATGAGTTCTAGGGGACGTGGTCGTCGTGGACGGGATAAGAGGAGTCTTGGACCATCAGAATCGTCTAAGAGTCTTCCAAAAAGATCGAAGGTTGAGAATTCTGCTCGTGTTTTTAAGCCAACTACTAAAAATCTGGACCGTCCATGTGCTCAGTGTGGAAGGTATCATGTTGGCGAGTGTTGGAACCGAGATCGGGAATGTTTTAGATGTAAGTCTAAGGCTCATTTGGTTAAGAATTGCCCTCAGACAACGAAGGTTTATGGTTTAAACCATGGAGGAAATGGTCATGGAACACCCAGTAGAGGTGCTGAAGGTTCAGATGTGAGACAACCAAGGATATGATAACGGTTAAGTTCCTTGTTTTTGGAGTACTATTTATTATTTTAGAGATAGTTCATTCTTGTGTTACAAGTGAACTGTTTGAAACTTTGGATGTGAACTTAGAGACTGTGCCTAGAAGGTAAGATAGTTCTTTAAGATCAGAGTAAGCAGCAATAGCGTAGCGGGGTGAGTTAGACCGTACGATGGTTCGTTAGTAAGTAATTTCGAGGACGAAATTATTTTTAAGGAGGGTAGAACTGTAACATCCTAAAAAGGGCCTATGCATTTTTGATTTAATTGTACGAAATGACATGTCTTATGTGTTATGAATATATTTTGAACATTTTTGGAAACATGGAAATGTACGGAAATGTTAGGTTTAAAAGAGGAAAATGAACATTTTTGGAAACTAGGAAATGTAAGGAAATGTTAAGTTAAAAGAGGAAAGTGAACATTTTTGGAAACTAGGAAATGTTAAGTTAAAGGAGGGAAACGAACGTTTTTGGAAACTTGGAAATGTAAGGAAATGACTTAGAAAATATTGAGTTTTAAATTTTAAAAGAGGATACTAAGGCAAAGTGGCCTTAAGAGAAAATGTAGGGAAAATATGACATACAAACGGGCTTGGAAAAGAGGCCTGGAGATGCCACTTAGGGCCTCTGGAAATGGCGCCACATACAGGAGTATTGGGCCAAGGTTTGAGCTGCAGGGGAAGCAAAATAAAAGTTTTATTTTGCAGCAGAGATTAGCAGCAAGGGACGGCACAAGGCTATAATTTAGGAGCTTTTATTCTTTTTTTTTTTAAGAGATAAATAGTGGATAAATAAGGGATAAATAATGGATTTATTTTAGATTATTTTCAAGAGATAAATGAGGAATTTTCTTTAATTAGAAAAATAAGGGAGAAGTGATGGCCAAGTAAGGGACTTTGAGTTTAATAATTTCGGCTAAGTAAGGATAGTTGCTAAATTATCTTTTATTTTAGGAGATAATTAAAGAGATAAAGCTATCAAAATAGAAGAGTGATGGCCAAGTAAGGGATTCTAAGTTAGTAAATTCGGCTATATAAGGAGAAGAGGGCCATTCATCATTCTTTCTCTCAACCCTTCTCTCTGCCGAATTTCCTAGAGCATTTGTTCTTCTTCTTTTTGTTAGCCAAAGCCGAAAATTCAAGATATCACCATTAGCCAATTTCTTTTCTTTCCAATCCATCAAAAGCTGAATCTTTGAGGGCTCCAAGCATAGGTGTCACGATTTCTTCAAGAAAGTGTAAGAACAAGTTTTGATTTCTATTCTTTTCTTTTAGATTTGTCGAAATCTAGGATTAATCCCACAATATTCTTATTTGCCAAAATTTGGAAGGATTCTTTTCGGGATTTTTGCCATAGTCGACTATAAAGGAAAAGATCTTCGGATTTGACCATCAAGGTAAGTCATATCGACATTCGCCAAGGGCCATTGGTCGTGATTAAAGGTTAGAAGTTGATTTAACATGTGGTTTTAGTGATTTTGACAGAAGCTATAACCAAGGGATAATTTCGGGATTTAAGATCCTTAAGGTAAGTGACTATGAATATTCGGCCAAGGCCTATTTTAGTAGTTAGATCTATTTTTAAGTGTTTTAAGCCGAAAACTAACCGGGTCAAGGGATCTAGTGATTAGCCGATTTCAAAGGGGAAGAATACAAGTTTCTGAGATTTGATTAATTATCAAATCGACAACAAGGTAAGAAAGTGGATACGATAATCCTTCGGGATTTGATTAAATTAGCCGAATAGGCTTTTTCCTAAAATACTAAATGTGGCCAAATGTAGGGATCTAGGATCTAAAGCGATAGATCGGTTTTTCGAGATTTCAAGGAATTCGTTAAGCTAATCAGGTGTGTACCCCACACTATTTCATAATAAGTTTTATGGCTATGTCTAATTAAAATATGTGATATTAAGAATAAGAAAGTGGCTAAGGTACCATGTTATAGTACTAAGTACTCAGGTACGTTTCCTACTCCTACTAGGAATATGAAATATGTTATTTGTAACATGAGAATAAGAATGTGAACCTTGGCATATTAATGCATATTACAAAATGGGGCATATGGGTTATTGAAAGGGGAAGTGAATGTGGTGACCTAAGACCACGAACACGGTGGCCTAAGACCGTGGTATCTGAATGTGGTGACCTAAGACCACGATGTCTGAATGCGGTGACCTAAGACCGCAATATCTGAATGTGGTGACCTAAGACCACAAATGCGGTGACCTAAGACCGCGATATGGAGTGTAGCGGAAGGAGGGTCGACTTAGTAGTCCCCACGGTGTACAGGTTGGTGCGGAGGAGTGTAGCGGATGGCTTATTAGGTTTGGGTTTGGGAATGCATCATAATTTGTATGCTATGATATGAATGTGTAATATTTGTTATGCCTGATTCTATTATTATTTAGTGTTGTGTACACATTGAGTCTGTTGACTCACCCCGTTGAGGGACCATTTTCAGGTGTTGAACATTAATGGACCGGGACGGCAGAAGTTATGGTGGCCATGCTCAACATGAAGTTTTTATTTTTATGGACTATTAATTTTTAAGTACTCTGAATTATTTGGATTTACTTGATGTAATAAGGCCATAAGGCCATAGTACACTATTTTATTTCTGTTTTTATTTATTATGTTACGAAATTTTTATTAAGTTAAAGATTAAGTAATTTACTTTAAATGTATTCTATATGTTTTATCACCTAAAATTTAAAAGGGTTTTCATTATAAAACGATATTGTTTTCTACTCGAGCCCAACCCAAAACAATATTTCTTTCAAAACACACTATTTTCCCAAAGTAACAAAAGAACTTTGAACCGGTTTACCTGAGGAACATACCAAATCTGGTCAAAGCTCGTGGGCCAGGTTTGCGGTGTTTCATTGCTGCTGATTTCGGTACTCCTCCATCTAGGTAAGTTGACTCCTTCCAATTCAAACCCTCCTTGGCAACCACATATGCAGTTCCATTTCTATTTCTAGATATTTTCTTGAAACAAAATCTGTTGAACATTTTGCTCAAGGATTTTATGTCTATAATATAAGGGCTTCTTACTGATCTGTCTTCTTCTTTGCTTTAAACCCTTCTTATAACAATGAGAGCATCACCTTGATTATTACCTATTTATACTTGAGCTGTAGCCCCGTTTAAACTGCCTACAAACAAGCCAATGCCTCAGGTATTCTATTGTTTACCTTATCCTAGTCAGTAAGATATATATGCCTTAATAAACTATACAATTTGTTCTGCGGATTGATTAAGCCCCTCATGCAAGGCTCTATTTTGTCCTATCCATATGTCCTAAATAATGCAAAAAATAAGCTTTTTCTGATGGTACGAGCTGCTAGTAAGCATTTCTTCTATCCACTGCCTGAAATTTTCTCCCCCTACCCTCTGAATTCCTTGAAATCCTAGCTTACCCCAAACTTCTTTAACTGTAGGGCAGTCTCAAAAGGCATGTTCTAGCTCCTCTGCTCCACTTCTACACTATTGGCACCTATCTAAATTGTACACTCATCTAAATTTTATGTTACTAATAGTCGAAATGTAATTGTTGTAAACCCTCCAGTTTGTAATTTTGATTTTTACTAGCAAGTCTATAAGCCATAGGTTTTTTTAGGAAAGCTTTGTATGTAATTTCATTAGTGTCTTCATCAAGATTAGAGGTGTCTTTCAACAGCCTTCTGTATCCACTCCTCACAGTATACTCTCTTGTTGCCTCTTCACTCCATACCCTACAATTCTCTCGTGGGTGTCTCGCAAAAGGAATTTGTATAATAGCTTTTGCCTCTTCCCTTGTGAGCAAAGAGGTAACAAGTTCCTCCTTCCACTGCCTCATATTAGGTTTAATAAGCTTAGCCACCTTATCTACATTGTGATCCCTTGTAACACCCCTAACCCTTCTCTGTTGCTAGATTAGGGTTACAGAGCATTACCAAAATAAAACATTTAATATCAAAACAAAATAAACATGCAATTTATATATTAACGTATGATAATTTAACTTAATTATAGCATAATAATCTAACTTAATTATAGCATAAATATTTGAATACAGGGGTCACATGGTCATGTGGCCATTCAAACTATGGGACACGTCGTGTCCCAGCCCGTGAGTCAAACCGTGTAACTCACTGACTTGAGTCACACAACTGTGTCCCAGCCCATGTGCCAGTCCATGTGAAACATGTACCTGAAAATACACTGACACATGGACGTGTGGGGTGACCATGTGTGGCACACGACCGTGTGCAGCATAATTTATCCCTAATACAAGCCAAAACATTAACCTTTCATTGCACAATAACTCATACCATTTCCAATCATTTTTACATGACCAAAACACTTTAAAATATACCAAAAACATACAAACCCAATCAACTTAGGTGCCTAACCAAAATAATTTTAATTGACACCACAATTTAACCTATCAACCTGACTCAATTCAACATTTCAAGTTCATTCATTAAGCATAAATCATATATTTCAAATAAATGTTTCAATGCATGGCATTCAACCATACTTTACCTACTTTCATATGAGCTTATATAAATGTCACATACCATATATTTTAACTTTTACTTGTTGTAACACCCATTACCTGTATTCGACGTCGGAACAGGGTACGAGGTGTTACCAAACTTATACGCAAGCAATTATACAAAACCGAGACATGAATTGCCACTCAAATTTAAAACTTTTCATAAACATTCATATCATCCCTTAAATGAGCCTATGAGGCCCAAAACATACATTAGGAGTAGTTCGGGACTAAATCGAGAACTTTAGAAATTTCTGGGAAAACTTGGAAACTTTTTCATGTAAAAGGTCCAGACGCCCGTGTGGATGAAGGGACACGCCCATGTGGCATATCACACGTCCGTGCTTCAGGCCGTGTCCATAATGGGGGACATTCTATTATGACGTCATCAACCGAATAAGGTCACACGGCCAACGCACACGCCCTTGTCTTTAGGCCGTGTGGCGAATTAAATTCTAAACATTAAATGTAGACTTCACACCGATTGGGCGCATGCCCATGTCCTATGGCGGTGTCTCTCACACAGACAAGACACACGACCGTGTCTCGTGCCTGTGTGTTTACTACTGGGCAATCTGTTTTATATTAATTAGGGTGCAAAGGACACATGGCCATAAAACACGCCTATGGGGCAAGCTGTGTGTCACACACGGCCTAGACACACACCCGTGTGTCTACCCGTGTGGACAAAGTAAGGCTATTTACCAAGCCTTTTTGCGACCCATACTTGCTCCAACCTACACAACATCAAAACCACACCAATCCAAATATATATAAAACTTCAAGGCACTTAACATGGCATAACTAAGTGCTTCACCATCATCAAATATCCATATTCACATGCAACATATCATCATTCAACCATCAATAACCATAGGTCATATCATAATGGCATTGGCACATGCTTGCATAAATGAATAGGTTTACAACCGAATAATCATTATGAGCCACATCTCATGCCTTTATGCAAATGAATCAAATATCATCATAAGCCAACACATTTGGCTAAACCAATATGACATATAACAAAAAGACCAAGTCCCTAAACATGCCATACTCAAAATGTCGAGACTAACTATACTCAAAGGTTTCAATTGATAGTGTGATCGAGTCTCCGATGTCCTTCGATCCTAGAGCTAGCTTGGCAATACTATGAGAAAAAGGAAAAGAAAGGGGAGTAAGAATAAAGCTTAGTAAGTTTGCATGTAAATAATTAACAACATTAACCTTGCATTATTATGCACATAACATAATATAATCTATTACAATGTCATCAAGTATCATAGATACATTTTAAATCATGTCATTTACATAATGTACAATAAAGCTCGTGATCATGATTTATTCATTCACTTCTTATCGAGGTCTCATCGATTTATAATCTCAATATATATGAGCTTTTATAATCTCAATATGTATGAGCTTTGTGTACATACCTGTACCCTTTCAACATGTTCATACCTTGTTATTTCGTTGACAAAATCTTTGGACTACCTATTGAATCGCTTGGAATACTAAAGGATACTCGGGAATCACATACACATAGAATCATACCAATGCCATATCCCAGATATGGTCTTACATGGGATCATATATCGATGCCTATAACCCCACTATGGTCTTACACGATTCTCATATCGATATCTTGTCCCAGACATGGTTTACACAAAATATCATTACGATGCCATATCCCATATATGGTCTTACACGTAAACTCATAACCCTAGTGTCATGACATTTGTATCCTAATTATTCCTGGGGTTCAACTAGGATTTCGAGGTATCAAATCTTCGTCGAATCATCACCGAGTCAACATTAATCAAGTCCACAAGGACAATTACATGATTCATGCAATATTAAAGCATTAAATACTTAAAAATGTAATGTTGCATTATTTACACACGAACTTACCTCGGTACCAAAATATGGCTAACTATTCGATTTAGTCCACAACCTTATTCTTTCCTCGATTTAGGTCCGAACTCTGTTTTTCTTGATCTATAATAGCAAATTTATCTCATTTAATTATCACATTGTTCAAAGCAACCAAAAACCATACTTTGGTAAAATTATAGTTTTGCCCCTAAACTTTCACATATTTACAAATTAGTCCCTAGACTCGTAAAATGAAATGTGTCCATTTTCTTTGTTACCCAAGCCTAGCCGAACCTAACACATGCTCATAATAGCCCACATTTTCCTTCAAATCAGATTTTTACTACTCATTTTACAACTTTTACAAAAAGGTAATTTTTAGATGTTTTCATCAAAAATCACTTAGTAAAAGATGCTTATTACACATCAAACTTTTACAACCTACCATGAAACATCAAAACGCATGCATGTCACACATGGGTAAAATTTTAAACATCAACCCTAGCTCAAATAAATGGTAGAAATAGCTATATCGGTTGATAACAACTTAAAAAACGTAAAGAACATTAAAAACAAGGCTAGGATGCACTTACTATCAAGCTTGGAAGTTGAAGAAAAGCCCTTGTAACATCCTAAAAATTTAGAATCGATATGTTGCATAATTTTGGTGCTTAGCTAGTGAAATGATTCAATGTGTGTGTTTTAATAGTCTCAAGAAGGCTCGAGATTTATTTGAATTTCGAAATAAATTTTGGTAAATAGTACTTTATTGAAGTGGATCAAGTAACCTTGATGTTTAAGGTAATTAATTGGCAAAAGTTAGCATAAGATGAGCAAGTAGTAAAGTGGAGTTGGCGCCATGAGTGTCTGATTGGGGGAAGAGGTTCGAATCTCTTGTTATGCATATGGAATTTTATTTTTTTTTCTTTCCATCTTTATAGTGTCGGTCAAGCAAGCATTTATGGTAACTTAGACTTTACTTTTATGGCAAGGTGGCTAATGGATTAAGGCAAGAATTGAACATAGGGAAAGGAATCAATGGGATAAGGCATGTAGGGGGAACACAAGGCACTTTACAAGGAGGATGTTTTGGAAAGTTTGAATGGCCAAACTTTGACCCTGGTGTCCATGTATTTGGATAGTTTTAGGGGCTAGGGGGTGGCCGAAATTTTGAAGGCTTTGGTAAGGATGTGGTAGCTAGTTGGTCATTCTCATTTGGTCATTTTGTGTTTCTCTCCAAAAGCTTTTCTCTTCATCTTTCTCTCCCTAGTTGAATGCACATTGAGCATTGGTGAGCATCTTTTGTTTTTCTTCTTTTGGTCATTCCATTTTGACCATTTGGTCTTAATTTTACCTTTTTTTTTCTCAAACCATTTCTCTAGCGCCGAAAATACCAAAACTTGGAAGGCCATTTTCTTTTTCTTTTCTTTCTCCATAGCCGAATGCTCTCTAGCCTCAAACCTCTCTCTTTGTTCATCTTTCATTCTTAAAATGAACCAAAATCGAAACACCTAATTGTCCTATACCTTTACTTCATCTCTTTCTTCTTACAAAACTCATCCAACATTTTATCCCTTCCCTTTTCCTCCATAGCCGAATGTTGCTAACACCATCTCCTTCAATTTTTCTTCATAACCGAATCTTCCTCTTCACATATATTTTTCTTATCAATCATTCTTTCTACTCTCGTTTTGATCAATCAGTAAGAACCCTCTTTAATTCTTTATTTTCTTCCTTTTCTTATGTTGAATCTACATATTTGTTTGGGAGGGCCTTTTGACCGAAAATATCATCATTTATCTCTCTCTTAGACAAATCTTTTTCATCTTTATAGTGAAATAGAGAAAGGCTGACACTCGGAGTGTTCGTAATCATCGTGAATCGCTAGGATTCGGTCCAAAGTGTAAGGGACGCTATCGCTTGATTTTCATCCTTTGAACATAAGGATTTCGTGGTAAGCCAATTTCGCCCTTAAAACCAATTATCTTAATTTCTGAAAAATTAATTGGACAAATATTCTTTTGTTAATGGAGGCAAACAAGATAAGGTCAAAAAGGGTGCTGAGCAATGTTCGAAAGAGGGGCGGATTCGCTATTCCCTCTAGTTTCAAGCGAAGGGCTGTTTCGGCAATCTGAGATTTTCCACCGGGTTGTACACCCTCATCTGGTGAAAATCAGTTATTCGAGGTTGTTCGTAGTCGAGAAGCACCGATGATCCAGGGTTTTCCACCGGGTTGTGAACCGTCTACTGGGGAGAACCGACAAATAGTAGTTGTTCGAGTTTTTGAGGGTAAAAATCTAGATCGTTTACTTTAGCATAGATTTATTTTAAGTGTTAGTGTTCTAATCGAGCGTTATAACGTATTTAGGTATCGACTGTAATATCCTAAAAAAAATTTAGAATCGATACGTTGCATAATTTTGGTGCTCAGCTAGTGAAATGATTCAATTTGTGTGTTTAAAATAGTCTTAAGAAGGCTCAGGATTTATTCGGAATTAGAAAAAAAAAAACTAGTAATGAATACTTTATTGAAATGGAACATGTAACCTTGATGTTTAAGGTAATTAAGTGGCAAAAGCTAGCATAAGATGAGCTAGTAGTAAAGTGGAGTTGGCGCCATGAGTGTTTGCTTAAGGGAAGAGGTTCGAATCCTTTGTTATGCATGTGGAATTTTTATTTTTGCTTCCCATCTTCATAGTGTCGATCAAGCTAGTATTTATGGTATCTTGGACTTTATATTTTTTTTATGGCAAGGTGGCTAATAGTTTAAGGCAAGAATTGAACATAGGGAAAGGAATCATGAGCATATGGTAGGTAGGGGGAACACAAGGCACTTTTTAAGGGGTGTGTTTTGGAAAGTTTGGAATGGCCAAACTTTGACCTTGTGTCCATGAACTTGGACAGTTTTAGGGGCTAGGGGGTGGCCAATTTTTTGAAGGCTTTTGGGTAAGGATAGGTGTTGTTGTGCACTTTTCATTTTGGTCATTTTTTTCCTCTCAAAACACTTTTCTTTTCATCTTTTCTCTCCCTAGCCGAATGCATATTGGGCATTGCTGAATATCTTTGTTTTTCTTCTTTTGGTCATTTCATTTTGACCATTTGTTTTTATTTTGCCTGAACCTCTCAAGTCATTTTCCCCCTAGCGCCGAAATACCAAAAACCTTGAGGCCATTTTCTCTTTTCTTCTCTTTTCCTCCATGGCCGAATGTTGCTAACACCATTTTCTTAAATTTTTCTTCATAGCCGAATCTCCCTCTTCACATATATTTTCTTATCAATCATTCTTTCTACTCTCGTTTTGATCAATCGGTAAGAACCCTCTTCGATTCTTTATTTTCTTCTTTTTCTTTTGCCGAATCTACATATTGGTTGGGAGGGTCTTTTTGACCGAAAATATCTACCTCTATCTCTCTCTTAGACAATCTTTTTTGTCTTTATGGTGACATAGAGAAAGGCCGAAACTCGGAGTGTTCGTAATCATCATGAATCACTAGGATTCGGTCCAAAGTGTTAAGGTAAGGGTTTCTATCAAGGACTTCCATATTGCTCGTGATTCGTTAAAGATGGGGTTTACTAATCGACTTTATCTTAGGGACGCTATCGCTCGATTTTCATCCCTTGAACGTAAAGATTTTGTGGTAAGCGGATTTCGCCCTTAAAACCAATAGTTGTAATTTTCAAAATATTAGTTGGACTAATATTCTTTTGTCAATGGAGGCAAATAAGATAGGGTCAAAAAGGATGGTGAATAGTGTTCGAAAGAGGCGCAGACAATCCGAGACTTTCCACCGGGTTGTGGACCCTCATTCGGGGAGAATCAATTATTCGAAGTTGTTCGTAGTTCGGAGCCTTTAGCTGTTCAGGGTTTTCCACCGGGTTGTGAACCGTCAACCGGGAAGAACCGACAAATAGTTGTTGTTCGAGATTCCGAGGGTAAAAATCTAGACCGCTTACTTTAGCATAGATTTATTTTAAGAGTTAGTGTTCTAATTGAGCATTATAACATATTTAGGTATCGACGATCAGGAAAGTGTAGTCCTCACCGTAATCAAGTGTGTAATCTCACACTTATCTCATGAGTTAGATTACTATACCGTAGTAAACATTGGATTAAAAATTGCAAAGATGGTGAAATCAGAAAATATGGTATAATTAACACTTTAGTGTTAAGATCATGAAATCAGTATTAAGAATGTGGCAAATTACAAAATTGCCCTTAAAGGGGCTAAAACGATAAAATATGATATTTTGGGTCATATGTGATAAATGAGCCATATGTGTTATTTGATAAATTGGCCAAGTGTGATATGAGAAGTGAAATGGGCCAAATTGTGAAACGGGCCAAATTGAGAAATGGGCCAAATTGTGAAATGGGCCAAATTGTGAAATGGGCCAATTTGTGAAATAGGCCAAAATGTGATATAGGCCATATTGCAATAAATTTTTTTATAATGGGCCTTTTGTTGGAATAATTATATGAATGAATTATTATGCATGTTGTATACATGATTGCATGGGTTGGGATACTTGATGAAGAGAAGTTCTGGTAGTTTTGCTACAAAATTCTGATGGCTTCGTGCCCAGTTTGATACATGGCTTCGTGCCCAGTTTAATATATGGCTTAATTGCCCAGTTTAATATATGGCTTAATTGTCCAGTTTAATATATGGTTAAATGCCCAGTTTGGTGTGTTGGCAGGGTGGGTGACTAAAGCTCCCCACAGGTGTGCTGGTTGGTACGGGTGGTGTGTAGCAGATGGAAATTTAGGTTTGGTTTGGGAATTGCATATCACATGCATTCTACACATGTTAAATTGTTATATTTGTAAACGGGCTCAGGCCCAATTAAATGCTTAAATGGTTTTGGCCCAGTGAACTATGGTAAGTGGGTTACATACTGAGTTCTAAGTAACTCACCCCGTTTTCTTTTCCCTTCTCAGGTAATAATCAGTAATGGAGGCTTGGGCCGAAGATGACTTGTGGAGGCCATACTACGAATGATGGTTTTTATGAACTTTGAACCACCTTTAAGTATTTTTATTTAATTACTATTTCAGTTGTGATGTAATAAGGCCTCTGGTATTATTTTTATGGATGTTTTACTCGTATATGTATTTTAATTATGTTTTAGATACTTAAGTGGGACTATTTTATTTTTATAAATTTTTTCTTTAATTTACGTACAAAAAGGGGGATTTTCTTAAATATTATTATCGCGTAAATTTTTCTATAAGAATTCTTTTAAGAATCTTGTTTTAAAATTTCTTTTGAACTCTTTTAAATTTTTCGTAAAATTAAACCAATTATTTTATAAATTTCAATTTATAAACTCTTATGTCTTAAATCTTAGATTTTAAATTAACCTCGATTTTTAATAAACTCCTTTTCGAAAAAATTTTTGAGGATCTGTTTTCTTTACATCATTAGAAGACTAGATGTATGTTCGTTTTGTGTGACATATCAAATCTGGTCTTAACGCACAGACCGAGTTTGGGGTGTTACATCGACGATCAGGAAAGTGTAGTCCTCACCGTAATCAGGTGTGTAATCTCACACTATATCTCATGGGTTAGATGACTATACCTTAGTAAATATTGGATTAAAAATTGCAAAGTTGGTGAAATCGAAAAATATGGTATAATTAACACTTTTATGTTAAGATCGTGAAATCGGTATTAAGAATATGGTAAATTATGAAATTGCCCTTAAAGGGGCTAAAATGATAAAATGTGATATTTTGGGCCATATGTGTTATTTGATAAATTAGCCAAGTGTGATATGAGATGAAGTGGGCCAAATTGTGAAATAGGCCAAAATGTGATATAGGCCAGATTGCAAAAATTTTTATAATGGGCCTTATGTTGGAATAATTATATTAATGAATTATTATGCATGTTGTATACATGATTTCATGGGTTGGGATATTTGACGAAGAGAAGTTCTGGTAGCTTTGCTACAAAATTTTGGTGGCTTGTCCACAAATTGATATATGGCTTAATGCCCAGTTTGATATATGGCTTAATGCCCAGTTTAATATATGGCTTAATGCCCAGTTTAGTGTGTTGGCGATGTGGGTGACTAAAGCTCCCCACAGGTGTGCTGGTTGGTACGGGTGGTGTGTAGCGGATGGAAATTTAGGTTTGGTTTGGGAATTGCATACCACTTGCATTCTATACATGATAAATTGTTATACTTGAAATGGGCTCAGGCCCAACTAAATGCTTAGATGGTTTTGGCCTAGTGGACTATGGTAAGTGAATTACACACTGAGTTCTAAAGTAACTCACCCTCCTTTACCCTTTTCAGGTAATGATCAATAACGGAGACTTGGGCCGGGGATGACTCAGTGGACGCCAAACTATGAATAATGGTTTATTTAAACTTTGAATTTCTTTTAAGTACTTTTATTTAATTACTATTTAAGTTGTGATGTAATAAGGCCTCTGGTTAAATTTTATGGATGTTTTACTTGTGGATGGATTTTATATCATGATTTAGAAACTTAAATGGGATTATTTTACTAAATGTTTTCCTCAAATTTAACTGCAATAAGGGTTTTATTCTTAAATATTATTAACTCGGAAATTTTCTTCAAAAGAAAGAAATTCTTTTAAAAATCTTGTTTTCAAAATTTCTTTTGAACTTTTTTAAATTTCTCAGAATATCAAGTCAGTTATTTTTTTTTCTAAGTTTCAATTTATAATCTTTTACATCTTAAATCATAGATTTTAAATCAACCTCCTTGTTTTTTTTATAAACTCCATTCCAAAATATTTTTAAGGATCTATTTTCTCAAAATCTTTAAAAGATTAGATGTATGTTCGATTTGTGTGACATGTCAAATCTGGTCTTAATGCATAGACCGGGTTTAGGGTGTTACATTTTATGGTATCAGAGTCCAGTTCAAAACTCGGCTATGGTTTGGGTTCAACAACGATTTTCCTTTAAAACTGTTTTGAGTTTATAGAATACATGTTTTTAAAGGTAGTATGGCACCACGAGTATCCGGCACCAAGTCAAGTAAGTGTATGCAAATTTAATTATTATTATTATTATGACATGACTATAGGAACACTCTAGAACTTTTAGTTTTAGGTGTTGCAACTACAGAGATTGAGACTATAGGATGCGTTTACGAAAATAACTCTACTTCTTATATATCATAAAACATCATTAATAAACACTGAAATAGTATACTGATTCATAAAACTTGTAATCAGATTAAACCGAAATAGTCAAAATGAGCAATAGAGGACGTGGACGTGGTAGGCGTGGCCGTGGTAGAGGCCGAGGTGCTAGGGTTGCGTTTGAAGCATCGGGACATATACCAGAAATGGACGCACCTGCATCACCCGGGACTGAGACTGGATCATATGACCGTATGAGGGAGGACATTTCCTTGACCCAAGCAATGTTGCGAGTCTTGGAAAGGGTTGCTGGAGCTAGAACTGAACCAGCAGCTTGTGGATCAATTTTGGAACGACTTAGATCGAGTGGTGCCGAGGTTTTTAGGGGTATCTCTGGAGTAGCCCCAAACGTTGTGGAATATTGGCTCGAGGCTGTAGAGCGGATTATGGATGACCTGGAGTGTTCTGCCGAACAAAAACTAAGAAGAGCTGTGTCGTTGTTGAGGGACGAGGCGTATCAATGGTGGCTTACTGTTTGAGAAGGCACCTAGGCTGAACGTGTTACATGGGATTTCTTCAAAGCTACTTTTCAAGGAAAGTATGTTGGGGCAAGTTATGTGGATGCTCGGTGGAAGGAATTCCTAAATCTGGTTCAAGGAAATAAGACGGTGGCAGCTTACGAGGTAGAATTTCTACGCTTGAGCCGTTACGCTCGGACAATAGTGCCAACTGATCATGAGCGCTGTGTACGCTTTGAGGATGGGCTGAATGATGAGTTGTGAGTTCTGATAGCCGCGCAACAAGAAAAGACTTTTGCCACGCTTGTGGAGAAAGCCAAGATAGCCAAAGAGGCTAAGAACTCAGAACGTCAGAACTGGGAAAGAGCCAGAGGCAAGAGGGACTTTAGGTACTCGGGTTCTACTAAAAGGTTCCAAAAGATGCCTCGGAATGATGAGCCAGCTCAAGCTAGAGCACCTGTGGCTACCAACCAGATCCAACAATGTGCTGACTGTGGAAGAAGAAACCCCGGGGAATGCTGGAAGAGAACCGATGGTTGTTTTAAATGTGGTTCTAAGGACCACCAATTTAAGAATTGCCCTCGACAGACTGCTCTGACTCAAGAAGCTCGTAACCCTGATGCACAGCCAACTAGAGGCGCTCAGCAGCCACCGAGAGGTCGTGGACCAGGTCATGGTGGTAATGGCGCTGGACGAGGTCAAGATGCACCGGGTCGAGGTAATGGCTTCAGAGGTAACACGGAGGCAAGATAGCTGGGGTTAGTCTATGCGGTCAGGCGTCGGGAGGATGGCGATGCTCCTGATGTGATAACTGGTATGTTCTTCATCTTTGAGGTACCTGTTACAGCTTTGATAGATATCAGGTGATATCTACCTACTTGTATGTTACTAATGCTATATCAGGAAATTTAAATATTAGATCTGAGATTACCGATAGAGAGATGACGGTAATTAGTCCTTTAGGATAGTCTGTGATCGTGAATAAATTGTACAGAGACGTGCCTTCAGAAATTCAAAGAGAAATATTTTTGGCGAATTTGATGGAACTGCCTTTCGGCGAGTTCGATCTTATTTTGGGCATGAATTGGTTGGTAAAGCACCGGGCATACTTAGATTGTGCTACAAAATGGATGTCAATCAGGACTTTGGAAGATAAGGAAGTAGTAACGATAGGCGAACGAAGGAACTATTTGGCAAATGTGGTATCT
This sequence comes from Gossypium bickii, assembly GCA_025503065.1. Taxonomy (NCBI): domain Eukaryota; kingdom Viridiplantae; phylum Streptophyta; class Magnoliopsida; order Malvales; family Malvaceae; genus Gossypium; species Gossypium bickii. The sequence goes on along the minus strand of CP106711.1, from coordinate 64,493,838 downwards.
GCTTTAAAGGCGGAAAAGTTGGTGCGAAAAGGGTATGGAGCGTTCCTAGCCTTCATTAGTGCTTTGGATGCCAAGGAATTATCGGTGGAAGGTGTGAGAACGGTGAAAGAATTTCCAGATGTCTTTCCTGAATAACTTCCGGGTCTACCCCCAGATCGGGAAGTAGAATTTGGCATTGAGCTTTTGCCCAGAACGGCTCCAGTGTCTATTTCTCCTTATAGAATGGCATCGAAGGAGTTAGCGGAGCTTAAAGCTCAAATTCAAGAATTGTTGGATCGGGGATTTATTCGACCAAATGTGTCTCCGTGGGGAGCACTTGTTTTGTTCGTCAAGAAGAAGGATGGGTCGATGCGTATGTGCATTGATTATAGGCAGTTGAATAAATTGACGATCAAGAATAGGCATCCATTACCGAGAATCGACGACCTGTTTGATCAATTGAGAGGAGCTTCAGTTTTCTCCAAGATTGATTTGAGATCGGGTTATCATCAACTCAAGGTTAAGGAGGCAGATATTCATAAGACGGCATTCCAAACTCGTTATGGACATTATAAATTTTTGGTGATGCCGTTTGGTTTAACCAATGCACCAGCTGCATTTATGGACATGATGAACTGAGTCTTTCAACCCTACCTAGACCGGTTTGTGGTGGTGTTCATAGATGATATCTTGGTATATTCGAGGAATGAAGAAGAACATGACTCACATTTGCGCATAGTACTGCAAATACTGCGAGAAAAGCAACTTTATGCCAAATTCAGTAAGTGTGAATTTTGGCTGAAGGAAGTGACCTTCTTGGGACATGTTGTGTCAGCTGAAGGAATCAGAGTTGATCCTCGGATGGTAGAGGCTGTGTTGGATTGGAAACCACCGAAGTCAGTGGCTGAGATTCTGTAACATCCTGAAAAGGGCCTATGCGTTTTCGGTTTAATTGTACGAAATGACATGTCTTATGTGTTATGAACATTTTTGGAAACTTGGAAATGTATGGAAATGTTAGGTTTAAAAGAGGAAAGTGAACATTTTTGGAAACGAAGTGATTTAGAAATGATTCAAAAGAGGAAAGTGAACATTTCTGGAAACTTGGAAATGTAAGGAAATGTCAAGTTTAAAGAGGCAAACGAAAATTTTTGGAAACTTAGAAATAACATAGAAATGTCGAGTTTTAAAGTTTAAAAGAGGAAATTAAGGCAAGGTGGCCTTAAGAGAAAAAAGTATGTGAAATTTGACACGCAAACAGGCTTGGAAAAGTGGCCTGGAGATGCCACTTAGGGCCTCTGGAAATGGCGCCACATGCAAAGGAATTGGGCCTGAGTTTGAGTCACAGGGAAAGTAAATAAAAGAAATTTTATTTTGCTTCCAGAAGAAGTGAGGTGGACGGCACAAGGCTATAATTTAGGAGCTTTTATTCTTTTATTTTTAAGAGATAAATAGTGGATAAATAAGGGATAAATAATGGATTTATTTTAGATTATTTTCAAGAGATAAATGAGGAATTATTCTTTAATTAGGAAAATAAGGGAGAAGTGATGGCCAAGTAAGGGATTCTAAGTTAGTAAATTCGGCTATATAAGGAAAAGAGGGCCATTCATTATTCTTTCTCTCAACCCTTCTCTCTGCCGAATTTCCTAGAGCATTTGTTCTTCTTCTTTTTGTTAGCCAAAGTTTAAAATTCAAGATATCACCATTAGCCAATTTCTTTTCTTTCCAATCCATCAAAAGCCGAATAATTGAGAGGCTTCAAGCATAGGTGCTGTCGATTTCTTCAAGAAAGGGTAAGAACAAGTTTTGATTTCTATTCTTTTCTTTTAGATTTGTCGAAATCTAGGATTAATCCCATCAATATTCTTATTTGCCGAAATTTGGAAGGATTCTTTCGGGATTTTTGCTATAGTCGACTATAAAGGAAAAGATCTTCGGGATTTGACCATCAAGGTAAGTCATATCTGACATTCGGCTAAGGGCCATTGATTGTGATTAAAGGTTAGAAGTTGATCTAACATGTGGTTTTAGGGATTTCGACGTAAGCTATAACCAAGGATAATTTCGGATTTAAGATCCTTAAGGTAAGTGACTATGAATATTCGGCCAAGGCCTATTTTAGTAGTTAGATCTATTTTTATGTGTTTTAAGCCAAAACTAACCGATTCAAGGGATCTAGTGATTAGCCGATTTCAAAGGGGAAGAATACAAGTTTTCGAGATTTGATTAATTATCAAATCGGCAGTAAGGTAAGAAAGTGGATACGATAATCCTTCGGGATTTGATTAAATTAGCCGAATAGGCTTTTTCCTAAAATACTAAATGTGGCCAAATGTAGGGATTTAGGATCTAAAGCGATAGATCGATTTTTTGAGATTTCAAGGAATTCGTTAAGCTAATCAGGTGTGCACCCCACACTATTTCATAATAAGTTTTATGGCTATGTCTAATTAAAATATGTGATATTAAGAATAAGAATGTGGCTAAGGTACCATGTTATGGTACTAAGTACTCAGGTACGTTTCCTACTCCTACTAAGAATATGAAATATGTTATTTGTAACATGAGAATAAGAATGTGAACTTTGGCATATTAATGCATATTACAAAATGGGGGATATGGGTTATTGAAAGGGGAAGTGAATGTGGTGACCTAAGACCACGAACATGGTGTCCTAAGAACGTGGTATCTAAATGTGGTGACCTAAGACCACAGTAATCTGAATGCGGTGACCTAAGACCGCGATATCTGAATGTGGTGACCTAAGACCACAAATGCAGTGACCTAAGACCGCGATATGGAGTGTAGTGGAAGGAGGGTCGACTTAGTATTCCCCACGGTGTACAGGTTGGTACGGGGGAGTGTAGCGGATGGCTTATTAAGTTTGGCTTTGGGAATGCATCATAATTTCTATGCTATGATATGAATGTGTAATATTTGTTATGCCTGATTCTATTATGATTTAGTGTTGTATACACATTGAGTCTGTTGACTCACCCAGTTGAAGGACCATGTTTTAGGTGATGAACAGTAATGGACCGGGACGGCAGAACTTGTGGTGGCCATGCTCAACATGAAGTTTTCATTTTTATGGACTATTAATTTTTAAGTACTTCGAATTATTTGGATTTCCTTGATGTAATAAGGCCATAAGGCCATAGTGCACTTTTCTATTTCTGTTTTTATTTATTATGTTACGAAATTTTTATTAAGTTAAAGATTAAGTAATTTACTTTAAATGTATTCTATATGTTTTACCACCTAAAATTTAAAAGGGTTTTCATTATAAAACAATTTTGTTTTCTACTCGAGCCCAACCCAAAACAATATTTCTTTCAAAACACACTATTTTCCCAAAAAAACAAAAGAACTTTGAACCGGTTTACTTGAGGAACATACCAAATCTGGTCAAAGCTCGTGGGCCGGGTTTGGGGTGTTTCAGTTTGGTATCAGAGCCCAGTTTCAAACCCTCGGCCTAGGGGTTTAAGGCCCAAAACATTTTCAAAGCGAGCCCAAATGAGTTTTATGAAAATATTTTTGAAATAAGCAGGTTTTGGCATGGCACCCAAGTCTCCGACCCGCAGTCCACCAGGTAAGTACCCCTATCCTTTTTGTGATTTATATTGTGATTTGTAGAAGGGTAGAAATGGAATGGAACGTAGATTAGCATGGTAAGTACTTGAACCCTAGGACTAGTTTACCCCAACACTTACATAAGACTTAAGTGCTTAATTGAACAAACCTATGGCTAAGTCGCCGAGTTAGGGTGTGGCAACCCCTGTGCGCATGTCTAGGATTGGATCCTGAAGAGCCTGGTACTTAAGCAGTCCTAGTGACTCATCTCCTCTTCGCTGGAATCCTACCTGGTGCATAGCTTTGGTTCACCCTGACTAAGAGGACTCGGTCATAGGCTAAACACAATAACTAAAACCCGAAAGGGAACTAGCCGTGTTTTTATAAAAACCCTAGTTTTAAAACTCTTAAAATTACCATTTTAATTTGAGAGAACTATTTTTGCAAAATTTTCCGAAAAATTTCCGATTTGTAGAATTACAAAAAAATACCCCTAGTGGTAAAATTACAAAAAAATGCCTTGGTTTATGAAATTCCCAAAATACCCACAGTTCTAATCAAAATTTTCATTACTTTACAAAATGTCCAGAAACCCTAATTTGCAAATATCAAAAATGCCATGATTTTGGAAAATTACGAAATTGCCCTTAACTCACAAAATTACCAAAATGACCCTGATTTTCAAAATTTTGTAACTTTTGAAACACCCCTGAATTATTAAACTTTACAAATTTACCCTGGTTTATAAAAAATTACGGAAATGCCCCTGGAATTTCAAAATTACCCAAAGGCCTCGGGATTTCAAAATTACCAAAATACCCTTATTGACAAAATCACCAAGGAACCTTATTTTGACAAATTACGAAAATACCCTGGGTAGTGGGAAAAAAAACAACAACAATGAAAACTACAACATTTCTCTGAATGAACGAAAGTTCATAATTGGTTGATGAATGTGAACATGACTTTCTGAATAGTGAACTTGAGCTGAGAACTTTGTTTGATCGAAAGAACCACTTTTAAACATCTCTTTTCATAAAACTGTTTGCGGTTAATCAGTGAAACAAAAGTACTAATGTATAAAACTCTTAAATCAGATTAAATCGTGACGTTATAAAATGAGTTCTAGGGGACGTGGTCGTCGTGGACGGGATAAGAGGAGTCTTGGACCGTCAGAATTGTCTAAGCGTCTTCAGAAAAGACCGAAGGTTGAGAATTCTGCTCGTGTTTTTAAGCTAACTACTAAAAATCCGGACCGTCCGTGTGCTCAATGTGGAAGGTATCATGTTGGCGAGTGTTGGAACCGAGATCGGGAATGTTTTAGATGTAAGTCTAAGGCTCATTTGGTTAAGAATTGCCCTCAGGCAACGAAGGTTTGTGGTTTAAACCATGGAGGAAATGGTCATAGAACACCCTTAGAGAGTCTTTGAAGTTCGAGATGTGAGACAACCAAGGATATGATAGCGGTTAAGTTCCTTGTTTTTGGAGTACTATTTATTGTTTTAGAGGTAGTTCATTCTTGTGTTACAAGTGAACTGTTTGAAACTTTGGATGTGAACTTAGAGACTGTGTCTAGAAGGTAAGATAGTTCTTTAAGATCAGAGTGCGCAGCAATAGCGTAGTGGGGTGAGTTAGACTGTACGATTGTTCGTTAGTAAGTAATTTTGAGGACGAAATTATTTTTAAGGAAGGTAGAACTGTAACATCCTGAAAAGGGCCTATGCATTTTCGGTTTAATTGTACGAAATGACATGTCTTATGTGTTATGAACATTTTTGAAACTTGGAAATGTATGGAAATGTTAGGTTTAAAAGAGGAAAGTGAACATTTTTGGAAACTAGGAAATGTAAGGAAATGTTAAGTTTAAAGAGGAAAGTGAACATTTTTGGAAATTAGGAAATGCAAGGAAATGTTAAGTTAAAGGAGGGAAACGAACGTTTTTGGAAACTTGGAAATGTAAGGAAATGACTTAGAAAATGTTGAGTTTTAAATTTTAAAAGAGGAAACTAAGGCAAGGTGGCCTTAAGAGAAAATGTAGGGAAAATATGACATACAAACGGGCTTGGAAAAGAGGCCTGGAGATGCCACTTAGGGCCTCTAGAAATGGCGCCACATACAGGAGTATTGGGCCAAGGTTCGAGCTGCAGGGGAAGCAAAATAAAAGTTTTATTTGCAGCAGAGATTAGCAGCAAGGGACGGCACAAGGCTATAATTTAGGAGCTTTTATTCTTTTATTTTTAAGAGATAAATAGTGGATAAATAAGGGATAAATAATGGATTTATTTTAGATTATTTTCAAGAGATAAATGAGGACTTTGAGTTTAATAATTTCGGCTAAGTAAAGATAGTTGCTGAATTATCTTTTATTTTAGGAGATAATTAAAGAGATAAAGCTATCAAAATAGAGGAGTGATGGCCAAGTAAGGGATTCTAAGTTAGTAAATTCGGCTATATAAGGAAAAAGAGGCCATTCATCATTCTTTCTCTCAACCCTTCTCTCTGCCGAATTTCCTAGAGCATTTGTTCTTCTTCTTTTTGTTAGCCAAAGCCGAAAATTCAAGATATCACCATTAGCTAATTTCTTTTCTTTCCAATCCATCAAAAGCCGAATCTTTGAGGGGCTCCAAGCATAGGTGCTGTCAATTTCTTCAAGAAAGGGTAAGAACAAGTTTTGATTTCTTTTCTTTTCTTTTAGATTTGTCGAAATCTAGGATTAATCCCATCAATATTCTTATTTGCCGAAATTTGGAAGGATTCTTTTGGGATTTTTGCCATAGTTGACTATAAAGGAAAAGATCTTCGGGATTTGACCATCAAGGTAAGTCATATCTGACATTCGGCCAAGGGCCATTGATTGTGATTAAAGGTTAGAAGTTGATCTAACATGTGGTTTTAGGGATTTCGACAGAATCTATAACCAAGGGATAATTTCAGGATTTAAGATCCTTAAGGTAAGTGACTATGAATATTCGGCCAAGGCCTATTTTAGTAGTTAGATCTATTTTTATGTGTTTTAAGCCGAAAACTAACCGATTCAAGGGATCTAGTGATTAGCCGATTTCAAAGGGGAAGAATACAAGTTTTCGAGATTTGATTAATTATCAAATCGGCAGCAAGGTAAGAAAGTGGATACGATAATCCTTCGGGATTTGATTAAATTAGCCAAATAGGCCTTTTCCTAAAATACTAAATGTGGCCAAATGTAGGGATTTAGGATCTAAAGCGATAGATCAGTTTTTCGGGATTTCAAGGAATTCGTTAAGCTAATCAGGTGTGTACCCCACACTATTTCATAATAAGTTTTATGGCTATGTCTAATTAAATTATGTGATATTAAGAATAAGAAAGTGGCTAAGGTACCATGTTATGGTACTAAGCACTCAGGTACGTTTCCTACTCCTACTAGGAATATGAAATATGTTATTTGTAACATGAGAATAAGAATGTGAACTTTGGCATATTAATGCATATTACAAAATGGGGCATATGTGTTATTGAAAGGGGAAGTGAATGTGGTGACCTAAGACAACGAACACGGTGGCCTAAGACCGTGGTATCAGAATGTGGTGACCTAAAACCACAGTAGTCTGAATGCGGTGACCTAAGACCGCGATATCTGAATGTGGTGACCTAAGACCACAAATGCGGTGACCTAAGACTGCGATATGGAGTGTAGCGGAAGGAGGGTCGACTTAGTAGTCCCCACTTGTACAAAGTTGGTGCGGGGGAGTATAGCGGATGGCTTATTAGGTTTGGGTTTGGGAATGCATCATAATTTGTATGCTATGATATGAATGTGTAATATTTGTTATGCCTGATTCTATTATGATTTAGTGTTGTGTATACATTGAGTCTGTTGACTCACCCCGTTGAGGGACCCATGTTTGGTGATGAACAGTGAATGGACCGGGACTGCGGAACTTGTGGTGGCCATGCTCAACATGAAGTTTTTATTTTTATGGACTATTAATTTTTAAGTACTCAAATTATTTGGATTTACTTGATGTAATAAGGCCATAAGGCCATAGTGCACTATTCTATTTCTGTTTTTATTTATTATGTTACGAAATTTTTATTAAGTTAAAGATTAAGTAATTTACTTTAAATGTATTCTATATGTTTTATCACCTAAAATTTAAAAGGGTTTTCATTATAAAATGATTTTGTTTTCTACTCGAGTCCAACCCAAAACAATATTTCTTTCAAAACACACTATTTTCCCAAAGAAACAAAAGAACTTTGAACCAGTTTACTTGAGGAACATACCAAATCTGGTCAAAGCTCGTGGGCCGGGTTTGGGGTGTTTCAGATTCAGAGTTTCTTAGGTTTGGCTGGCTATTATAGACGCTTTGTTGAGGGGTTTTCGTTGATTGCTGCACCTCTAACTAAGCTGTTGCGAAAGGGAGTACCATTTGTGTGGACGGATAAACAACAAGAGAGTTTTAAGAAATTGAAGAAGATTTTGACGGAAGCACCAGTACTGATTCAACCTGAGGCTGGAAAAGAGTTTATTGTTTACTACGATGCGTCACACACGGGTTTAAGATGTGTGTTGATGCAAGATGGAAAGGTGGTGGATTATGCATCACGTCAGTTAAGGCCGCACGAAGTCAACTATCCTACTCATGACTTGAAGTTGGCTGCTATGGTTTTGCTTTAAAAATTTGGAGGCGTTATCTCTATGGTGAGAAGTCGATCATTTATACGGACCATAAGAGTCTTAAGTACCTCCTTACCCAAAAGGAGTTGAACTTAAGACAACGGAGGTTGGTGGAGCTATTAAAGGATTATGACTTCTCAATCGAGTATCATCCTAGAAAGGCTAACGTGGTGGCAGTCGCGTTGAGTCGTAAGGTAATATCGAAGTTATGAGCAATGTTTGCTCATATTAGTTTGTATGAGGATGGTAGTCTGCTAGCGGAACTTCAGGTGAAGCCTTTGTGGTTAGAACAGATCAAGGAGAAGCAGATATCAGATGAAAAGTTGGGTCGCTTAATTCAACAAGGTGAAAGTGGTGTAATAGGGGATTTTGGAATGAAAAAGGATGTAGTGCTGTGTTTTCGCGGAAGAGTGTGTATGCCCATGGATTCAGATTTGAGACAAGTGATTCTGCGTGAGGCGCATAGTAGCCCTTATGCTATGCACCCCAAAGGAAGTAAGATGTATCGAGACCTCCATGAACAGTATTGGTGGCCAAGGTTAAAGCGGGAGGTTGCTGATATCGTGGGTAAGTGTTTTACTTGTCAAAAAGTGAAGGCGGAACATCAATTACTGTCAGGATTGTTGCAACCGGTAAAGATTCCATTATGGAAATGGGAGCAGATAACGATGGACTTTGTTAGTGGGTTACCCTTAACACCTACTAAGCAAGATTCTATCTGGGTGATAGTGGATCGATTGACGAAGACTGCTCATTTTCTACCAGTTCGTACGGATTACTCACTGCAGAAGTTGGCAAAGTTGTATGTATCGGAGATCGTGAGGTTGCATGGGGTACCAGTGTCTATTCTATCGGACAGGGACCCTAGGTTTACATCGCGATTTTGGAAAGCTTTGCATAAGGCTTTGGGAACAAAGTTAAACTTCAGCATGGCTTTCCATCCTCAGTCAGATGGTGGAAAGAGTAATTCAGATTTTGGAAGACATGTTAAGGGGTTGTGTGATTGACTTCAGAGGTAGTTGGGAAGATTTTCTACCGTTGGCAGAGTTTGCGTATAATAACAGTTACCAATCCAGTATCCAAATGGCACCCTATGAAGTTATATGGTCGTAGGTGTCGTACCCCTACTTGTTGGACTGAATTTGGGGAACGATAGTTATTGGGTCCTGAATTGATATCTGAGATGGAAGAAAAAGTAAAGGTGATTCGAGCAGGGTTAAAGGAAGGTTCGGATAGACAAAAGTCGTATGTGAATCTGAAGCGTAAGGATATTGAGTTTGCAGTGGGAGATCAGGTCTTTCTGAAAGTCCCACCTTGGAAAAAGATCTTCAGATTTGGAAGGAAGGGCAAGTTGAGCCCTAGGTTCATTGGACCGTACCGTGTGTTGAAGCGTGTAGGACCAGTGGCTTATCAGCTTGAATTACCTCTGGAGTTAAGTCAGATTCATAATGTTTTCCATGTTTCTATGTTGAGGCGTATCGATAGGATCCGACTCACATAGTACCGGTAGAAGAAGTTGAGATAAGGCCGGACTTGTCTTTCGAGGAGGAACCAGTGAAAATCTTAGATCGTGATGTTAAGGTACTAAGAAAGAAGTCTGTGTCGTTGGTTAAGGTTATATGGCATAATCACGGAGCGGAGGAAGCTACATGGGAGCCTGAGGACACAATTCGGAAACAATATTCTCACCTCTTTTAACCAGGTAAATTTCGAGGACTAAATTTTCTTTAAGGGGGTAGAATTGTAACATCCTAAAAATTTAGAATCGATATGTTGCAAAATTTTGGTGCTTAGCTGGTGAAATGATTCAATGTGTGTGTTTTAATAGTCTCGAGAAGGCTCGGGATATATTCGGATTTCGGAATAAATTTTGGAAAATAGTACTTTTTTGAAGTGGATCAAGTAACCTTGATGTTTAAGGTAATTAATTGGCAAAAGTTAGCATAAGATGAGTAAGTAGTAAAGTGGAGTTGGCGCCATGAGTGTCTGATTGAGGGAAGAGGTTCGAATCTCTTGTTATGCATGTGGAATTTAATTTTTTTTCTTTCCATCTTTATAGTGTTGGTCAAGAAAGCATTTATGGTAGCTTAGACTTTATTTATATGGCAAGGTGGCAAATGGATTAAGGCAAGAATTGAACATAGGAAAGGAATCAATGGGATAAGGCATGTAGGGGGAACACAAGGCACTTTACAAGGATAATGTTTTGGAAAGTTTTGAATGGCCAAACTTTGACCTTGGTGTCCATGTATTTGGACGGTTTTAGGGGCTAGGAGGTGGCCGAAATTTTGAAGGCTTTGGTAAGGATGTGGTAGCTAGTTGGTCATTCTCATTTGGTCATTTTGTGTTTCTCTCCAAAAGCTTTTCTCTTCATCTTACTCTCCCTAGCCGAATGCACATTGAGCATTGGTGAGCATATTTTTTTTTCTTCAGAATTGGTGAGCATATTTTGTTTTTCTTCTTTTGGTAATTCCATTTTGAACATTTGGTCTTAATTTTACCTTTTTTTTCTCTAACCATTTCTCTAGTGCCGAAAACACCAAAACTTGGAAGGCCACTTTCTTTTTCTTTTCTTTCTCCATAGCTGAATGCTCTCTAGCCTCAAACCTCTCTCTTTGTTCATCTTTCATTCTTGAAATGAACCAAAACCGAAACACCTAATTGTCCTATACCTTTACTTCATCTCTTTATTCTTACAAACTCATCCAACATTTTCTCCCTTCTCTTTTCCTCCATGGCCGAATGTTGCTAACACCATCTCCTTCAATTTTTCTTCATAGCCGAATCTTCCTCTTCACATATATTTTTCTTATCAATCGTTCTTTCTACTCTCGTTTTGATCAATCGGTAAGAACCCTCTTCAATTCTTTATTTTCTTCCTTTTCTTATGCTGAATCTACATATTGGTTTGGGAGAGTCTTTTGACCAAAAATATCATCATTTATCTCTCTCATAGACAAATCTTTTTCGTCTTTATAGTGAAATAGAGAAAGGCCGACACTTGGAGTGTTCGTAATAATCGTGAATCGCTAGGATTCGGTCCAAAGTGTAAGGGACGCTATCGCTTGATTTTCATCCTTTGAACGTAAGGATTTCGTGGTAAGCCGATTTCGCCCTTAAAACCAATCGTCTTAATTTCTAAAAAATTAGTTCGACTAATATTCTTTTGTTAATGGAGGCAAACAAGATAGGGTCAAAAAAGGGTGGTGAATAGTGTTTGAAAGAGTGGCAGATTCGCAATTCCCTCTAGTTTCAAGCGAAGGGCTGTTTCGGCAATCTGAGATTTTCCACCGGGTTGTGGATCCTCATCTGGTCAAAATCAGTTATTCAAGGTTGTTCGTAGTCGAGAGGCACTGACGATCTGGGATTTTCCACAGGGTTGTGAACTGTCAGCCGGGGAGAACAGACAAATAGTAGTTGTTCGAGTTTCCAAGGGTAAAAATCTAGACCGCTTACTTTAGCATAGATTTATTTTAAGTGTTAGTGTTCTAATCGAGCGTTATAACGTATTTAGGTATCGACGATCAGGAAAGTGTAGTCCTCACCGTGTCGTGTGTAATCTCACATCGTATCTCATGGGTTAGATGACTATATCGTAGTAAATATTGGATTAAAAATCGCAAAGTTGGTGAAATCGGAAAATATGGTATAATTAACACTTTAGTGTTAAGATCGTGAAATCGGTATTAAGAATATGGTAAATTATGAAATTGCCCTTAAAGGGGCTAAAACGATAAAATGTGATATTTTGGGCCATATGTGTTATTTGATAAATTGGCCAAGTGTGATATGAGATGAAATGGGCCAAATTGTGAAATAGGCCAAAATGTGATATAGGCCAGATTGCAAAAATTTTTATAATGGGCCTTATGTTGGAATAATTATATTAATGAATTATTATGCATGTTGTATACATGATTTCATGGGTTGGGATATTTGACGAAGAGAAGTTCTGGTAGCTTTGCTACCAAATTTTGTGGCTTGTCAACAAATTGCTATATGGCTTAATGCTCAGTTTGATATATGGCTTAATGCCCAGTTTAATATGTGGCTTAATGCCCAGTTTGGTGTGTTGGCGGGGTGGGTGACTAAAGCTCCCCACAGGTGTGCTGGTTGGTACAGGTGGTGTGTAGTGGATGGAAATTTAGGTTTGGTTTGGGAATTGCATACCACTTGCATTCTATACATGATAAATTGTTATACTTGAAATGGGCTCAGGCCCAACTAAATGCTTAGATGGTTTTGGCCCAGTGGACTATGGTAAGTGAATTACACACTGAGTTCTAAAGTAACTCACCCTGTTTACTTTACCCTTCTCAGGTAATGATCAGTAATGGAGACTTGGGCAGGGGATGACTCAGTGGAGGCCAAACTACGAATAATGGTTTATTTAAACTTTGAATTTCTTTTAAGTACTTGTATTTAATTACTATTTAAGTTGTGATGTAATAAGGCCTCTGGTTAAATTTTATGGATGTTTTACTTGTGGATGGATTTTATATCATGATTTAGAAACTTAAGCGGGATTATTTTATTAAATGTTTTCCTCAAATTTAACTGCAATAAGGGTTTTATTCTTAAATGTTATTAACTCGGAAATTTTCTTCAAAAGAAAGAAATTCTTTTAAAAATCTTGTTTTTAAAATTTCTTTTGAACTCTTTTAAATTTCTCGGAATATCAAGTCAGTTATTTTTTTTTCTAAGCTTCAATTTATAATCTTTTACATCTTAAATTATACAATTTAAATCAACCTCGTTTTTTTATAAACTCCATTCCAAAATATTTTTAAGGATCTATTTTCTTTAAGTCTTTAAAAGATTAGATGTATGTTCGATTTGTGTGACATGTCAAATCTGATCTTAACGCATAGACCGGATTTAGGGTGTTACAACCCTAGCTATGGCTTTTCTAATTTTCGGCACACACTTGAAGAAGATGAGAAAATTTTACTTTCTTTTTCCCTTTTTATTCTTTTATTAACCAAATGACCAAAATGTCTTTTTTACTAAACTTTCAAATTTTACCTACCCGTGCCCATTTTTGTCCATAAAAATAAAAATTGGGCAAATTACTATTTTAGGACCTCTAATTAATATTCCAAAGCTATATCATACTTAAAGCTTCTAGAATCTTATATTTTGCAACTTTTTCAATTTAGTCTAAAAAGTCAAATTGGACACTTATTCACAAAATTTCTTCATGAAACTTTCACACAATTATGCAAAGATGTCATGGACCTCAAAACAATCATAAAACAAATATTTCTACTTTGGATTTGTGGTCTCGAAACCACTATTCTAACTAGACCCAAAATCGAGATGTTACACTTGCAAATCATCAACTAGGGCATTATTACACATATAAGCTTAACATCACCCAAACATACCAAGTTTCCAAACTACAATAAAGTCCTATTACATACCAAACTCACATATATCACTTGAACAGTTTTTTCACAGTTCAATGAACCAAAGACCATCTAAATTACAAGGAATTTACAAGTGACTAAAAGTCATACTTATTTATATACGTTTGTAAGTCACAACAAGGCATATAGGCCAATAAGCTTACCCATATCACATTGGTAAATAATCTAAAAGTCAACTTTTATTACATTCAAAACATATCACTTCAATCATCCACACACAAATCAATCAACCATTTCTTTTCTAATATCACAAGACCTTTCTCAACCATTAACAAAAGGTATGAAAGCATACCAAAACTTGGCACAGCCCAAAACATACCAATTTAACATACAACCCTATACATGCCATTTATATCCATTTCAATATATTCAAAAGTTACCAAAATGGATCGATGGAGAGTGTGATTATGCTCCGAGATTGATTCCAATCGTTCGAGCGCTCTAATGATTTACAAAATAAAGAAAACAACTATATAAGCAACTAGTGCTTAGTAAGCTCATATAAAGGAACTTAAACTTACCAAATGCATTAAATTAATCAACCATGAGTAATTCCATTTAGTCATAGACCAAATTTCCTTTTCCTATATGCCACACCTTACAAGGTTAGTGGGTGAAGCAATGCACATATAAATCCAACCCAATCTAGGCATATAACATATCAAACATTTCAATTTCACCATTCATCTATCATATGACTACCATATACCTTTATTTTCTTTCAATTCTACTTAAATTATATTCCATATACTTACTTTAATTCATAGATCATTTCATATAATCATATACTCTGTAAAGTTTTATTTACCCATTGAACCATATAGAATAACGCCGGATACTCAGGAATGTTCACAAAAAGTGTGCCTTTCCATGTAACCATAACCTTTCCAAATGTGCTCACACAAGCTGTGAAATGGGCCTGTTCACACAAGTTGTGGGTTGGGATGTTAGCTACACAATGCTGCTCACAAGAGCTGTGGAAAATCTGCAACAAATGCAGGACATCAACCATCGGTAGGACATCCAGGAACAGCACCCAAAATCGTATAATCCCTACTAACATGTCATTTGTATCCTACGAATTTCTAAAGTTCAAACGAGACATTTCCTTGTTCATATCCTTTGATTTCAATCTAACATACCATTACATTATACATATATGAAATGCACGTTTTCAAATTATCCTTTAATTTGATTAATTTCCATAGTTGATCCATAATAATAATAATTTATCACACTTTTATCAATTTAATTTAAACATAGAATAAATATTTATTTACATCCATCCAAAATAGAAAATAATGATTTTAATCATGTACAAACTTACCTCGAAAATTACAATTGTAAAAAAACGAGGTCGACGACTAATCCAACACTTAGCATTTCCTCGGTTTTGATCTGTTTGACTCGTTTCTTGATCTAAATAATAATTTTTATTCAATTAAACCATTCAAATAACTTAATATAATTAATTCAAATTATAACCCTTATCAATGGGAAATTTACAAAATTACCCCCAATGTTTTCCCTTTTATGTGATTTAGCCCCTAAACTCTAAACTTACAAATTTACCATTTTTAGCTAAAATTCAAGTTAGCCAATTTTTATAGGATTTCTAAATAGCCTATACTCATCGAAATTTCACATTAAATCCCATGAATTTTAATATTTTAACAAATTAATCCTTTAACAATAAAATTACTAAAAATCACTTAACAAAATATTTCTATTTAACATCCAAGTTTCATAATCTATCAATTAAATCCACAAACACACTTAAACCATTCATGGAAATTCCTTAAATTTTAAACAGTTTTACAAATTGGCCATCGAGCTAGCTAGATTAAGCTAATACGAGCTCAAAAGCATAAAATTCATTAAAAACTAACCTAAAAAACACCAAAATGCATGGAATATATCTGGCTAAACCTTCCAAGTTCTCCCATGGATTTTTCAGTTCTTCATATCTCAAGAAAGAAGATGATCACTTTGTTTTACTATTAGTTTATGTTATTAATTTACCAAATAATCAATTTGTCTTTCAAAAATTATCCAAATTTCATTCCTTTAATCACCCAAAACCGTCCATTATAAAATCAAATGGTATATTTACCATTTAAGTCCATTAGTTAAGAATTCCATGGGCATTTGATACTTTTATCAAATATAATTCAACTTTTATATATTTCTTAACCAATTTTTAATATGACCCTAATAACACGCTGTAAATATTTAATAAAATTTTTACAGGCTCAATTTATAAAAACAAGGTCTCGATACCTCATTTTCTATAACCACTTGACTTATAGAACCAACCATTTATACTTTACAAATTTCTCAATTAGCAAATTTTAACCAAATCAAAATTCATTATACTTATATTTGACCCACATAAATAAAATAATTAAAAATTTTGGACTCAATAATTGAATTTGTTGTTCTGAAACCACTGTTTCTGACACCACTAAAAATGGGCTGTTACATCCCTAGTTGACTCCTGAATTTTTTGATCCTTCAACCGAGGAATCCAAGCATCTTGCCAGATGAATATGCAATCACCTTTACCCACTATCTAGGCCATTCCTTCCTGTAGCAATTTCTTCGTTGACCATACGCTCCTCCAGGTATAAGAAGGGTAATTGCCTAACTCTGATAGCATGAAATCAACATTTTGTAGTTTATCACCAAAATAACCTTAAAATTAATATCAATCATTATATATATGAGTTACTATTTATCGATTTGTCTTTTTCTTATTTCACAAATAGTTTTAAAAAATTGTCATGTGTTTTTTTTAATATTTTAATATACCATTATAAAACACTTGTCAACACTTGATCTTGCTTGAGGAGTCTAAAAACTCTACTAACAATGTAGAAAATACTATTCCTATATATATAAATAATATTATACTAATCACAATTAACATACAAAATAATTGTGGAATTAAAAAAAATTAAGAAAAAAGTTGGACTATTACTAGATTAGTTTGATATACTAAAATAAATAGATGAGATGATAAGACTTCAACCCAAAACAAACCCAAAAAAGAACCAATATTATAAAGAACAAGACCCATTTTATACAAAGTTTGAACAAAATTGGAAGTTTAAAGAAGGAGACCATGACCCACTATCTATAAGGAGATAGGAACCAACAGTATAGTGATTGCCACACTCACAGATAGGGATGAGAAAAGGGAGTGATAAGATCGAAATTTGAATGAACGCCACAAGATCGAAATCTTGATAAGTTTAAAATGTGCTCTTAAAGAACAAAAAGAATAAAACTCACAAAGTTGTATATTAATTTGTTATCCTTTCAAGCTTACAAGTGATGCCTATTTATAGGTGTGTAAAAGGTAAAGGAATAACATAAATGGTCATAAACATATATTTGAATGATAAGAAACATCCAAATAGAATAAGGAAACTATCCAAGCTTTGACACAACCCATGCAAATGTTTTTGGATGAGAAAATGTCTCCATTATTTGAAACCATCCATGTTCATGTATTTGAATGAGAAAAACGTCTCTACACATTGAAACTATCTGTGCTCCATACTTGAAACTGTCTGTCCATGCTTGGTGCTTGAAGACTTGTTCATTATGACCGTTTGTACCTACAAAGCTATAAATAGAAATAAACAAAACTCAATTCGCTTTAGGCAATACATTTATTTGCATGAAACTAAAAGATAACATACAACAAAACACAAGTTGTAATTATTTAAATAAAACGAAAAGTAAATAAACACAAACTAAAATAAAACATTATGAAAAACTGAAAAATTATCCCTTTGACGAATACACATAAGTTCATGGGTCAACATTCAACACGTTGCAAGGATTTAGTTCAATATTTGGCCCGAATTATGACACATAATGTTCACACTTGGCCCAAATATTTATTATCAAACCATTAATAACTTTTCTAAGCTTTTTAGCCCTTGATCTTGTAATTGATCCCATGGACACTTGTAAAACATCTGTTAGATTAATCGATGACATCTTGTACTCATAATCCACTATGTTTGTGTAACAGTCTGATTTAGGCCCTAATCGGAACGGTGGTTTCGAGACCACAAATCCAAATCAAAATAATTTTTAAATATTACTTTCTATGTTCATTATGTGTGAATTTGTGTGTGTGAAATTTTCGTATAAAAATTTGATCGTCTTGGTGCTTAATTGTGAAAAGGGGCTTAATTGCATAAAAAGAAAATTTGGTGGTTAAATGTGTAAGTATCGAATTGATGATGGTTTTATAAATTGAAGTGTTGATAGTGTAATTTAGCCATAAATGAACCTAGTGGCCGGTTGGTAAGCATGTATAGTAAATGGATTATTAAATTATTTTAGTAATGGCAATTTGGTGATTTTGTTAACTTATAATAACATAATAATAATAAAACATAAACCAAAGTGGATGAACATCTTTTCTTTTATTCTATTTCTCCATTGTCGAAACTAGAGAAAGAAGAAAGGGTTGAGTTTTTGAAACTTTCGGCCCTTGCATGTTTAATTAAGGTATGTAATTGAGTTCGGTTTTTGATAATTTTTACGTTTTTGAGATTGTTGCTTTGAATACTAGCTAAACCAAGTTTTAATTTTTGAATTTGATGATGTATTCATGAAATGCCATTGTTGATAGCTTGATGAAATTGGTGTTTAGTGATGGAAAATAAATATAGGTTGTTAGATTGTTAAGTTTAATTAAGGCATTTTTGGTAAAAATGCCTAAATAGGATTAAATTGTGAAATTTTTAAATTGAGGGGTCAAAATGTGAAATAAATGAAAGAAATGGGCTTCTAGGGACCTTAGTGAAATTCGGCCAAACTAGGGTGAAGTCAAATTTTGAATATTTTGTGTTTTATGCAATTTAGACTAAATTGTGATAAATGTAAAATATCAGGGGAAAATGGTAATTTGCCCATTTATGTGTTTTTGGACCAAATTTAATGAAATTATATTTGAATTAGTTTATTTTGAATACATTCAGATCAAGAACCAAAGAAATCAGAATTTGATCGGGGAAAAGCGAAACTGGTCGAATAGTCGAGAAACACAGTCTGTCGATATTCGAGGTAAGTTTTTAAGCAATCATGTTTAATTGGATTTATCTATAATGATGTACATGAATTTAATGGAAGTATATATAATAGCCGAATGTGATATTGATTCGAGAGACGAATAAGTTAATACGTATATATATATGGTTGAGGTTTAAGCTTTATGTGTATATATATATAAATAAGTATCAAGTTTGAGATATGCACTAAATGTGCAAATTTGAATACCGAGCAATATGTGTGCGAAATCAGTCATTTAGCACTATGTGTGCGAAATCGGTCATTTAGCACTATGTGTGCGAAATCGATTAATGAGGACTAAGTGTGCGAGTAATTTTAATCTCAAAGATTGAATTTGGTAAGTTTTGATACTATGAGATGTTATTATTTAAAATTAAGTATATGTGATACATTGTGGGTTGGATGGAACATTTCTTTTAAATGTATAGTTTGAGTGTTATATGAACTACTAAATGTGATCCAATTATGTGGACTTTTGTATAAGATGTATGCTTGAATAGCTTTGAACTTGAATATGAGCATGATACCTGAGGATGAAATTTTATATTAGATTCGACTTTGAATTTGAGAAATAAGAAATGTTTTGTGATTGTACAAGTAAATGGGTATTTGATGAATCCTTGTCTATAATTTTTGTTAAAATCATTTTTGAGAATAATTGATAGATTTCTTAAACTGCTTATAACTTACTAAGCTATTAAAGCTTACTTGGTGTTTTTGGTTACTCTTGTGATTTAGATTTTTGGGTGATCGTTACGTGCTCAAGGATTGTCAGTGAACCTCGTCACACTATCATCAATATTTTGGTACTTTTTAAAGTTGAAGTTAAAGTTTATAGCATGTATAAGCTATGATACTTTTGGAGTTCATTTTGAATGAGAAGTGTATAAATTCCATGCGAAAATGGCTAACTTGATAAATGAGTCTATATCATGTTGATTGTGTTTTGTGCTTGTAATGTTTGAGTATGAAAGAGTGAAGTTGAATGTGGGTTGAAAATTAGATTTATGTTGATATGATATGTTTCAATATGGGTGTTCGAAATTGCCTCAACTTAATGTGGTTTGGTTTGATTATTGAAATTGTAAATTGATTTGTATTTGGGTGAAGTGTAAGCTATATAACAAGGCTAGTCATGGTTTAATTATGTGCTAAATGTGATTCATGGTATAAAATGATTCGGTTCGTTTTATATGCACATGTATTGAATTCAGCTTATGTTAAAATTGTTTGGATTTATGTTTGATATATATTGGGATATGATTAAATGTATAAATGCCGTGAGATGCTAAGTATATCATTAACGAAATGTTCATTAAGTTAGATTATTGGATATGTAATATTTTGTGCATATTCGGCTTTATGGGTTGCCTTAAAAATTTGGTTATAATGTGCTTGTGTATTCGGTTATTAGATGAACTAAAATGACTAAGTAAATGGTTTGGTTGGTTTCGTGCATGTGAAATGGATGCTATGATATGTTTTAATGTTCGAAAATGATTAAAGAGGTTTTAGTGAATTGCGTATGAATTAGTAATGTATTTGAATATATTTGACCTATTGATAATGTTTTAAAATGTTCTATGGATGAAATGGTATATATATTTGATTCTTAAAATGCACATGTATGGAAATAATATATGTTATGTAATGTTATATGTTTAAATTAAAATTTTAATATGCTATTGATAGGAATATAATATTAATGAAGTTCGAAATTTGAATAGAATAAGTATATTGATGTGATTAATTTATGAAGTATAAAAGGGATTGAATACATGTACTAAGTTGTGTTATGTTTAGTAATTCCTTGTAACCCTAGTTCAGCGACGGATACGGGTTAGGGTGTTACATTTGATTGGTATCAGAGCTACGATTTAGTCGATTCTCAGGCTAACATAGCGTGTGTAAGTCAGCTATACATGCCATAATTTTTACTGTGATTGTGTGATGACTCTTGACAATGAAATATGTTTTCCTTCTTTCGTATAGTAAATGCATCCTAATCCAAAGCGAGCCGTGGCTGATGATGTCAAGAGTGTGGCACCTTCTCTCGGGCAAGAGACAACGCCAGTTGAATCTTGACCAGCTACGAGTAACCATGATGAGGGGGCTAAGCAAGCTTTCTTTAGTATAATGAATGATTGGTTTAATCAGTCTATCCGGACAAATCTAGTTGTTCAACAACCCCGGAACCCGGATAATCCACTTGTAGTACCTGTGGTACCTCCGATCATTAATCCTGAGAGATTAAATAAGCCTCCGGTAGATAGAATCGGAAAATATGGAGCTCAAGAGTTTAGAGCCATAGCGAATGATGATGCTGAACGAGCTGAATTTTGGCTCGATAATACAATTCGTGTTTTTGATGAACTATCTTGTACACCTGATGAGTGCCTAAAATGTGCTATATCTTTATGACGGGATTCTACCTACTATTGGTGGAACACTCTGGTTTCAGTTGTTCCGAAGGAACGGGTCACTTGGGATTTCTTTTAAGCAGAGTTTCGTAAAAAGTATATTAGCCAGCGATTCATCATCAAAAATGCAAAGAATTTCTCGAGCTTAAACAAGATCGTATGCCCGTATCTGAGTATGAACACGAGTTTGTGAGACCTAGCCTATATGCCCACGAGTGTGTTTGAACTGAGGCTACTATGTGTAAAAGATTCAAAGAAGGGTTGAATGAATATATAAAATTGCTCGTTGGTATACTTGAAATAAATGAATTCGTGGTGCTCGTTGAGCGAGCTTGCAAAGCCGAAGAGTTAGGAAAAGAGAAATAAAAAATTGAGTTCGAAGCTAGAGATTTCCGTTAGAGATCAGCGGGTAAAACTTTTTAATCGGCATCAAAGAAGTTCAGAAGTGACAGTAGCCGATCTAAGACTAATGTCGGGTTTTCTATACGAGAGCGACCACCAGTGAGTTCATGAGCCACCTCGATAGCTAGTGTTGGCAATACTTGACCGAATAAACCTGAGTGTCAACAGTGTGGTAGGCGACATTTTGGTGAATGTTGGGGCAAGTTCAACAACCGATTTTGCTACAAGTGTGGTTCGTAGGATCATTTCATTCGGGACTGACCGGAGTTAGTTGAGAGGGATAATGCTCAGAGCGTGAGATCAAGTGGTTCTACAGTTAGAGGTAGACCACCCCGAAATACGAGAGGTAGAAGCAGTACTCAAAGAGGGACTTTGGATACAGCTGTTCGATCTGAGGCTCGTGCGCCTGCCAGAGCTTATGCCATCTACGCCCGAGTGGAGGCTTCATTTCCAGATGTTATTACTAGTATATTTACTCTTTTTAATATTAGTGTAATTGCTTTGATTGATCCCAGTTCAACCCATTCCTATGTGTGTGAAACATTAGTATCCAGTAAGACTTTACCTATTGAGTCTACTGAGTTTGTGATTCGGGTTTCGAACCCCCTGGGCCGGTGTGTGCTAGTTGATAAGGTGTGCAAGAATTGCCCTTTGATGATTCGAGATTCATGTTTTCCGACTGATTTGATGTTACTACCATTTGATGAGTTTGATATCATCCTCGGTATGGATTGGTTAACTGTGCACGATGCTATAGTGAATTGTAGACGAAAGACTATTGATCTGTGGTGCCAGAATAATGAGATAATTTGAATTGAGTCTACCAATTTAAATGGATTACCAGCAGTGATATCCTCGATCTTGGCTCAGAAGCATATGAGAAAGGGTTGCGAAGCTTACTTTACTTATGTAATTGATAGTAAAGTGGCTGAAAAGAAGATTGAATCTGTACTTGTTGTATGTAAGTATCTGGATGTGTTTCTAGAAGAATTGCCGGGTTTGCCACCTGTTCGAGAAGTAGAGTTTGGTATTGAGTTAGTGCCAGGGACGACTCCGATCTCGATAGCTCCGTATAGAATGGCACCAACTAAATTAAAAAAATTGAAAGCTCAGTTGCAAGAGTTAACGGATAGAGGTTTTACTCGACCGAGTTTCTCTCCTTGGGGTGCACCAGTGTTATTCGTGAAGAAGAAATATGGAACTTTGAGAATGTGCATTGACTACCGACAGCTCAATAAAGTGATCATAAAGAATAAATACCCATTGTCGCGCATTGATGATTCATTCGATCAGCTAAGGGAGCTTCAGTATTTTCGAAGATAGATTTAAGATCGGACTATTATCAGTTACGCGTTAAAAACTCAGATGTGCCTAAGACTACTTTCCGAACGAGGTACGGACATTATGAGTTTTTGGTAATGCCGTTCGGACTTACTAATTGCCCTGCTATTTTCATGGATTTGATGAATCGGGTATTCAAATAGTATCTGGATCAGTATGTGGTTGTGTTTATAGATGACATTCTGATCTATTAGCACGACGAAACCGAGCATGTCGAACATTTGAGACTTGTGTTGCATATTTTGCGTGATAAGCAGTTATACGTGAAATTTAGTAAATGTGAGTTCTGGTTACGCGAAGTTAGCTTCCTAGGGCATGTTGTTTCAGCATCAGGTATTCGAGTTGATCCGAGTAAGATTTCGACAATACTTGATAGGAGACCCCCGCGGAATATTTCTGAAGTTCGGAGTTTTCTAGGACTTTCCGGTTATTATAGACGCTTCGTGAAACGTTTCTCGATGATTGCAACTCCGATGACAAAACTACTTCAGAAAGATGTTAGATTTGAATGGACGGAAAGGTTCCAGAAGAGTTTCGAACAGCTGAAAACCTTGTTGACTGAAGCTCCAGTGCTTGTTCAGCCAGAGTCGGGTAAAGAGTTCGTTATCTTCAGTGATACATCCCTAAATGGTTTGGGTCATGTTTTGATGCAGGAGGGTAAGGTTGTAGCCTACGTCTCGAGAAAGTTAAAGCCGCATGAAAAGAACTATCCGACCCATGATCTCAAATTAGCTGCTATAGTTTTTACTCTGAAGGTATGGCGCCACTATCTGTTCGGTGAAAAAGGCCAGGTCTATTTCGATCATCAAAGCCTAAAGTACATAATGACTCAGAAGGATCTAAATCTGAGACAATGATGATGGTTGGAATTATTAAAAGATCACGAGCTTGTGATTGATTATCACCCCGGAAAGGCTAATGTTGTTGCTGATGCATTAAGCCAAAAATCACTGTTTGTTTTGCGTGCAATGAATGCGCACATGGCTATGTCTGATGATGGTGCGATAGTAGCTGAATTGAAGGCAAGACTATTATTTATTCAGCAAATTTGTGATGCTTAGAAAGTCGATAAGGAATTATTAACAAAACGAGTTCAGTGTGAAACGAATGCTGATTCAAAGTTTCGAGTTGATGCTGAAGATTGTTTGAGATTCATAAACCTAATATGTGTTCCGAGAAATCACGAGTTGAATCAGATGATTTTGAATGAAGCTCATACTAGTCGGTTATCTG
Source organism: Gossypium bickii (assembly GCA_025503065.1). Lineage (NCBI taxonomy): Eukaryota > Viridiplantae > Streptophyta > Magnoliopsida > Malvales > Malvaceae > Gossypium > Gossypium bickii. The sequence continues at coordinate 64,469,704 of CP106711.1, read as the reverse complement.
TTCACCCTGGTAGCACAAAAATGTATAATGATTTGAAACAGCTTTATTGGTGGCATGGTACGAAATGAGACATTCCAGACTTTATTTCAAAATGTTTAATTTGTCAACAAGTGAAAGCCAAACATCAGGTACCTTCCGAGTTACTTCAGCCTATTATGATACCTAAATGGAAATGGGACAGAGTTACGATGGATTTTGTATCCGGTTTACCGATGACACCGAGAAAGAAAGATGTAATCTGGGTTATAATAGACAGATTGACAAAATCGGCTCACTTCATTTCGGTCCGTATCGATTTTTCACTCGATAAGCTAGTTGAATTGTACATTTCTCAGATTGTACGATTACACGGGGTACCTATTTCTATTGTTTCGGATAGAGATCTGAGGTTTACATCGCGATTTTGGAAGAAATTGCAAGATGCATTAGGTACTAAATTGCATTTTAGCACAGCTTTTCACGCCCAGACGGATGGTCAATCCGAGAGAATTATTCAAATAATGAGGATATGTTGAGATGTTGTGCTCTCGAGTTCGAGGTTACATGGGAATGATACTTGCCTTTGATTGAATTTGCATACAATAATAGCTTTCAATCAAATATCAAAATGGCACCTTATGAGGCTTTGTACAATCATAAATGTCGTACACCATTGTATTGGACCGAGCTCAGTGAAAACAAGATTTACAGGGTTGATTTGATTAAAGAAATCGAACAAAAAGTAAAAGTGATCCTTGAAAGTTTGAAAGCAGCGCCAGATCCTCAGAAATCATATGCGGACTTAAAACGTAAAGATATAGAGTTTTAGATCGGTGATCGAATGTTTTTGAAAGTCTCGCCGTGGAAGAAAATAATCAGATTTGGTCGCAAAAGGCAAATTGAGTCCGAGATTTATTAGACCATATGAGGTTTTGGAGCAGATTGGGCCGGTTGCATATGGATTGTTATTGCCACCTGAACTAGAAAAGATCCACAATGTTTTTCATGCTTCGATGCTCCGACGGTATACGTCTGAACCTTCTCATGTGATTAGTCCATCCGAGGTTGATATATAGTCTGATTTAACTTATGAGGAAGAACCGATCCATATCTTGGCTTGTGAAGTGAAAGAGTTGCGAAATAAGAAAATATCGTTGGTAAAAGTTCTTTGGCTTAAGCACGGAATCGAGGAAGCAACTTGGGAGCTTGAGGATTCAATGAAAGAACGTTATCCAAACCTATTCATCGGTAAGATTTTTGGGGACGAAAATCCCTAAGGGAGAGAAGTTGTAACAGTTCGATTTAGGCACTAATCGGAACAGTGGTTTCGAGACCACGAATCCGAATCAAAATAATTTTTAAATATTACTTTGTGAAATTTTCGTATAAAAATTTGACCGTCTTGGTGCTTAATTGTGAAAAAGGGGCTTAATTGCATAAAAAGAAAATTTGGTGGTTAAATATGTAAGTACCGAATTGATGATGGTTTTCTAAATTGAAGTGTTGATAGTGTAATTTAGCCATAAACGAACCTAGTCGCCGGTTGGTAAGCATGTATAGTAAATGGATTATTAAATTATTTTAGTAATGGCAATTTGGTGATTTTGTTAACTTATAATAACATAATAATAATAAAACATAAACCAAAGTGGATGAACATCTTTTCTTTTATTCTATTTCTCCATTGTCGAAACTAGAGAAAGAAGAAAGGGTTGAGCTTTTGAAACTTTCGGCCCTTGCATGTTTAATTAAGGTATGTAATTGAGTTCGGTTTTTGATAATTTTTATGTTTTTGAGATTGTTGCTTTGAATACTAGCTAAACCAAGTTTGAATTTTTGAATTTGATGATGTATTCATGAAATGCCATTGTTGATAGCTTAATGAAATTGGTGTTTAGTGATGGAAAATAAATATAGGTTGTTAGATTGTTAAGTTTAATTAAGGCACTAATCGGAACAGTGGTTTCGGGACCACGAATCTGAATCAAAATAATTTTTAAATATTACTTTGTGAAATTTTCGTATAAAAATTTGATCGTCTTGGTGCTTAATTGTGAAAAGGGGCTTAATTGCATAAAAAGAAAATTTGGTGGTTAAATATGTAAGTACCGAATTGATGATGGTTTTCTAAATTGAAGTGTTGATAGTGTAATTTAGCCATAAACGAACCTAGTCGCCGGTTGGTAAGCATGTATAGTAAATGGATTATTAAATTATTTTAGTAATGGCAATTTGGTGATTTTGTTAACTTATAATAACATAATAATAATAAAACATAAACCAAAGTGGATGAACATCTTTTCTTTTATTCTATTTCTCCATTGTCGAAACTAGAGAAAGAAGAAAGGGTTGAGCTTTTGAAACTTTCGGCCCTTGCATGTTTAATTAAGGTATGTAATTGAGTTCGGTTTTTGATAATTTTTACATTTTTGAGATTGTTGCTTTGAATACTAGCTAAACCAAGTTTGAATTTTTGAATTTGATGATGTATTCATGAAATGCCATTGTTGATAGCTTAATGAAATTGGTGTTTAGTGATGGAAAATAAATATAGGTTGTTAGATTGTTAAGTTTAATTAAGGCACTAATCGGAACAGTGGTTTCGGGACCATGAATCTGAATCAAAATAATTTTTAAATATTACTTTGTGAAATTTTCGTATAAAAATTTGATCGTCTTGGTGCTTAATTGTGAAAAGGGGCTTAATTGCATAAAAAGAAAATTTGGTGGTTAAATATGTAAGTACCGAATTGATGATGGTTTTCTAAATTGAAGTGTTGATAGTGTAATTTAGCCATAAACGAACCTAGTCGCTGTTGGTAAGCATGTATAGTAAATGGATTATTAAATTATTTTAGTAATGGCAATTTGGTGATTTTGTTAACTTATAATAACATAATAATAATAAAACATAAACCAAAGTGGATGAACATCTTTTCTTTTATTCTATTTCTCCATTGTCGAAACTAGAGAAAGAAGAAAGGGTTGAGCTTTTGAAACTTTCTACCCTTGCATGTTTAATTAAGGTATGTAATTGAGTTCGGTTTTGATAATTTTTACATTTTGAGATTATTGCTTTGAATACTAGCTAAACCAAGTTTGAATTTTTGAATTTGATGATGTATTCATGAAATGCCATTGTTGATAGCTTGATGAAATTGGTGTTTAGTGATGGAAAATAAATATAGGTTGTTAGATTGTTAAGTTTAATTAAGGCATTTTTGGTAAAAATGCCTAAATAGGATTAAATTGTGAAATTTTTAAATTGAGGGGTCAAAATGTGAAATAAATGAAAGAAATGGGCTTCTAGGGACCTTAGTGAAATTCGTCCAAACTGGGGTGAAGTCAAATTTTGAATATTTTGTGTTTTATGCAATTTAGACTAAATTGTGATAAATGTAAAATATCAGGGGAAAATGGTAATTTGCCCATTTATGTGTTTTTGGACCAAATTTAATGAAATTATATTTGAATTAGTTTATTTTGAATACACTCAGATCAAGAACCAAAGAAATCGGAATTTGATTAGTGAAAAGCGAAACTAGTCGAATAGTCGAGAAACACAATCTGTCGATATTCGAGGTAAGTCAAGAAACACAGTCCGTCGATATCCTTGTCTATAATTTTTGTTAAAATAATTTTTGAGAATAATTTATAGATTTCTTAAAGTGCTTATAACTTACTAAGCTATTAAAGCTTACTTGGTGTTTTTGGTTACCCTTGTGATATAGATTTTTGGGTGATCGTTACGTGCTTGGGGATCGTGGGTAAAGCTCGTCACACTATCATCAATATTTTGGTACTTTTTAAAGTTGAAGTTAAAGTTTATGGCATGTATAAGCTATGATACTTTTGGAGTTCATTTTGAATGAGAAGTGTATAAATACCATGCGAAAATGGCTAACTTGATAAATGAGTCTATATCATGTTGATTGTGTTTTGTGCTTGTAATGTTTGAGTATGAAAGAGTGAAGTTGAATGTGTTGAAAATTAGATTTATGTTGATATGATATGTTTCAATATGAGTGTTCGAAATTGGGTCAAATTAATGTGGTTTGGTTTGATTATTGAAATTGTAAATTGATTTGTATTTGGGTGAAGAGTAAGCCATATAACAAGGCTAGTCATGGTTTAATTATGTGTTAAATGTGATTCATGGTATAAAATGATTCGGTTGGTTTTATTTGCACATGTATTGAATTCAGCTTATGTTAAAATTGTTTGGATTTATGTTTGATATATATTGGGATATGATTAAATGTATAAATGCCGTGAGATGCTAAGTATATCATTAACGGCATGTTCATTAAGTTAGATTATTGGATATGTAATATTTTGTGCATATTCGGCTTTATGGGTTGCTTTAAAAATTTGGCTATAATGTGCTTGTGTATTCGATTATGAGATGAACTAAAATGGCTAAGTACACGGTTGGGTTGGTTTCGTGCATGCGAAATAGATGCTATGATATTTTTTAATGTTTGAAAATGATTAAAGAGGTTTTAGTGGATTGCGTATGAATTAGTAATGTATTTGAATATATTTGACCTATTGATAATGTTTTAAAATGTTCTATGGATGAAATGGTATATGTTTGATTCTTAAAATGCACATGTATGGAAATAATATATGTTATGTAATGTTATATGTTTAAATTAAAATTTTAATATGCTATTTAAATTAAAATTTTAATATGCTATTGATAGGAATATAATATTAATGAAGTTCGAACTTTGAATAAAATAAGTATATTGATGTGATTAATTTATGAAGTATGAAAGGGATTGAATGCATGTACTAAGTTGGGTTATGTTTAGTAATTCCTTGTAACCCTAGTCCGGCGACGGATACGAGTTAGGGGTGTTACAGTTTGATACTTTAATGTTTGGACCATATTTACATCCCGTGCTCACATAAATTATTTTTGCTCCACAACACTAAATCCCGACTCAAAAGAATGTAGAATTTAAATCCTTTTTGAAGAACACTAATATTGTCTGATTTTTCATTTGAAATTGAAAAGAAGAAAAATGGACATTAGCCCTTTTGTTTTTTCATTTTTATTATAAACTGGCGAAACAAATGTATCATTTTTAATTAAAATGATAATTGCCTTTGGATGACAGTTACTCCACGTTGGAAATGGGGTTTCCATTACGGGCGTTCAAACCCAATAATATATATAAATTTAGGTTTAATGCATTTGAATTATATCCATTTTATTTTTGGTATTTAAATATATATTTTTTTCATTTTAGTTTTTAAACTATCTTCCATTACACAATTTAGCCCATGACATTAAGGTTATGTTTGGTTCAATCTAATGGCATAACCATTACAATTCTATTTCGCGGCCCACCATAAATAGTTGTTTGGTTCAATGAAATGCCCTATTATAGGCTTATTCCATTACAGGCCTATGCAGTGAAATGTTCTAATTTCTATTCCATTTCCTCACTACCGATTACTGATTTGGTGCTTAAGGAAGCCATTACCATAAAAATGCTTCCCACTTTTCCCTCTCCCTTCTCACCTCATAAAAGCTCTCACGTAGCCAGACAGTCACTCCTTTACTTCCTTCGACTCCGACCATAGCACTCCTCACCTTTATCGCAGCGTCCTTTAGATAAACATTTTCTCCCTCCATTCCTTTCATTTTCCTCTCTTCCAATTTTTCTGTAACACCCTTAACCTATAACCGTCGCCAGAATAGGGTTAAGATGCATTACTAATCATTTCAAAACATTTAAATTCATTTCACATCAAAACATAGCAATTCAAATTCATATAGTCCCTTAATTAGGTCTATGAGACCTTAAACACGTGTTAGAAAGAGGTCGAGACTAAATCGAACACATACAAAATTTTCTGAAAATTAAACATTTTTCAAAGCTATAGAGGTCACATGCCAGTGTGGGTAGGCCGTGTGCCTCACACGACCTCAGACACGCCCGTGTGTCCAAGTCGTGACAAAACAGGGCATACATATTGACTTATTCACACGGCCGGAGACACGCCTATGTGCCTCACCCGTGGTTGACACTTGTAACTGACTAATTTTGGGGCTAGTCGGAATAGTGGTTTCGAGACCACTAAACCGAGATTGAAGAAAATTATTTTGACGTTGTCTTATGTGTTGTAGCATAATTATATGGATGCATGAAATTTTTGGTGCTTTAATTTGAGCGATAACATGCTTAATTTTGAGAAAGGACTAAATCGCATAAAGTGCGAAAGTTCTATGTTATAAGGTAGAGGTACCTAATAGCTATAGAATGTAATTTGGAGGTTTTTAAAGTGCAATTAGGCCATTTATCTAGTGATGGCCGGCAATATAGGAGCTAGGGAGACAAGATTTTAATGTTGGTCAAATTTGGTGGATATTAGGTGGTAAAATTGAATAAAATAAGATGAATAAAGATGTTATCATCTTTTCACTATTCCTCCACCTCCATCCACCGGAAATTGAAGAAAAATACGGGTTTTGAAGCTCAAAACTTTCAGCCAACATATTCCCTAGCAAGTAAGTGATTTTAAGGTTTTTCTTAATGGTTTTTGTACTTTTGGAGTTCCCAAAGCTTAAGCTAGCTAATGAGGGGACTAATTTGTAATATGGTTGAAAGTCTAGGGACTTTCCATGAGAGAGTATATGTGATTATCTGAGTTTTTATGGAAGAAAATGAATGTTAGGAAGATAAGAAACAACTTTTGTGAAAGGTGTTAGCATGAAAACACCTAAATAGGACTTAAATGCAAAGAGTGAATTTGTGTCATAAATGCATGAAATGGTTGGAATGGTAAGTAGTTGTAAGACAAATAAATGTTCAGCTAGGTTTGTTTATTGAGAAAATATGTTGAAAATGATTTACGAGCCTAGGGATAAAATCATAATTTTGCCATAGTACAAGGGCAAAATGGTCATTTTTGCCCAAGTGTAGATTTTGATGCATTATGATCATAGAATGATCTAAATGAATGAATTTCATTGTTATAGATCAAGAAGAACGCAGAATCAATCTTCACCGTGGAAAGGGCAAGGTAACGGATTAAATCGTTAGTTGATGCATTTTACATCTAGGTAAGTTTATGTGTAAACAATGCATTTTATATATATACACATTGTTGCTGCTAACTACTGTATAGCACAATTGAGAACATATATGATTCAAGTGAATTTAATGTGGTAGTTATTGAATAACTCTAGCATGAATGAATGGAATGGATATGTAAGTGTGTTATATCAATACTTGATGGCTAAGTGCGATACCACCTTAATACTTAAATTACGATGGGCTATTTGCGATACCATCATCTATTTATCATTTGGTAGGCTATGTGTGATACCACCGTATCTAACCCCTAGGTGGGCTATGTGCGATACCACCTCAAATAAATCTGATGGTGGGCTAAGTGCAGAACCACCGAGTAATTTGATTATAATTAGTTGATTATGAGATTGTGATGTATTGTATTATATGACGTTGTGGCGTTAAGTGCAGGAAAGCCTACTGATGAATGTATGCATTAAGCTTGTGATATGGTTGGAATATAGAATTGATTCGAATAAGTAAGCATGATTATGAATGTGGAGTGTATCTTGCTCAGTATATGATGCTATATAGTTGTTTAGCACATACTATAATGTTATATTGTTTACATGTAAACTTACTAAGCTTAAAGCTTACTCCCTTTTTCTTTTCCCTTGTTATATAAAGTTTAAGAGCTGAGTAGGGATACGTGGACAACCAGAAGATCGCCCACACTATCAGCTCACTTCGGTATATCTAGACTTAGTGATTTTGTATATGGCATGTATAGGGGCTAGACTAGTTAGATTATTTTGTTATTTTGGCCAAATGTGTTGGCCCCCTTATTAAGATATCCATTTTGTATAATTCCATGGTTGATGGTTCACTTTATCATTTATGAAAATATGAAGTTATTCATGGAAGTTCATATCACAATTATGAGTTGTTTATTAGTATGTTGAATGGTTTCATGTGGTGTGAGCTAGAGGGGTGTTAAGGGCTTGGTAGATAGCCTGCTAATTGTCCACATGGGCAGACACACGGGCGTGTGTCTAGACCGTGTGGGAGGCACGGCTAGCACATGGGCATATACCCAGGCCGCGTGAAGTCGACACCTTGCACTTGGAATTTAAATTGCCACACGGCTAGAGCACACGGACCTGTGTATAGGCCGTGTGTGTCACATCCCGAAATTGGGCCTAGTAGGATTGGGCCCAATGGGCCTTGGGCGTAGGAATGTTTAAAATTTTTTTTGAGAAAAAGAGAACGACATTATTTCAAGTTGGACTTATTAGGAAGGTGATTTTAGAAAGTTACGGGGTTCTATGAAGTTCCGGGTTCAAGTTGGGCCTTAGTAAAATTTTGTGTTTAAGCCTATTAAGGAGAGATAGTAAGTGGCATTAAGGCTTATGGAAACAAAAGAGTAAGTAGCTAGCATAACTGACCATTTGGTAAAGAGGTAGTGGCGCCATATGATGGACTTGAAGGGAGGAGGTTCGAATCACTTTGTGTACAAATTTGGACTTTTATTTTTGCACTCATCCATCAAGTGTCGGCCAAGCATGTTATTATGGTAAGTTGGACTTTGATTTTTATGGTAAGATGGCTAAATATATTAAGGAAAGATTGAAGTTGGGGAAAGGAATCAAAAGAAATAGGTAAGTAAGGGGGACAAGAGGCTTATTTCGTGGATAGTGTTTTGGAAAGTATGGGTGGCAAATTGTTGACCATTTTAGCTATGTATGTGGACGGTTTTTCGGGCTTAAGGGGCATAGCTGAATTTTTGTTAGTGTTGGTAAGGCTTTAGTGTTAGTTTTGGACAATTCCATTAGCATCAAGTGTGTTTTTTTTTCTCTTCTCAAATTCTTTTCTCCTAGCCGAATTTGGTCTTGGCAATTGGTGAAAGTTTTAGTTTTGTTTTTGGCCAAAATTCATTTATGCAACATTGGCATCATTTTTCTTTCTCTCAAAATCTTTCTTCTTGCCGATTCTTCAAACCATTGGTGAATTTATTCTCATCTTTTCTTCTTTTGTGGCCGAAGGTACACAACTTTGAGACTATTTCTTTTGGTCACTCATCATTCTTGAAAACCAAAACTAATCCACCATTCTATTTCTTCCTCTTCTTTTCTTTTCACAAAATCCTTCAAGCATCACTTCCACTCTAATATTATTCACCATAGCCGAATATCAACATATATTTTTCCTTTTCATTAGCCGATTCCTTAATATCATTTTTCTTCTCCATTCTCGCGTGTTGAATGTTTCTCCTTGGTTGAATCAGTGTTATAGTGGGAAGGCCGAATCGATTACCTTTGATTCATCCATAGCCATAAATCAAACGGTGGGAATCGGGATTATCATCTTTAAGGTAAGGGTCATTTCATAGTCCATTCGATAAATCCATATGGTTATTGTGTTAATCGGATTCAAGGTTGAATAATCGACTTTATGTATTAGGGGTTAAATCACTCGATCTATCCACTCGTTTATCATTCGGAATTCGTGGTAAGTGGAGTTAGCCTAGCAAAGTGTTTCTAGTTACGACTATCAAAGTAGAGACTAACCTTCTATCAACTATCATTATAGGTGTCGAAATCGGTAGAAAGCACAACTCGTAATCAAGGTGTGTAATCCCGTACCTTTCGTATACATATCTGAAATGGTGTGTAATCTCACACTTCTCCAAAAGTTTGTATGAAATATTCTGTGAATCGGTCGAAATACCGAAGAAAACTGAAAACTGGCATCCGTGATCACTCGGGCGTGCGTATGATCGTAGTGGAAATCATATTTTGTAATAAAATAGTTCCGGTCAGAAACAGTGACATGTATTTGAAAAATCACGAAAAATAGGAGGAAGGGAATTAATAAGCGAATAAGATATCAAATTAAAGCTTACTGTGTCTACTTTAATATGGAATAAATGGAGAAGGAAAAGGAATTTTATATTCTGAGATCTGTTAATTTTAGTGAGACTGGTTCTAAATGACTTTGGGGTATTATGTTTTGTCTTGGAAAAATCGTATAAATTTGTAAAAAGTGAATTAAGAGCTATAATTGATATGTATGGATTCCTTAGTGAACCTGTTTTCAATAAAAATAAGTAGGAGCAGTATATGAAAAGCGTAAAGTAAGATATTTGAGATTAAGGTAAGAGAGGTCAGAATCATTGGACAGTGAAACAAGGGAAAATTTAAGGAATAAACTGTACTAAATGGTTAAGCTAAAAATTCTGTAAAACTTATAGGAGAAAGATATATGAGTCTAGTTTCATGTAAAATTTATAGATTTAGATTTCGAGTTTTCTAACTCGAGTTATGGTCAATTTAGTCAGTATGACGGAGATGGATAGTTTCGATTTTATGCCCCAAATTAGTAGTTAAGCCTAGGTTGCGAAATTACCATAATACCCTAAGAGGGCAAATTACCGAAATACCCCTGGATTGCGAGATTACCGAATTACCCTTAGTGGGTAAATTTACGAAAATTATGAAAATACCTTTTATGGGCCAAATTGATATTTGCTATATGGGCCAATTGATAATTTGCTATATGGGCCGTTTGATATTTGCTATATGGGCTGTTTGATATTTGCTATATGGGACAATTTGATATTTTGCTAAATGGACCGATCTAATAATTTGCTATATGGGCAGATGTGTTAATTTGATATATTGCCCTAATGGGCTGATTTGCAAAGTGTTGTAATGGGCCGAATTTTTATAATGAATCTCTGAATTAATATCATGATTTATTATGTATGTTGCATATTTACATATTGCATGGAATGGGAAATTTGAATGAAGAGAAGAGTAGACCGGTGGCATTGCCACAAATTCTGATAATGGCTATGTGCCAATTAAAATATGGCTTTGTGCCATCGTGATTAAGGCTGTGTGCCGATTATATTACCGTATATGATTCTGGTGGCTCAACCACAAATATTATAAATGGTAGCTTGACTGCAAATTGGAGAGACTAGCAGGGTGGGTTGACTTGATCCCCACGGGAGAGATTGGTTGGTACGGGTGGAGAGATTGGATGGATGGGTTGGGTTGCATTACATTATCTGCATTATCATGTTTATAGGGCTAAAGCCCTGTTTGTTTTCTAAATGGGCTTCAGCCCAAGATTTTGCTATATGGGCTCAAACCCAAGATATTGATATATGGGTTCAGGCCCAGTGGATGACGGTAAGGGGATTACGCACTGAGTTCTTGTAACTCACCCCCCTTTCTTAACCTTGTAGGTAATGCTCAGTGATGAGGACTTGGGGCGATGGATGACTCGGTGGAGGCCATACTTCGGAAATAAATGTTTCGAACTTTAGTAAATTACTTTTCCGCTTTATTTCGTTACTTTTATTATGTTGGGTTTAAAGTTGTAATAAGGCCTCTGGAGTATTTTATTATTTGCTTTATGGTTGATATACCTATTATTTTGCTTAAATTGTTTAAAACGAGAATTTTCTAAAAACATAAATAAAGGTTTTCCAAAATCGATTAACAAACGGATTTCAAAATAAACTTTTACAAATATGATTTAACTCGAACTTTCTTTCAAATTATTAACAACATTTTCAAAAGACACGGATTTAAAGTTCAATTCATTAATTGATTGATTCATCAATCAATCTCTCAAAAATACTTGTATTTTATCTACGTTTCCGCAATGTTTCAAATATGCTTTCTCAACCGAAAAAGGTTTATTAATGATAATTATGTTTTCACGTAGACATAGTTGCTTAAGTGTTTTGGGTTTTAACAAAGAGGCTGTAATTCTCAAACAAGTTTTTAACAATTGCAACGGTGGTTTTGAAAAACACCTCCATGTGGCACGCCAGATTCGGGCCTAACTTCTAGGCCGGGTTTGGGGTGTTACAGTGCGGATAAGATAGAATGCCAAGGTTTGGCACACGGGCCAGGACCATAGGCTTGTCGAGGCCGTGCGAAATTAGTCAGTGTTGACCACGGGCGTCGAACATGGGCGCGTGAGATGATACACGGGCATGTCATCTCCCCTACGGGCGTGTGGCCCCTGTTTAGGTAAAATTTTCTTAAGTGCGTAAAAATTTCTAAATTATCTTCAAAACCTTTTAGAAGCATGTTTAGGGCCTCGTAGGTCCATTATAAGGATGGTAGACATATGAATGGAAAAGTTTTAATTTGAAATGAGTTTGTTAGCCCAAAGTTGTATGATAGTGCATCTTAAGTACGGTAACACCTCATACCCGATTCCGGCGTAGAATACGGGCAAGGGGTGTTACAACACTAACTTGCACCACACGGCCAGTCACATGCCCGTGTGCGAGCCTGACTTGTTTCAATTTGCAAACTTGAATGACATGGTCGAGCCACACGCCCGTGTGCTCAATCATGTGGGAAATTATAGGCCATTTGCAAGGCCAAATTGCCACCCACACTTAGGGTCACACCTATAAGCACAAACCAATACAATTTCATACCCCAAATGGCATTCAAACATACCAAAACATACTCAATTTAGACTCCTAACATCATCATTCATCTTTCTATACAAATCCATCATAACATATCAATCCAAATTATCAACTACACATCCAAAATCATGTAAGTCAAGCATCATTTAATCCATACCACAAGTTCACATTTAAACCACCATTCTCATCAACCAATTTAAGTATGAAACATACGATTTCCATTTTCACTAATTCCTACCATATTCATCATTCACATAACCCACATACATATGCCAATATCATTCAACTTCCAAGCCATATCACATGGCAAGACTTATACATTTCAAAACATACCATAAACACTAGCCTATACATGCCATACCAAATATATACAACTTCCAAAAGTACCAAAATAGATAGCCGATAGTTTGATTGAGTCGCTGGCGATCCAAGATCCGAGCTAACTTTAAATACACTGTTAAACAGAGAAAAACTTCACACAGTAAGCTTCAAAGCTGCGTAAGTTCGTTATATAATACATATAACTCAATAATACAATATCAATATACAAAATAAACCATCACTTAGATAAATTCACAACTATACACAATATTATTCTTAGTCATATGCTCATCCAACCATCCATTTATCCATAAACGATATCATCAACCACATAGGTTCCGAACATACCTTTGCCAACACTTATTTAACAATCATTCTTGCTATTCAATGCTCGATACCACACTTCGATCACTCTTCCTTATTCATTTGATTTAATCGCACACTTAGTGCCAAATTCCTTAGCCGAACTTAGATATCATCGCACACTTACTTCCTTTATATTAAACCGAATTTAATTCGGTATCGTACACACGGTGCCAATCAAAATAGCTGATGTTTTCTTTGCTTTGCACACTTAGTGCCATTTACTACTATTTCAATTCCATTCACACACACTTAGTGCCACAACACTCAATTCCACAAAAAGCATTATCAATTCATCAACTACATGTATTCATTCATTACATAACACTTGAATATTGATGGGCTCGAAACTAATTAATATTTTGACAAAGGCAAGCTCACCTATCGAACAGTAGTATAGCTTTGATGAGTCCGGAATATCGTATCCTCAAGGACTAAAATTACTAGTAATAACTATCTTTTTATTATTTAGCCTAATAATTAAGGGGATTTATTTTAATCTAAAATTTAACTAACTAATTAACTAAGAACACGCCAGAGAGTGAAGAGAGTAATCGAATAAACCAATGAATAAAGACAATACCCAAGAAAGAATCCACCTAGACTTCACTTATTATTCTGACTCTGAATTAAACGATTTATTCACTTGTCTTGATCCGTAGAAATCCCTAAATTATGTTAATATCTCTTTCAAGACTAAAAACAACTGACTCTAGGTTGATTAACTAAAATCTCTTTCTAATTAAAACCTCTATCGTCGCATTAACTTGATCTATAGATTCCCTTATTGGATTTGACTCTAATCCGATAGATTTATGCCGTCCTATTTCTAGGATTGCAATCAACTCCACTTAATTATGCGAGATCTTCTCTTAAACAGGGACTTTTGCTCCACTAAATAAGCACATTAAACTTGAATTAATATCCTAAAAATATTAAAGCAAAGGTTAAGAACACATAATTAAGAACAAAAACAAGTATCTATCATGTAATTCAGAATATTTAAATAATAAGATTCATCTAGGTTTCATCCTCCCTAGGTATTTAAGGAGTTTAGTTCATAACGTAGAAGGAAAACATCTTAGAAATAAGAAAACAACAAGACATAAAGAACCCAAAAATTTCTAAAGAACTTGATGGACATCTTCAATCTTGGAGTGAATCCGCTTCCGAGATGATTCCGTTGGCTTCCTTCGAGTAATTTCTTCGTTCTACTTTGCGTGATCCCCTCTTAGGTCTTTCTCTGATGTGTATTTATAGATTTTAGAAGGCTTAGAAACCCTAAAAAGTGGCTTCTTCTGCGTGAAAGCAAAGCAGGGTACGACAGGGACACGGGCATATGCTCAGCCCGTGTGAGGGTGTCCATGCCGTGTGAAAATTCCCATGGCTCGCGATTGATACGGGCTGGCACATCGGCGTGTGTCCAACCCATGTGGTTCACACGGGTATGTGCCCTATTCGTGTGGTTCTGGCTTGGCCGTGTGGATCCTTAAGATGGCCCGTTTTGTCCGATTTTGGTCCGTTTTCCACTCCTTTCGATTCCCTATGCTCACCTAAGTATAGAAATACGAATTTAAAGGATTAGGAGCATCGAATTCACATAATTGTATACATAAACATCCAAAAACACGCTAAGCATGGGATTAAAATGTGTTACTTTTATGGTTTATCAAATATGAATTAAACGATTCGTACTATACACGAACTTACCTCGGACGTCGAAATAACAAAACAAGTCGATTAATCGAGCACTTTATCTTTTCCTCGATCTCGATCCAAATCTCTCTTTTCTTGACCTATACATATTCAAATTTAGCTCATTCAATCACCAAATCATTCAATTTAGTCCAAACACACATATTTAGGGCATTTTGCAAAATAGCCCTCACATTTTCACATTTCGACAGTTAAGTCTTTATTTCACAAAATCATCAAATACACATAATTTCACTATACTCATGCTTAGCCGAATTTTCCTCATGTCCATACAAACCCACATATTTCATTTATTTCACATTTTAGTCCTCTAATTTCTCATTTTCTCTATTTAGTCTAAATTACTCAATTTCACCAAAAAATCAAAGACAAAATATGTTAATCTTTCACATTTCTTTCATATTTCATCATCAACTATCACAAAGCTCAAGCATTCATCAATGGCATTCTTAAGTCACCAAAAAATTCAAAAATTAAAGCATGGGCTAGCTATAACACTAAGCAACGATCACAAAAACGTAGAAATCATCAAAAATCGAGCTCAAAACATACCTCAATTGAGCTATGAATGTGCCAAAACCTAAAATGCTTCAATGGCTATTCCTTTCTTCAATATTCGGTGGTGAAATGCATAAGAAAGATGAACATTTTGTCTTATTTTAATTTATTTAACATTAATACATTAATTACCACTTTAACCTTTTATTTCCATTTAAAATCCACTATCCAATGGTTTTTATGTCCATCTAATATTTCAATGGTATAATATCAACTTAAGGACTTCTCATTTAATAAGCCATACCAAATAAGCACTTTAACAACTAGCACATAGCTTTTACATTTTATGTGATTAAGTCCTTTTTGCAAATTAAGTGCACAATCGATAAAATTTTCACACAGAATTTTCACACATGCTCAATCACATACTGTAAACTCGAAAAATAATATTAAAATATTTTTCTGACCTCGAATCTATGGTCTCAAAACCACTGTTTCAACTAGGGTCTAAACCAGGCTGTTACATTTTCTTCCCTATTTTTTTCTCTTTTTTTGCTTTATTTTTCTTTCTCTCAATAGAGTTGCCATAGCCTCTATTTGAATTGAAATAAACATCTCTATTCGTTTGTCCTTTTTAGGTTCATTTTCACCATTTTTAGGTTCGTTCTTTTTTCTTTTATTTGTTTCATTTTTCTAGAAAGTTGAAGGTTTTGGATCTAAAATTCTGGGTCATTTTGACTTTGTTTGATTTGAGATAAGAATTGGTTTTTTTCTTTGATTTAGATTTTTCAGTACTTTCAGAAGAAGAACAAAAAAAAGAGTTGGAAAAGCAAAGGATTTGATCCAAATCCAAAATCTATGGTAACAAAAGAGTTGACTCTTTTGCTTTGCATTGGTTGTTTTTTGTGCTAGAATGCATTTTTCTGATAGTTAAATTTCTTTTAATTTCATTTCTTGATTTGGTTCTAGCCTGTATTTGAAGTTTGATGATTTAGGTGATTGTAAATATTTTATATATAACTTAGAAAAAGCAATAGCTATTTTGTTTTTTGTTTTAATTAGTTCCATGGACCATATTTTTTTTCCTTTTTCTTCTTTTTTTCCTTAACCTTTGGTTGCAGAGTTGCAAGCGAAAGTGACGACCAAGTGCTTCTTTGCTATTGAAATTAGTGATAAGTTTGTTGGTAAAATCATTATTAGCCTTACATACTTTATAACCTTTCTTTGTGTTTTTTTTTTTTTTTTTTTTTTTTACAAATGGATGCTTCACAAAAATCTATTCTTGTTACTGGTGGTGTTGGGTTCATTGGCATTCACACAGTGTTACAACTACTCAATAAGGGTTTTAAAGTGTTAACTATTGACAATCTTGATAACTATATTATTGAAGTTGTTGATAGGGTTAAGGAATCAATGGGTCCTAAACTCTCTAAAAAACTCCAATTCAACTTGGTAAGTAAAAAATTTTCCATTTTTTACTCCAAAGATGAAACATTTGTTGTATGTATCATTGTATTATGATGATCATATATTTGTGTTTTTATTTGTTTTAAGATCTATGATGGGATCAAAGCTTTTTCATGCAGATTTTTGGTTTTGTTTGGTTGCAGGGTGATTTGAGGAACAGGGACGACTTGAACCAGCTTTTCTGTAAAACAAAGTACTGCCAACTGAATATGTACTATAATCTTTTTTTGGTTTTGATTGTTTGCATCACAATGGTCCAGTAATTTATTGTCATTTTACAGTTTCATTTGGGATTATGCTTGCAAATGACTTACAATGAATGTAATTTGACTAGTGTTGAATTGGATTTCACCTGTAACAATTGGCTTAGGTTTGATGCTGTCATACATTTTTGCTAGCCTTAAGGCTGTTGGGGAGAGTTTCGGTAACCCTCGTCAGTTTTTTGACAGTAATTTGATTGGCACTATCAATCTGTATGAGATTATGGCCAAATATAATTGCAAAATGGTATGAGAATGTCTTTAAAACTCTTTGTTTTTCTCTGTATGGTATCTTTTTGGTTTCATAGTTGTATTTCAACTGATCTAAGGAATGTGTTAAATTAGTATAAGTGCTAGAATTCCTTGTTGAGTTGTTCCTATTTGTTCGTATTCGAAGAAGGTCGTTTTCATCGCTATGATTTTATCTAAGGAAGATGTTAAATTAGTATAGTTTTTGTTCCTATTTGCTAAAATCAAGGAGTTTATTACATGTCAATGCTTTTATGCCCAAAAAATAATAATAGTTTTTGCTTGTACTGCTTCAATTCCACCAAAATTTTCAAGTGTTGGTAAACACGAACACCATGAGAAATGCAATTGCGTCCTTATTTTTCTTTTAATTTGGTGTTATACGTACCCACAATTTTTTTACTAAGTAGATGGTACATCTTCCGCAACTGTGTATGGCCAACCGGAGAAAATACCATGTGTTGAGGATTTTGAGTTGAAGGTCATGAATCCTTATGTCTGTTTTGAGATGCTATTGGACACGTCTGTTTTTCGCTTTTATGTATACCAATTTGAACTCAAGTATTTGCATGAGTATGCTGGGATAAGCTCAAACATTCGATTAACTGCCAACCCGATAGTTAACTTCTCGGGTGTGCTTGGAACTAATGTTCTTGCAATAGGTATCGATATCTCATTTGACAAGAAGACTGGGAATTTCACCAAATGCAATGCAGGATTGAGCTTCACCAATGCAGACCTCATTATTTTTTTGGCTCTGCATGTGTTTATGTTCTATATACTTATCTACAACTGAACATTCCAAATGATATAATCTCAAGTTTAATACCTTGTTTGTTAATGCAAGAATGAAAAGGGTGATTCAGTTAACGCATTTTACTACCATATTGTGAATCCATCAACCAACATTATTGTTGATGCTAAGGTGATATAACACCCCTTACCCGTATCCGATGCCGGAATAGGGTACGAGGCATTACCGGACTTTTTCACAAGTAAGCATTTAAAACCGAGACATGAATTTCCACTCAAATTTAAAACTTTTCAAAAACATTCATATCATCCCTAAAACCAGCCTACGAGGCCCAAAACATGCATCGAAAGTGGTTCAGGACTAAACCCAGAACTTTGGAAACTCTTGGGAAACTTAGAAAATTTTTCATGTAAAAGGGGTCACACGACCGTGTGGGTTCGGTACAAGCCCGTGTAACCTTAAGACACGCCCATGCTTCAGGCCGTGTTCAAATTAGGGGGCCTTCTATTTATGACGTCATCATTAAATTGAGGTCACACGGCCAAGTCACACACTCGTGTGCTTAGTCTATGTGATCGATTAAATTTTCATAATTTTTCATAAAATAGGTGCAGACTTCACACGGCCAAGGTACACGCCCGTGTTCGAAGCCGTGTAGCACGCACGGCTGAGACACACGCCCGTGTCTCTGCCGGTGTGCTATATTCTGGACATTCTGTTTTGCATCAATTAAGGTGCAGGGGACACACGGCCAGAACACATGCTCGTGGGGCAGACCGTGTGTCACACACGGCCTAGACACACGCCTATCTGTCTACCCATGTGGACAAAAACAATGTTATTTACCAAGCCATTTTGTCACCCTTCCATGCACATGCCTACACAACAAAACATAGCACCAATCCAAACACATACACTCAACCATATCAGCCACATCATTCACATGCTATTTTCTATCACATGCAACATCACATACTTGTCAACTCAAACCATGCAAATTCTCACATCCATGAAAGACATCATCATATGCATATATAACTAAACCAATATTAGCCAATTTCAATGGCCACTTACAAAATGATGTATCCACCATCCTTAACACTTAAGAATTTGGACATACATTAACATCATACATGCACCAATTGAACATCCTTAGCCATTCCAATGGCTAAGTCACAAAATATTACTTACAAGCCTTCATCTAGGCCAAGTAGCTTATACATGTCATTATACCAAAATGAATCATTTAGCTATACCAAAAAGGAGATTTGTGGATAGTGCGATCTTGCTCTGACCGAATCCTCCAACCTTCGTGAGCCTTAATAGCACTATAAAACAAGGAAACGGGGTAAGCATTTTCATGCTTAATAAGTTCGCATAATAGAAAGAAACTTACCGGTTGTAATTATTCAAATAAGCATATATATATATGCATTCATTCCATCAATATTTTGTTAAGTTACCTAAATATATTCACTCCTTAAACAAGTTAGCCATACACATCATAAAGTTATCAAACCAACATAGATGAGCTCACCATAGTATAAACTTTCATATCATTTCACTATTCCATTTTTCAGGATTTCTTTTCATTGAACTATTGTAATTTCGATGGATACTCAAGTAGTATACTCAAAGTATACATGTCAATCGTTTTTCAATTCACATCCAAAGTGCTCCTTAAGCACATATTCATAGAGCACACTCTCAAGCCACATTTATATAACAAGATTACTAGTCCAGGCTAAATCTCGTCTTTAACATTCGCTCCCAAAAACTTATTCAGGATTACCAGTCCAGGCTAAATCCTTTCGATAAAGTTAGCTCTAATGAGCCTATTATGGGTTACACATCCGGGCTAAATCCATTTCATAAAATTTGCTCAAGAGAGTGTAGCTTAAGATTACTCGTCCGAGCTAAATCCTTTCTATATCATTTGTTCATTTCAAGGAAATTATTATAATCCACTGAAATACAATGTTCAACCGGGACAATGGCATTTTATGTATGTTTATCATCTGATGATTATTTCATAGGGTATATCATCACATATATATTATCTCAATTACACAATTCAATTAAAACATAATAACATACCAAATTAAATTACGCGAACTTACCTTGAGAATGGTTCGTATTTAAAACTCAAATAATCCGAGACTTTTCGTTTTCCTCGATCTAGTCCCGTAATCGATTGTTCCTGGTAATCAAGCTTGAAAGATGACAAAACCCTAGCTTTGGTGTTCTCCAAATTTTTGGCCAAGGTTGAAGAAAGATGAGCAAATTTTGGCTTTATTTTCCCTTTTTATTCTTTTATTTACCAAATGACCAAAATGCTCTTCACTTAAAACTTTGAAATTTTATCTCACCATGCCCATTTTTGTCCACTAACTTAACAAATGGTCTAATTACCATCTAAGGACCTTCAATTCAAAATTTCATAGAAATTAGACACCTCTAGCATGTAGAACTCAACCTTTGCACTTTTTACAATTTAGTCTTTTTTATTTAATTGAGTGCCCAAACGTCAAAATTTTTGAACGAAATTTTCGATAAATCATTTTGTAAAATTTTTGACCATAGAAATGTAATAAAAATGAATTTTACTACGTCAAATTTGTGGTCCCGAAACAACTATTCTAACTAGGCCCAAAATCGGGCTGTTACAGGTGACCCATAGCTTCTTTACTAATGTGAACACCATCACTGTGGGTACATAACATGCATTAGATAGATTAACCACAATTAAGGCACGAGTGAACAATGCCGACAAGGCAAATGCACTCATCCAACACGAATGGCACCCGAAATCCCTCTTTACCATTTTTGGAGAAGTGGATACAAATTCCATCGATAAGAGTCCCAGATCGGACTTGCTTTGGCACTAAAGCCTTAAGGGCTTAAAGAAAAAGCTCATTTTGGTAAGAATGGTAGACTTAAAAAGATTTTTGAAGTTTTAGTCTATTGTTGTCATCTTTATGTCAATGGTTTTCCATTTTAAAAAATAATAAAGTGAAAAAAAATGTGATAACTGTTTTTAGTCATTCCTTGTTTAGTTGAGGTGAAGTATATTTGATTTGCCCCATAATTTTTTTAAAGGCTCTTTTGGAAAATAAGGGTACCTTTTCTTATTGGATCAGTTTGTAAAACTCGACCATGGATAGCTTTCATTATTGGTTGTGAGATTACCTAAAGGTAGAACTATCATGGAGGCTCTTATATTACGAGTCATTGTATTTTGATCTCTATTAAGAAATAGACAAATTAGTACATTTATGTTAAAGTAAAGAGCAAATTGTTTTTTTTTACGGCACAATTTGGAACGACGATATTACAAAAGAGGACGAATACTTTAAAGAATTTAGTTTAAAAGTGTTTAGTTTTCTATCAAAAAGTACTTTTGATAGATCAAACATTTACTTTAGACATGATGTTATGATATAAAATATGTATTTATATAATGTTTAAATTCATTAATATTATATTTTTTTAGTAAGGATATAAAAGAAATTAATTTATTATTGACTCATTATTAATATTTTGATACATAAAATAAAATTTTAATATTTTTTAACAATTAATATTAATTATTTTTAAAAACAAAAGGAAGGTGTAAATAGTAAGAATAAAATGTATATATTTTAAACAAATAAAATTAGATTAAAAAAGAGTTAAAGATATGAATTTGTGGAATCCAAAAATATTTTTAAAGATTTTAAATTCATTAATAATTAAGCTTTTAAAATGTATTTGTTGAGTATCAATTATAATGAACATAACTTGAGAAACAATGGATTCAAATAATAGTATATTACTTTAAAATGTAGTAAATAAAATATTTTAATATAATTTCATATAAAAATAATTATATTTAGAATGTAATTAAATTATATACTATTTTTATTAAATTATATTTAATAATAGATTATTAAATTATATTTAATAATAATCTTATTAAAATTTAATAACAACAATCATCGATCTAAAAAAAATTATGCTAAGGGTAATCTGGTCATTTTAGCTTTTTTTCTTATGCTATTACAAATCTATTCAATTCAACCAAACATAAGAATACTATTATTGTTCTATTCCATTTGATTCAATCAAACAATTGAATTACTGATTACAGCTCTATTCAATTATAATTTTATTCAACTACAGCTCTATTCCATTACAATCTTATTCTATTCTAGTGAACCAAACGTGCCGTAAAGTAAAGTGACAAGTGATGTTATTAGAATGCACCATGTTACCTTATTTTATTTATTTTAATATTATATAAAATTTTTGAAAACATTATATATAAAATATAAATAATTCAATTTTTCAAAATTATAAAATAAAATCTCAAGAAATATTTAAACATATGAATGTAAGTTCTAAAAAATAATATAAAAAATTGACAGAAAATAGTTAAAATGTAGAAAGTTACTAAAAGAAGCTCAAAGTATCCAGAAATACATACTCTAGAAAATTTTAATAAATTTTAAAAAAATATATTTTTTTTCAGAACATCCCAAAATTTATAAAAGAAATCGAATAATTTCAAAACAGTATATAGAAGTTTCAAAAGGATTGAAAAAAATTAACTCAAAAAATATAAATTCTATTGAAAAAGTTAAACTTTGAAACATTAAAAAATTTTAAAAAAATAAAAATTCTAGAAAAATTGCAATAATTTAAAAAAAATTGCAAAAAGAAAATATATATTTCCTATAAAAATTCTTATCATTTTAAAATATTAAAAATTGTAATGGAAATTTGATCAATGGTCGGTCAAGGTGGATCAACAATAGTTAAAGTCAATGGTATATTTTCTAAAATATTAAAATTTTTAAAGAAAGTTATCTTAAAATTTTTAAAGAAAGTTATGTATATTTTTTTAATTTCATTAATGATGAATACTACATATTGCTATTTAATTGGTAGGGATATACCACATGGCTTTTTTTTTAGTGGTATTACAAAAATTGAGTTGAACTATAGAACAAAATGATAAGTACCAAAGGACAAATAGGTTAAAAGTATTAAAATAGAAAAATAAGTATAATTGAAAGGCTAAATTGAGCATTATACATTTAGATTAATATCTTCTACTCATCAAAGTAATCACTGTTATTGAATTTTTTTTATTTATTGAAATTGAGCTATGTGGTAAAGAGTAAATATTTATAATCTTCCCTTTAACCATTCCATTCACATGTATTAATCAAACTCAAATTTGAAAGCTTCAAAAGTGTTAATTAGATAATGGGAGATATCTTTGTGTTTTGTCAAACAAAGAAAAATTAGAAAAGAAAGACAAAAGTTTGACATTGAGAATGTGGAGGAACATGAGCCAAACAGGGGTGGGCTCTGTGGGGTCTTATTGAAGCCAACCCTTCATTTATATATTTATTTATTTATTTCAAATATCATCATGTTTGCATCCTACTAAATCTTAATGATGCCATTGCCAAATGCTTGAGCCCATATTTGATGAAATCATGGCCACTGACACAACTTTAGGAGCCCACTTCTATCCCTTTTTTATGAAGTGAATTAGGTAACATCAATTGATGTGAAAAAATAATAAAAAGATATAGCTAGGTAATATTTGGCAATCATCTCTTCTTCCTCTTCTCTTTTCGTTTTTCAAACTCAAAATAAAGTTGGAACTTGA
Source organism: Gossypium bickii (assembly GCA_025503065.1). Taxonomy (NCBI): domain Eukaryota; kingdom Viridiplantae; phylum Streptophyta; class Magnoliopsida; order Malvales; family Malvaceae; genus Gossypium; species Gossypium bickii. The sequence continues at coordinate 64,445,946 of CP106711.1, read as the reverse complement.
TAAGAGGTTACTATTATGTGGTAAAAATTAGGCATTGCTTTCAAGGCTTTACAACTTTTTAAGAGTTAATTATATATGACTAAATACGTAGCTTAATTAAACGATACATGTAATCCTCCTCTTCGTAAGATGATCCAATTAACTATGTATATAACATAGGTAAACTGATTGCATGTTTATCTAATTTGAGGGTTATGTTCTAGTTTTCTTTTCTATCTTTTTAAATAAAGATATACAAGTATTATATTTTGAAAACTTATTATTCCATTGATTACTATGAATTCTTTTATTCTTATTCAGATGTATAGTTAGAGATATCATTTTTCTCTTAATTTATTAAAATTTAATGGCAGTTAAAAATAAATTCGTAATAAACAAAATTCCTCGCACCATAAAAATGATTCTCATTTCCAGTGGAATACTAATCCAATATTTTATTATACACTGACCCATATTTTAATCGACATTTATTTTGAATTTTAATATAATTCTATAAATTAGACAAGTAATAGACCTATGTTTTAGTAGAAAAAGAAAGCGTATATATTTTAGAGAAGTTGTGTGTGTGTGTGTGTGTGTGTGTGCGGTGAGTAATATTATTTGTGAAGAGGGTTTGCAGCTTTGTCCACTCAAAAGTTAAAAGTTGGAAGTTTTTTAGTAGAGTACTTTTATATCATTTTTTGTTCTTAGACGTAGGGAAAAAAGGTTTAAACTCGTTAAATTTGGGTCATTGGCTATTCTTTTGATTCCTTTCTTCTTGAATGCTTCTTGTATGTTACCACCCTATTCCTAACAACTGGTAAATGATTTTTAGGGGAAGAAAAGTAATTATCGAGAGGAAATGAAGGGTGAATCGCAATAAAATTTGAAATCTCACTCTTTCACGGGGGAAAGCAATTCCACCATGTGGAAGAGTACCATACAAGATGCTTTGGTGCAACAATGTTTTGATAGTGCTTTGGATGAAATAAAGCTTGATAGAATTAAAGAAAGCGAGTGATTATATAGAGGAAAGCTGCAGGCATGATTAGATTTGTTTTTTATTTTTTTATATAAATTAATGAGAAATTTTCAACCAATTACAAAGCATTACATGTCAAGTTAAAATTATCATGGGTTAAAGTTAAAGTGATGATGTCACATACTATGACATAATTATTTTTCTTTAATTAATTTAAATTAATTAAAACATAAATAATACAAAAATTATATTAACACTAATTAAAAATAAAATAATTAAGTGATAATATTAAATGATTATTTTATCTCTAATTAAATAAATAAATAATAACTAAAAGAGTTTAAATTCTTGTAGAACAATGGAATAAAACAATTAAATTCTACTAGAATTCTCTTTTAATTAAGTATTTGGCATTTTAAAATAAGGTCACTCTAAGTCATTCTAAACATTCACAAGTTCAAAGGAACTTTGTAAAATTCTCTAAAGAAGTTAAAGAGGTTTTAACGAATGCCATTCACGTTTTGAAGAAAACCCGCCTTCTGATCCAATTCAACCGTGGAGAAGAAGCCAAAGATGTTTTTGAAAAAAGCCACATTTCCATCCAAATCAATTGAAAACCCGTTTGCAAGATCAAGTCTTGACGATCCTTGAAGCGGATATTATTCATTCAATATCAAATCTCAAAGACCCTTGAATCCAATCAAATCAAATTATCAAGCAAGCATCTCATCAAACTCAACTTCAAGGTCAAGTCTCAACGATTCTTGAAGCAACCTCATCCTTCTAAAATCAAGTCAGATGATCTTTGGATCAAAACTCAAACGGAAAAGAAGAGCCAAAGGAATTTCTTTGTAAAGAAATCGAAAGATTGTAACCTCTTTTTGAAGTTATTAATAAATTTGACTCTAAATTTTCAGGTCAACTTTCGACTTGAATTTTATATGTTCAACTGCAATTAAGTATAATGTGTTAAATATATAGATATGTACAAGGTCAAAAAAAAAAAAAAAAAAACCAATGGAGGAGATTTATGCGTCAAAGTTGCAAACTAGTTGTCTGCACTTGAAGATAGACACATTGAGAATGGGAGAATAAGTAATTTGCATGATCAAATGAACGAGTTTAAGAAGATACTTTACTATTTTTTGAATATAGAGGGAAACTAAGTGATGAAGAGATTTGCAAAAATATTATTGATAAGATATTATCTATTGTTAATAATTAATTAATATTACTTATTTTTAAAATTTTGAATTCAACTTAATTGTATAATTCAAATAAATAAAAATTTATTATATAAAAATAAAATAAAATTTATTTTTAATCTCAATTTAATAATATAATGAACAATAAAATGTATTCTCATTGCTGAAAACTTTTTCTAAACTCATATTCTTTTATATATATATATATATATATATATATATATAAATAATAAATAAATTACTATTTTCAGGAAAAGCTTCAAGTTTAAACTCCAAATCAAAATGAGTTGTTAATGAACAAAAATTTAAAATTTTAACAACAGTGAATGATAATTAAATTATTTTCTAAACTAACCATTGATTATGTCTATTTTATCATGGGTTTATGCAAATACTTGAAATTTCACTGAAAAACTATATTATCTTTAGGTGAAATAATGAATTTCACAACCAAATCATATAAATAACATGTTTAATTATACTATTAGATGTTCTTAATTTTAGCTTCCTATACATATTTTTTGTAGAAAATGTTAGTGGTATTGATTTTCTCTTCTAAAGGGTTTTTTTTTTTTTTTTTTTTTTTTTTTGAAACGGGAAAAACTATTCAAGAGGTTAGTAAACAATAGTAGACAAACTATCAAATGCAACCTAAACAATCAGCTTAAAAGGCATACAAAATATATAGATTCAAAGCACTAGACCATACATGCACCAAACTTCATTCAAGAAACTCAAGCACCACAAAATCAATAAATCAAGATAGCTCGACCCCAATCAAATTCCAAAGCACAACCTCAAGGCATGCCAATAAATATTTGAGATAAAAAAAAAAGGGACACCCTTACAATTGAAAAGCTTTAGGCCAAACCAAACACAAAATCTCATCCAAAACTTAGCAAACTCCTTTGTCAAAAACCAAACTGGGATAAGAATATGGGTCGTATTCACATTAAAGAATAATGACAATTGAAACCAAAAATTTAGCTAAGAAGCAATTTGTAATTGAAGATCCAAAGACCCTGCAATCTCAAACCCAGAAATCAAGAAAGACAAAACAACAAACAACAAACTAGTTAGCCACAAAACATTCTCCGTGACACTAAGGCTCCATTTGTTTGGCAATAAAATGTTTTCCGAAAAATGATTTACTGAAAATATTTTCTGGTGTTTGGATGAATCTGTGTAAAATATTTTCTGTTTTTTGGCAGTTTTCCTGAAAATATTTTCCGAAAAAGCTGTTTTTACATATATTAATAAATTTTATATACATATTAATAAATTTTTATATTTTAAATTATTTTTACATATATTGCACTGATTTATTTATTTATAAATAAATTAAATTAAATATATAATAATTCTCAATTATTAAGCCACATTATTAACCATCATAAAATGAAAACAACCAAAGTCAAATTTTGTAATTGTGTTAAAAAAATAAAAAAAAAAACAAGGATTGAATAATTATAAATAAACTTTCAAACCACAATTAATACTAAAAATTAATAATATTATCCAAATGCATAATTAGTAGTACACTCATAATAACAACAACATTGTCTAAGTGCATAACTAATATTACACTACATAAAAGTATCAATATCTTCAACCTTGAGAAAATTTTTGAAGCCAAATTTTTTTATGCTTTTTACTTTTAACTAAAAAAGCTTTGGCCTCGGATTCATGACTCACTAGATAATCAAACACAGAATACAAGAAGTCATCATCAAATCCTTCTTCCTCCATCAACATCACTTGTTCGTAAAGCTGTGGTGTCTTATCCGCAGTAAATTGTTCCAAAGCATTAGCAATTTTCCCAAGTTGTTTTAATTTGTTCATCAACGACACTTTCTTGAACACTTTTTCTTTTACGTTTGGATGTGCCAGATGAAGATACATTTGTTCTTACCTCTTCACCCTTTTCATTGCCGCAGTCTAGAGGCACTGAATCTTGGATATCATCATCCAAATCTATGTCAGCAAATGTTCTGGCAAAACTCCCTGTTGCCATATCTTTGCCAACAACCAAAGCCATTTCATCATATTGATCGATGCTTTTATTCAAAAATGGCTCATACTTCTTGTGTGCCTGTTGGATATTATACACAATTAGAATAACAAGTAAAAAACAATTGAAATATACTTAACATATATATACATATATTACCATCACTGCTGCATCATATGTTGCTCTATCACATGTGATCATTTTCATGTTATCATCCCATCCAGAACCACTTTCACCTCGAATTTTGCATATAATCTGCCACTGGTTTTTTACAGTCCTCAAATGATTTTCCACATGCTTCGCATCGCATTGGACTTGGAATCTTTCAGAAATAGCTTGGACAACTAATGGAAACTGCTTTGAAAGTATTAGAAGACTTATTTCCTTTCTTAGCCTCCTCTGCTAGAATTTCAAAAAAAAAATATGTTCCATCGGTTTTGTCCACCTAAATTGCTTGGAGGTCCCTTCTTTGTTGCCCTTACCCATTTTATATTAATAATTGTCATTGTTAATCATTAGAATATCCAACAAGCTTAAAACATAATAAATTCAATATCTAACAAGCTTAAAACATAATCACTATCTAACAAATTCAAGACATAATAATTTCAAAATCCAACAAACTAAAATTTCAATATCATTATCCAACCAACATTAACAAAAAAAAACAATTTTAATACTTAACATGCATAACATAGAAACAATAACCCTAAGCCCTAAACCTACCTAATATTTCTAGCCATATAATCAGTCCACATAGCTTGTGCAATTTCGTCTCTCTTAGCAGACCATTCTCTTGCTTCTTCTCTTTCTTCTTGCTCCTTAAGAGTTGGTATTATCAAATCAGACTCAGACTCCTCGTATAATCCTTGATTAAGTAAATCATTAGGATCAACTCCCATTATATGATTATGAATGATACAATAAACCAAAACTATATCTACTTGAGTTTGAAAATTCCAAAATGGTTTAGCATCTAATACACGAAACTGTTTCTTCAAAATCCCAAAAACACGCTCAATAGTGATTCGCAATGATGAATGTCGAAGATTAAAGAGTTCTTTTACATTTTCAGGCCCCTGAGCACTAAACTCTTTTAAATGATATCGGACACCACGATATGGGGTAATATATCCATTTCGGATGCCATATTCAGCATCAGCAAGATAATATTTACCTACAATTTTACAAAACATAGTTAATTCTAATAAATTATGAGCTTACTAGAACTAGTTGGTATTTAATAATAATTATTACCTTCCGAAATTCTTAATCCTCTTGGGCGTGAAAGTGCATCACTTAAAACACGAGAATCATGTGCACTACCTTCCCAACTAGCTAGAACATAGGAAAATTTCAAATCAAATGTAATGGCAGCCAACACATTTTGTGTCGTCCCCCCTTTACGGCTACGAAATCTTCCTTAAATGCTAAGTGGAACAGATGCACGAATATGAGTTCCATCTAATGCTCCAACACAATCTTTAAAATAAGGATAAAACCTTGGATTGTTTCTGATTTCACTAGGAGTTGACTCATCAGGTAATCTAATAACTAGTTTATACAATTTCAAAATAGCTCCCAATACAACCCTAAAATAACGGTGAACTGTCTCAGTTGATCTATAATATCTAGATCCAATCACTCGAAACCTTACATTATGACCAATTATATGTAAAAATATAACTACTTGCTCCCTAATATTGACAGATTTAGATGATAGTAACAAATTATTCCTACTAAGAATATCACACAAATTAAAAAAGGCGATCGGTCTCATCCTTATCACATCAATACAATGTTGGTCACCACTATGTAAAATACTATTAATATAATTTTCTCTTTCATAATCTCGATTCACACGAGGGTGAGAAGCAATTTTCTACCTAGTTTTTAATTTTTTAATCCGAAGAGCCCCAAAAGCTAAAACTAAAGCCATGACTCCGACAATTGCATTTTGATCTTGATTACGATCCATCTACACAAAATAATGCCACACAAATATTTGATCACTACAAAAATAATGCAAGATTTTCATAAGATCACATATATGAAAAGTTACCATGACTAAGGTGCATACATATATATCAAGCTAATTATAATTGCATTAATAATTTTTTTGAGCACACATATATGCATAAGATAATATATATTTTTCGTCGATATGGTAAGATGATCCATCCTCATGCAGATATAGCATTAAAACTATATTATATAATATATTAAGTGCAGCGAAATTCTGTTTTTTATAATTAAGTGGAGTGAGCATGTTTACGAACCAATATCATATAAACTATTTATTAATTATGGGTTTAATGTAATTAATCACTTCTATTTTGTCTAGGTTAGGACATAGAGATTTCAGTTAATATATATAAGTATTATATATAAGAAAAAAGGAGAGTGATACTGTTCTGATTTTGGAATAATAAACTTTTTTTTTATTATAAGATATGTGAAAAATAGGTGAAAAAAATAGTTTATATTACCAAAACTAGAACACTATATTATACATTACAAGTTCATGTTTTGCACTTCTTAGTTCATTAAAAGACATTTCCTTCATTGCACATGGTATACTTACATGACCGCACCTTAAAATAAGGCAAAAATGTTGTAACTGCTCAATATGCCTACAAAAATCTAAACATCAACTTTGATGAAGATGAAAACCTCTACCAAAAAATATCCTTTTTAGTTCATTAATCAGTGTTAATATTAGCAAGATTAAAATAATGGTTTTACATACATCACAAAAGAAACACTTTCAATCTGTTACAACTTAAAGGGCACATGGTAGATCAACATACTGCACAACTTATGCTCACATGAGTATTGGTGAACAAAAAAATTTATGCACTTGACTGAAATGAGTATTGGTGAAAGTGGCGTAAAAACAACTTTATAGAGACATTATATGAACTACAACTACAATGTTCAATCAATACTAAGGAACACAACTGGGACATATTTGGTAATTGATTCAGGAAAGCAATATCTAAAAACTAAACAAATTCAAAATCAAAGCATTAGAAAAAAAAGAAGGCTTTTATGACACAAAATCCCAAGGCAAGAAACCAGACAGCTGAAACTTAGAACAGAGAATCCCTAATGCATCTAAACCTACTCTAGAACCACCGATCGCATCAAAAGAAAAGAGATACACAGCTTATAATATACAAACGATATTGGCAAATGATGGCGAAGATAAAACATAAAGCAACATGCACAAAAAGAAGTTTTGGTTCAAAACAAATCAATGTTCATGATTAAATATTCTAATTAACTGGAAAAGCTCCAAAGAACATAGAACATTTATATCGAGTTAGCAAAGGCTACTAATAAGCAAGTAACGATATATCGATTAGGGAAATGGTGAAAATACTAACCACAGAGAAATACGAGGAGTTTATATATCCAACCATTATTAGTAAAGAAGTAAACAGAACATGTATATACAAGCTCGAAGACAAAATTCAATAGTACAACAACCTATAAGGCAAGCAGAACATGTATAAACAGAACATGTAAGGCAAGCAGAACATCGTAGCAACTCGTCTATTACCAAAGAGTCTTTAAGAGGAAGCACCAACATTTAAAGACCCTACTTGCCGGCGACGAGACCCAAAAAGGATCAGGGGACCATTAGCCTCACAGAAGGCGAAGCAAAACTAGAGAAAAGAAATCATGGAGCCCAAACTAGAAAAAGAATGGCTCGAGTTAGGAGAAGAAGCGATGGGCAATAAGACTACATGCTACATCAATGGCAACCTAGAAGAGGAGCAACGGTGAACCTCACTTTTAAATCTTCTAGTGAAATTTGCGACCCTTCGATGAATAGGTTCAAAAATCAAGTGACCAAACGAAAAAAGAAGAAACCCCTAACACATCCGGGTTCAAAAACTTGCAGAAACCCACACATTCACTACAAACCAAACTCGAGCAGAATACAAATATGCAGAAACCCCTAAATCCTAGAGCTTGCAATCAAGAATGTGAGTAGAAATTTACCTTCGATGAATCAGCAGAGAAGACGAGGTAGAGATGATGAACTAGCAGAGAAGATGAGGCAGAGACCAGCAGAAAAGAGGAATTCTTCCTTAGGGTGAAGAGAGTAAAGAGAAGAGCTGTGTCTTACAGTTTAGAAATTGATAAGACGTTTTCCGGAAATTATGAAGTGATTTACCCGTGTTTTGGAAAATGTTTTCCTTAGGAATTCATTTTCCAACCAAACAAACACTGTAAAATGGGGAAAATGGTTTCAGGAAAACATTTTCCCCTATCAAACGGACCCTAAGTTGAGTCAAATTAAAAAATAAGTGAATCCCCATAAACATAATCTCCAAGCCTTTGAACTCCTCCATTGCTATTAACAAAAAGTCCGGTAAGAAATAATGTCTGAACCTCTGTCCGAGTAGTTGAAATGATTTTTGAAAAACTTACAAATAACTTTTTTTCTCAACATACCAAGAACCTCCATATATGTTTTTCAAACTACATATCTCATCCCATAAAGTTATTTGTTCTTTAAGAATACAACAGCCATATTGTTTTAAAAATTCAACTATATATATTTTACTTAAAATCAAAATTAATTTCTCAAAAATGTAAGATAAATACTCTTTTAAGGTGTAAATTCACGACAAAAGTTCTTATTGATTTTTAAAATAGATGTTTCTCTCACTTTTTTTTTGTTTCTTACTTTTATAAAACCTTATATAATAATAGAATTATAATTTATTGATTCAGAATCGAACCACCATCTATCATGTGAAACATCAACAATAAAGATTTGTAACATACACAAGGAATTGGTCTAATTTTCTTTTTGAGTTCATTCTTATACTTGAAATAACTTTCTTTATGCCTAAAATTTTCAAAACGAAGGACACAGTATTTATTCTTTGTTCGCACATACCTTTAAAATTGTTATATTTTCTTTTTAGTGAATTATAATAATAGGACAAAACCCAAACAACAAATGCAACTAACACAAGTCAAACTTAGGCCACACCTAGAATAATTAACACCCTTGATCATCAGGCCATTACATAGGGTTCAAAAATTGTTATCTTTATTCCTAAATGCATTACACCCAAAATAGATGAGTGTACTCCATTCAATTAGAGTAACCCTTATCACCACTTTACTTAAAATTCTAGTAACCTTAAAAATAGAAATAACTACAAAGTTAATAATATAATTATGCTAAAAAGATAATATTTTATTTTGAATAAATAATTTTATATAATTAAAATATTAAATTCAAACCTTCCTATAGGTTAAGGTGCATCATTATATGAATTTATATAAATTTATGATAAAAAATAACTAAAAAATCTAAATTAAATAGTTCATACATGTGAGTCTAGGAAAATTCACCTTCAATGGAATATTGTGAGGCTAAATAACCAACTTTATATAATAATTCTAAACAATGTTATTATTCTTATGTAGCTATTTAAATTAGGTAGAGTGGTAAGGTATATTACATTTTTAATGAGGGAATTTAGATTTAAACTTTGGAGACAATGTTGATGGAAAGGACAATTATAAACCTAGAAATGATTAGTCTATACAGAAAATAAAACAGACATGAAAGATACCTTGACTTTACCCAAAACATTCTTTATTTTAAATAACTATTAATTTTATCTTAATAAGTATCTTAAAATATAATGGCATCTATTATAATAAAAAAAAATTGTTACATATCCTAAATAATTTCATATTAATGTCATTTTCTGTATGTAGTTCTTTAAAGATAAATTTATTTTATACTTGTAAATTTATTTAAATCAATCAATTAAAGATGTTATGTTACTCTCAAGCAATGATTTAAGCTCTTATTAATTACATCAAATTATATATGCATAAATTTTATCATAAAGTAATTATATCAAACATTATAATAGATCATGCTAATGTATTTCAACTATCACATATCATTTTTCATATATAATTATTTAAATAAACATACAAATTTCATTTAAATTAATAAAGTTATGGTATCGTGGCTATTCTTAAGCTAGTGATACTAAGACAGAATATACGCAATCCATAAATAGTTTCAAATATATATATATTTTTTTAAAAGAAATCTATGGATCTTATTCAAAATCAGGCCCAAAACAAACCCAATAAAACAACCAAAATAAAACAAAATCGTCAAAAATAGAAAAAGTCTAAAAAAACAAACCCAAAAGAAGACAAAAACGAAACAAAACAAAACAAATCAGCCCAAAACAAAGATCCAACTTGAATCAGTGGGGAAACTCTAGAGATTTCTGCATCCCAGCTGTACTCAACTCAATAAACCCCACTCTTGAAAACAACAAAACCACATGGGAAGCTGCATCTGCTTCATAATTATCCTCCATCAATTCCATCAAAAAACAGTTCCTTTCCACATACCCTTCTTGAATACACCAACTTTCAGACTATTCAAAAACACTTCCGTTCTCTTCTTCAACTCTCCGATCGCTTGTCTCCCTCATAGATTCCGTCTAACTTCGATCATCGACCACTGCTTTCTCAACGCCAAAAGGAACCATATACATCAGATAAGTTTTCAACCTCTTTTTGATTCCCTCTGTAGCTATAAGATGAGCAACCTTGTTAGATTCCCTATTGATAAAACGAAAAACACAATACCTGAAACCTAAACTCAGTTGCTTAAAATCTTTTATAAACGTTGTAATCTCAGATCTATCTTCTTTCTCCTCTTGCAATTTACGGATCACCAACCGAGAATCACCCTCAACTTCCGAGATTGAGTGCCTGAAGACACGCCATCGCTTCAGCTGCAAAAATATATGGTATATTCATATGCATGACTGTTCTTGAAACAATAACATCTGATTTTTCATTTCAATCCACTAACCCAGAACGTGACTCGTTCCTTTGTCTGTTGAAAGCTGCAATGAAGTTTATGTAATGGCTTGATTTAGGGGCTAGTCGGAACAGTGGTTTTGGGACCATGAATCTGAGGTTGAAGAAAACTATTTTAATATTATTTTATGAGTTATAGCATGATTATATAGGTGCATAAAAATTTTGGTTCTTTAATTTTAGGGATTGCATGCTTAATTGCGAAAAAGGACTAAATTGCATAAAGTGCAAAAGTTTTATTTTACAAGCTAAAGGTGTCTAATAGCTATAGAATATTAATTGGAGGTCTTTAAAGTGCAATTAACCCCTCTAGTAATGGTTGACTAGCCATAGGGGACAAAAAGATGTCAAAATTGGTCAAGTTGGTGGATTAGGTGATAAATTGTCTAAAAATAAAATAAGGAAAAAGAAAGATATCATCTTTTCTCTCCATCTTCTCCATCGAAAATACAAGCAAAATAGGGGTTTGAAAGCTTAAAAATTTCAGCAACTTGTCCTCTTTGCAAGTAAGTAATTTTGGTGATTTTTCTTGATGATTTTTGTACTTTTAGGACCCTTGTATCATGATCTAGCTAAAGAGAGGACTATTTTGCAAAATGGTTGAAAGTTTAGGGATTTTCCATGAGAGTGCTTATGTTTTTTGCTGAGTTTTTATGGAAGAAAATGAGTCTTGGCTGTTAAATAAACAACTTTTGTGAAAGGTGTTTCCATGAAAACACCTAAAAGGACCATTTTGAAAAGGTTATAAAATAGGTGTTAAATGTGAGAAATAATGAGAATTTGGAGTTTCTATAAGTTTAAAATGTATTCGGCTAGGCTTGATTAATAAGGAAATTTGATGAAACTCAATATACGAGCCTAGGGGTAAAATCATAATTTTATGAAAGTCTAAGGGAAAATGGTAATTTTGCCAAAGTATGATTATTGAAATGTATTAATTAATGTGGTAATTAAAATGAATGAATTTGTTATTATAAATCAAGAAAAACATGGAATTAACTTTAACCGAGGAAAAGGCAAGGTTTCGGACTAGATCGGCAAATTGGCCTATTTTGGAACCGAGGTAAGTTTGTGTGTAATAAATTCAACATCGTGTTATTAAGTTTTAAAACGTTTGATATTAGTGAAGATGTATATTATTTCTATGAAATTGAGTAAGGATGTTGAATGAGAAAATGATGAAAATTTATGATGTTGAAGTCCTGGTTGGACTCTAAGAAGTGAAAGGATATCATCATCGAGACATGAGATTGGTAAGGTCCCGTATAAGACCATGTCTGAGACATGACCTTGGCCCCGAATTGAGATCCCGTATAAGACCATATCTGAGATATGGTATCGGCATCAAATATGAATATCGTATAAGACCATATCTGGGATTTTGCATCGATATTGATATGAGATCCCGTATAAGACCATATCTGGGATATGGCATCGGCATCGAGATGTAACCCCATGTAAGACCATATCTGGGATATGGCATTGGCATCCTGTTTATGTGTACGATGATGATTGTGTATCCTCGAGTATTCCAAGTGATTTATTGAGATAAATAGTTAAGCTTATAATAGAGATGAAATTAGTGCTAAAGCTATGTAATGAAGTGATACAGGTTCATGTGAGTAATTCATGAGAAATGTTCATGATGTGACATGACATGTATTTGGTAAGAGTAAGCATGAGTAAATTATGGCAATGTGCTTAAGACTTTGTGTTTTTATGCAATATAATGGATGGATGACATTATGAGCCTTATTATTGCTATTTATTTCATGCAAACTTACTAAGCTTTATGCTTACCCCTCTCATTTCCCTTTTCCTTGTAGTATAGCCAAGCTAACTCAGGGATCGTAGGACGTCGGAGTTCAGAATCACACTATCAACTTCTCCTTGGTATAGCAAAGTTTGCTTAATTTGAGATGGCATGTATAAGAACTTGGTTATTTTATGTTATGTCATATTTGTTAGCCAATGTGTGGATATTAATGTTATTCAATTCATTTTGTAAATGGCCATTGGAAATTGACCAATACTTGACAAGTTTATATATTCAATGATGATGAAGTTCATGAAGTGCATGCTTGTGTGGATATCTTGATTTTGGGTTCTTAGAAGTGCCTTATGGTTATGATGTATGTTGAATTGAATTAGTATAAGTGTGGTTGCTTTGTAGGGTGGCAATTGGCTTAGTAGATAACCTTACAATTGTCCTCACGGGTAGACACATGGGCGTGTTAATAGGCCGTGTGTTCCTATGCATGCTAGGTTGACAAGTCAAAATACTCAGTAGTATTCACACCAGTTGAGACACGGTCGTGTGTCTCAATCGTGTAGGAGACACGGCCTAAGACACGGGCATGTGTCCGGGTAGTGTGAAGTCTGCACCTGAATTTGGGAATTTAATTTGACACATGGTCTGAGGATACGGGCGTGTACCTTGGCCGTGTAACCTTATTGAGATGATGATGTCATAAATAGAATGTCAAGGTTTTCACACACTGGTGAAGACACGGGTGTGTCATGGCCGTGTGAGGGAGACGGGCTATGGACACGGGTGTGTGTCAGGCCATGTGAAAACCCCTGTAGGTTCGAAATGAAAAGTAAAATCCACACGGACTAGGGACATGGGCGTGTGTGATTACACGGCCTGCCCACACGGGCGTGTCCCTATTCACACGGGCGTGTAGCCCTGTTTTGTGTCAAAATTTTCTAAGTGTTCAAAAGTTTTTGGTTCGGTCCAGAATCATTTCGAGTAAAAGTTTAGGGTCTCGTAGACTTATAATAAGGATATTAAGGTCTCGAATGAAAAGTTTTAATTTAAAATGAAATTTTATGGATCGAAGTTGTATGATTGAGCAAGTTAATTACGGTACTGCCTTGCACCCGGTTCAGGTGTTGAATACGGGTAAGGGGTGTTACATTTAGTGGTATCAGAGCTACGATTTAGTCAATTCTTGGACTAACATAGCGTTAGTATGAGTATAGCTATACGTGCCACACATATGAGTATTGATGTAATGATAGTGTAATGACTCCTGATGACCTAAATTGCGTTTTTATATAGAAAACGGATCCCGACCAAGCTGCGGTCGATGATGCTGCAAGTAATACACTGGCTCCTGCACAAGAGACCGCGCCAGTAGAAAGTAGACCCGAGACTTTGGGTCAAGAAGAAGAGGCTCGAGAAGCCTTTCTCCATATGATGAGCAATTGGTACACTGATTTTATTCGAGCAAATCCTAATGCTCAACCCCCTCCACCCCCACCTATTCCTCAGCCTACCCCTGTAGCTCCCCAAGTGGTAGAGGTAGTAAGAAGAGAAAAGCCTCCGGTTGATAGAATCCAGAAACAAGGAGCTGAGGAATTTCGAGCTAGTAAAGATGATGATTCGGAGAGAGCGGAATTTTGGCTCGCGAATACCATCAGAGTATTTAATGAGTTGTCATGCACACCTGAAGAGTGCATGAAATGTGCAGTATCTCTCTTGAGAAATTTCGCTTATCAGTGGTGGAACACCCTTGTGTCGGTTGTACCAAGGGAGAGAGTTAATTGAGAATTTTTCCAAGAAGAGTTTCGAAAGAAGTACATTAGCCAGAGGTTTATCGACTAGAAAAGAAAGGAATTTTTTAAAATAAAATAGGGTCGGATAACAGTAACCGAGTATGAGCGTGAGTTTGTAAGGCTCAGCAAATACGCTCGAGAGTGTGAGTCCACTGAGGCCATTGTGTTCAAAAGGTTTGAGGACAGATTAAATGAGGATGTTCGTTTGTTTGTTGGTGTCCTACAAATAAAAGAATTTGTGGTGCTGGTAGATAGAGCCTGTAAGGCCGAGGATCTGGTCAAAGAGAAAATAAAGGCTGAAATCGAGTCTCGTGACTCGAGGAAGAGACAACTGAGTAAGTCATTCCAATCCTCATCTAAGAAGTCAAGAGATTTCACTACTCGATCAGCCACTTCGGCTGGGTTTTCAAATGGAAGTAAGGGTAAACCGTACTCGAGATCTAAAGCTTAGACCACATCTGTTGCTAGTGTTGGCAACGCTCTACCAAGTAGACCGGAATGTTCGCAGTGTGGCAGACATATCCCAAGGAGTGTCGAGTAAACAAGAAAGCTTGTTTTAAGTGTGGATCCTTAGACCATTTTATCAGAGATTGCCCCGAGGTGGATGAGAAAGATAAACCTCAGAGTGCAAGACTGGGAAGTACTGCTAGAGGAAGGCCACATAGAAACTTGGGAAATGAAATGACTAGTAAGAATGCATCTAGAGAGTAGATTGTAAGAGCTGAGGGTAGAGCACCGGCGAGAACATATGCCATTCGTGCTCACGAAGAGGCGTCCTCCCCCGACATGATCACGGGTACATTTTCTCTCTATGATACTCATGTTATAGATTTAATTGATCCAGGATCTACCCACTCGTATATTTGCATGAAATTAGTCTCTAGCATGAACATGCCTGTAGAGTCTACCAAATTTATGATAAGAGTGTCAAATCCCCTGGGCAAATGTGTGCTAGTTGATAAAGTATGTAAATAATGCCCTTTAAGGATTAGAGGTCATTAACTTTCAGCTAATCTTATGTTATTGTCGTTTGATGAATTCGATGTCATCCTTGGGATGGATTGGTTAACTACTCATGATGTGATAGTGAATTGTGGAAGGACGTTTATTGAGTTAAAATGTGAAAATGGGGATATTCTTCGTGTTGAATTAGATGAGCAAGACAGATTGGCTGTAGTGATAGCTTCCATGTTGACTTATAAATACCTGAGAAAAGGGTACGAAACTTACCTTGCCTTTGTGATGAATGGTAAAAAGACTGAGTTAAGAATCGAATCAGTGCCCATAGTATGCGAGTATCCAAATTTTTTTCTAGAGGAATTTCCAGGGTTACCTCCGGTTAGAGAGATTGAATTTGGGATTGAGTTAGCTTCTGGTACTGCCCCCATTTCAATTGCTCCATACAGAATGGCTCCAACCGAGCTAAAAAAATTGAAGACACAGTTGCAAGAGTTGACAGACAAAGGCTTTGCAAGACCAAGTTATTCTCCGTGGGGTGCTCCCGTTTTATTTGTGAAAAAGAAAGATGGTTCCATGAGGTTATGTATAGATTATCGACAGCTTAATAAGGTAACTGTGAAGAATAAGTACCCGTTGCCAAGAATCGATGATTTGTTTGACCAATTAAATGGAGCCACGGTGCTTTCTAAGATAGACTTGAGGTCTGGATATTATCAATTGAGAGTCAAAGACTTGGATGTGCTGAAAACCGCATTTCGGACAAGGTATGGTCACTATGAATTTTTGGTCATGCCTTTCGGTTTAACAAATGCCCCTGCAGTTTTCATGGATTTGATGAATCGCATCTTTCGGCCATACTTGGATAAATTTGTTGTAGTCTTTATTGATGATATATTGATCTACTCTCGGAATGAGAACGAGCATGCTGAACATTTGAGGACAGTTTGCAAATTTTGAGAGATAAATAATTATATGCCAAGTTTAGTAAAAGTGAATTTTGGCTTAAGGAAGTTGGATTTTGGGGGTATATTGTCTCGGGTGATGGAATTAGATTTGACCCAAGTAGGATCTCAGCAATTGTGGATTGGAAACCACCAAGGAACATAACCAAGGTTAAGAGTTTTCTGGGCCTAGCTGGCTACTATAGACGATTTGTCAAGGGATTTTCCATGATAGTTACTCCGATAATGAGGCTATTGCAAAAAGATGTGAAGTTTAAGTGGACAGAAAAGTGCCAACAGAGTTTTGAGAGATTGAAGGTATTGTTGACTGAGGCTCCAGTTTTAGTACAACTTGAGTCGGGAAAGGACTTCGTAGTCTATAGTGATGCATCTTTGAATGGATTGGGTTATGTACTCATGCAAGAGAGCAAGGTGAGACCATATGCCTCTAGACAATTAAATCCGCACGAGAAGATTTACCTGACCCACGATTTAGAGTTAACCGTAATTGTATTTGCACTAAAAACTTGGAGACACCATTTATGTGGTGAGAAATGTCGGGTGTTCACTAATCCTAAGAGCTTAAAGTACTTGATGACTCAAAAGGAGTTGAACCTTAGGCAACGAAGATGGTTAGAGTTGATAAAGGATTACGAGTTAGTAATTGACTATCATTCAGGAAAGGCAAACATGGTCGCCGATGCCTTGAGCAAGAAATCCTTGTTTGCGCTGAGGGCCATGAATACACGGATGGCTTTGTCAAATGATGGTTCTATTCTAGCCGAGTTGAGGGCTAGACCAATGTTTCTCTAAGAGATTTGTGAATCTCAGAAAAGTGACAATGATTTACAAGCTAAAAGAGTTCAATGGGAGTCAAATGTTGAGTCAGACTTACGGATAAGTCCTGATGGATGTTTGATGTTCTGAGATAGGGTCTGTATACCTAGAGATGATGAGCTTATTCAGAATATTCTGCATGAAGCACATACTGGATGTTTGTCTGTACATCCAGGCAGTACGAAGATGTATAACGACTTGAAGAAATGGTATTGGTGACCAAGTATGAAGAAAGATATTTCCGAGTTTATATCGAGATGCCTAATTTGTCAACAAGTGAAGGCTGAACACCAAGTACCTTCGGGTTTACTTCAGCCTATTATGGTTCCCGAGTGGAAATGGGACCGAGTTGTTATGGATTTTGTGACGGGTTTGCCGTTGATACCGAAAAAGAAGGATGCAGTATGGGTCATTATTGATAGACTTACGAAATCAACTCATTTCATACCAGTGCAGGTTGATTTTTTCGCTTGATAAGTTGGCAGATTTGTATGTGTCAGAAATAGTAATACTTCATGGAGTACTGTAGTTGATTATTTCGGATAGAGATTAGAGATTCACGTCACGATTTTAGAAAAGGTTCCAAGAAGCCTTGGGCACAAAGTTGAATTTTAGTACAGCCTTCCATCCACAAACCGATGGGCAGTCGGAGAGAGTAATATTGATACTGGAAGACATGCTTCGATGTTGTGTTTTAGAATTCTGAGGTAATTGGGAGAAACACTTACCATTGGTGGAATTCGCCTACAATTACAGCTTTCAGTCGAGTTTGAAGATTACTCCTTATGAGGCATTATATGGGCGTAAGCGTCGAACGCCCTTATATTGGACTGAACTCAGAGAGAATCAAATCCATGGGGTCGATTTAGTCAGAGAAACCGAAGAGAAAGTAAAAGTGATACGTGAATGTCTAAAAGCTGCCTCAGATAGACAAAATTCCTATGCAGACTTGAAATAGAAAGAGATTGAGTTCCAAGTCGGTGATAAAGTGTTTCTAAAGGTAACACCATAGAAGAAGGTTCTCAGATTTGGCCGAAAAAGTAAATTGAGTCCGCGATTTATTGGACCGTATGAGGTTACCGAGGGGATGGGGTCGATAGCTTATCGTTTGGCATTGCCATCTGAGTTGGAGATGATTCATGATGTATTCCATGTGTCTATGTTGCGTTGCTACCGATTAGACCCTTCGCATGTGATTGTACCATCAGAGGTAGAAATTCGACTGGACATGACTTATGGCGAAGAGCCGGTTAAGATTTTGGCACGAAAAGTCAAACAGTTGAGGAACAAAAGTATAGCCCTTGTGAAAGTACTATGGCAAAGACATGGAGTAGAAGAGGCTACATGGGAGCTCGAAGAAACTATGAGAAACCAATATACCAACCTTTTCACCGGTAAGATTTTCGGGGACGAAAACCCTTAAGGGGGAGAATTATAACGGCTCGATTTAGGGGCTAGTCGGAACAATAGTTTCGGGACACAAATTCGAGGTTGAAGAAAACTATTTTAATATTATTTTATGAGTTATAGCATGATTATATAGGTGCATGAAAATTTTGGTGCTTTAATTTTAGGGATTGTATGCTTAATAGCGAAAAAGGACTAAATCGTATAAAGTGCGAAAGTTCTATTTTACAAGCTAAAGGTGTCTAATAGCTATAGAATATTAATTGGAAGTCCTTAAAGTGCATTTAACCCCTCTAGTAATGGTTGACCGGCCATAGGGGACAAAAGATGTCAAAATTGGTCAAGTTGGTGGATTAGGTGAAATTGTCTAAAAATAAAATAAAATAAGGAAAAAGAAAGATATCGTCTTTTCTCTCCATCTTCTCCACCAAAAATACAAGCAAAATAGGGGGTTTGAAAGCTTAAAATTTCAGCAACTTATCCTCTTTGCAAGCAAGTGATTTTGGTGATTTTTCTTGATGATTTTTGTACTTTTAGGACCATTGTATCACGATCTAGCTAAAGAGGGGACTATTTTGCAAAATGGTTGAAAGTTTAGGGATTTTCCATGAGAGTGCTTATGTTGTTTGCTGAGTTTTTATGGAAGAAAATGGTCTTGGCGCCCATCCCTACACTCTAAGTAGTACCGAATGCGGCACATATTCAGTATATTGCAGCTGAGCTGCCAGAAATTAGGCTTAAAGTCTTTCAGTACACTTCCTCCAATTATCATCATCCTAACCTAATGCAATGCAAATATACAATATGTCATGCTTTTATGCAACCATCAGTCATACATATACATATATATATCAGTAATCATGCATAATTTATCATGCATCACATACACTCAGATCATACATTTAGGGGTCTAGATAACGCTTACCGACCCTATAGTAGGTTCACAGTCGACTTGGGCGACCGGTGCAACCCTAGGAATCATTTCAAATAAATGGGCTCACACACCCATATGGGCCAAAACGCCCTTGTGGCCAACACGGCCCAAATTGGCCTCCACACGGCCTGGCCAAAAATCCCACACGCCCGTGTAGACTACCCGTGTGTCGCACATGGCCTACCTGGCCATCACACGATAGTTTCTTGTGTGCACAGCTTGGCCTTGTCTACTACACGCCCGTGTTATGGCACACAGCCTACCACACGGGCAACCACACGCATGTGTGGCATCGAAAGTGAGGTTTTGGCTTTCGTCAAAACCCTATTTTCTATGTTTTCGGGTACACATCTGGTTTCATTTGAAGCTAAGACAATCGCCGAGCACTCTAGAACCTATAATTGATAATCCACAGTCTAATTTTAGTGATACTCACAGAAATTAAACGAAGTTATAACGAGACAAATGACTTCCACTAATCAAAATCCTTACATTAGCTCGAATAACAAGAACTCTGCACCCTTAAAACGTTAATGGCTGATCTCCAGCCCTCAATTAACTCCTAAACAGCAACAAAAACCCCTCCTTATCCAGTATTCAGAATAACGTTGGAATTCAACAAATACCAAAATTACGAAGCTATCGCAAACAAAATCCAACAATGAAAGAGAAACAAAAAAAATAATAATAAAAGAAGAAGAAGTTGGATTTGGGAGATAACAAGGCAGAGAGACAAGGAATTACAGTAAAATTTCGACAGCAAGGGACAGAAGAGGCGGCGGTAAATAACAAAAACAAAAAAGAGAAAAATAAGAAATGGCAGAGAGCAAAAGGAACATCAATTTCCTAAAGAGAGAATTTTGGAGAACAAGAGAATTTTACCAAATCCCTAGTACATCAAAACCCTTATTTTTCTCCCTTAAATCGTACTAACGTCCCACTACTCGGAGTCCAACATCAACACAACTCTAGCCGAAATTAAGAGCAAAAACTCTACCCCCTCGCCAACATTGAGAATCGAACACAAGACCTCTATCACCCAAGACTCCACTTAACCATCAGACCAGCAGGCTCATTCTAACATAGTTTTGCAAATAATTAAACTTAAACCTACAGACTAGAGATAAAGCTTGATTTAGAAGAAATACCAAAATTTTACCAAAGACATGGTTTGAACTTGGGACCTCTCAAACATACCCAAAACACTTAACCACTAAAACAGATACAGATTTGTTTCACATTTTCACAATAACAAAAATAAGAATTTTGAGGCGTTACAACTCTACCCCGAAAAGAAAATTTCATCCTCGAAATTTACCTGGTCAGAAAAGGTGAGGATACTGCTAATGCATCACATCCTCAGGTTCCCACTTAGCTTCCTCAGTGCTATGATTACGCCACAGAACCTTCACCAGTGGAATGGACTTCTTCCTCAGAACCTTAACGTCACGATCCAGAATCTGAACTAGCTCCTCCTCAAAGGTCAAGTCTGGCTTAACCTCAATCTCCTCAATAGGGACAATATGCATGGGATCAGAGCAATAGCACCTCAACATCGAGACGTGGAACACATCGTGAATATGTTTTAACTCTAGAGGTAGCTCCAACTGATAAGCGATCGGTCCAACTCGTTTTAGAATTCGGTACGACCCAATGAACCTAGAGCTCACCTTGCGCTTATGACCGAACCTTAGAATCTTTTTCCATGGCGATACCTTGAGAAATACGAAGTCCCCCATAGAATACTCAATCTCGCATCTCTTCAAATCAGCATAAGATTTCTGTCAGTCGATGCTGCTTTCAGTCGATCCCGAATCAATCTGACCTTATCCTCAGTCTCAGAAACTAACTCAGGACCCAAAACATGTCGTTCACCCAACTCAGTCCAACACAAAGGAGTCTGACATGTACGACCATACAGAGCCTCGTAAGGTGCCATTCAAATGCTAGACTAGAAACTGTTATTATAAGCAAACTCTGTTAACGACAAATACTCCTCTCAACTGCCTCAGAATTTAATATCACAACTCCTCAACATATCCTCCAGTATTTGAATCACCCTCTCCGATTGACCATCGGTCTGAGGATTGAACGCAGTACTGAAGTCCAACCTTGAACCCAGAGCCTAATGTAGCTTCTTTCAAAATCGAGACGTGAAGCGAGGATCCCTATCAGAGATGATCAAAACTGGTACCCTGTGCAGTCTCACTATCCCAAAAATATAAAGCTTTGCCAGCTTCTGCAAAGAAAAATATGTCCTAACTAGGATGAAGTGTGCAGACTTGGTCAACCAATCCAGGACCACCCACACTGAATCCTTCTTGGTGGGTGTTAAAGGTAACCCACTAACGAAATCCATCGTTACTCGCTCCCATTTCCACAACGGAATTTTAACCTGCTACAGCATACCCAAAGGCAACTGATGCCCAGCCTTAACCTGCTGGCATGTCAGACATCTAGCCACAAAATCGGTAACTTCTCCCTTTAATCCTGGCCACCAATAAAACTCTTGAATATCTCGGTACATCTTATTTCCACCAAGATGCATAACATAAGGGATACTATGCATCTCTCTCAAAATACACTACCTTAAATCAGTGTCATTCGAAATACAGATCCATCCACAAAAACAGAGCACCCCATCATTATTCAGCCCAAAATCCATAATGCTACCACTCTCCACCTGTCGAAACCGAAGACCCAAAGGCTCATCCCTCAACTACTTAACCCTAATCTGCTCGATCCAAGTCAGTTTGACTTGTAGCTTAGCCAGCAAACTCCCATCATCGAACAGGCTAAGTCGAGCGAACATCACTCTCACATCAGTTATAGCCCTATGGTTGAATGCATCAGCCACCACAATGGCCTTGCCCGGATGGTACTCAATGGTACAGTTATAATCCTTGAGTAGCTCAACCCATCTACGCTGCCTAAGATTCAACTTCTTCTGAGTAAGGAGGTACTTGAGGCTCTTGTGATTAGTATAGATGATAAACTTCTCACCGTACAGATAGTGCCTCCAAATTTTCAGAGCAAAGACCACGGCGGCCAATTCCAAATTGTGCGTCGGTTAGTTCGACTCATGTGACTTTAGCTGATGAGACGCATAGGCTACCACCTTACCATCTTGCATCAACACACATCCCAGACCGACATGTGATGCATCACTATAAACCGAGAACTCCATTCTAGGTTCAGGTTGTATCAGAACAGAGGCCTCAGTCAATACAGTCTTGAGCTTCTCGAAACTCTCTTGTTGCGCCCAAGAACAGACAAACTGTACACCCTTATGTAGTAGTTTAGTTAAGGGTGATGCAATCAATGAGAAGCCTTCCACAAACCATCGATAATAACCTGCCAACCCTAGAAAACTGTGGATCCCAGACACATTCTTAGGTTGCTTCCAACCCACTACAGTCTCAATCTTTCGAGGATCGACTCGAATCCCCTCACCAGACACCACATGACCTAGAAATGCTACTTCACATAACCAGAACTCGCACTTGCTGAACTTAGCATAGAGCTGCTTTTCCCTCAAATTTTGAAGAACAATCCTAAGGTGCTCATCATGCTCATCCTAAGTCCTCGAATAAACCAATATGTCATCAATGAAAACTACAACGAACTGATCCAGATAAGGCTGAAATACCCGGTTCATCAAATCCATGAATGCGTCGACGCATTCGTCAACCCAAAAGACATAACTAGGAACTCGTAATGCCCATATTGAGTCCTAAATGCCATCTTATGCACATCAGCTTCCTTGACCTTCAACTAATGATACCCAGAATGCAAATTAATCTTGGAGAATACAGATGCCCATCGAAACT
The DNA here is from genome assembly GCA_025503065.1 of Gossypium bickii. NCBI lineage: Eukaryota > Viridiplantae > Streptophyta > Magnoliopsida > Malvales > Malvaceae > Gossypium > Gossypium bickii. Next base: position 64,422,408 of record CP106711.1, on the reverse strand, counting down.
GGTTAAACAAATTATCAATCCTCAAAAGTGGATACTTGTTCTTAATAGTCAACTTTCTTTAGTTTCCAGTAGTCAATACACATCCTCATAGATCCATCATTCTTCTTTACAAACAGTACCGGTGCTCCCATGGAGACAAGCTAAGGCGAATGAACCCACGATCCAACAACTCCTAAATCTGAGCCGTAAGCTCCGTAAGCTCCGTAAGATTATATGGTATTTTATGTGGTTGTTAATTTGATGTTGTGTTGGTTAAGATGATGGTATGGTAATAATGAATGGTTGGTGTGGAATGAATGTAGCATGATGCTGAAAATGACTAGTTTTGGTAATTTGGAAGTGATCATCTTTTAGTCAAATTGGTATGGTACATTTTAGTTATGGAATGGTCATTTGGTATTAGGTGTATTTGCATTTTTAATATATGAACATATGGTTAAATATGGCTTACAAATTGTTCAATTGGTAATTTTAGTGAATAAAATGGTTAAGTGTTAGGTAAGTTTGATTGTTGAAATTGAGGTTTCATTTTTGCATATTGGTTGAATGGATAGTTTCTATGTTGTGTAAGCTTGAATATGCATATGTAAAGTGTGCTTTGAGAGCTTGATTTTAGGTTCAAATGGCTTGTGCAGGAGGTGTAAGTTTGGGTGAGAAAAATGGCTTGAAAATGGCCTATTTTTCGTCCATACTAGAAGAGACACAGGAGTGTGTCTCAACCGTGTGTCTTCTATAGCTTTCAAAGGGTTGCAAGTCAAGCTGTTACACGACCTAACACACATCCTGGCACACGGGCGTGTGGGGTTATTTCGAAGGGTACACAGCCCGACACACGGGCGTGTGGCTTGGTTGTGTGGCACACTGGTATGGACACAGGCTGGGACACGGCCATGTGTCCCTATTTCAAATGTCCACACGACCTAAGACACGGGCATGTCTCTTGGTCGTGTGAGTCACACGGCCGTGTGAACCCTACAGTTTGAAAAATTTTATCTATTTTTGAAAATTTTCATATGTTTCTAATTTAGTCCCGAATCATTTCCAATGTCGTTTTAGGGCCTCAAGGGCTCGTATAAGGGACCATATGAATGTTTTTGGTTGATGTTGCCATGATTTAACTTGTGATTTGTTTATGGCAATAAATTGTTCATTGTATGACGTTATGCTTCGGTAATGCTCCGTAGCCCAAATCCATCGACGAATACGGGCTAGGGGTGTTCATCACAAATGAGTAAATTCATTAAAGTCGCATATATTTATCATTCATAACATGATATGATTTTATGGGACGTAATGTATAATCTTCAACCTTTCTTCTATAAGATTATACACCTTTCAATTTACTTACTTTCCATTCCATTTCCAATGCTTATCATAAGCCTAAACGACATTATCAATTCCCAAGTTAGTGTATTTATCCATGATATAGGTATATTCATCCATTGCATACATAAATTTCTCACACATAAGTACATCTTTCAACTCATTATTCCCTTTTCATCATATTTCATTTCAACTATTAATTTACCATTTCATTACCTTTCCTCAGCAGTTTCATATACATAACACACAAGATAAAAGCATAACATCAACCGTGACTACAAGCTAGTGCATTTAAACATAGCTCTTTTGGAACTAACTACATGATAAACCATTTCATGAGAAATTACATACTTTCATTTATACCACCTTTTTATGTACATAAGCATATTACCCATTGAACACTTACAGTTTCAATGTATTTCATTAAGGCTAAGCATGATATAATCCATTCATAAGCTTGGCACAAGCCTCAGCACATCAACAACACATGGTAGTTCATTTAAACATAATTTGCATGGGTTTAACATGGATAGCCTTTACACTTGAGCATGATTCAATTGAATTTATCACCCATCATAACATAACATGTTTTCCATGTAGCTTACCATTTTAATATATTTCATACATACAAGTTTTGGTTCATATAGAACACTTACCATTTCCTTGTAAACTCATGCCCGTTGAACAGTTTAGAATATCATCGGATACGCGGGATACCTCACACAAAGTGTGTTAAACATATAATTGTAATCTTCCCTTTCATTTACATATTTGCTCACATGAGCTGTGAAATGAGTATGCTCACACAAGCTGTGAAATGGGTCTACTCACACGAGCTGTGGGTCGGAACATAGCTACATGATATTGCTCCACAAGCTATTGAGTATCTGCAACAAATGCCGGAACTCAGCCACCAATGGGACATTCAAGACCAGCACCCGGAACATGTAAACCCTAATGACATGTCATTTATATCCTACGAATTCCTAAGGTTCAAATGGAGCTCGATAGTTATAATACGTCGTTGGATATCCATCGTTTCATGACATGATACATTTCATAATAACATATATATATATATATATTGATTCTTTTACATTAGAATAACACATCAAACATTCAGTTTAACCAAAATTTAAGTACTTATAGTTCATACGAACTTGCCTGGCTAAAATGTAGAAATATCAAAGTATAGGGGCTTTTTGGTAATTTTTCATTCTCCTCGATTTTCCACTCGATCTTGATCTATATTAATAATTTCAATCAACTTATTAATTTAGATAGTAAAACAATTTATTTTATGCAATTTACCCATTTTTGACATTTTTACAAAGTTTTCCTAACATTTTACTTTTATTCAAATTAGTCCCTGAACCTAAATCATGCAATTTAACCATTTTTACCCAAATTTAAGCTTAGACAAATCTTCATGACACCAAAAACAGCCCACCTTTGTAATAATTTCACATCAAATCCTTGTACTTTTATGAATTCAACAATTTAGTCTTTAATTGACAAATCCATTAAAAATCAATTAACAAAATACTTTTACATAACAACTAATATCTCATATTCATCATTTAACATAAAAAAAAGTCATAATATTAATCAATGGAAACATTCAAAATATTTAACAGTTCCAAAATCGAAGGTAAGGGCTAGCTGAACCTAATTGCAACGATCTCAAAAACATAAAAATTATTGAAAACGGGGCTAAAACTGACTTACATGCATCATTCAAAGCAAGGCCGAAGCTTGAAGCTTCTCAATTTGTTTTTCCCTGGCACATTCATTGTGTTTAAGAAGATGATGCCCTTTTTGTTTTATATTATTAAACTTTTTAATCATTATTTTATCTTTATCTTTTAATAATAATATTATAACATATAAAATACATATAAAATTAAAAGAAAATAAATTTTTAACCATCCACCAGCTTAAGAATAGGTTATTTACCCATTATGGCCCTCTAATTATAATTCTTTAATCAAATAATACATAAACTAATAGCGCAGAAACTAATAGCGATTGACTTTTTCAACTTTTACGATTTAGTCCTTTTTCCTTAATTAACTATCGAAACATTAAAATTTTTTCAAAGAAACTTCAAATATGGCCTTTATAACACTCTGTAAATATTTATAAAAAAATTTTGCTGCTTGGTTTATAGAAACGAGGTCCCGATACCTCATTTTCTAAAACCACTTGACTTTAGGGTCTTACTACTTGAACATAATTAATCATTCGAATAGCATAAATTACCATATCAAAAACCTTTTAAAAATCATAATTGACTCGTCAATATTAAATAATAACGATTTTACAAACTTACTCATCAGATTTGTGGCACCGAAACCACTGTTTCCGACACCACTGAAAAACAGGTTGTTACATACCTCTTTCGAGAGTAAGAGCAACTGACTTTAGGTTGATTAATTGAAATTTCTTTCTAATTAAAACCCATATTATCTCATTAACTCGATCTATTGATTCCCTTATTAAATTTGACTCCAATCTGGTAGATTTATGTCATCCTATTTCTAGAATTGCATGCAACTCCACTCAATTATGCTAGATCTACTCTTAAATAGGGACTTTTCCTCTTTTGATTTAGGCACATTAAACATAAATTAATATCTCGAAAATATAAAAATAAAGAATAAGCACACATAACTGAGAACTAGAATCAAGTATTTATCATATAAAATAGAAATCAAATAATAGAATTCATCATAAGGTTCATCTTCCCTAGGTACCTAGGGAACTAGTTCATAATTTTGAATAAAAACATCTCAATTTTAGAATAACCACAAGAAATAAAGAAACTCATAAAAAATTCAAAAGAAATTAAAAAAGAGGTCTTCTATCTTGATGGAAATCTGCTTCAGAGTTGACTCCAATGGTGTTCTTCGAGTTGTTTTCTTTAATATTCTTTGATGGCTCCCTATTCTCTTCTTTTGTTTGGTATTTATAGTTTTTGAATGCCCAGAAAGCCTAAAATTTACGTTATTCTCCGTGTGTGGGATGCGATTTGCGAAATTGACAGCCGTATATCTAGCTCGTCTGGCTCACACTGCCGTGTGTCCAGCTTTTGTGGGAAGGCCCAGCCCGTGTAGCTCCTGAAATCTGCTCTTTTTGTCTGATTTTTGCTCGTTTCTCACTCTTTTAGCTCCCAAATGCTCAGCTAAGTATAGGAACATGAATTCAAAGTATTAAGAGCATCAAATTCACCAATTTGCATAAATAATCATCCAAAAATGCATTAAGAACGGGATTAAAATATGTTAGTTTTATCATTTATCAAATATCCCCACACTTAAGTGTTTGCTTGTCCTTAAGCACAATCCTCAACTCATATTAAAGTTAATTTTTCCCAACTTATAATTCTGATCAATAATGTCTCAAAATAGTTCGCAAAGAATCATGCATTGGCAATTCAACTAAAATGGCATTAAATATTCAAACAATTCAAGTCGGAATTATTAAAACAAAAAACATATGTATCTCCCCTTATTTAAGTAATTACCTTGAATTCAAAATCAACAAGAATTGACATCCTCACTAAAGATTAACTCAAAGCACTCAAAGCGTTTAAGATTCAATAAAAATACACTCAACAATCAAACAAGAAATATCATTACAATAGGCTTGCTTGAAAATCAAATCTCCACCACTATAAAATAATATGACACACCAATCAGAAGGTCTTTGTAACACCCCAAACCCAGCCCAAACACCATGACTGGATCTGGCATGTCACTAAGGAGATTTTAAAAACAATCGCAATTTCGGAAAATATTTTTCTTGATTTTAACATTTTATTTGGGAAATTGAATGGTTGAATAATTTGTAAAAGATATGCATTTTATATTAATGCCTTAGTGAATTAAAAACTAAAATTTGATACATGCCTTAGCTTAATTAAAACGTAAAATCTAAATATCTGGTAATAATAAAAGCCCAAAACAAATGAAAATATAAAGCTAGCGGCCCATGGCCTTATTACAATGAAACTTGAAACCCACTAACTGAAAATATTAAAAATTAATAAACTAGTAAAGTCTTTTGCTGAATCAAAAATAATCTCTCGCATGGCCACCTTGCGCTCCTCTCCAGCCCGGTCCGATGCACTAAGTGCTACCTGAAAGATGTTAAATAATAGGGTGAGTTGCAAGACTCAGTGTGCAACCTTCGTGCACCATCAGATTGGGCCTTAGCCCCACAGAACAGATAATAGAGTATAATATATTAGAAAATATGCAAAGCCCAACCCAATCCTAGGATTCCATCCGCTACACACCACCCGTACTTGCCAATCACACCATTTGGGATTTCTACAATCAACCCACACCGCTACACACCATCGATGGCAGTCATGCTGCAGATAGCTGCTCATCGTCAGATCATGGCAATAGCCACTACAACAGATCATGGCATTAGCCACTACAACAGATCATGGCAAAAGCCACTACAACAGAGCACTTCCCCTTTCATCAGTCACCCATCCCCATGCAATCATAAAAATTGGCATACATATAAAACATATCATCTCAACAGAAACATACACTTATGAATGACTGAAATCACTAACCTGGTGATTCGCTTTTACCCTCTTTGGGTTTCCAACCGTTATGCCGGGATTTCGGCATTTAACAGAATATAAACATATTTATTTACACATACTAATAGAAATCTAAATGGCGTGAGAAGTTACACACCTGATTAACGCGTAAGACTACCTTCTATGTCGATACCCTCACTAATCGGATCTACTGCCCTCTGTCTAACAACTTTACTCAAAAGCCGAAAGAACGCGAAGATAAGGCCTCTTCTATATTTGTCCAAGGGTTAGTGTTTACCCAAATTTATAAGTTTAAAAATAACAGATCTCCTTACCTTGAAATCCCGAAAGCAATACAATCCGAGTGCTACTGAACTCTGGCTTAGAAATCTAAGCGATTGAATCTCCTTCAAATCCCGGAATGCCGCAAATGAGAGAAAACACCCGATTGGTTAACCATATAGCCATTCGGCTAAGATCTCTAAAAGCTGGAAAAAGATTAAAATCTCGCGAATCGACACTTACCTTTAGTTTTCTTCAAGATTCGGCACAAGCAGACACCACAGAAGGATTTTGGCAATCACAGGAGATGAGATCTAGGAATTTTGGCTTTTAAAAAAATCCTGAAAAAGAATGAACAAAAGAAGGCTGATGCGTTTTCGGCTTTTAGGAGAACTGAGTGAAGAGTTTCGCTGGAGAGGCTTAGAGATTTTCGGCTAAAGGAGCAAATGGGAGTGTGGTTTCAGCTTTTAGTGAATGGAAGAAGAGTAACAATGGAGATCAGGAGATTCGGCTAAAAGGAAATTTCCAAAGAAAGAAGAAAGGGTAAGGGAGGTGGTGATTTTCGGCTTTTGGAAGAGAAAAGATGAAGAAAGAAAACAAAAGAGATGCCCTCAAATTTTCGGCACACCTTTAACCTATACTCAACCAACTTTCCCCCCTCTCCTGTGTTTGATTTTCGGCTAACACTAGCCTTCCTGATAGATCCTCATCCTATCCCTTATCCCTATCAAAACACCCATCCAAAAGAGGCTTAATTATCTCCAACTCTTCCCCCTCCTTTATCAGCTTTAATATCCACATATTTTAAACAATAAAAACCCCTAAATAATAGCCTTGTTTCCATCCCCCTTAGTCCCCTTATAAGTGCTGAATTTGGCCCAAAAACATGAGCTCCAAGTGGCCAAAACTTGGGCCTCCTCCTTTGCCCTTGACGCCAACTCCCTTCCCTCTTAGTGGCGTCATTTTGCCACTGCCCACTAGCCCAACTTAATATTTTTAACCCAGATACTTATCTTAAAAGCACTAGAGTGCCTACACAGAAATCTAATCAAGGCCTCAGCCCATTGCTGAGCCCAATCTGAACCCCTAACTTTTAAATTAACATTTTAAGCATACATCACATAAAATGCATAGGCCCATTAATTTAGGATGTTACAGTTCTACCCCTTTAAAGAAATTTCGTCCTCAAAATTTCCACCTAACTATTAATCATACTACCCAAGTCTCTCCACTATGCTTTCGCTGCGAACTCTAATTCTAAATCCAAAAGAAACACTTAGTGTACTATGATAGAGTACGCACCGGTATTCGCATCTAGAGCGTCCTCATCCCCTTGGCGACATGCTGCATAGGCCAAAGCTGGCTGCCTCGCCTCAGCATAACCTGGACCTCCATCTGGTGCTCCACGACCATGTCCTGTGCCATTGCCACCATTGACCTAACCACGGTCCCTTGGTAATGGCTGACCACCCCTCCTAACCTGATCGGAACCTCGTCCAACTGGCTGTACCTGATCCATCTGTGGACAGTCTTTCACCATATAGTCCATAGACCCACACCTGAAGCATCACCAGCTCTCCTTCTGCACTCCCCCAAATGTACTTTCCCGCACAGGTTACATGATCGATTCTGACTCCCAGTAGCAGATGTCGAACCACGAGCTGGCTCATCAAACCTAGGCCTATTCTGAAAACTCCCAGATGATTCCGACGGCCCGAAATTTCTCTTATTCCTATTCCTATCCTTATCCTTATTCTATTTCTTAGTCCGCTTAACCTCCTTAGATATCTTAGCTTTCTCAACCAAAACTGCAAAGTCCCTCTTCCGCTGCGGTGCTACTAATACCTTTAGCTCATCCCTTAGTCCATCCCCGAACCGCACGCAACGCTCATAGTCAGTCGCTACAATCCCTCAAGCGTAACGGCTTAACCGCAGAAATTTCTGCCTCATACTCAGACACAGTTTTGCTTCCTTGCACCAAATTCAGGAATGACTCCTTAAAGAAATCCCAATCAATCTAGTCAATCCCAAAGAAATCCCTGAAATTGGACACGATCGTGTTTAGGCTCGTGTTAGGCCACACGACCATGTCACACGCCCGTGTGGCATTCCTTCTGCACGTGTACAATTCAAAAATTCAAACCCAGTCTTCACACGGCCTCAGACACGCCCGTGTGTCCAGGCTATGTCGGTTGTTCCTTAGCTTCTCCCACATCTGTATGAAAGGTCATGTGGAGCACACGGTCTCACATACTCCCATGTAACTCACTGACTTGAAATTAAAATTAAAAAATTAACTCCAGTACTCACACAGTCATGTCACCAGGCCATGTGGATAACCTCAGGTCGTGTATGAATCAAATTTGGAAAAATTAAGTCTCGGGACTTATATGGCAACGGACACGTCTGTGTGTCCAGACCGTGTAACCTACACGGCCATGTCTTCACACTGTGTAACTCACTGTAGAACACACCATTGTGCACACGGCCTAGGACACTCCTGTGTGTCCCCATCGCGTGGGTCAAAAACACATTTTTTTTAATTTTAAATAAGTATTTAATTTAAGTAATTTTAAATTAGCATGAAATAAAATTAAAAGAATTAACAAAAATTAAAAACTCGGGTTATCTTCCGAGAAGCGCTTATTTAGAGTCTAAGCTCGACTTACCTTGTATGCATTCGGTCATGGTGGTTCACGAAGCCGAAGCTCTTCTTTCTCATTATCAATTATTTTACCAAGATAAGGTTTGAGTTGAGTACTATTTACCTTAAATGTGCTAAACTTAGAATGAGTTACCTCGACTGTACTGCATGGGAAGATGTTTAGTACCATAAACAGGTTTGATCCGTTTGATTTGAAATCCGAAGGGGAGATTTTTAGATCCGTTTTATCTAGCAGTACTTTTTCCCCAACCTTAAATTGGTCTGTTCTATTTACATGCTCATTATAGCGTCGCTTTGGCTCTTCATTGTGTTTTTTTAGTTTCTCCTTGACATGTGTTCGCTATTCATCTAGTTCATTGAGTGGCACTATTCGCTCTTCATATGTTGTTCTATTTCTGTTGCCTTGACTGGAACATGGCTCCAACACGTTTTCACGAGGGATTTCCTGCAAAAAAGGTTTAGCCACATGGTTACTAACATTCACAGGACATTTAATATCATCCCGATCCCTAGAGACTCTCACAGAATCACGTGGTTGGAGAATAATATTTTTGTCACCTACACGAAGCACAAGTTCACCCGTACCAACATCAATAATTGTCCTAGTAGTGGCTAAAAAGGGTCGACCTAATATCAAAGGTACCACATTATCCTTATCCATGTCTAAAATAACAAAATCAATGGGGAATATGAATTTATCGATTTTAACGAGTACATCCTCAATAATACCCCTAGGATATCTAATGGTTCTATACGCTAGTTGAATACTCATCCTAGTGTGTTTGGGTTTCCCAAGTCCAAGTTGTTTAAACATTTTGTAGGGCATGACATTAATACTGGCCCCTAAATCAGCCAAAGCATTATCAATATTTAAACTACCAATGAGGCAAGGAAAAGTAAAACTCCCTAGATCTTTTAGTTTGTTAAGTAGTTTGTTTTAGAGAATGGCCGAGCAAATTGTGTTGAGCTCCACAGTCGACGAGTCGTTTATCTCCCTTTGGTTTGTTAATATCTCCTTTAAGAATTTGACATAATTTGGCATCTGTGAAAGAGCTTCAACAAATGGCAAGTTACTGTGTAATTTTTTAAGAAGCTTAAGAAATTTACCATATAGTTCATTCGTATTGTATCTCTTTGACACGTTAGAATATGGCACTCAAGGATTGTATTCATTAACAATTGGCTTTTGTTCTTTCTTGTCTTCCTCAACCTCATCACTGTTCACCACATCTTCTTTCCTCGGTTCTTGTCCAAGTTCAACTAACCCTTCCATGTCTCGAACAGTAATTGCGTGAAGCTGCTCCCTTGGGTTAGTTTCAGTATTGCTAGGCAAGCTACCTTATGGTCTTTCCAAAATTAATTTACCAAGCTGACTTATTTGATTTTTGAGTCCTTGAATCGACACTTTTTGATTTTTCAGTGTTGCCTTAGTGTTTTGAAAATGCGATTCTGACACCAAGATAAACATTGTCAACTTCTCATCAAGGTTCAGCTTTTTCTCTTGCAGATAAGGTTGCTAAAAGCCAAAAGGTGGTTGTGTTCTTTGATTTCCTTGACCACCCAAGAGAAATCATGATGGTTCCTCCAACCTGCATTATAGTTATTACTATAAGGGTTATTTTGAGGTCTAGAATTGTTACCCATATAATTGATTTGCTCATTCTCTTTACTAAGGCCGAAGGATAAACATTTTATATTATTCATTCCACCTCTATTTGTATCACATTACATCATCGGATTTACCTGCGTAAAAAGATATAAACCATCAATTTTCTTATTTAGCAATTCTACTAGGTTTGATAACATGGTGACTACATCTGAATTAAAACACAGGCTACTTTCATCGCCTTTGTCCTAATGACTTTCCACTGATAATTTTTTAGTGTCATCTCTTCAATAAATTCATAAGCTGCCTAAGGTGTTTTATTATTCAGTGTTCCACCGGCTGCTGCATCAATTAACTGCCTAGTCGAGGGATACAAATCATTGTACAAGGTTTGAACTTGTAACCATAAAGGTAACCCATGGTGAGGGCACCGTCTCAATAGATCTTTGTATCTCTCCCATGCATTATATAAAGTCTCTAAATAGATTTGAACAAAGGAAGAGATATCATTCCTCAACTTGGCTATTTTAGCCGGTGAGAAGTACTTCAGTAGAAATTTATTAGTCATTGAGTCCATATAGTGATGAAACCTCATGGTAACGATTTTAACTACTGTTTTACTTAGTTCCTCAATGAGAATGGGAACAACTGTAAGCGAATGGCGTCATCAGTGGCACCATTAATCTTAAAAGTATCGCAAATTTCTAGAAAATTAGCCAAATGAGTATTTGGTTTTTCATCTTATAAACCATCAAACTAAACATACTGTTGCACCATCTGAATTTTGCTAGGCTTCAGTTCAAAATTATTTACAGCAATGGTAGGTCGCACAATACTCGATTCAGACCCAGTCAGAGTGGGCTTGGATAATCGTACAAAGTACAAGGAATAGGAGCCGCTACAGGAGGTAGCTGAATATTCTGATTATCATTCATCTCCTCAGTAATATTGTTATCCTCTTGTTCATCTACTATAATTTTTTGACTCTGCCTTGCTTATCTACGATTTCTGTGAGTAGTACTTTCAATCTCGCTGTCAAAAAGCAATGGTCCCGACAGGTTTCCTCTAGTCATAAACTAAAAGAACCTACTAAAAGGAAACAAAATAAAAATTAGAATATAAAAATTAAACTAAAAACAAAAATAAAATAAATGGCTAAATTAATAAAAATAAAGTGCTCCTAATATTTTACTTCCCAACAACAGCACCAAAAACTTGATGTATCACGAAACTAACTAAAAATACGAAAAAGGCAAGTGCACATTCGATAAAGAGTATAGCTATGGTGAGTAGAGATATCATATCCACAAGGACTAAAAGTATTAGTAATTACCATTTTTCTATTACTTAGCCGACAATTTGGAGTGATGGGTTGTAAACTAAAATTACTAAACTAATTTAACTAAGAACTCAACAGAGAAAAAATCAGGAAAATAATTAAATAATAATAAATGAGAAAGACAATACCCAGGAAAGAATCCACCTAGACTTCATCTATTATTATGAATCTGAATTAAACAATTTATTTACTTAGTATCTTGATCTGTAGAAATCCCTAAATTATACTAATATCTCTTCCGAGAGTAAGAGCAACTGACTTTAAGTCGATTAATTGAAATTTCTTTCTAATTAAAACCCCTATTATTGCATTAACTCGATCTATGAATTCCCTTATTAGATTTGACTCTAATCCGGTAGATTTATGTCGTCATATTTCTAGGATTGCACGCAACTCCACTCAATTATGCTAGACATACTTTTAAATAAGGATATTTCCTCCTCTAAGTTAAGCACATTAAACATGAATTAATATCCCCAAAAAAACAAGGAATAAACACACATAACTGAGAACAAGAATCAAGTATTTATTGTATAAAATAGAAATCAAATAATGGAATTCATCATAGGGTTCATCTTCCCTAGGTATCTAAGGAATTAGTTCATAATTCTAAATAAAAACATCTTAAATTTAGAATAATCACAAGAAATAAAGAAACTCATAAAAACATCAAAAGAAATTAAAAGAAGATCTTCGATCTTTATGGAAATCTGCTTCAGAGTTAGCTCCAATGGTGTTCTTCGAGTTTTTCTATTCAATATTCTTTGATGGCTCACATATCTCTTCTTCTATTTGGTATTTATAGACTTTAGAATTCTCAGAAAGCCTAAAAATTACGTTTTCTCATGTGTTTAGGAAGCAAGTTGCGAAATCGACACAGTCTGGCACATAGTTGTATGTCCAATCCGTGTGGCTCACATGGTCGTGTGTCTCACATGGTCGTGTGTCTAGCCCGTGTGGCTCCTGAAATCTGCTCTTTTTGTTCGATTTTTGCTCGTTTTTTGCTCCTTTAGGTCGCAAATGCTCACCTAAGTATAGGAACATGAATTCAAAGGATTAGGAGCATCAAATTCACCAATTTGCTTAAATAATCATCCAAAAATGCATTAAGAACGGGATTAAAATATGTTAGTTTTATCATTTATCACATAGCCGTTTAATCCATTTAACTATGAGAAACGAACTTTTGCATCTTTCACAATTTGGTCCTTTTTACCTAATTAATCATTTAAACTTCAAAATTTCTTATCGAAAATTTAATACGACCTTAAAATAACTCTATAAACATTAAAATATTAACTAACTCATCGGAGTCATGGTCCCAAAACCACTGTTTTCGACAGCACTAAAAGAAGGCTGTTACAGTTGGTCCAAATATGAGTCAAGGTGGAGATTTGTGGGAGAATACCTTTTATTTTGACTAAAGTTTATTTTTGGTTTTTCTTCTCCTAATTAAACTCTATTTTTAATTTCTCACTTAAACTCTAATTAACCTAGAGTTATTGTAGTCATATATGCTTTCGTTACTCTAGGTTTTACACAACAAAATATTTAGATTTAGAGAATTTTGTTCTTTGTTTCGAAGAGCTTTTCTCGTGGACCTTCGGATTTTCTTTAAATTTTCTCAATCTTTTGTACTATTCTTTATTATAGCGAAATCTCCTTTTACCCGTGGTATTTTATCCTCTTTTGAGGCATTTTTTCACATAAAATTTGTACGTTCGATCTTTTTAATTCTTATTTTCTTCACTTTGTTCGTTGTTTAAACGAGTCTATCCGCTACAGGTATAATGAGAAGAGAGAAAATGATAGAGATATGTACATTAATTCAAAATTATTCATTTTCTTAATGTTTTATTTTCTTTCCTTTTATTATCAACTTTACCACACAATGGATACAGAGAAAAAAAAAATTTCTTTCAACTTTTCCCTCTTTCCTACTAAGAACACATGGAAAAAGAATCATTTTTTCGATATTCTACCAAGTGAAGCCATAATGTTTGCCACTAACAAATTGATTTCTTCCTATTTTTCTTCAATTTTTCATTTTAAAATTAGCTACTTCAGATTAAACATATCATTTAATAATTAAATTAATAGTTTTAAAAATAAAAATACCTGATTGATATAATATCAATAATTTTGAGATATAATTAAAACATATTGAAGTTTAAAGAATAAATTAAAATAAATATCATAATTTGAGGATGTATTATACATTCAATTCTATTATTTACCAACCAAAAGAAAATCTGTTAATTACTGTAATAAGGCCATTTTGTCCGGCCTATGAAAACCAGAATAAAAAATAATAGTAAAAAATAAATACCAATAATGTCCATTTTTTACAGTCTAGTACAAGACCAATTACAAGCCCAAATACCACCAGACCCAAAAACTAAACCCAAACTGCCTAAACAGACCCTAAAACAAAACCATGACCCAGACCCAAAACAGAAATGGCCCAAAGGGGCCCAACACTAAACAATTTCAGCTTAGGGTTTCTAAAACCCTAGGCGCCACCAATGCACAGCAAGCTTCGCCCCAGCCTCGCACCGCAATCAGCTCCTCGTGCCCCAGCAACCCTTCGGTCATGCCACCAATTCACGCCGTAGTTAACGCACCCCATCTCCGTCGCGAGATCATCGTCATCAACCTGTAAAAGGAAAAAAAAAAAGCGCAGCAAAATGGTGAGAAAATAGCAAAATAATATCTGTTGTATTTATTTCGCAAAATATCGGGTTTATAAAAACCCCAATAAACCTGTAAAACTAGAGGGTGACACATACAAAATACACACAAAAGATACAGAAATAAAAAGAACAGATTTTTGCAATACAGAGGTGATTTTTTATTACGCATTTTTTATTTCCTATTCGTGCATGCATATTTTTATAAAAAATACAAAAACAGAGAAAAAAAAGCTTTACCTTTCGATTCGCGCCTGAAAAATGATGTTTTCGGCCTCCGGCCACGGAGGCGCGTGCGCATGTGGTCCATGATCCCGATGACCGAACCCCAACAGAGGATAGGAGGGATCGAGAGAGTTTAAAACTTTTTTTTAAATGAAAGGAGGCCAAATGAATTTTTGGTCAGAAAATTGACTTATATAGCATGTTGAAAACGACGCCGTTTCCGCCTAAGCCAATAAGCGTTAAAACGATGTCGTTTAGAAGATCATGATCCGCGCGTTGACCCAACCCGGGGAGGATCCGCGCGTTTTTTGTAAAAGGGTCTAATTGCTGAATAAACCCTTCCGCATTGTTGAAAATTTACAATTACGTCCGAATAGTTTTTTTATTTTTTAATTTATCCCTGAAAGACTGATTTTATTTCAATTGAGTCCCTCAGGCTGCATTAAGGGCCAAACACATTACGGCGCCGTTTTGGAACGAAGGCAGAATTGCCTAATCAGTCCTTATAGCATGACGCGCGTTTTTAATTTAGTCTTTTTATATTTTTATTTATTATTTAGTCCTTATTTCTTTATTTATTTTTAAGACCTTTTTTTATTTTATTTTTGAATTATTTTAATATTATATTGAATTATTTTATTAAACCTTTTTTATATTTTTATTATTAATCTATAAATAGTATAAATTCGTATATATAATTTTTATTATCTCTATATATATAATGGCTACTATATATATATTATTTGGTATAATATTATTTATATATATATATATTTAATTTGTATGTTAGCTATATGTTATACAAAATTTTTGTATTATTATATTAACTTATATATATTACTTTTAGAATCTTATTTTATTTAAAATTTATTTATATAATATATTATTTATTCTTAAATATATAGTTTTTTTAGGTTATTATAAACATATTTTTATTTAAAGTTATAAACTATTTATTTTTTCAAAATATACATATATTATGTTTTTTTTTACATCATTTATTTATTATTTGATATGCATCATTGTATGAAAAGTTTAGTTTTGCATGAAAAGTTTTTATATTTATTTTGTAGTTTTTTTATTTTATTATTTATTCCTTTATATTTGTCCATACTCTTTCATTCATTTACGATTGCTTTAGTATAAATTGTTGTTAGTTATATTTTATATTGCCTATATAAATGTGAAATGTTACCATGTCATGATAGTTTTTGGTATTTATATTTGATGACGTATTAATACGAAATTTTCATATGAATCATCGTTTAGAATAAAATACATTTTTTTGCAAAATTACTATATTTCACCTAAATATTTTTTAAAATAAGGCAATATTTTGGTATTTAGAAATAAATTCGAGAAATAGTGCCCTAACGTGCTGGGTTTCGTTTTTTCGTTTGACTAAATAACTAAATATCCTTTTTAATAAAATTTTGTAAATTATGAGATGATCTTAGTTACGAGAGTTTAAAAATATCATGTCCTAACGTGCTGAATGTGATGTTTGTATTCTTTTGGAATAAAGTAATCTCAAATTTTAACTCCAATTGTTCAGGTTTTTTTTAAAAGAAATCATACTTTAAGTTTTTTCTAAATTTTCAACATTAGGACATGATTTTATTGATTAGGTACCAATTTCTAGGCGTTATGAGGGTGCTAACCCTTCCTCATACGTAACCGATTCCCGAACCCGTTTTCTTATTTTTCGTAGACCACAATCAAATGTTTTAAAAATAAAACGTTTTTTACAAGGTGATCCAATCACACTTAAGTAAAAAGGGATTGGTGACGACTCCATTTCCATTTTCGTTTTTAAAGTCGATCCTCGAAAAAAACTTAAAAATGGTTTCAACAGCTTGCCGACTCCACTGGGGACCAATAAGAGAGTCAAGCCGTAAAATCGATAATTTCATGTCCTTTTGTTCGAATTGGAAATTCTGGTTTTTTTTTTTTTTAAAATGATTTTTTTATTGCATGTGGTTTTAATATATATCTCTGCATTGCACTACATGACCGCTGTGGTCGCACCTTTAAGTGGGAGCAAGAAGCTATGCCTTCGTGAGGTTTTCACCTCCACATGGGCTAGTGGATTGCTTTCGGGATACATCTATACCTATGTCTTCGTGAAGTTTTCACTTCCGCATGGCTATAGGGAAATGTATTCCCCTAAACTGAACCCGGTCCCTATGAGCCTATAATGGGTGAGGATCGAGGAATCTGCTGGTTCAGGTACCTCAACTTAGATCTAAACTGCATGTAGTAAACCCTAAGAATCCACCTTAGGTAGAGCTATGCCAAACTTTAGTAGTTACCCAAATAGGTGTTTGTTATTTTACTTTCTTTATATTTTATTCTATGGCACTAACTTGTTCTGTTTCATTTTTGAGCATGTCATTTCATATGTTTAGAGGTATCGATTCACGGTCAGTTTCTAAGTTAGAAAGCTGGTTATGGAGAACAAGTTCCTTGATAAAGTGGGAGACAATGCAGTTGTTCGCACATGGTAAGAGCAAACGTAACTGGAGAAAGGGAATAGCTTAGTTGACGGTTATGTATCTGAACTATGGGATTTCACTCGTATTAGTATTACACAGAGTGAGTTCCAGGAGTTGAAAAAGATATGGACCCAGTGGGACGATAAGTCAAAGCAGATGTTCTATCGTAATTATGGCGATCTACCCTACTTACTCGACATCAAGGTAGATAAGCATCTATTCCGGGCTATGACCCAATTTTGGAACTCTGCTTATAGTTGTTTTACTTTCAGGAAGGTAGATTTAGTGCCCACACTGGAGGAATATACGACCTTGCTTCGCTGTTCGAGGGTCCAAGTCAACAAAGCTTATTTTAGGGCTGCCAATGTCCCAACGTTTGTGAAGAAATTAATGGGTATCATAGGGATGAGTGAATAGTGGGTCACAGCTAGAATCCAAGAGAAAGGTGAAGGTAAATGAATACCTTGGGTAAGTTTGAGAGACCTGATTCTAGCACATCCAGATGAAAAGAAGAAGATCGATGTCTTTGCCTTATGTGTTTATGGTTTGGTGATCTTCCCCAAAGCTCTAAGACATATAGACGAAGCATTTACTGATTTATTCGACCGACTTAACAAAGGTGTAACACCCCTATCCCGAGTCCGTCACCGGATTAAGGTTAGGAGCGTTACTGGACAGATCGAAAACATTCACAGATGAAATCATACATTCAATCATCATTCTCAAACATAATGTCCCTTAAACGGGTCCTTGAGACCTTAATCATACTTATAAGTCGAGTCGGGACTAAACTGAAACACACATGAAATTCTATGAAAATTTGAAACTTTTCTAAAATACAGGGGAGACACGCCCGTGGGAGGAGGCCGTGTGCCCTCTACGGCTTCTAAACACCCCAGTGTACCCTCCTTGTTTATACTAACTATATCAACACGGTCATTAGGCACGCCCGTGTGCCATGGCTGTGTACTATTAGGTCATATACTGACTTCCCCACCACGGCCACCAAGCACGCCCGTGTCGAGGCCGTGTACTTTTAGGTCATATACTGACTTCAACCACACGGCCTGGGCACACGCCCATGCTTTGAACGTGTGTCATACACGGTCCTTACACACGGCCGTGTAAAATGACCGTGGTCTAACTTTATTTAAAACCTTAAGGTGTAGGGTTAACACGGTCTAGACACACGCCCGTGTGTCTAACCGTGTAGGCAACTAGAGGCTATTTACCAAGTCATTTGCCTCCCTAAAATTAAGATCAACCCAATTCAAAAAAATACAATTCATTGATATCTATATACAAACAACTTAAACAAGTTTTGCTAATCACTTAGCCATATACAAAAGAATAATAAACTTGATAGCCTATACAATGGCATTACACAAAACATATTCTCAAAATGAATGATTCCTATACATGCCATACTTAGTAATATAATTTGGCTATACCAAAATAAAGGTTGATAGTGTGCTACGAGCTCTGACTACAATGATCCACAAATTAGCTTGGCGGGACTACATAGAAAAAAACAATAAAAGACGTAAGCATTTAGCTTAGTAAGTTTGCATGAATAACATGTAATAAATAAACTTGTTTCAGATAAACCATTTGACATAAAAATGGTATCATTATCTTATCTATAAAGCTTACTTACTCATACATGATTCTTACTTGTCTCATGGTACTCACTAATCTCATACTTGTAAGGTAACGAGGTACCTGTATCACTTGATCACATTAAGCAGCATACTTAAACCTAATAATTATGTCTTCTAACTCATCATTCATAACATGAATAATATTCAATTTCAACTTGGTAATAGCTATGCTTTCTTTACATTCTTGTTTTCACATTTTAGCTTACTCATTTGCCCAATGAATTTCCATGAACTACCGAAAATACTAGATCTCTTGTCATGTACTTCATGCCAATGCCATACCCTAGATATAGACTTATATGGAAGATCTCTTCTTGAATCAATGCCAAGCTTGCCTTGGTCTTACATGATAACTTGCTTGATAACTTGATCAATGCCAAGCTTGAGTCCTTGGGCTTACATGATAACTTACTTGATAACTTGATCAATGCCAAGCTTGAGTCCTTGGGCTTACATGATAACTTGCCGGATAACTTGATCAATGCCAAGCTTGAGTCCTTGGGCTTATATGATAACTTGCTTGATAACTTGATCAATGCCAAGCTTAAGTCCTTGGGCTTACATGATAACTTGCTTGATTGTCAATGCCATGCCTTGGCTTGGTCTTATACGGACTTTCTTATCTCATGTAATAGACCGTATCTCCCGGTAATTCATCTTCAAGCGAGACTTTCTCTTGTTTAATCTTGTTGACTTCTTTGTTTAACATAACATTAAACCATTCATGATAACAATGTATATTATACTAAGCAATTAAATGATAAAATCATAAAGCTTAGAACTCATACAAACTTACTTCAACATACAAAATGTATGTAGTTATGCAATCTAGTCCTCGACTTTGTTCTTGCCTCGATTTCGATCCGGGCTTTGTTTTTCTTGATCTATAATCATAAATAGATCATTTAATAATCATATTGACTAAATTGACTCATAACTCATAATTTGGCAAAATTACTATTTTGCCCCTATACTTTCTCATATTTGCACTTTTGCCCCAAGGCTCGTAAAATGATTTTCATGCAACTTCCTTAAACTACATGCTTAGCTGAATCATTTTCTCTACAGTAGCAATAATCAATTCTCTCTATTTCCAATAGGTATGACCAATTTTATAACTTTTACAAAATGGTCCCTACTATCATGTTTCATGAAATTCATTAAAGAAAAGATGTTTATCTAACATCAAACTCTCATAAACTCCCATAAAACATCATTTAGCATACATGTCACTCATGCATACATTTTTAAACATGCATCTTAGCTCATCAAATAGCTAAAAATAGCTTACTCATGCTATCGGGACTTCAAAAATACGAATAATATCAAAAACTGGGCTTAGGAGCACTTACTAGCAAGCTTAAAAAGTTGAAGAACCCTAGCTATGGCTTCCTTCAATTTTCGGCAATGGGGGAAGAAGATGATGAGACTTTTATCATTTTTTTCCTATTTTAATCACTTATTAGACAAATGACCAACATGCCCTTATTACTAAAAATTTCTATAATACTATCTCAAGGTCAATTTTGTCCAAAAATTAAATTTTGGGCAAATAGTTACTTAAGGGCTCATAATTCATATTCTAAAGCTATTTCATACAAAAAGCTTCTAAAAACTCAAATTTTGTAACTTTTGCAATTTAGTCCTTTTTGGACCAATCAACCTTAATTTAGTAAAATTGCTTCATGAAACTTTTATACTAGCATGCAAATATAATATGAATTTTAAAAACTCATAATTTCAACTCGGATTCATGGTCTCGCACCACTATTCTGGCTAGGCCCTAAATCGGGCTGTTACAAAAGGAGTCACGCCTGTACCTGCGATATTAGCCGAGACGTTCAGATCTTTGAATGCGTGTCGAAGAGCTGGTAAAGGTAGATTCATTGGATGCACACAGTTATTATTGGTTTGGTTTCACGGTCATTTTTGGAAGGTTAACAGGGTTTCTTACTGAGTGTTCTCTGAAAGTTATTCTCCCTTAAAGAAGGCCACAACTACGGCAAGAAAAGACGATGTATCAGAGGAAAGATGGATGAAAATTCTTCAAAACCTCTGAGAGGAAGATGTTGAGTGGAAATCCCCTTGGATGATTCCTGACGAAGTCCTTTATCGATGCAGAAATTTTGATTGGGTACCTCTACCTGGAATTTGGCGAGCTGTTGGATATGCACCGTTGCTCGTACTAAGGCAATAAAAAGCAAGGCAGTTCATACCGGCGTCATATGGCTTAGCTCAAAGTGAATTCTCATATAAGGGGGATAATTATTAGAAGAAAATTCAAGAAATTCCAGAGGCTTGGAGGCAGGCTTGCCGTATGAAGATATTGACTGGAGGACCGATAACAACCCCGGAATACAAGGAGTGGTCGAGCAAAAGGATCAATGATAACATCCCTGGGCCAAGTTTGGAGGGTGCACGATCGATGAAGGAGTATTTACAAGTGGTCCCATCAGAGTTAGAGATTATAAAACAAGACTTTGAAAGGCAAAGTTTAGAGCTCGGAAAGAAGATAGATAAGCTAGAAGAAGAAAAGATGTACTTGAGGCTAAATGTGGATGTTCAGAAATCAGAAGCCGAGAAAGTAAGAAAGGAGAAAAGGAAGATCAAGGAAGATCGAGATAGCTTGAAGACTGAATATAAGAATATGCATCTATCGATGAAGAATACTGGATTGGGGAAGACTTCGGAACAGTGGCAACAAGAGGTCCAGGAGGAAAAGGCCAAAGCTAACTATTGGGAGAGGAAGTTTCAACAAATGCAAGTGCGAAACGAGGCCTTAGAGAAAAACTTGGCAGAAAGTTTAAATGAAAAGGGAGAATTAAAAGCTAGAGTGGCTGAACTTGGACGATCTCTTCATCACCATCGAAGCCATAATTATGCGATCGAGTTAAAGTCAAGCCTGAATAAGATCAAGGAAACGAAGGGTAAGATTGAAGAGTTAGAATCAGCATTGCACAGTTGTGAACTTCGGATCGAGCTTTTTGAAATAAGAGAAGGGCGTTGAAAGGAAGAGCTTCACCAGTCTCATGATCAAGTTAGAAGTCGGGATTACCTCATGGGTGAAGCAATAGTTCAGATTCAAGAGGTAGCTGATCACCTACAGGCTTTGGTAGCACAGGCATATATTTTAAGCATGAAGTATGAGCTACAGTCGGATCGTGGTCAAAAGCTAACTTCTTTGTTTGGGAAAATCAAAACTTTAGGCCTTAGGGCGAAAGCATATTTGTAATCCGTTTTATGTAAAGGATTTTGTCTTCTAATAAAGTTTTCTAGAATGAAGTTAAATCAGAATCGATGCCTCTTTGCATTCATGCATTTGCATTACCTCATATCATATGCATTTAAGTCATAGAGAGAGTCTAATTAGTTGAAATTATACAAAGAGAGAGAGAGAGAATGAAAATCTGGAAGCTGAACATCCTTACGGTACACGTGCCAAATCAAAGAAAATGGATCAAAGATTGGAACAATTCCAAAGAGCTATACAAGAGCAAATACAAGAGCAAATGGAAAAACTCCAACAAGAGATGAGGGACCAAATGTTTGAGGCTCAAAGGAACATGATGGCTCAAATGGCCTAGATGTTGAGTGGGGCCATGAACAAAAGAAAGGGTCTCATAGTCAATGCTGAAGATAATGAGGACTTTCCTCGGGGTTTCACCCCACCGCATGTACAACCTGAGGAGTATCCCCAAAGGCCACCTGTCACGATTAGTCCTCAATAGGGGCAAGCTGATAAGAGGCCGCCTATGAACTTCCAAGTTGGCACAGGATCCAACCCAGGAGATAACCCTTCTAATCCTGTTATCCCTGATTTGGATATAGCAGAGAGAGAGGGGATAAGAATTGAATCTTCAAGACAGTTGGAAGATCGCTGTAGATGGTTGGAGGAAAAGTTTAAAGCTTTGGAAAACACCGATTATCACCATGGGATTGACGTAAAATACTTGAGTTTGGTCCTAGATTTGGTGCTTCCTCATAAATTTAAGATGCCAAAATTTGAGAAGTACAATGGGACTAGTTGTCCTGAAGCCCACATCACTATGTTCTGTAGACGGATGATTGGCTATGTTAACAATGATTAACTCTTGATTCATTATTTCCAAGACAGTTTAGTGGGGGCAGCATCCAGGTGGTACAATCAACTCAGCCGCGCTAATATTAGCTCATGGAGAGACTTAGCCCAAGCCTTCATAAAATAGTACAATCATGTCACAAACATGACGCCTGATAGAATCATGTTGCAAAACATGGAAAAAAAATCGAATGAAAGCTTCAGGTAATAGGCGCAAAAATGGAGGGAAGTTGTCATGCAAGTTCAACCACCTCTCCTAGAGAAGGAAACCACCATGTTGTTTATCAACCCTTTTAAGGCACCTTTTATCACCCATATAATAGGAAGCATCACCAAAAGCTTCGCAGATAAAGTGATGGCAGGTGAAATGATAGAAAATGCCATAAGAGGTGGTAAGATTGAAACAGGAGAAAGTGCTAGAAGATCTGCTCCTAGAAAAAAGGAAAATGAGGTGAACAATACGAGTATATACAACAAAGGGTACTCAAAAACAGTTACTGTCAGCCCGCCAAAAGTAGTTACTGCCGGGCAACAAAGGTCGACAAGACAAGAATCAGGCCCCAGAAAAAATTTTGAAAAGCTCCAATTTACGTCAATCTCAATTACGTATAAGGAGTTATATCAAAGTTTATTCGATGCACGCGTAGTGTCCCCATATTATCTACAGCCGTTACAACCCCCATATCCTAAATGGTATGACTCCAACGCTCATTGTGATTACCACGCGGGAATATCGGGGAATTCAATAGAAAACTGCACTGCCTTCAAAAAGGTAGTTGAGAGGCTCATCAAGATAGGGATTGTCAAGTTTGATGATACACCGAGTGCGGAGAACCCATTACCCAACCATGGAGACAAGGGGATAAATACGATTGGGGAAAATGTCATGAGAAAGATTAGAGGGGATATCTAAGAGGTAAAAACCCCATTGAGAATGGTGTGGAGAGAAATGGTAAGAAGGGGGATGATAGAATCAAGTTCTGAGGAAGGATATAGAGAACCAAGGAACCACTGTGAGTTCCACAAAGCTGAAGGACATGAGATTCAGGAATGTGCTGAGTTCAGACTATTGGTACAAAGTCTCATGGACAATAAGAAGCAAGAGTTTTACGAAGAAGGCTCGGAGGAAGGAAACATACATGCAACTGAAGGAGAGTTGACAAATTAGAAAGTCAATTATCCAAGGATCATCATTTCTCGACTGAGAAATACAGAAGGCGGAGCGCAAATTGCACCTAAAGTTGTAATCCAAAAACCTGTTTCCTTTCCTTACAAGGATAACAAGATGGTACCATAGAATTACAATTGTAACGTGACGACGCCGGTAGTAGAAAACTCAGTTAGAACTTCCAAAGAGGTCCAAAGTGAGGGATTCTACACACGAAGTGGGAGGCATTACGAGTTGGTAAACGTTAGAATAGAACCAACAAGATCAAAGACTGTGGCAGTTGAACCAGAGACAGGACTTGGCACCCTTATCAACAAACCTGTGAAGGAGGAAGAGGCTAAAGAATTTCTAAAATTCTTGAAGCACAGTGAATACAGCGTGGTAGAACAGTTGCGCAAGCAGCCGGCTTGCATATCGGTGCTAGCCTTACTTTTAAGTTCGAAAGTACATCGTGAGGCTTTAATGAAAGTGCTGAACGAGACTTACGTTGCTAAAGATATATCTATCAATAAGCTTGACCGATTAGTTAGTAACATAAGTGTAGATAACTTTATTTCCTTCAGTGA
The DNA here is from genome assembly GCA_025503065.1 of Gossypium bickii. Taxonomy (NCBI): domain Eukaryota; kingdom Viridiplantae; phylum Streptophyta; class Magnoliopsida; order Malvales; family Malvaceae; genus Gossypium; species Gossypium bickii. The sequence goes on along the minus strand of CP106711.1, from coordinate 64,397,749 downwards.
CGATGAAATTCCACTTAGGGGTATGGGATCAATCAAAACCCTACACATAACTACTCGTTGTAAGGGATATACTCTACCGAGCATGCTAATTGACAATGGATTGGCCTTGAATATCTTACCGTCATTGACACTGAAGAGGTTGCCAATAGACAGTTCTCACATGAAGACATGCCAGAACATAGTAAGAGCGTTTGATAGCACTGAGAGAAGAGTGATGGGAAGAATCGATATACCATTGCAGATTGGGCCAAATACGTATGAAGTGGATTTTTTGGTAATGGATATCAAGCACTCGTACAATTGCTTGCTAGGAAGGCCCTGGATTCATTCGGCGGGAGCAGTGCCCTCGTCCCTTCATCAAAAATTGAAACTGGTGACGGATGGTCCACTGGTTACTATAAATACGGAAGAAGACATCATAGCCACTGTTGCTAATGGCGCTTCATATTTAGAGGCGAGTGAAGAAGCAACTGAGTGTTCTTTCTGACCTTTAGAGTTCGTGAATGCGACATTTATCTTGGAGGAGAATGATGTTCCAATGCCCAAGATATCCAGGACCACGAAGATGGGCCTACAAATGATGGTCGGGTAGGGAGCCTTACCAGGAAAAAGATTAGGCAGACATCTCCAAGGGGAAGTTCGAGTGCCTGTGCTAAAAGAGAAGAGAGACCATTTTGGCTTGTGTTTCAAGCCAGATATTAGACAAAAGAGAAAGGAAATAGAAAAAAAGCAGGAAAGAAGAAGACCGCGGTTGAACGGGGAGGAGGTCCAATGGGAATCCATGATATTCCCCCACATATCTCAGTCTTTTGTATCTGAAGGGATAATTCACCCTGAGAGAGGGTTGTTGGAAAGTCCTCATATCAATGCCATACACGGGGAAGAAGGTGATCAAAGAAACCTATTAGGCATTTGCCCTTATGAACCTGGAAGCGTTTTGAACAATTGGACTGCAGAGGAACTTCCTGTAGTTTTTAGAGATTATACAAAGTAATATTCAGAATGCTCTTGTTGTTTTTTATTTTAGGAACAATAAGATTTCTTTTGTGAAATAGGCTCATGTTCAGAAATTGTTGTTTTAATAAAATACTTTTTTGATAATTAATTTGAGAAAATATTCTTTCATTTTATTCTTTTGACTTTCTAATTTCATTCCAAATTTTATTCATATCATGTGAATAGTTGTCCTCGAATTCATTTGTTCTTTGTGCATTCTTTGGTATCCATCACAGGTCCCTAGATATCAATGATGTGAGCAACGATAATACAGATCCAGAGGTCCACTTTGAGCAGGACATGTGTTTGGAGGAACCTCAGTATTTTGAAGGTGACCGAGATTGTGATTTATCTCCAGATCTGTTAAGAATGGTAAAGCAAGAGGAGAACCAAATCTTACCCTATGAGGAGGAGGTAGAGAACATAGCCTTGGAGGAAAGAAAGGTTGTGAAAATTGGGACACGCATAGCTAAGGAGACAAAACAAGACCTTGTTGAGCTACTACGGGAATTCAAGGATGTCTTTGCATGGTCGTACCAAGATATGCCTGGGCTAAGTACCGACGTTGTAGTACATCGCCTTCCCATAAGAGAAGAGTGCAAGCCAGTTCAGCAAAAGCTACGAAGGATGAGGCCTGATGTAGTGTTGAAAATAAAAGAAGAGGTCCAAAAACAGTTTGATGTTGGTTTTCTACAAGTGGTCAAGTACTCAGAGTGGGTTGCCAACGTTGTTCCTATCCCTAAGAAGGACGAAAAGGTTCGAATGTGTATGGACTATAGGGATTTAAATAAAGCTAGCCCAAAAGATAATTTCCCTTTACCGCATATTGACACGTTGGTGGATAATACGGCGGGATTTTCATTATTTTCCTTCATGGATAGCTTTTCAGGATACAATCAGATCAAGATGCACCCTGAGGATATGGGGAAAACTACCTTCATAACACTGTGGGGTACCTTTTGTTATAAAGTAATGCCATTTGGACTAAAGAATGCTGGGGCAACATATCAAAGGGCCATGGTAACACTGTTTCACGACATGATGAAAAAAGAGATTGAAGTATATGTTGATGATATGATTGCCAAATCTCGAACAGAAAAGGAACACATTGAGGTTTTGAAGAAATTGTTTTTGAGGTTGAGAAAATTTCAATCGAAGCTCAACCCAGCAAAGTGTGCTTTTGGAGCTCGGTCAGGGAAATTACTGGGTTTTGTAGTCAGCGAGAAAGGAATCAAAGTTGATTCAAATAAGGTCAAAGCAATACAAGAGTTGCCTCCACCACGCACACAAAAGGAAGTTCGAGGTTTTCTTGGAAGGTTAAATTACATTGCTCAGTTTATTTCATAATTAACTGAGAAATGTGATCCCATATTTTGACTTCTCAAGAAACACAACCAAAGTGTATGGGACGATGAATGCCAGAGAGCTTTTAACAAAGTCAAACAATATTTGTCGAACGCACCAGTACTATTTCCGCCTAATCCAAATAGACCATTGATACTGTATTTGTTAGTATTCAATAACTCCATGGGATGTGTGCTTGGTCAACATGATGAGTCAGGAAGAAAAGAAAAGGCGATATGCTATCTCAGTAAAAAGTTCACTGATTGTGAAATAAGATATTCGTCGATTGAAAAATTGTGTTGCGCCTTGATTTGGACAACTCAGAGATTGAGGTAGTACATGCTATATCATACTACCTGGTTAATTTCAAAGCTTGATCCATTAAAGTATATGATGGAGTCCACTTCTCTGAATGGAAGGATGGCTAGGTGGCAGATTTTGCTGTCTGAATTCGATATAGTCTCTGTGAACCAAAAGGCTATAAAAGAGAGTGCAGTAGCAGAATTTTTGGCTAGCAGAGCTTTGGAGGATTATGAACCTTTGAGCTTTGATTTCCCAAATGAAGAGCTGATGTATGTGGCAAATACTGAAGATTGTCCATGGAAGTTGAACTTTGATGGAGCGTCAAATGCTGTGGGAAATAGAATTAGGGCAATCTTGGTATCCCCTAGTGGTGATTATTATCCATTCACATGTAAATTGGATTTTGATTATACAAATAACATGGCGGAATATGAAGCCTGCATCATGGGAATTCGAGCAGCCTTAGAGCGTAAGATCAAAGTATTAGAAGTATATGGAGATTCTGCCCTAGTAATCTACCAGCTTAAAGGAGAATGGGAGACAAGAGATCACAAACTAATTGATTACCAAAAAATAGTTCTGGGATTGATTGAGGAGTTTGATGACATTACTTTCAATTATTTCCCACGCGATGAAAACCAGATGGCAGATGCTTTGGCGACACTAGCTTCTATGATTAAAGTAAACAGACCAGAGGATATGAGACCTATTCAGATGAGTATCTTTGAAGTTCCAGCTTATTGTTATAATGTGGAAGAGGAGGAAAAAGATGATCACCCTTGGTATCAGGATGTATTACGATATGTAAAAAATCGTGAATACCTGGAGCACGCCACTGAGAATGAGAAAAGGATTTTAAGAAGATTGGCCTCTGGCTATATTTTAGACGGGGATATCTTGTACAAAAAGAGAAAACTATTGAGATGCGTCGATGCAGTTGAAGCTAGGAAAATCCTGGAAGAGGTTCATGAGGGCGTTTGTGGAACACACGCTAATGGATTCACAATGGCCAGACAGATAATGAGATTTGGATATTATTGGTCCATCATGGAAGGTGATTGTATCAATTATGCTAAGAGATGTCATAAATGCCAGATCTACGGAGATAAAATTCATGTGCCTCCGTCACCTTTGCACGTTATGACTTCCCCATAACCTTTTTCCATGTGGAGCATGGATGTTATTGGCTTAATCTCACCAAAAGCTTCGAATGGGCATTGATTCATCTTCGTGGTAATTGAATACTTCACAAAATGGGTAGAGGCTGCTTCTTATGCTAGCATTACTAAGTCAGTAGTTAGTCGGTTCTTGAAGAAAGAGATTATTTGTCGATATGGAATGCCCGAGATGATCATATCAGACAATGCACTGAAGTTGAACAACAGTACGATAACAGAAGTTTGTGTTCAATTTGGGATCAAACACCACAACTCGTCTCCATACCGTCCAAAAATGAATGGGGCAGTAGAAGCGGCTAACAAAAACATCAAGAAGATAGTAGGGAAGATGACTGAGACCTATAAGGATTGGCATGAGAAACTACCGTTTGCACTCTATGCTTATCGGACATCCATCAAAACCTCTACTGGGGCAACACCTTTCTCGTTGGTCTATGGAATGGAGGCAGTTTTACCGATTGAAGTGGAAATACCTTCTCTTCGGGTTTTTTCAGAAATAAAGCTGAATGAAGGTGAACGGATTCAGGCTCGGTATGATCAGTTGAACTTAATTGAAGAAAAGAGGCTAAGGGCTATTCGTCACGGTCAGATGTACCAAAAATGAATGATGCGAGCCTACGATAAAAAAGTTCGCCCAAGAGAGTTTCATGAGGGGGACCTTGTACTGAAAAAGATTCTTCCCATACAAAAAGATTTCAAAGGAAAATGGATGCCGAATTGGGAAGAACCATATGTGGTAAAGAAGGCTTTCTCTGGAGGAGCACTGATCTTGACCGAAATAGATGGGAAAAGTTTACCCAACCCTGTGAACTCTGACTCAGTTAAAAAGTATTTTGCTTGAAAAAGAGAAGACGCCAAAGTGAAAACCCGCAAAGGGCGCTTTGAGTTTCTAAAAAAAAATGGAGAGGCCAAGGTGAAAATCTGCAAAAGGCGCCTTGAGACCAAAGGGGTTTTGAGTTGAAAACCCGAAAAGGGCGGCTCAAATTCCGAATGGACACGCAGTCATCTTGCTACACTTGAATAACAATGAAATGAAGAATGTTGCATATCGGGGCATCAACAAAGTACTTTGGGTCTTCTAAACACATGTTGAGCTCAAGCAGTCTTCATAAAGTTTGTATATAGAAGCTCAATTGGCGATATCTAGGGTATCTAATTTTTTTTCCTATTCGTTTTACTATCTTGGGATTCTTTTTCTTCTCAAAGATATGTTTTCAGTTATTTTTCTTTATATCTTTGATAATTTATTCAATTTTAACTCTTTTTGAGATCAATTTATTTGTTACCCATTATTCATAAATGTGTTGTATTGAAATAATGATTGACGAACTAATAATTTCACAAAAAGAAGTTTTACATATTACTTTGGAAATTTCTAGATAAGACATGAACCAAAACAGGACAATTGTTTAGAATTTCCATGTGCATAGGAATATTTGAGAAAGAAGAGTTTGGATAAAGACTATTTCTCTGAATTTTTGGTCCAATTGATAATTGGACAAAATAATGAGTTGACGAGATCAGGTCATAACATTTAGGGAATGGTGTGACGAACTAAGAAACCTTGAATTATGGTGGAATGGGAAATGAACCCTATACCTTGAAAATTGTAGATGAGACGGATTGGAAATTTTTAATCCTCATTGTGGTAGGATGGTACAAGCCTTGCGTTCTCAAGATCCAAGCGAAGTTGACTCAGAAATTACACAGGGGCAAGCTTATTGAGCAGAACATGATTGATGAACAAGAATGAAGAACAAATGAGTGGTAACACCTAGAGCAGGAATCATACTCATAACATTTTCGTATCATTGAAAATTTCATTAGGAGCATGTGATTCATTCCGATCATTTCATCCTAATCCTAATCCTTTAAAAGGAGTCATATTCATGACATGTTACATGTAGCTAGAAGCATTTGATTCATTCTGATCAAAGCATCTTAGTCATGTGACATAAACATACTAAACCGAGTCTACAGGACATGTCTCTCAGTGGACGGTGTAGCAATATCGATGAATTCGCAGATCTCATCTTCCTGAAGTTGTAGGAAGCAGATCAAAAGTACTTTTAGTCTTGTCTCCCTGAAGTTGCAGCGGAGTAGACTGAAAATAAAAGATCTTATCTTCCTGAAGTTGTAGGAAGCAGATCAAAAGCACTTTCAGCCTTATCTCCCTGAAGTTACAGCGGAGTAGACTGAAGATAGAAGATCTTATCTTCCTGAAGTTGCAGGAAGCAGATTAAAAGCACTTTTAGCCTTATCTCCCTGAAGTTGTAACGGAGTAGACTGAAGATAGAAGATCTTATCTTCCTGAAGTTGTAGGAAGCAGATCAAAAGCACTTTCAGCCTTATCTCCCTGAAGTTGCAACGGAGTAGACTGAAAATAAAAGATCTTATCTTCCTGAAGTTGCAGGAAGCAGATTTCAGCCTTATCTCCCTGAAGTTGCAGCGGAATAGACTGAAGATAGAAGATCTTATCTTCCTGAAGTTGCAGGAAGCATATTAAAAGCACTTTCAGCCTTATCTTCTTGAAGTTGCAGCGGAGTAGACTGAAGACAGAAGATCTCATCTTCCTGAAATTATAGGAAGCAGATTAAAGACACTTTCAGCCTTATCTCCCTGAAGTTGCAGTGGAGTAGACTGAAGACTAAAGACAGAAGATCTTATCTTCCTAAAGTTGCAAGAAGCAGACAAAAGCACTTTCAGCCTTATCTCCCTGAAGTTGCAGTGGAGTAGACTGAAGACAGAAGATCTTATCTTCCTGAAGTTGCAGGAAGTAGATCAAAAGCACTTTCATCCTTATCTTGCTGAAGCAGGAAGCAGATCAAAAGCACTTTCATCCTTATCTTCTTGAAGTTGCAGGAAGCAGGTCAAAGACAATAGATCTTACTTTCCTGAAGTTGCAGAAAGAAGATCAAATATGTTAGCTTTGGGTTCTCTGAGTTTGCAGAGGAGCAAGTTAAAGACAACAGATCTTGTCTTCCTAAGTTTGCAGCGAAGCGGATCAAAGACATTAGTCTGACCTCCTTAAAGTCGCAGTGGAGTTGGAAGCCATTTGGAGAGGATGAGGGTCACGAGGTCAAGCTTCGGCAAGACCGGGCAAAATTGGTCCTTTTATAGTCTTTTCTCTATTCTCGATTACATGACAATAAGCAAAGAAGGGCAGCTGTAATAAGGCCATTTTGCTCGGCCTATGAAAACCAGAATAAAAAATAAATACCAATAATGTCCATTTTTTACAGTCCAGTACAAGACCAATTACAAGCCCAAATACCACCAGACCCAAAAACTAAACCCAAACTACCTAAACAGACCCTAAAACAAAACCATGAACCAGACCCAAAACAGAAACGGCCCAAAGTTGCCCAACACTAAACAGTTTCAGCCTAGGGTTTCTGAAACCCTAGGCACCGCAAATGCACAGCAAGCATCGCCCCAGCCTCGCACTGCAATCAGCTTCTCGTTCCCCAGCAACCCTTCGGTCACGCCACCAATTCACGCCGCAGTTAACGCACCCCATCTCCATCGCAAGATCATCGTCATCAACCTGTAAAAGGAAAGAAAAACGCAGCAAAATGGCGAGAAAATAGCAAAATAATATTTGTTGTATTTATTTTGTAAAATATCGGGTTTATAAAACCCCAATAAACCTGTAAAACTGGAGGGAGACACATACAAAATACACACAAAAGATACAGAAATAAAAAGAACAGTTTTTTGCAATATAGAGGTGATTTTTTATTACTCATTTTTTATTTCTTATTCATGCATGCATATTTTTATAAAAAATACAAAAACAGAGAAAAGAAGCTTTACCTTTTGATTCGCGCCTGAGAAATGAAGTTTCCGACCGCCGGCCACGGAGGCGCGTGAGGCGCGTGCGCACGTGGTCCATGATCCCGATGACCGACCCCCAATAGAGGGGAGGAGGGATCGAGAGAGTTTAAAACTATTTTTTTAAAGAAATGAGGCCAAATGAATTTTTGGTCAGAAAATTGACTTATATAGCATGTTGAAAACGACGCCGTTTTCGCTTAAGCCAATAAGCGTTAAAATGACGTCGTTTAGAAGATCAGGATCGGCGCGTTGACCCGACCCGGGGAGGATCCGCGCGTTTTTGTAAAAGGGTCTAATTGCTGAATAAACCCTTCCGCATTTTTGAAAATTTACAATTATGTCCGAATATTTTTTTATTTTTTAATTTAGCCCTGAAAGACTGTTTTTATTTCAATTGAGTCCCTCAGGCTGCATTAAGGGCCAAATGCATTACGGCGTCGTTTTAGAAAGAAGGCAAAATTGCCTAATCAGTCCTTATAGCATGACGTGCGTTTTTAATTTAGTCTTTTTATATTTTTTTTATTATTTAGTCCTTATTTCTTTATTTTTTTAAGACCTTTTTATTTTATTTTTGAATTATTCTAATATTATATTGAATTATTTTATTAAACCTTTTTTATATTTTTATTATTAATCTATAAATACTATAAATTCGTATGTATATTTTTTATTATCTCTCTATATATAATGGCTACTATATATATATTATTTGGTATAATATTATTTATATATTATTTTTTTTAATTTGTATGTTAGATATATGTTATACAAAATTTTTGTATTATTATATTAACTTATATATATTACTTTTAGATCTTATTTTATATAAAATTTATTTATATAATATATTATTTATTCTTAAATATATAGTTTTTTTTAGGTTATTATAAACATGTTTTTATTTAAAGTTATAAACTATTTATTTTTTTCAAAATGTATTTTTCATTATTTCAAAATATACATATATTATGTTTTTTTTTTGTTTTACATCATTTATTTATTACTTGATATGCATCATTGTATGAAAAGTTTAGTTTTGCATGAAAAGTGTTTATATTTATTTTGTTTTTTGTTTTTTTTATTGCTTTATATTTGTCTATACGCTTTCATTCATTTACGATTGCTTTAGTATAAATATTGTTGTTAGTTATATTTTATATTGCCTATATAAATGTGAAATGTTAGCATGTCATGATAGTTTTTGGTATTTATATTTGATGACGTATTAATACGATATTTTCATATGAATTATCGTTTAGAATAAAATACATTTTTTTGCAAAATTACTATATTTCACCTAAATATTTTTTAAAATAAGGTAATATTTTGGTATTTAGAAATTCGGGAAATAGTGCCCTAGGGTGTTGGGTTTCGATTTTCCGTTTGACTAAATAACTAAATATCCTTTTTAATAAAATTTTGTAAATCATGAGATGATTTTAGTTACGAGAGTTTAAAAATATCATGTCCTAACGTGCTGGATGTGATGTTTGTATTCTTTCAGAATAAAGTAATATCAAATTTGAACTCTAATTGTTCAGTTTTTTTTTAAAGAAATCATACTTTAAGTTTTTTTAAAATTTTCAACATTAGGACATGATTTTATCGATTAGGTACCAATTTTTGGGCGTTATGATGGTGCTAACCCTTCCTCATATGTAACCAATTCCTGAACCCGTTTTCTTATTTTTCGTAGACCAAAATCAAATGTTTTAAAAATAAAACGTTTTTTACAAGGTGATCCAATCACACCTAAGTAAAAAGAGATTGATGGCAACTCCATTTATATTTTCGTTTTTAAAGTCAATCTCCTTTTTAAAAAAAAAAAAACTTAAAAATAGTTTCGAAAATTACAGTCATTCAAATATATAAACAAAATCATATATTGAAAAGTATCCCCCACGAAATGAACCAAATCCCCCACGTGACTTGCCTCAACTTCTTCACCACTTTTCCATTAAATTCATCAGCCTTTCGTATAAATGAACTATATAACACTGTTCTTTTACTTGCTTCCAATCCTCTCTCTTCCATCTCTTCTGCACCTCCTTTTTATTACTTGAACTTTAGATCCAATCAGAATCTTAAGACATTGGATCACCTATTGCCCAAAAAAGAGGTCATTGGATCACGAATATTAGATCCTCAGGGCATTATCCTTGAGAGTTCCACCAATGGCTCCACCAATATACTTCAGTCTAGGTAAGATACCTGTGTTTTGTCTTGCTCTATTTATGTTGATTTCTATGCTCCTTTGCGCCTCCATTGAGAACCATGAGCTTCAAACCAATGGGGTTGGTGCTAGAAGAAGATTGCTAGAGCTCAAAGAACAAGACGATCAGCACTTGTCGGTGAAGAAAACCCCAAGTTTTTCCACTAAGAACAACCAAACCAAGCTCATCAAATCATCCACCCTATCCACCAAGAACCAAACCAAACTTATCACTTCAAAATTGTCCACCAAGAACCAAACCAAGCTTTCCAAGCCAATCAAGTCAACAAAGGCAACAACACTCTCTAGTACCCTTTCCAAGTCTAAACTAAGCCCACCCAAGAACAAAGTTACCACTAAAACTCTACAAGGCAAAAAAATGACTGACGCCCATGAACCATCGAAACCCAAAAACAACTTAAGCAATGTAAAAATCCCCACAAGCCAGAAACCAAAACAACCAAGCTGGATTCACCAAGAATATGATCCTGATTTAGTAGCCGAGTTCAAAGATCTGCCAACCAAGATCCAGGAAACCCTTCTCCCAGACCTTGAGAAAATCACAACAACATCCAAAGCTTACATCACCAAATACAACAAACAAATCACCAAACAAGTCAAACCATATGTCGGCCACAAACGTGCCCCTACCATTGCCACTATATACTCTTGCGCTGTCCTTTTAATCCCATTGCTCTTAGTTTCACTCATTTTCAACCGTGTCAAAGCCTACTTCTCACTCCAAAAAATCCTCATTTCCATCCAAGTTTACCTCTCCATTTACTTCTCCATCCTTTGCCTCACTTCCCTCGTTACTGGGCTCGAGCCGCTCAAGTTTTTCTACGCTACTTCTCCCTCTACGTACGTGTGGTTACAGGTGGTTCAGACACTTGGATACGTGGTTTACTTGTTGCTTCTTTTGATGTATCTCGTGCTTGTTTTCTCCACCGAGTCCGGGTTGGGTTCCAGGATGTTGGGGTTGGGCCAGACCTTCGTCGGCTTCACCGTCGGGCTGCATTATTACGTGGCGGTGTTCCATAGGGTGGTTTTGCGACAACCGCCCAAGACTAACTGGAAGGTCTATGGGATTTATGCCACGAGTTTCCTTGTGATTTGTTTGTGTGCAAGAAATGATGGGACAAAGAAAGCCTACGTGGAAGAAGGCGGGAAAGAGGGGAAGAATAATTAATTAACTAATCCCTTGGTTTTTTTTCTTTTTTCTTTTTTTTTTTTTTGGAGTACATTTTTAAATTTATTGTAGTCATATTCTCAGCCACTAAAATATAAAAATATATAGCAATAAATTAAGAACAAAATTGTTGTCATAAATAAGATTGGATTTGGCTGAGAAATTTCTAAAGCTCTCTTTATTTTGTTTATTACTTCTTCTTCTTCTTCTTTTTCTGGTTTATTATTTAATTAGAGAAATGTAATTTGCCTTCTGCAATATCTGTCCTAGCAGACGTACATTGGCAAACAAATATGCCTTTAATTACTTTCGAAAATAAAGATTTATTGTTGGAAATTTTTTTTTCAATCCAAGTTTATATAATTGCTCATGGTTAGGAGGGATGAATTCAGAAGTTTATACTTGAGTAAAAATTAGATTATAAAATTTTAAAAGGATTAAAATATAATTTTACTTTTGTATATATTTATTATTTTAAAAATTTAGAGGGATTAAATTGATTTTTTTTTTCATCTTAAAGGCCAAATTATATCTTTTACCATTAAACTAATTTATAATTTAAAAAATTTAAGGGGTTAAAATGATAATTTACTATTTTAAGGGGAGCTGGGTTCTTGTCCGTCCCCTTAAGGTCGTCCCTAACTATTAGTTATTGTAGTAACAATATAAATGTCAAAGGTTTCTATCCATGATTATCCGAATAAGATCAGATCGGTCAGTCAAATTCACTAGATAAAAAATTATTTAGTATATCTAATTAAATATAGCGATTGAATAGCAAACTATTCGAAACCAATAAAAATAAGAAATCGAGACAAAAAAATTGACGGTTAAACAAGTTTTATAATTTTAAAAATTTTAGGGATTTTAATACATTTTTAATTATTTAATTAATTATTATTAGATTGACAGTTCGGAAGTAGAATGCAAGATGATGTTCGTGATTATTGAAACCTAATCGCATGAAACATTTCTATTATAAAGGCTTATGATTGAATGGACTATTTTATAACAATTTATTATATAGAGATACATGGCATTGCATACTTATCGTGAAGTTTTACTCTCATTGCATACTTATTGTGAAGTTTTACTCTTTGTGCACAGGTTAAGTTCGTAGCTAGATTTTGAGACTCACTTTAGCATCCAACCGAGGCCCCAGACTTCCTAAAGTTTGTATTCTATTTTGGTTATGTAATTGGCATGTATCTAGGGTTGTCACTTTAAATATTTTGATGGTTAATGAATGTTGAAAGTAGTTTTGATTGTTTTAGGGAATGGTTGATGTTTAACTTTGTTGTTGTTATATGATAGGATAATTAGTAGTGAGTTTAAATGAAAGATGATGGTATGTATATAACCATATGTATAAGTTTGTTTTGGCAAGTTGTTAAATTGATTATGGCTTGAAATGGTAACCTTGAATGTATGGTATGGTTGTTTAAGGTTTAATATTTGATAATTGAATTGGTTGTGTTATTATTTGATTAAGTGTAAATGTTTGGTACCAATCTTGTAAGTTGTTGTTGGCATTATGGTCAAATGGATGAATGAAATTTTGGTATTTTGATTGCATAAAAAGCATGTGTATGGTCATTTCTAATTTGGATTTAATGGTAATGCATTTTAGATTTGGTTTATGATATGTGATTGAGGTGCCTTAAGGTATATTGGTTAGAATTAGGATTTGATTATGTCTTTGGTATGATTTTGTGTATTTGAAATAGGTTTATGAATTGGTGATTGCATATACATAGTTTAACTAAAAGATTGGTTTAAGTAGCTTGAATGTTAAGGTTCATATTTGCTCACACGGTTGTGTGCCACACACGGTCGTTTGCCACACAGGGCAAGTAGCACTGTCGTGTACTCTTTAAGATTTAAAAGTTTTTGGTTAAACACAACCTCTTTGTTATCAGAACACCGTAACTCAGTATCCGTCATTTGAAACAGGTTACAAACAGATACTGTAGTTTACAATACAAACGAACAGAAAAATTCAAACATTTCATAACATATCAATAAGCATGTTAAAACCAAGTCAAATCATACATATTGTCCCTTATACGAGCCTTCGTGGCCCTAAATACGTGCTAGAAACAAGTCAAGATTAAATCGAAAACTCAGAGAATTTTTCAAAAAATAGCAAAAAAAATTTAACACTGCTCAGACCTTGTGGGCATTTGAAATAGGGACACACGGCCGTGTCCCTAGCCCGTGTCCATGCCCCTGTAACTCTCTGACTTGGGTCACACGGCCAAGTCACATGCCCGTGTGCCAGATTGTGTGCTAGGCCTTTTAACAGCCTGACTTGCAACCCTTTGAAAGCTACAGGGGATACACGGCCGTGCCACCTGGCCGTGTGTCACACACGGCTGAGACACATGCCCGTGTCTCTCCCCTTGTGGATGACAATAGGTCATTTTACAAGCCATTTTTCTCACCCAATTTGTCATGTACCTATAACCAACTTTGCATATATAACCAAGCCAAAATAAGACATCCAAATCAAGCATAAACAAGATATATACATATGGTATAGTTTCATACAACCAACATGCCCTTAGGCACCTCCAAAATACTCAACTAAATTATAGGCACATTAACATCAATACATGTTATTTAATTACCTTACCAAAGCGTACCAAATGGTACCAAATATACCACTCAACAAATAACATCAATAACCATAAAAGCCATCCAAACAAAGTATCAATTCTCAACAAGTCCACAAGCCATATATATATTATGCATATTCATTTATCATTTCATCTTCCATCATTCAACTATATTAAGTTACTCATCAACCATATTAAGGCTACTTATATACATACCAAAATATGCCAAAACACAAGCCAAATGACTTGGCCATATTCATAACAAAATATATAGGCCAACATTAGCCACAATACCTATACATGCTATTATAACCAAAAGTTAACAATCGAATGTACCAAAAGAGCCGATGGATAGTGTGATATAGCTCTGACAAACTTCCAACCTGAACGATTTTCTGATTCACTATAAAACATAAAAAATAACACATAATAAGCATTTAAGCTTAGTAAGTTCATGTAACATAGAATATAACTTACCATTTAGTCATATAATAGGTAAGTAAATAAGCATATTCCAACACAATTTGGCCAAATGCCTAAGCACATATACATCAACCATGTTAGCCATGTAAATACATATATAAGCCAATAACCATAGATGAATATAACCATTGATCAATTTCCATATACATGTATCATCCATTTCATTTTTCCATATATTGTATAACCACATTTTCATGTAATTCACATGTATACCTGTAATAATTTGTATCAAACTCTTATCATTTCGTAACAGAACATTGCCCGTTGAACTGTTTAGAATACCGTTGGATATCCGGGATAGCTCACACATAGTGTGCTAGCTCATATAACTGTAATTCGTTTTAATTTATATATATGTATGCTCATACAAGTTGTGAATCGATATGCTCACTCAAGCTGTAGATCAGTATGCTCTCACGAGCTCTAAATTTGGTATGCTCTCACGAGCTGTGGAGTATCCGTAAAACATGCAGGACCTCAACCGAACCATGTAACCCTAATGACATGTCATTTGTATCCTACGGATTCCTAAAGTTCACACGAGACTCGGGATTTGTCGAATTTCGTTGGATATGCAACCATGTAAATTTATAACAATTCATAATTCATAAATAACTCAATATAAAACATATAAACACAATTTAATCACACAAGCTTACCTTGATGAGTATACATAGATACGGAGGCGATTAATCCGAGACTTTCTCTTTGCCCCATTCTAACTCCGTACGAGGCCTAACTGGATCTATATGGATAAATTTTGGTATGACAATTCTGAAGAAAGTCCATATCCATGTCACAATTGAGCCACTTTTATCTACTAGGGTTTTCTACGTGTCCCAGGGCGATGATGGGAAATCCTCATACGATGTTAGTTTAGGCAAATCCATATCACAAACACGACAGTTCATGGAATGTCTGGGTGGCATTCTGTGTTGGGCTTTTTGGTGTAATCTACTAAGCCTATGTGGCGTATTCTGTTTGGCTTTTGTGGCATAATTTGCTAAGCCTATGTATCATAGTCTGTTTGGCCTTTGTGGCGCATTCTATTTGCCTTTGTGGCGTAATTTGCTAAGCCAATATGGTGAATTATGTATCGCCCTTGTGATAAGTTCTTGATAAAATTTGAAAAGTTCTCTAATCGATAAGACTCTAATAAGGATGTGATATGTTTGGAGTTTTTATGGTTTGAATATTTCTGTGATGTAATTGAATGAACTTGTGTGTTCGAAGAGGTTATCCACCATGATCATATGTTAGTTTAGAATATGGATGTATCCTTAGTAATAAGAGATATACAAGTGTTCATTGGTCTGATTTCATCTATGATATGTAGGGTTGGAAAATCTGAGTTGTTGGTATCCGCCACATCTGAGTAACATCATGTTTCAACTATGGAATTATTATTTTTTTGCATCATCTGTCAATTTGGGTATTATTGTGCTTTGTAACAAGAGTTGTGAGGAATATTTCTAAATAATCTGTTAGTTCATTATCCATATGAGTTGTGTTGGGTATTGAAATAGAAAATGGTTTGATTGGTACACTGATGGTATTCAACTCAGCGTGGGTATCTGCCAAAAGTGTAAGCATCTACCAGTGAACAGTGTTTGTGAAGAATTGTTTTGGGGTAAACGATACAAGTTGTCTGAATAGAATGATGACTATAAAATTATCTGTACATAATGAATGATGACTATTCGCCAAATTACTAAGTTCTTTATTCTTATTTTCCCGATCTATGTCTTAGTTATTTTAAATCCGCTGAATGAAATTTTGGAATGTATACTTTTGATTTTCTTTTAAAATACTACTTTGCCAAACATTATTTTTTAAGATTAATTTATCAAAATTGTATTGATTGTTTTAATTACAAAAACCAATGTTTTTGTCAATTTGAAATGTTGTCTGTTTTCTGGTAACATCGTCATTCATTGGTCAGATGGGTTGACTCATTTTCAACCATATTCAAAGTCAAAATAATAATAATAATAATAATAATAAAGAATCAAAGCACTCACTCCCTTGAAAAATGCTCAAAATGGGAGAAAATAGAGATAAAGTCAAAAGTCATGTATCAATAGTTTAAAATCATAAATTAAGGTTAGAAAAAGTTTTACCTTACTGTAGGGGTGAGTAAAACTCGATTCGATTCGAAAAAATTGAAAAAAAAATTCGAATTTCGAATTATTCGAATCGATTAATCGAATCAACTCGAATTTTGATTTCGAATTTTGAGTTCGAATCGAGTTGAATTTTTGAATTCGAATAACTCGAATAATTTGAATAAACCGAATATAAACTTTTTTTTTAATTTTAGGCTTTTCCCTCAAGCCCAAATATTTAATTTTATCCCTTCCCCCCCCCCCAAGCCCGTCAGGCGTCAGCCCAAAAATTTATCTTCCCAATTCCTCCCCCAAATAAAACCCCCAAGCCCTAACACTAACAGCAGCAGGTAACAAATTTTATCTATCGTGGGTGCTGCAAATTCTTCTTCTTCAAAACCCCAAGCCCTAACACTAACAGCAGCAGGTAACAAATTTCTCTCTTTTCTTATGTTTCTTGTTCCCTCCTTCTCATATTGAGATCATGGTTTTCACTAGCTGACAATGTAGGCTTTCTTCTGCAAACATTGGCTGATTTTAACCCTTGTTTTGAACTCTACATGCTTAGTCTAAATTATTACTCAAACGATTGAGTTCTTTTTTGTTCTGTCATGGCCAGCTTTGTTCACTAAATACATCTACTATAACTAAAAAACTATGCATTTTGATCAAGTCTTTTGTCATGGCAACTCAGTTTTTGTTGGAACTATAAGATTATATCCCCATGCATTTCTAGTTCTCTATCCTATCTGATTATAAACAATAGAAAAATAGTAACACCATCACATACATTTATGATTGAACTGCAATTTGCAACAACCCGTCATTTATAACATTGATCTGTAAAGATAAACAGTTTCCTACCATTTATTTTGTCTCAATTTTTATGCCAAAGAGAGTTATTATCTGTATTGATTTCCATGTTTGCAAGAAAAAGTAAACCAGTGCAATTAGAAATCGGTTCCACCCAAAATATATGTACTTTTATCAATGAATGAAGAATAATTACAAAAAATGGATGAAAGAAAATGAAAAGAACAAAAAAGTGATAAATAAAACTCTCATGAGAAAGGATTTAATTTTAGCCACAACCTGCAGGATGAGAGGGAACCCTCTTTGGTCCTCTCTTATATTAGTCTATAAGTATGCCAAGGGGATTATACCAATTGACATTTTCCATTTTATGTAATGATGCATCCCTTACTTTTCAAAGAAAAATAATTTGTAAAATAAAAAGAAGGTACCCACTTTCCAGTGCACAAGAAGCTACTTGATGAGTTGATGAGTAGTTTTTTTCTTAAAGAAAAACATTGAGAAAAAGATAATACAAGACATTAAAAATTAAAATATCTTTTCTTGCATATGTTTAATTTTTTATTACTATTTTGTTTAATTAAAATTTACAAAATAAAATAAAATAAAATAAAACTTAATTAAAATCTTGTTTGGTAAGGTAATGGTGGGATATTAGCGAGCCAATTATGTATTTTTATGAATATAATAAGAAATTTACTTCACAATATTATTATTCAATTTGATTCGACTCTTTTATTTAAAATAAATTGTATTTGAAGTAAATTAATTCTCAATCCTTATATTACTGATATGAAATTATCTTATTTTATTATCCCATCCCACACACAACCTTGATGATTGAGGAGATCAGGTAAAGCTATATACAATAAATGGGTATAGGTAGAATTACATGAGAAATCAAAGAGATATCGTTATTCTTATTATGGATTGCTTTGTTGCCTTTCAAAACAAAGCTTCAGATATTGAATATTTCCATTTATAAATCTTTGGTGTGCTTCGAATTTTCTGCTAATTTTTTTGAGGTCAACCGATTTGTTTGGATAAAATCTATATCGTGATTGGCTATTTGTCAGTAATCTATAATTTTTGTGTTGATTTATTTTATGGGTATCATTATGTTGGAATTTCAATTTTGAGGTGGTTCAATTTTCATATGTCAAGCCATGAAATAATTTAAAGCTTTAAAAATTAAAAAAATCAAAAATTATATTTTAATTTCAGTAATTAAAATTTTGAATGATTTTTTTTGTCTTTCCCGATTGATATCCAATTCAATTCAATTCTTGAGGAGTAAGCCAACACTTGATCCACAGTGTGATAAATTTAATTTCAATAATTAGAACTTTTAATTTTTAAAAATTAAGGTATTAAAAAAATAAAAAAATAAATTTTTTGAAAGTAGATAATTTTTAAAAATTAAAATTTAAAAATCAGAAAATTAGAAAGATTCAAGGCAGCAAACTTATGTCTTTTCTGTGGTCAATTTTACATTATGATGTGTTCATGTCTCACTTGTGCTATGGTAACACTATCACTTGTTCATGTCTACTTGTGCTATGGTAACACTTTGGTTCAGAAAATGAATTAAAGCATAAATGTTATTAAGTTTGATTTTAAATCAATTATTGGTTATCATTAGTGATTGCAACAAATGTTTGCTTGTAGATGAGTGATCCAAAGCAAGATGGTTCAACTCAAAGTTCACAAAATTCTTCCCCAAGTAGAGATGATCAATCAACAACCAAGGAAAATGTTTGAAAAAAGATTACTCCAAGGGCAGCTTGTTGGAACCATTTCACCAAGTATGTGACTAAAGAGGGGGAGAAGAGAGCAAGGTGTAATGCATGTGATGTTACTTACACCATGGAAACAACTATGGGTTCTACAACAAATTTGAATAACCATTTGAAAACATGCCTAAAAAGACCTCGAGGTAATACTTCTGATCTGAAGCAATCAGAATTAACATTTGTGAATGTTAGGCAAGAAATAACGGATTTATCAACTTGGGTGTTTGATAAATATGCTATTAGAAAAGCATTGGTTCATATGATAATTGTGGATGAACTACCTTTTAAAATTGTAGAGGGAGAGGGTTTTAAATACTTTCTTTCTATAGCATGCCCACGCTTTAGTCTTCCATCTCGTTGGACAATTAGAAGGGATTGTCTTGATTTATTTAACTCCATGAAGAGTGTGATGAAGAATTGTTTTGAAAAAGATATAAGTAGAGTTTGTTTAACGACAGATACTTGGACTTCATTGCAGAGGATATCTTACATGGTTTTAACAGCACATTGGGTGGATGATGAGTGGAGGTTGCAAAAAAGAATTATAAATTTTTGCCCAATATCCGCTCATAGAGGTGAAAGCATAGGTCAAGCTATTGAAAAATGTCTTCGAGATTGGGGGATTGAGAGGGTCTTCACTATTACTGTTGATAATGCATCCGCCAACTGTGTTGCCATTTAATATTTGAGAAAGAAATTGAATCATCGAAATGCTTCTGTTGCAAATGGAAAATTTATTCATATGAGATGTGTTGCACACATTCTTAATCTCATTGTGCAATACGGTATTAAGGATGTTTCGTGTGCAGGATCGAGTTAGAGGTGCTTGTGAGGTAAATAAGAGCATCACCATCGAGGTTGATAAAATTCAACCAACGGGTAAAAGAAGAAATGATAGATAGTAATGCTCAATTGTGTTTAGAAGTGCCTACTAGATGGAACTCAACATATATGATGTTAAAGGTGGCCAAAAAATATGAGCGTGCATTTGAATCATATGTGCGTGATGACCATAATTTTTTCTTGACCTTCTTCTTTGGAGATGGAGTTCCTACATTTGATGATTGGGAAATTGTTCGAAGAGTTATAAAAGTATTAGAGCCTTTTTATCATCTTACACTGAAGGTGTCCGGATCTTTGCATGTTACCTCTCATTCACTTTTTGAAGTATTGACGGATGTGCATTGTCTTTTTGATGGGTGTCAAAGTTGTGGAGATCTAGACATAGTTTCTATGACTTCCAAAATGAGAGAGAAATATAATAAGTATTGGGGTGAAGGAAACAAGATCAACATGCTAGTTTACTTGGCGGTCATCTTTGATCCACGATGTAAAATGAGTTTTTTGAACTTTGGGGTCAACTTGCTTTTTCCTAATGTTGCTAATGACATTATGGAAATGATTGATAAAGAATTGCATTGCTTGTTCAACGAGTATTCTTCTAATGCCGGGAGAATTCAACAGTTTGAAGGTAGATCTAGTTCTTCGACAAATCTTTGTAGTTCAATGGAAATAGATCATTCAAAAATGAAAACGGGCTTGGCCAAACAAAAATACCTTCAGAACAAGAAACAAGTTGGATTAGAAAGCAAATCTGAGTTGGATAGATATTTGGGTGAGGATGAAGAAGTAAACAATTCAAGTTCATTTGATTTACTGTTGTGGTGGAAAATGAACAGTCCTAGATTCCCTATTCTTTCACAAATGGCTCGAGATATTCTTGCTACTCCTATTTCAACAGTTGCCTCGGAAAGTGCATTTAGCACGGGTGGACGTGTTCTCGATAGTTTTAGAAGTTCTCTAACTCCTCTCATGGTCGAGGCTTTGGTTTGCACACAAGATTGGCTTCGGAAATCTAATGATGCCATCAATCTTGAAGATTATGTTGATGAACTTCAAACCATGGAAGATGGTAATATATAAATTTTAATTTATAAAATAAGCTTTTGTGTTATTTATATTAGTAAGCATAATTTAACTAACACTTTTGTTTTTAAATTTGCTAGAATCAAGAAGGTAATATACTTAGCATTAGTTTATAAAGTTAAATGTTTATTTAATTTTTTTTACGAACATTTTTATCATTTAACTAACTCATTCAATACTTTTACTAGATGTTTCAAGATTATCAATGTCAACTGTGTTTGAAGCACAAGAAGAAACTTAAACTATTCTATAATGGTTTTTGAACTAATGTGTTATTATTATTAGTTTGGTTTGGTTTGTTATTGTTGTTGGTTAATTTAGGTTGATGTTGTGTTGCTTTTGTTTATTTACTTGTTTACTTCAATTTTTTATTGTATGATCATGTTTAAAAACTTTGAAGAATTTTTTTTTTGAAAAATTACATAAAAATAAAAAAAACACTAAAGTCATTTTTTTAAAACTTAACTCGAACAAATATATTCGATTCGATTCGATTCAAATTTTGTCTCACTCGACTCGATTTGAAAAAATTTCAAATTAGGTTAGGATGATAAAATACGATTCGAAAACTCGATTAACTCGAAAATTTTTGATTCGATTCGATTCGATTCGATCGAATGCTCACCCCTACCTTACTGGACAAATATGGAATGAACAAAGAAATCAAAGAAAACTCAACTCCTCTACTCTTTCAAAATTTTTGACGTGGATTGGTAAGAAGAGAAAATGTTGAAATCTTGATCGTGAAATCTTGTCAAAATGAAGGGTTTTAATGAAAATCAACCTACAAAATTTGAAATCTTAAAAGAAAAATCAAGATTGACGGGAATTTGGGGGAAAAGTGCTAAAGAGAAATTTTGCTACCTTTTTTGGAGAACAATTCGTGCAAATGAGGATGGTTAACCGTTCCCTCCAACCAATTTTGCAAAATGGGCATTTTCTAATCTGGGCTTGGGATATCTACAATATAAGGTCTTCTACTATGCTAAATCATATTTTCTAATTTTCTCATATTGACCCCTCTAATTTTACTAATCTTACAAGCCTTAAGTACTAAGTTTTCAAAATTAACCTCTTCATAATTCTAATTAATGCCTAATTATAAGTTAATAAACCTCAAATTTACTATCATACCCATTCTCGAAGACCTCTCAATTTGACTACCGGCATAGCTTAATTTAATAAATCCAACCCAAAATCAAATTTTTTATACTGAACATTGTAAGCATTCATTTTTGAAACTTTAAGCTCCTCTACTGAGCATGTTATCATCTAGCACAACTCGCCATTAGCTTCCGGTGGCCAACTTCTAATTTGTGTAGGCCATGCCACAAGGTTTATTTGGTCCCTAAAAATCGTATCGTTGGTTAAAAAAAAAAAAACCAACCATGCTGCTAAGACTCTTTTCCTTCAAAAAATGAATCCAAATAAGATTTAGCTTCAACAACTTGGTAAATGAGAAGCATGTCCCCTATTTATAACGGTTGAACAGGCTCGTAGTAATTTCATCCTCCAAATTGGGCTTTTCTGTAACAGTTTGATTTTTAATGGTATCAAAAACGACAATTTCGAAATCCTATTTTCGATATTAGAATTCGTAAATATTATTATTAAATATTTACAAGTCTAATTTAGTAATATGTGTTAGAACTGGAAAATATATGTTAGAACTGCAAATAATATCTAATATAAAATTAGAACCATAAATCAGGATCTGTCATATTAAATCATCAAGAATAAAACAAGAATAAACTAGATGCGGAAGCGTACCTGAATCCATAAATTCCTTGAAGAATTAGATGCGAAAGCGTACCTGAATCCATGAATTCCTTGAAGAATTTAATCTTCCAAATTAGCACATAAGAAATTCAGAGAATATTTTCTCTATCTTTTCTAAGGATGAGATATTAGAAAAGTTAATTATCTTGTGTGTAATTTGGGGCTCATAACCCTCATATATATAACTTTGACACATTAGCCCTAATTCCTAATTAGTTCATCATTAATTAGAAATTAATTACTAGTATTTAATAATTAAAGCCCAATAAACCTTAACCAATTTTAGATCATTTTTAATTTGGGTTAACCTATCATAATAGTAAATAATAACATGTAATTACACTTATTATATATGTAATGTCCATATTTTCCAACAATATGTTGAATTATAGTTTAGTAATTTTATTGAATTGATAGTTAATTAAGATACAACGATTAAATCGTAAAAGTGATAAAAGTTCATAGAATTTTAATTAGCTAGAGGACCAATTAAGTAATTGGACCTATTATATTTTATAATTAGTGGAAAGTGATGTCAAGTTCCATTAGATTAAGCTAACTGTGATTATTTGTAGCTAATTAAACAAGGAATAATAAAGATGCCATCTTAGTATTTTCTTTCTCCTCCACCATATAAAACAAAAGAAAACCTTAGAAGCTATTGTTAAGCTTCAAGTTATTCGGTAATTTTCTTAAGTCGAGATGTCCTGAGTATTAAATTGAGTATATATATAATTTTTATTACGTAAACTAGTAATGACATTTGTAATAGCCAATTTTGGCCCAGATCAAAAAAAAAATTAAAACTCAAAAATGTTCAGGTTAAAGTCCATTACAACAAAAAATACAGCCCAAATCAAGACTCAAACCCAAATTAAATAAAACCCAAACAAACCAACCCAAATTTCAGCCCAAATAAAATTAAACCCAAACCCACTTGGTCGAAATAGCCAAACTAGGGTTTTAGAAAAATTGAAACCCTCGCACTTCTGATGTCACTTGCAAACAACAGGACAAAGAAGAAAAGACAAAGAACCAAAAGAGAAAACAAAGCGAAAACAGACAAAAACGAATCTGTAACTCGGTTATAAAAACCAAAACAAATCATTTGTACTTTTTTTAAGAATATCAGCAATCGAAAACCAAATAGAAATTTTAGAAGGTTGATTCTAGTTCTTCTGTTTTCATTTTCTGTTATTTAATACTGCATTTTTCTTATTATTTTTTTCTTTTAAAAAAACCTTTACGAACTACTAAAAAGTAAAAGGAGAATAGAAAATCTATCTGAACCCCGGGGTCGCGTCGTCGAAGTCTCCTCTCCGTCGTCGAAGCTGACCCAAAAGCGGAGGGGAGAGGGTTTTCTCCTCTCGGGTTTTTGGGGCGCCAAGGCTTGGACCTCGAATGAGCTCCGAAACAAGGCTAAAAGCCCACCTTTGCGCATCGTTGGCCACCAGATGCGGTGGTGGTGCGACGAGCAGCCAGAGGAAGCCCAACCGTCAGGAACGAAAAGGGTGAGGGAGAGAATGCTGAAGTTTTTTTTATTTTTGAAAATGACGGTCTGAAAATGAGAAAAAAAAAAGAAATTTGGGCTTAAATCCGCCTTTTGGAGCGACAGTGTTTCATTCGGTTCCCCCAGGCACCAAAACGGCTTCGTTTTGGGGGAACCCGAACCTGACCCGACCTTAAAGCCAGGATCCGCGTGTTTTCCTTCAAAAAGGGATATTTACGTGATGGGTCCCTCCCTTTTGCAGCACCGTTCAATCAGACCTTTTTTTTGCTAGTTTCCTTTTTACAGATTTTTCCTTTTAATTTCATTGGGTTTTCAATCGGGTCCTCGACCCATAGATGTGCATAAGGGCTGGGAATATTTTCCCAATCAGTCCCTCTTTCTTCAAAGCGCATTCTATTTTGGTCCCTAATAAACCCTTTTTATTTATTTACAATTTAAACCCGAGTTTTAGTTCGATTTTAATCTCGTCCTTAATCCATTTAATTTATTCATTTTAAAAACTCTTTTATTATTATTTATTTTAAGTTTTCCTTTTTTATATATTATTTGTTTTACATATTATTTATTTAATTTCTTTTTTATACTATTTATTTTAAACTATATATATTGTCATTTAAATCTTATATGTATATATATTTTTTTTCTTTAAAAAAAACGGTTTTATATGTTATTTTTTTATTATTTAATTATTTTAGTCTGTTTTATTATTATTTATTTTAAGGTTCTTATATATTGTTTATTCGAATTTTTTATTTTTTATTTTGAATTGTTTTTTTATAACTTATTTATTTTAAACTATTATTTACTTTAAATTGTTTCATATATGTTTTGGTTCCGTTTTCTTTGGTTGTCAATATTGGTATTTAAATAATGAATGTTGTGAGATTATTGCCATTGCATGTACTATGATTCGTTTATTTGTGTTTTCATATTATTGTCATTCACTTGTGTAATATTTTATTCATGTACTATCATCCCATGCTCATTGTTATATTTTTATTTCATATCATCGCATTGTGAACTAACCCAACGCATTTATCCAACTTAAATTGCTTGATTTTACTCTAAACAAAATAAATGCACGTTGTTAAATATTGTACTCGCTATATTTCGAAAAGGAAATTTTCCTCAATAAGACAATATTTCTTGTATTAGGAAATTAGAGGAACCGTGCCCTAACTTACGGGGTTTCGGTTTCCTCGTTAAACCTAAATTACCAAACCTTTTAAATTTCAAAATACATAAAACTTTAATTAAAATTAAAGACAAACTTGCGCTCCAGTGTTCTAGGTATCGCGTTCTAACTTACGGGATGCGGTAGTCCGATAACTCGAGACGAGGAAATCTTTAGCAATCGTTTTGATTTAATCCAAGCATTGTTTTTTTTAAGACTAATAAAAAGGATCGTATTTTAAATTCATTCCCGGTTTTCAAATTTCAACATTAAGACACTAATTAATCAATTTGGTACCAATTTTTGGCGTGACGAGGGCGCTAATCCTTCCTTGCACGTAACCGACTCTCGAACCTGTTTTCTCAAATTCCGTAGACCAAAAATACCATTTTAATAAACCAAAACGTTTTATTAAAACAAAAGTGATTCAATCACACCTAATAAAGATCGGTGGCGACTCCCGTTTTATTTTCATTTTCAAAACCCTAGTCGATCCCCGTTTTCAAAAAATGTGGTTTCGACAGCTTGGCGACTCCACTAGGGACAAAATAAGAGAGTCAAGCCAAAAATCGACTAATTTTTGTCTTTTCATCGAAATTTGAAAATCTAGTTTAAAATCACAATTATTTCATTGCATGTTATTCTTTACTTGCATGGTTTTCTTTATAATATGCATGTTCTGTGGTTTAAATCTCTTGGTGTATCTTCGCATATCGCATCACATCAATTGGTCAATTTTACCCTCTTAAGTGGGAGTAAGAAACTATTCCTTTGTGAGGTCTTCACCTCCGTATAGGATAGTGGATTGCTTCTAGGATACATCCGTACCTGGGTCTTCGTGAGATTTTCATCTCCGTATAGCCATAGGGAAATGTATTCCCCTGAACTGAACTCGATCCATATGAGCCTATAATGGGTGAGGATAAAGGAATCTACCGATTTGAGTACCCTTACTTTAGAACCGAACCACATGTAATGAGCCCTAAGAGCCTATCCTAGGTAGAACCACACCAAACCTTAGTGGTTACCTGAATAGGTGCTTGATTATTTCTTGTTTGTTTTGAGTTCTTTTTTGTACATAATACCGACTTGTTGTGTTTTGCTGTTATTGCATGGCATTTCATCGTAAAAAGGTGTTGATTCACGTTCGGTTACTAGATAGAAAAGCTTAGCATGGAAAAAGGGTTTCTTGATAGAGTGGAGGACAATGCGGCCGTCCGAGTATGGTCTGAGAGGATACAGCGAGAGAAAGGAGACAGTCTGACCAAGGGATATGAATCAGAGTTGTGGGATTTCACCCGCATTAGTGTGACTCAGAATAACCTACAAGAATTGAAGGAGATAAGGGACTCATGGAGTGACAAGATCAAGCAGTTGTTTTACTATAACTACGGTGACTTACCTTATCTACTCGATATAAAGGTGGACAAGCCTTTATTCCGAGCTCTCGCTCAGTTTTGGAATCCCGCCTACAGTTGCTTCACTTTTGGGAGAGTTGATTTGGTACCTACCGTGGAGGAGTACATGGCCTTACTTCGTTGCCCGAGAATTAAAGCCGACAAAGCCTATTCCAGAGCTGCTAACGTCCCGACCTTTGTAAAAAATTGATGAATATTACGGGGATGAGTGAGCAGTGGGTTACAGCTTAGATAAGCAAAAGGGAGATAGTAAGTGTATTCCTTGGAAGAACTTGAGAGATCTAATTCTAGCACATCCGGATATGAAAAAGAGGGTTGACGTTTTCGCTTTAAACATCTACGATATGGTCGTCTTTCCCAAGGCATTAGGAAATGTAGAGGAAGCAGTCTCAGACTTATTCGATAGACTTGATAAAGGGGCCACACCCGTCCCTGTGATCTTATCTGAAACTTTCAGATCACTAAATGCTTACCAGAGAGCGGGCGAAGGGATGTTCATATGATGTGCGCAGCTTTTGCTATCATGGTTCCATAGCCATTTTTGAAAGGTAGAAAAAGTCTCATATCAAGTTTTTTCCGAAAACTACTTTCAATTGAAGAAATTAGTAGCTACACCGAGGCGGGACGACTTTTCTGAAGAGAAATGGATAGCGATTCTCCAGAATTTACAAGTTGAAGACATCGAATGAAGAGCTCCATGGATGATCCCTAACGAGATCTTGTATCGGTGTGGAGACATTGACTGAGTCCCTCTACTTAGGATATAGGGAGCCATTGGATACGCTCCACTACTTGTGATGAGCCAGTATCGATCAAGGTAGTTCATACATGCGACGCAAGGGTTGGCTCAGTGCGAGTTTTCATACAAGAGCGATAATTATAAAAAGAGAGTTCGTGAGATATCGAATGCATGGAACCAAACCCGTAGAATGAAAGGACTCGCCACGAGACCAATGATGACCCCCGAGTATGACTGGTGGTGGGGTAAAAGAATCAACGACAATATCCCAATGCCAAGTCAAGGAAACGCTCGGCTAATAGAGGAGCAATTACAAGTAATCTCATCTGAATTAGAGATCATCAAGTAAGATTTTAAGAAAAGAAGTCAGGAATTGGGAAAGAAAATAGAGCAGTTAGAAGAGGAAAAGATGCAGTTAGGATTAGACATCGACATCCACAAGCTCGAGGCCGAGAAATTGAGGAAAGGAAAAAATAAGACCGAAGAATATTTGGACAATTTAAAGACGGACTACAAGAAGCTGCACATGTCAATAAGAACCACTAGTTTGGGCAAGACATCAGAGCAATGGCGGCAAGAAATTAAGGAAGAAAAGACTAGAGCCGATCAATAGAAGAAGAAGTTCCAAGATGCTCGAACAAGGGAGGACACTTTAAAAAGGAGCTTGTTAGAGAGCCAAAGCGAAAAGGAGAGGCTAAAAGCTCGAGTGGCAGAGCTAGAAAAGTCACTACATCAGCACCATAATTGTAACTCGGTAATCGAATTAAGAGCCAGCCAAAACAAGATTGAGAAGCTGAAAGGAAGGATAGAAAAGCTCAAGACTGCACTACAAAACAGTGAACTTCAAGTTGAACTTCTTGAAGCAAATAATGAACATTGGAAAGAGCAGCTCCACCGCTCTCAAGTTCAGATCAGAGATAGAGATTATATCATGGGCGAAGCAGTGGCTCAAGTACGAGAGGTGGCTGACCATTTGCAAACCTTGGCAGTTTAGGCTAATGTATTAAGTCTAAAATACGAGTCAGAATCAGATCGAGGTTGGAACTTAGCTTGGCTTCTTAGGAAAGTCAAAGCTTTGGGTATTAGGGCGAAGTCGTATATGTAATTATCCGCTCTATGTAAAGATATTTATTTTCTAGTAAAGTTGATCTAATAGAATTGAATCAAAATCAACACCTCTTTTTTGCATTCATCTCATTCATTTGCATTACATTACATTATTTGCATTAAATTACATAAGAAGACCCTAATTAATTAAAATTATGACAGTTACCCTGGAAACCAACGAAAATCCACCAACTACATATCGCTACAATACTCGTCGTAAAACGAAAGCATTGGATTAGAGACTAGAAAGATTAGAACAGATACAAAGGGATATGTAAGATCAAATGCAAGAACAATTGGCTAAAATGCAATAAGACATGAGGGATCAGATGCTGGAATCTCAAAGAAACATGATGGACCAATTGGCCCGGCTAATGAATGGAGGGCTTGATAAAGGAAAGAGCCCTATAACCAATTCTGCTGATGACAATGAAGAGCCTGCCTATCCTTCGGGTTTTACCCCAACAAATACTCAAGCACAACCAGGAGTGTATCCGCAAAGAGTACCTGTTACCATCAGACCCCAATATCAGGCTGGTGCTTCGGCACCGATGAACTTTCCAATAGGCTCAGGTCCAATCTGAGGGATAATCCAACTAATCCTGTTGTCTTTGACCTTGATGATATAGCAAAAACAGAGAAGACGAGAGTAGATGTGTCAAAACAACTTGAAGACCGATGTAAATGGCTGGAAGAGAAGTTTAAGGCAATGGAGAACGCAGACTACCATAGCGGAGTTAATGCTAAGGACTTGAGCTTGGTCCCAGACCTAATACTCTCACCAAAGTTCAAGACTCTAGAGTTTGAGAAATATAATGGGGCTAGCTGCCCTGAAGCTCACATTACGATGTTCTGTCGGAAGATGACAGGATAATTCAATAATGATTAGCTGTTAATTCACTGCTTTCAAGACAGTTTGATCGGATCTATAGCCAAGTGGTACAACCAGCTAAGCCGTGCTCAAATTAATTCATGGAAGGATTTGGCACAGGCTTTTATGAAACAATATGGCCACGTGACAGACATAGCACCAGACAGAATTACATTGCAAAATATGAAGAAGAAGCCGAGTGAGAGCTTCTAACAGTATGCCCAGAGTTGGAGAGAGGTAGGGACACAAGTCCAGCCCCCTCTTCTAGATAAAGAAGCGACTATGCTTTTTATCAACACTCTGAAGGCTCCATTCATCAACCACATACTGGGAAGCGCTACTAAGAGCTTTTCAGACATAGTGATATCCGGAGAGATGATAGAAAATGCAATCAGGAACGGGAAGATAGATGCGGGGGAAAGCACTGGGAGATCGGCCCCGAGAAAGAAGGACAACGAGGTGAACAATGTGAGCACGTACAACAAGGGCTATTCAAAATCCATCACTGTAAGCCAGCCAAAGATGTTAACTACTAGCCATCAAGGCCCCCCGAGGCAGGAATCCAATACAAGGCCAAATACAGAAAGGCTCCAATTTACGCCTATCCCAATGACATATAGGGAGCTGTATCAGAGTCTTTTCGACGCACATGTGGTATCCCCATTCTACATAAAACCCATGCAACCCTCATTCCCAAAATGGTATGACGCAAACGCCCAGTGTGAGTACCATGCGGGGATAACAAGGTACTCGATCGAGAACTGTACTGCGTTTAAAAAGTTGATCGAAAGATTCATCAAAATGGGGATAGTAAAGTTCGATGACTCATCAAGACCTAACGTAGTAGGAAATCTGTTACCCAATCATTCTGATAAAGGGGTAAATGTAATAATCGAGAGTGAAGGCAAAAGAATCAAGGCTGACGTGGCTGAAGTAAAAACCCTACTGAGATGGGTTTGGAAACAAATGGTAAATGGAGGTTTAATCACACAAGAATCAAGGGAAAAGCCTAAAGGAGCAAGAAAATACTGCGAGTTCCATGCCGAGGAGGGTCATGACATCTAAGAATGCATTGAGTTCAGGGCCATGGTGCAAAATCTCATGGACAATAAAGAGATGGAATATTATGAAGAGATCGAAGGATCAGAAGAATGAGAGGTCTACGCCTCAGAGGAAGGATCAACAAAAAGGGTCCAAAAAGTTAACCACCCTGTGATGATCATTTCATGACCCAGAAACAATGAAGCAGGAATACAAATGGCACCGAAAATCATAATCCAGAAACCTATATCCTTCCCTTATAAGGATAGCAAAAGGGTTCATTGGAACTATGACTGCAACGTAACGATCCCAGAAGAGGAAAACCCAATTAACGCTTTAAAAGAAGGCAAAGATGTAGGCTTCTACACGCGTAGTGGAAAACGCTACGATCCAGCAAATTTAAGAGCAGAACCAGTAAAAGGAAAGGCCTTGGTGGTGGAGCAAGAAAAAGAAAATACGGTTAGAGTTGAATTACCCATTAACAAGCCGATAACTGAAAAAGAGGCTAAAAAATTCTTAAAATTCCTAAAGCATAATAAATATAGCATTGTAGAACAACTGTACAAGCAGTCGGCTCGTATATCGGTGTTGGCTCTACTCTTAAGCTCAGAGACGCATCATCGCGCATTGATGAAAATGTTAAACGAAACTTATGTCACGGATGATATCTCTGTCAACAAGCTGGATCATCTGGTCAGCAACATAAGTGTCGACAACTTCATCTTCTTCAATAATGATGAGATACCTCTGGGGGGTATGGGATCTACAAAGGCTCTACACATCACTACTCGTTGCAAGGGATATACACTGCTGGGTGTGCTAATTGATAACGGATCAGCATTGAATGTCTTACCTTTATCCACGCTGAATAGGTTACCTATAGATAGTTCTCACATGAAGACATGTCAAAACATGGTGAAAGCATTCAATGGTACTGAAAGTAAGGTCATGGGAAGGATCGAGATACCTCTTCAAATTGATCCAAATACATATAAGGTGGACTTCTTGGTGATGGACATCAAGACTTCCTACAATTGCCTGTTGGGGAGGCCTTGGATTCATTCGGCGGGGGCGGTGCCGTCATCACTACATCAAAAGTTAAAATTGGTAACTGAAGGTAGATTAGTCACAATAAACGCGGAGGAAGACATCATTGCATCTGCTACTAGTGACGCCCCATACATAGGGGCAGACGATAAAGCATAGAATGTTCCTTTTGATCATTGGAATTTGTCAACACAACCTTCATTGTCGAAGGCAACAAGATCCCTATGCCCAAAATATCTAAATCCACAATGATGGGCCTGCAAATGACAGTCGGGAAAGAAGCCTTACCAGGAAAAGGTTTCGGGAAATGCCTTCAGGGAAAGACCGAGGTACCGATGCTAAAGGAAAAACGAGACTGATTTAGCTTAGGATTCAAGCCAGATGCGAAGTAAAAGAGGAAAGAGGTAGAGAAAAAGCAAGAGAGAAGAAGAGCACGTTTGCGCGATGAGGAGGTCAAATGGGAGCCAACATTTCCTCATTTATCTAAAACATTTGTTTCGGAAGGAACTATATACCCTGAACAAAGGATGACAAAAAGAGAAATAGCGGAGGAAATGTTGGGAAGTTTGAGCATTAACACCATATCCAAAGAAGGAACTGAAGAAAGAAATCTATCTGGAATTTGCCCTTACACTCCTGGAAGTGTTCTGAACAATTAGACCATGGAAGAGATTCCTGTAACCTTTAGAATTACTTCAGAGTAATGTTCAAAACACACTTGTTGCTCTAAGTCTAGGAGCAATAAAAATCCTTTTGTTAAATAGGCATATGTCCAAATATCTTTATTTCAATAAAATGCGTCTTTTTGTATCATTCTAAGCAAATGTTCTTTTATTCTTTTCATTCATAACCAAAATATTATTTACATTTCATTCATAACCAATCATGCAAATAATCATTTTTAGATTCTTTTATTTTTGCACCTTTCTTCGCCCTTCTAATAGGTCCCCAGATATCAATGATATGAGCGACGTTGTTATTGACTTAAAATCTCCTTTTGAGTAAGATACAGGTATAGAGGATTCTCAAGATTTTGAAGATGACTAGGACCGTAACATATCTCTTGATTTGTTAAAGATGGTAAGCAAGATGAGAAACAAATCCTACCTCACAAAGAGTCAGTAGAAATTATGAGCTTAGGAGAAGGAAATGAGTTGAAGATTGGAGCTGGCATTGTCGCAGAAACAAAGCGAGACCTCATTGAGTTACTCCAAGAATTCAAGGATGTCTTCGCATAGTCATACCAGGACATGTCCGGGTTGAATACAAATATCGTGGTACACCGACTCCCCATAAAAGAGGAGTGTAGGCCAATTCAACAGAAGCTCCAAAGGATGAGACTCGATTTTTGTTGAAGATAAAAGAAGAGGTCATGAAACAGTTTGATACCGATTTCTTACAAGTAGTTAAATACTCAGAGTGGGTAGCCAATATAGTACCCGTTCATAAGAAGGATGGGAAGGTGCGGATGTGTGTGGACTATAGAGATTTGAACAAGGCCAGCCAAAAGAAAACTTCTCGTTGCCTCACATTAATACCTTAGTGGATAACACAGCTGGTTATTTACTTTTCTCTTTCATGGATGGCTTCTCCGGGTACAACCAGATTAAGATGCACCCTAAAGATATGGAGAAGACCACATTCGTAACCATGTGGGGAACGTTTTGTTATAAGGTAATGCCATTTGGACTGGGAAATGCGGGAGCAATGTATCAAAAAGCCATAGTATCCCTTTTCCATGATATGATGCACAAGGAGATCGAAGCTTATATGGACGATATGATTGCAAAATCCAGAACTGAGAAGGAGCATGTGCAGGTCTTAAGGAAATTATTTCTACGGTTGAGGAAATTCCAACCACTAAAGCTCAATCCAGTAAAATGTACCTTCGAGGCTAGGTCGGGAAAATTACTAGGATTTATAGTCAGCGAAAAAGGAATTGAGATTGACCCAGATAAAGTAAAGGCAATACAAGAGCTGTCTCCATCGTGTACTCAAAAAGAAGTTCGAGGTTTCCTAGGAAGACTAAATTACATCGCCCGATTCATTGCACAACTAACAGAGAAATGTGACCCCACATTTCGTCTCCTTAGGAAACACAACCCAGGTGTATGGGATGCGGGGTGCCAGAAAGCTTTTGATAAGGTCAAGCATTACTTGTCTAAAGCCCCAGTACTGATGCCACCTTGTCCAGATAAACCACTGATATTGTATTTGATGGTATTCGAAAATTTCATAGGATGCGTACTAGGTCAACATGATGAGTCGGGAAGGAAGGAAAGAGCAATATATTATCTCAGCAAGAAGTTCGCTGAATGTGAGACAAGATGTTCGCCAATTGAGAAGTTGTATTGTGCTTTGATTTGGACGACCCGAAGACTGAGACAGTACATGTTGTACCATACAACTTGGCTCATCTCGAAATTGGACCCTCTCAAGTACATGATGGAGTCGACTGCTCTGAATGAAAGAATGGCCCGGTGATAGATTCTACTTTTTAAGTTCGATATAGTCTATGTAAACCAAAAGGCTGTAAAAGGGAGTGCAATAGCAGTCTTTCTAGCCAGAGAGCTTTAGAAGATTATGAGCTACTGAACTTTGATTTCCCGAATGAAGATCTAATGTATGTTGCGGTCACTGAAGAAGGTGCTCAAAAGGAGGATCATCTTTGGAAACTAAACTTTGACGAAGCTTTAAATGCAGTAGGTAACGGAATCAGGGCAATCCTAGTATCTCCAAACGGAGATCATTATCCTTTTACTAGCAAATTGGATTTTGATTGCACAAATAACATGGCCGAATATGAAGCATGCATCATGGGTATCTGTGCAGCCATTGAATGCAAAATCAAAGTGTTAGAAGTATACGGCGGTTCTGCGTTAGTGATCTATCAGCTCAAAGGCGAATGAGAAACAAGAGATCCCAAATTGATCAATTACTGAAAGCTAGTTTTAGAGTTAATTAAGGAGTTTGATGACATCATTTTCTATTACCTCCTGCGAGATGAGAACTAGATGGCCGACGCCTTGGCTACCTTAGCTTCTATGATTAAAGTAATTAAGCAAGAGGAAGTGAAGCCTATCCAAATGAGTATTTATGAGGCTCCGGCTCATTGCTACAACATCGATGAAGAAGAAGAAGAAGAAGAAGATGATGATCACCCTTGGTATCACAATATATTGCAATATATGAAGAATCGTGAATACCCTAACCAAGAAACTGAGAACGATAAGAGGACGTTGAGAAGACTGGCCAATGATTATGTCTTAGATGGAGAGATCCTATATAAGAGAAGGAAGCATCAGGTGCTCTTAAGATGCGTGGATGCTGTTGAAGCTAAGAAAATCCTAGAAGAAGTCCATGAGGGTGTCTGCGGAATGCATGCTAATGGTTTTACAATGGCCAGACAGATCATGAGATTCGGGTATTATTGGTCCACTATGGAAGAAGATTGCATCAGCTATGCTAAGAAGTGCCACAAATGTCAAATTTATGGAGATAAAACACATGTACCTCTTTCACCTCTTCATGCCATGACTTCTCCATGGCCTTTCTCTATGTGGGGGATGGATGTCATTGGGCCAATTTTGCCGAAAGTGTCTAATGGGCATCGATTCATCTTCATAGTCATTGATACTTTACTAAATGGGTAGAGGCCACTTCTTATGCCAACATTACAAAGTTGGCAATCAGCAAGTTCTTAAATAAGGAGATCACATGTCGATATGGAATGCCTGAAAGGATCATATCTGACAATGCGCTGAACTTGAACAATATTACGATAGCGGAAGTCTGTAGCCAATTCAAAATTAAACACCACAACTCATTGCCATATCGCCCAAAGATGAATGGTGCAGTGGAAGCGGCCAATAAGAACATCAAGAAGATCGTGGGGAAAATGACTGAGACTTATAAAGATTGGCATGAGAAATTGCCATTTGCTCTCTATGCCTACCGAACGTCAGTCAGAACCTCTACCGAGGCAACACCTTTTTCTTTGGTTTATGGGATAGAGGCAGTTTTGCCCATTGAAGTAGAGATTCCTTCTCTCAGAGTTTTATCAGAGTTAAAATTGGATTAAGTAGAATGGATCCAGTCTCGGTATGATCAGCTAAACTTAATTGAAGAGAAAAGGCTGAAGGCTATTCTTCATGGTCAAATGTACCAAAAGCGAATGATGCGGGCCTATAATGAAAAAGTTCACCCTAGAGAATTCAATAAGGGAGACCTTGTTTTAAAGAAGATCCTCCCCATACAGAAGGACTTCAGAGGAAAATAGATGCCAAATTGGGAGGGACCTTATGTAGTGAAGAAGGTATTCTCTGGAAGAATGCTGCTTTTGACAGAAATGGATGGCAAAAACTTACTTAATCCTGTGAATTCAGATTCAGTCAAGAGGTACTTCACCTAAAAAAAGAAAGAGGAGAGGCCAAGGCGAAGACCCGCAAAGGGCGCCTTGAGACCAAAGGGGTTTTGAATTGAAAACCCAAGAATGGGCAATTCAAATTTCTGGTTAAATGGGAGACATGCAGTAGTCTTGCTATGCTCGAATTAACAAGAACGAGGGACGCTACATCTTGTGGCATGAACGAAGTCTTCTAGATCTTCTAAACACCTATCAAGTTCAAAAGGGGTCATCGAGAAGTTTTGTGCAGTGAAGCTCATACTACGATACCTTGGGCACCTATTGCTATTCTTGATTAATTTATTCATTTTTGTATTTTTAGCAAATTTTTTATTTTAACTTACTCTCATTTCGTACTTTAAACAAAATTTGATCTCTTGATCAATTTATTCATTTCGAGCTCTGCTCTCAATAAAATTTCATCTTGTCTATTGTGATAATCTTTTTCGAGCATTTTTCATTGAAATAACAATTAATAGACTATTAATATTAAAGTAAAAGGGGTTTGCATATTACTCTGAAAAGTTTAAAATAGTACAAAGACCTAAAGCTGGACCATTAGTCAGAATTAACCAAACTTCAGGGATGGAAACATTTGAAAAAAAAAACGTTTAAATGGCGACTATTTCTTCGAATTTTCTATCAAGGATACCAGCTGAATAAGAAGGCAGTGTAATGCGTCAGTGATAGAACCTTAATGAATAACGAGCAATGACAACCTAAGCATTAAAAAAAATAGGATCATGCTACAGAGGACATTTCTTGCATTAGTGCAAACTTCATTCACACACATCTAACTAAGAGCATTTGATTCATTCTGATCATGTCATCCTAATCATTTGGCATAAGTAGGCCCAAGAAATACACTTTACAGGTCATGTTTCGCAAAGAATCGTGTAACAGACCATAGATGCAAAAATTCCATACCCCTGAAGATGCAGTGGGAAAGATTGAAATCACCATGGCGAATCTTATTTCCCTGAAGTAGCAGTGGATCAGATTGAGACCATTACCCTTATCTCCCTGAAGTTGCAGTGGAGCAGGTTGAAGTTACGAGTCTTATCTCTCTGAAATTGCAGTGGAGCAGACTGAAGATAGCAAATCTTATTTCCCTGAAGTGGCCGTGGAACATACTGAAGACAGTTAATCCTATCTCTCTGAGGTTCTAGTGTAGCGGATTAAAATGACGAATCCTATATCTCTGAAGTTGCAGTAGGTCGAATTGAATTTACCATAGAAAGTCTCATCTCCCTGAAGTTGCAGCGGAGTAAACTGAAATAAAGAATCTTATTTCCCTGAAGTTGCAGTGGAACAAATTAAAGCTGAAATTACCAATTCTTATCTCTTTGAAGTTCCAGTGGAGTAAATCGAAGGTACAAATCTCTTCTCCCTAAAATTACATTCGAGTGAATCGAAGCACCAATTCCTACACCCTTGAAGATACAGTGGGATGGAATGAGGCTATTTGAAGAAAAGAAGCACCAAAAAAGTCAAGATTCGGCGAGACTAGGAAAAATTGGCCCTTTTAAAGTCTTTGCTCCATTTTCGTTACACGACAATGATCAAAGAGGGGCAGCTGTAATAGCCAATTTTGGCCCAAATCAAAAACAAAAATTAAAACCCAAAAATGTCCATGTTAAATTCCATTACAACAAAAAACACAGCCCAAATCAAGACCCAAACCCAAATTAAATAAAACCCAAACAAACCAACCTAAATTTCGGCCCAAATAAAATTAAACTCAAACCTACTTGGCCGAAATAGCCAAACTAGGGTTTCAGAAAATCTGAAACCCTAAAGCATAGCCGCCTCTGCCATTGGCCACCGCACGTCAGCAGATCCCCACGCATGCCACCACCCCTCGCACGCCTCTGATGTCACCTACAAACAACATGACAAAGAAGAAAAAACAAAGGACCAACAAAGAAAACAAAGCGAAAACAGACAAAAACGAATTTGTAACTCGGTTATAAAAATCGAAACAAATCATTTGTACTTTTTTTACGAATATCAGCAATCGAAAACCAAATAGAAATTTTAGAAGGTTGATTCTGGTCCTTCTGTTTTCATTTTCTGTTATTTAATACTGAATTTTTCTTATTATTTTTTTCTTTTAAAAAAACCTTTACGAACTACTAATAAGTAAAAGGAGAAAAGAAAACCTACTTGAACCCCGGGGTCGCATCGTCGGAGTCTCCTCTTCATCGTCGAAGCCGACCCAAAAGCGGGGGGGAGGGTTTTCTCCTATCGGGTTTTTGGGGCGCCAAGGCTTGGCCCTCGAACGAGCTTCAAAATGGGGCTAAAAGCCCTCCTTTGAGCATCGTCAGCCACCAGATGCGGTGGTGGTGCGACGAACGCCCGGAGGAAGCCCAATCGTCCGGAACGAAAAGAGAGAATGAGAGAATGCTAAAGTTTTTTTATTTTTGAAAATGAGGGTTTAAAAATGAGAAAAGAAACGAAATTTGGGCTTAAATCTGCCCTTTGAAACGGCAGCATTTCATTCGGTTCCCCTAGGCGTGACCTTTTTTGTAACACTGTTCAATCAGACCTTTTTTTTGGTAGTTTCCTTTTTACATATTTTTCCTTTTAATTTCATTGGGTTTTCAATCAGGTCCTCGACCCATGGATGCGCATAAGGGCTGGGAATATTTTCCCAATCAGTCCCTCTTTCTTTAAAGCGCATTCTATTTTGGTCCCTAATAAACCCTTTTTATTTATTTACAATTTAAACCCCAAATTTTAGTTCGATTTTAATCTCGTCCTTAATCCATTTAATTTATTCATTTTAAAAACTCTTTTATTATTATTTATTTTAAGTTTTCCTTTTTTATATATTATTTGTTTTACATATTATTTATTTAATTTCTTTTTTATACTATTTATTTTAAACTATATATATTGTCATTTAAAACTTATATGTATATTTTTTTTTCTTTAAAAAAAACGGTTTTATATGTTATTTTTTTATTATTTATTTATTTTAGTCTGTTTTATTATTATTTATTTTAAGGTTCTTATATATTGTTTATTCGAATTTTTTATTTTTTATTTTGAATTGTTTTTTTATAACTTATTTATTTTAAACTATTATTTACTTTAAATTGTTTCATATATGTTTTGGTTCCGTTTTCTTTGGTTGTCAATATTGGTATTTAAATAATGAATGTTGTGAGATTATTGCCATTGCATGTACTATGATTCGTTTATTTGTGTTTTCATATTATTGTCATTCACTTGTGTAATATTTTATTCATGTACAATCATCCCATGCTCATTATTATATTTTTATTTCATATCATCGCATCGTGAACTAACCCAACGCATTTATCCAACTTAAATTGCTTGATTTTACTCTAAACAAAATAAATGCACGTTGTTAAATATTGTACTCGCTATATTTCGAAAAGGAAATTTTCCTCAATAAGACAATATTTCTTGTATTAGGAAATTAGAGGAACCGTGCCCTAACTTACGGGGTTTCGGTTTCCTCGTTAAACCTAAATTACCAAACCTTTTAAATTTCAAAATACATAAAACTTTAATTAAAATTAAAGACAAACTTGCGCTCGAGTGTTCTAGGTATCGCGTCCTAACTTACGGGATGCAATACTCCGATATCTCGAGACGAGGAAATCTTTAGCAATCGTTTTGATTTAATTCAAGCATTGTTTTTTCTAAGACTAATAAAAATGATCGTATTTTAAATTCATTCCTGGTTTCCAATTTTCAACATTAAGACACTAATTAATCAATTCGGTGCCAATTTTGGGCGTGACGAGGGTGCTAATCCTTTCTCGCACTTGTAGACCAAAAACACCGTTTTAATAAACCAAAACGTTTTACTAAAATAAAGGTGATTCGATCACACCTAATAAAGATCGGTGGCGACTCCCGTTTTATTTTCGTTTTCAAAACCCTAGTCAATCCCTGTTTTCAAAAAATATGGTTTCGACAACATTTATAAGGTAATTTATTCGGTTTATTGAAGAAAATAGTACATGGACTAAATTGTGTAGTAATTAAAAACTAATTGAAATTATATTTAGATTTGAGTAGGAGCTTAAAGTGTAATTTAAAAGGACCTAGATGCCATTAAACTATGGACAAAACCTGATTGGTGGCAAATGATGATCATAGCCACTTGTTTCCACTAACGATAATGATAATTAATAGTGGCCATTTGATATTAATTAATTAGTTTGATTAATTATATATATATATATTAGATAGTGGGAGAGAGGAATTCATCATCATCTTCATGTATTCTCTCTCCCAACCGATCAAAAAAGAAAGAAGAAACCAAATACTACATCAAGACCGACCATTAAATTCAAAGGTAAACAAGTATTTTATAAAACAATTTTTATAGAATTCTAAACTAGGAAACCTGATACTACCTACCCATTTGTTAAAATTTTTAATTGTTGAAATTGACTCAAATTGCCATTGTTGATGTTATATAGAAATTAAGTTTGAAAGCCATGAAATATTAGTTGTTAAATTTAGATTATATGTTATACATGTTGGAATTAAAGTGGTGGTGTTGGAATAAAGCTTGATTAAATTTAATCTTTGAGGTCATTGTTAAATTATTAGGGATTTATTTGTAAGGGATGATAACTATAAGAATTAATGGCATGTAATGATAATTTCAAGTTCCTGGAGTATAATTATGAAGTCGGATTTAGATTTGATAGGGCGGACTGTAAAATACGAATATTTCGGATAATAGGATTGTAAGGGACTAAATTGAAAAGCATGTAAAATGGGTTTAAATTGAATACTTATATGTTTATAAATAGGAATTTAATATATCTTATATACCCGGTTTATTCAATAAGGTTGAAAACAATGTCAAAACTTCAAGGGACAACGGAAAGACGAGAACGAACAATGAACAACAGGTTTGTGTTAATATAACTTACCCTTAATTATGCATGTTCATTGAGTAAATTACCTTACAAATATTTGGTGCCAATGATGAACATATCTTGAGTTGTTAATTGAGAAATTGAATGGTAAATAGTGTGTATATACGAAAATTGTGGTGAGAAATATATATGAGTTATGATAGTATGATTGATAAATAGATAAGAACTGTATAATTATGCTCGTGATATTATGACATTGTTAAAAACGATATATGTAAAAGTGTATGCTTGTAATATGAAATGGAAATGGAAGTGCAACTCATTGAGTAGTTTCCCCATAGCACTAAGTATCTCTGGGAAAACGTGTTACTAGCTCTAGAGCATTGGATGTTGTGAGAATGCATTACTAGTTTTAGGGCATTAGTTGTTCGTAAGCGTATATGTATTTGATAGTTTTCCGGAGCATTAGGTGTCCGTAAGAATGTATCATTAACTCTGGAGTACTGAGTGTCCGTGAGCATACATCAACGAATTAATTAGTATCCCAAATCATTGGGTGTCCGTGGGAACTAACACTAGCTCCAAAGCTCTAGGAGTCCTAAAGCATATATTGAGATAATGATTCGCATATTCGCTCATGAGTCCAAAATCAGTTAATAAGGTTACAGGTATGGTAATAACAATTGGCTGCTCAAATTACAAGAAGTTTATATCAGAAATTTATACTTGAATTGGTTAATTTATCGCAAATGCAATAGCATGTCAAACATGCTAATTATGTAATACAAAATTTTGGGGTCGATTATGTATGAAAAAGAATTGATTTGTACAATATGACATTAAGGCATGTATATCGACATGAAAATTAATGTAATATGTTACACTATTGGAATTAAAATAATTTAAATTGTTCCGACAATTTAACGAGCTAGAAAAACAAAGTATTTGGAGTATAGAAAGTTGATTAAAAAAAACGAAAGTGAACTCCCCTTCAAAGAGCCTTAAGACCCTTATTTATAAAAGACAAAATAGGATGGTGAAACAACAAGAAAGGAAGAAGATAAAAAAAATGTCCAAAAGCAAAGTAATTGTAGGCGAATTAAATGAGACCATTCAAAAGTACGCAACTGCACCCATTAAAGGTGTCATTTCAATTTCTTTGAAATTACACAAAAGTTGTTATTGAACTCTACATCGATATTCCAAATGATAGTTATCTTTGCCTTCGCCAGGAAAATGACACTTCATAAGGAGCAATTGTTATATCCTAATATTAGAGTACATATGAGTATTACTCATACACGTTTCTCACATATTTCATGACAACATTGCTACGATATCATTGTTGGAGAATTTGGACATCACATATAATAAGAAAAATTACATGTTATTATCTACTATCATGATAGGTTAGCCCAAATTAAAAGTGATCTAATCTGGTTAGAATTTAATTGGGCTTTTAATTATCAAATAAAGTATGGGATAAATATGTGTAGATACTCTTCTAATCAAATTCTAATTAATGATGGGCTAATTAGAATTTGATTAGAACTAATATATTAAGGTTATAAATATTAGGGTTATGGTCCCCAAATTACACACATGATATTTTTTCTAATATCCCATCATTAGGAAAGAAAGAGCATATCTTCTTTGAATTTCTTGTGTGCTAATTTGGAAGATCAATTCCTCAAGATCCGGCAAAACTTCAAGAAATTCATGTATTCAGGTACGCTTCCGCATTTAGTTTTATTCTTCACTTATTTTTGATGATTTGACATGATAGATCCTGGTTTATTTAATTATATTTTAGATTTATTTTCCAAATCTAACAAGTGGCATCCGAGATTTGTCATGTTGAATCATTGAGAAAGAATTTATTCTTTATGAATTTGATATTTTAATTATATATTATGTTGAATCTTTGAGATTCTTGATAATTTTGGGTTTTGATTCTTTAAATAAAGTTTTAAGGTTTTATAAATATAATCTAATTTGATATTTGCAAGGCATGTGATTATTATTTTAATCCTATATGACATTTAAAAAAAATTGATTCATATATATGTTTTGTTATATAATATATGTATGCTTTGATTGGTTTAATACATGTTTTGGAAATTTATATATATATATATATATAATTATCTTTCAATTTGATTGAAAGATGAAATTAAGGCAAAAATTTTGAAACAAATAAATTCAAATTTTGGCTTTTAATTAAGGATGTCTAATATTTTAAATAAATTAGTTGAAACAAAATGCCGCCAAAGTGACCTCTTTTGTGTATATTAGTTTATTTGAAATATTAAGATGATTATATGTTTTTGTGATTCATGCATTTATTAATTGACCCAAAGGTAAGTTAATATTTGGCAGAATTTCAACGACATCTGTGGTGATAAACGTGTGACAATTATAAGGTATTTTATATGAGCAATAAGTTAGTCCAAAGATTAATTCATTGTTTGACATAATTTATTGTCATTGTTTGACATAATTTATTGTAAATGTTTGATTGCTACAACAAGAGTACTGCTTACTGTTAATATTATTGTCCAAAGACTTGATATTAATGTTGTGTTTGGTATCTTGAGATGGGATTAGCTATTATCCTGAATTTATTGTTTACTTATGAATATTGATTTAAGCTTGTTTTTTGTTCTATATTCAGCTAATTCATGTTCTGCTGCCACAATATCTGCTAATATAAATTCTATACCCATGCTTAATGAGACTAATTTTAAGGAATGGAAAAGGCACTTACTTATAGTGCTTGGCTGTATGGACATAGACCTTGCACTTAGGGAAGAACAACCTCCACCTCTCACTGCGGAAAGCACCCCTGATGTTAAGAGGGATTTTGAGAGATGGGATCATTCAAATCGCATAAGTCTTATGATCATGAAACACAGCATTCCAGAAGCCTTTAGGGGCATAGAATCTGAAGAGATTACTCAGGCCAAGGGTTTCCTTGATGAAGTTGAGAAACGTTTTGCTAAAAAAGATAAGGTTGAGATGACATCACTTCTGACTTCTTTGATGTCTATGAAGTATAAGGGTCAAGGAAACGTAATGTAGTACATTATGGAGATGTTCTATACTGCTTTAAGACTTAAGGCACTTAAGATCGAGCTTTCTGAGGAATTGCTTGTTCTTATGGTTTTGGTATCACTTCCTGCACAGTTTAATCAATTTAAAATTAGTTATAACAGTCAAAAGGAGAAATGGACCCTAAATGAGCTCATTTCTCATTGTGTGCAAGAGGAAGAAAAGTTGAAGCATGATAAGTCTGAAAGTGCTTATTTGGCCAATGCCCCTAAAGACAAGGGCAAGAAAAGAAAATATCAGAATGAAGCTGCTAAGGGTCCAGCTCAAAAGAAACAACAACCTATAGAGAG
Source organism: Gossypium bickii (assembly GCA_025503065.1). Classification (NCBI taxonomy): domain Eukaryota; kingdom Viridiplantae; phylum Streptophyta; class Magnoliopsida; order Malvales; family Malvaceae; genus Gossypium; species Gossypium bickii. The sequence goes on along the minus strand of CP106711.1, from coordinate 64,353,589 downwards.
TTGTTTATTTTGTAACAAGTCTGGACACGTAAAGAAATATTGTACCAAATATCATGCTTGGCGTGCAAAGAAAGGTATAATTCTTAATTTGGTCTGTTCAGAGATTAATTTAGCTTCAGTACCTAAAAACACTTGGTGGATAGATTCTGGTGCTACTCACATAAGTGTTTCTATGCAGGGTTGCCTGAGTTACCGAAAGCCAAGTGATGGTGAAAGACACATCTTTGTGGGCGATGGAAAATCGGTAGAAGTGGAAGCGATTGGGCATTTTAGGTTGTTATTAGGAACTGGTTTTTATTTGGATTTAAAAGACACTTATATTATACCGTCATTTAGACGGAATTTAGTTTCTGTTTCTTTGTTGGACAAATTTGGTTATTATTGTTCATTCAGAAATAATCAATTTAATTTGTCTTTAAATTCAAATGTTATTGGAACTGGTTATTTAAATACTTATGAAAACCTTTATTTGCTAGAAACAATTGCATCCTATAATGAAACCTTGCGTGTGGAATCACGTGGTATTAAACACAAATTAAACAAGGAAAATTCAGCATCATTATGGCATAAACGCTTAGGTCATATCTCAAAAGTTAGAATTGAACGCCTTGTGTCTGATGGTATTTTAGAGTCCCTTGACTTCATAGACTTTGATGTCTGTGTCGATTGCATTAAGGGAAAACAGACCAAAACCAAGAGATTGGGTGCCAACAGATCTTCAGACGTCTTGGAATTAATTCATACAGACATTTGTGGGCCATTCCCTACGGCATCTTGGAATGGTCAAAAATATTTCATAACATTCATAGACGATTACTCACGGTATGGGTACCTATATCTTATTCATGAGAAATCTCAGTTTTTAGACGTGTTAAGAGCTTATAAAGCTGAAGTTGAGAATCAACTCAACAAAAAGATTAAAAATATCAGATCTGATCGTGGTGGTGAGTACTACGGTAGATATGATGGCTCAGGTGAACAATGTCCAGGACCATTTGCGAGATTCCTAGAGGAATGTGGCGTTGTCCCACAGTACACCATGCCAGGATCACCTAGTATGAATGGTGTAGCTGAAAGACGAAACAGAACTCTTAAGGATATGGTAAGGAGCATGATTGCTCATTCTACCTTACCTGAGTCCTTCTGAGGAGAAGCATTAAAGACAGTAGCTTACATTCTAAATAGAGTACCCAATAAAGCAGTTGCAAAAACACCTTATGAGCTTTGGACAGGTCAAAAGCCTAGTCTAAAGCACTTTTACTTTTGGGGATGTCCAGCTGAGGCAAGGCCTTATAGGCCACATGAAAAGAAATTGGACTCTAAAATAGTAAGCAGCTACTTTATTGGCTATTCTGAGAGATTTAGGGGGTATAAATTTTATGATCCCATAATAAGGAATATTTTTGAGACGGGAACTGCAACATTTTTTTAGGATGTTGAGTTTGAGGGGAGAAATAAGGTTAGAGACATTGCTTTTGAAGAGGAATTGGATTCTAACTGAGTTCCTACTATCACTTTTGACGATGTTCAGGTTCTTATACCTATCATGGATCAAGAAGTGAATCAAGAACCTCTACAAGACAATGTTGAACAACTCCCCATTCAAAATGAGGTAATTGTTCCAGAAGAACAAACTCAACAACCTCAAGAACAAGTGCCATTAAGGAGGTCCATAAGAGAAAGGAGAAATGCTATTTCAGATGATTATATTGTATTTCTCTAAGAACATGAGGATGATAATGGAATGATAGAAGATGATCCAATCAACTTTCATCAGGCCATGAAAAGTTCTAATTCTCAAAAGTGGATTGATGCCATGAAAAATGAGTATAAATCTATGCAAGATAATAAAGTTTGGGAACTTGTCCCATTACCTGAAGATGCAAAACCAATTGGTTGTAAATGGATATTTAAAACCAAGAGGGATGCAAATGGTAATGTGGAGAGGTATAAAGCGCATCTTGTAGCTAAAGGATATACTCAAAAGGAAGGTATTGATTTTACAGAGACTTTCTCTCCAGTTTCATCGAAAGACTCATTTAGGATAATCATGGTGCTTGTTGCTCATTTTGATCTTGAGTTACATCAGATGGATGTTAAAACTGCGTTTCTTAATGGCAACATTGAAGAAACAATTTATATGGTGCAACCAGAAAATTTTGAGTCAAAAGACTCAAAGAATATGGTTTGCAAATTGACAAAATCCATCTATGGACTCAAACAAGCTTCCCGTCAATGGCACCATAAGTTTCATCAAATAATTGTCTCATTTGGTTTTGAGATAAATATTGTTGATGATTGTGTGTATCATAAATTCAATGGGAGTAAGTAAATATTTCTGGTTCTATATGTTGATGACATTTTGTTTGCCACTAATGATAGAGGCTTATTGCACGAAACCAAGAGGTTTTTATCTAAGCATTTTGAGATGAAAGATCTTGGGGACGTCTCTTTTGTTTTAGGAATTCAGATACATTGAGATCGATCTCGAGGTATTCTTGGATTATCACAAAAAAGCGATATCGATAAAGTACTCAAAAGGCTTGGCATGCAGAGTTGTAGACCAGGTGATACCCCTGTCGCTAAAGGTGACAAATTTAGTCTTACTCAATGCCCTAAAAGTAACCTTGAAATTCAGGAAATGCAAAAGATTCCCTATGCATCAGCTGTTGGGAGTTTAATGTATGCTCAAGTTTGTACGCGTTCGGACATTGCGTACATTGTTGGGTTGGGACATTGCGTACATTGTTGGGTTGTTAGGCAGATATTTAAGCAACCCTGGTATAGACCATTGGATAGCAGCCAAAAGGGTTATGAGATATCTTCAGAGAACAAAAAATTACATGCTTACTTATAAGAGATCAGATCTTTTGGAGGTCATTGGGTATTCTGATTCTGATTTTGCTGGATGCCAATATAGTAGGAAATCTACATCAGGCTATGTTTACCTGTTAGCTGGAGGAGCTATATCTTGGAAAAGTGTCAAACAAACACTTGTAGCTTCATCCACTATGGCAATAGAGTTTGTAGCATGCTATGAGGCATCAAACCATGGAATATGGTTGCGGAACTTTGTCACAGGGCTGCGCATTTTGGATAATGTAGAAGACCACTCAATTTATTTTGTGACAATAAGTCAGCAGTGCTATATTCCAATAGCAACAGGAGTTCATCTAAGTCAAAGCATATTGACATAAAGTTCCTAGTTGTAAAAGAAAGAGTGCAAAATGGTCGAATATCCATAGAGCACATTGGAACAAACTCCATGATAGCGGATCCGCTCACAAAAGGTCTACCACCCAAGGTCTTTCATGAGCACACTGCTCACATGGGTGTTACATTGATTGAGGATATCATGATTTAGTGGGAGTTTATATTTTATTTGTTTTCAGACATTTATGTATTTGGTTACTTTCTCGATCGTAAATGAAGTATTCAGCTTTATTCACTCGCTTTATTGTTTTGAACCGACCTCACTTAAGTTTAAAGAGGACTAGTTGGAAATAGACATGTTTAGATCATATTGCATGTAATTTCCATGCTACACATCCGTACTTGATCTATGTCATTTGGTTGTGTTAATATACGTGATCATGGATGGATTTAGTTACGATATATGTAACGAAAGTCGCCTTGGTTCTATGTTAACATAATTAATGGACGAGACTGTTCGGAATACCTTTTGGATATGATAGTAAAATTTTGAGATCGAAAAGATATCATGTGTGTAATTTGGGGACCATAACCTTAATATTTATAACCTTAGTATATTAGTTCTAATCAAATTCTAATTAGCCTATCATTAATTAGAATTTGATTAGAAGAGTATCTACACATATTTATCCCATACTTTATTTGATAATTAAAAGCCCAATAAAATTCTAAGCAAATTAGATCACTTTTAATTTGGGCTAACCTATCATGATAATAGATAATAACATGTAATTATCCTTATTATATATGTGATGTCCAAATTTTCCAACAATCTCCCACTTGGTATCCCATCATTAGGAAAGAGAGAGCATATCTTCTTTGAATTTCTTGTGTGCTAATTTGGAAGACGAAATCCCCAAGATCCGGCAAAACTTCAAGAAATTCATGGATTCAGGTACGCTTCCACATTTAGTTTTATTCTTCATTTATTCTTGATGATTTGACATGATAGATCCTAGTTTATTTAGTTTTATTTTAGATTTATTTTCCAAATCTAACAATCACCAAAGACAATTATCACAAGAAGTTCATTCTCTTTAATGTTTTTAATTTTAGGCTTACAAATTCAAAGATAATCATAATTGGAAAATATCCTAAATTGAACTCTTTCAACAAAGCAATCATGATACGAGAGGATTCACTCCAAACTCTCCTCTTATAAATAGCTTATCTTTTGAATATGAGAGATACATCAAGCGGGGTGTACTAAAATATAATTTTTAATACCTTTAAACTTCCATTTTGACAATTCTTTATTCTATCTACCATGTGAACCTCTCCAATTTCAGTGACTTTTTGCACCATCTACGATAAGAACCATTTTGATTCTAGTTGATCTTTGCACCTATACAATATGGATCACCAATATTGTGTTGTTCTACTTCTTGTATAACTTAATTATTTTAATAAATTTAAAATTAACTTAAAATGAGTTCAGATAAAAAATAAAATAAAAAATCTAATAATTACATAATTATATAATTAACTTATTGTTTTTTTAAAAAAGCAACATAGGTAAAATAATAATTTTAATATACAACATGAGACAAACAAAATAGGATAAGACATATCGAAAATGAAATTCCAAACTTCTGCATTCGTACCGGTTTGAAATTCATATGAGGATTTAGGGTTTGTCACTACCTGTATCTTATGGGAAGATAACCCCGATGAAGACAGCGCAGGTAAGCACTTCACTCTTCGTTGGTTGTACAAAAATTCATGCAGTCGCCGACAGTTAACGATATATATCTTTTTTACTTTCGTTTCAGCTTCAGCTTCTGGAAAATGTCGCTATAGAGAACGTGTATACGAACTGTTGTGTCGGTGAGACTGCATGGATTTTTGTACAACTAACAACATTTAAATTAAGTGTTAACGTGTCTTGTCTCGTTTTGACCGTGGTTTGGGGGTTCCTTCTTATTTTTATTTTTATTTCATTTTCATCTTCATCTTCATCATAAATTAGTGGGTTGTACAGTAAACTAAAATGGATGGATCCTCTTGATTTCATTTTCATCATAAATTAGACAATTAATTATTTCATTAAATCTTAACCGATAATTGCGCCAAGTAACATCATTATTAAATAACAGGTCCCACTAAAATTGTCCTTACCAGGAAGATTAGGTTCAACTTATTCATGTAAACAATTTTACACAGGTTCTACTGAAAACCATCACATACATACTACTGTATAGAAGGAAGTCCCTTAGGCATTCCTTCCTTGACATCTATTCTTGTTCTTTCTTATTCTTTGGTATGTTTCTAATCCATTATTTTTTTCATCCATTTATATTTAATACATATTAAAGTCAATATTGCATCAATAAGTGCATCGTTTTTAATATATAAATTATTAAATATATCAAATGAATTAAATTAAATAATTTCAAATATAAAAATATTAATTAATTATATAAAACATTTATCAATAAGCTTCACAAATTAAATTTCATTATTTAACAAATCTAAAGTAAATAAGGCAAAAAAAAACATCCTATATATTAAACAACAAAATTATCCACAACATTATTTTTTTAAAAATCTATAATAAGATCATCTCATACTAAATATATAAAATAAAAGTTTCATAAAAACATATACAAAAGTTGTGTTGGTGAAGCATTTAGAAATTTTTTTTCTACAATTTATTTGTTATATAAATTCTTTATTTTCTTTTTATTTATTAATTTTCTACTTTAAATTTTAAAATTTCTCCTTTACCTTGTTAGAGTTTAAATTTTCAATTTGATTAATAAAAATTTAAAGTTGGTAAATAATAATAAACTATTTATTTTTTAACATTATTCATGCACCGACCGGTGTGTAATGTTTTGGCTGGTGCAACCGGAATTGACCGGAACGAGCTGATGCAACTGGTACGGACTGAAATTTATATCAGTGCAGAAAAGAGAAGTGATCATTTTGGTTTATTACTAAAACGGTGTGTACCGGCCAGTGCAACCAAAACTGTTGCGGAACCGACTACATTGATACATGTTTAATCATCATTCACAATTTGATTTTCACATTTAATAAATAGATCTTACATGAGTCTTACACATTTGAATGGTGGTGATTATTGTATTGGATATAAATGGATGAAAAAATGGAGTAGATCTTAACCCTCTCCTTTTTTCTATATCAGTTGTAAGAAAAATATAATATCGTATGTAGTATTACTATGTCAATAACAATAATAATGCAAAACAATGCAATAGCAGTAGCAATAACACAACAAAATACCTGTAATTGGACAGAGTTGAAAATTAGAAGAAGAATTTTGTTGAAACTTGTATCAACAGTTTTCTTAAGACAGATTCGACCTCCCCTCAGTGCTTTAAGTAACGTTGGACATCTGTCACCCAGGATACAACAACAAACGATCACAGTAGTAACACAACAACTGATAAATCGAACACAATCTTGCCTTTCTCTATCACTAAGATGAATGAATTTAGAAGGAATTTTTTATATTGATGGTTTTTGACGATGTGTTTTGGAAGTCTCTTCTTGACTTTATATAGAGGAAAGGAAATGAATGAAGAGATTTAGACCAATTCATGAAGAGTTTTGTTGAAATGTTAATAAATATAAGTGAACAAACACAATGAATGGAAAGATGCAATATTAAACCAAAAGCAATGAATCTTTTCACCAAGAGATACAATTGTTCAAAAGATACAACTGTTCATCAAGAGATAGAACTATTATTTAATTTGAGCATCAATTTATCATTCATCACTCAACAATTTTTAGCATATTGTATAGAATATAAATTCATAATTTATTATTCAAACCTTTAATTTTAACAATAAAATAATATGGCTCAAAGTTTCAGAATATCCATTATTTTCCAGCTATCTCCCATATGATCGAAATTGATGGATTTACGAGACTCAAAGAGGTGATAGATTCTACATTCGATATTTGCATAGGATAGGTAGGCATTAACCCTTGAACCTTCCCTTGTGAAAGTATATTTACTTTACTAGTTGACCAATAAACGCGATGTCCTTGAACTGATCTATCGTTTGTGTGAACAATGATATACCTTACACAAATACCTCCTTAGCAAGATTTTGGTTCTCATGGGTATGTTTATATGGTCGTGAACATCCTCCTGGTTCTGCAAGAGCTTAGAAGACTATGCCGCAACAGTCTCCTTAAAACGGCCCCACTTCACTCTCACATAGGTGACTTATGTTGTCCACACACAATAGTCGTTAAAAGCATTGCTTAACCTTTTCCACATTTTAATCACTGTTTTTATCATAGGAATGGACTTAGGATAAGAACCCCCACAGTGACCTCATAAGGTCTATGCAAATAGGTTGTACCATTGAACCTATATCTTGTGATCTCCAGTCAACTAGGTTGGGTTTTCCTTCACATAGCGCCTTAAATATTCATGGGCTTTAGTTCAATTCCTTTCGATTTTTATCAACTTGATCTCGGTTTAACCCTTTGGTTAGCGGATCCGCAGTGTTATCTTTTGATATTACAAAACCAATAGAGATACCTCCAGTTGAGATCAATTGTCTAATGGTATTATGTCGACAATGCATGTGTCTCGACTTACCATTATACATTATGTTATGTGCTCTACCAATTGTTGCATGGTTATCTCAATATATGCATATTATAGGCACAGGCTTTGGCCATTCAGGAATATCCTCTAAAAATTTCCGTAGCTATTATGTCTCTTATCTAGATTTGTCTAAAGCTACAATCTCAGATTCCATGGTGGATCTGGTTATAATCGTTTGCCTTAAGGATTTCCATGACACAGCTCTTCCTCCTAATGTGAAAATATAACCACTTGTGTCTTTGGTATCTTGAATATCAAATATCCAACTGGCACCAAAGAATATTTCTAACACAGTAGGATCTCTGGAATACTGTAATCCATAGTTCTGAGTATATCTAATATATCTCAGTACTCTTACAATTGTTTTCCAGTGATTCTCCCCTAGATTGCTTGTGAATCTGCTTAAACTATTTACAATGAAAGTAATATCAAGTCTAGTGCAACTCATAAGGTACATTACACTGCCTATAACTCTTGTATATTTTACTTGGTCAACACTTTCACCTTTTTTTTTGGACAGATGTTTACTTATATCTATCGAAGTTTTGGTCACAGCAAAATCATCCTTGTCAAATTTCTCAAGAATCTTGTCTATGTAGTGTGATTGAGTCAATACGAGACTTTTAGATGACCTTTAGATTTGGATGCCCAAAATCATGTCAGCAAGTCTCATATCTTTCATGTCAAATCTTGAATTTAACAAGTTTTTGGTAAGTTTTACTATTTCATTGTTACTTCCAACAATGAGTATGTCGTCAACATATAAACATAGAATTACATATCCATCAACAATGGTTTTGACATACACAAATTTGTCACACTCATTAATTTTAAATCCATTTGATATCATGATACTATCAAACTTTTCATGCCACTGCTTTGGTGCTTGCTTAAGTCCATACAAAGACTTCACTAATCTATAGATTTCTCTTTCTTGCGCTAGAGCTACATGACCCTTAAGTTGTTCCATGTAAATCTCCTCATCAAGATTTCCATTTGGAAAAGTTATCTTAACATCCATTTGATGAACTTCTAGATTCTACAAAGCGGTAATAGCAAGTATCATCCATATAGAAGTTATTCTTGATATAGGAGAAAATGTATCAAAGTAATCAAGGCATTCATTTTGTCTATAACCTTTTATAATCAGTCTGGCCTTGTACTTATCAATTGTTCCATTTGCTTTCATTTTTCGTTTGAAAATCCATTTAGAATTTAGTGGTTTAATTCCCTGTGGTAGATCCACTAATTCCCACGTATGATTTTTCATGATGGAATCAATTTAACTCTTAATAGCATCTTTCCAAAAGGTGCTTTCAAATGAGCATATAGTTTCACTATAAGTTTGAGGTTCGGTCTCTAGCATATTGTTAGAAAATCTGATCCAAACAACATTTCCACCCTTACCCTTTTACTTCTTCTTGGTTCTACTGTAACACCTCTTATCCGTATTCAACACCGGAACAGGGTACGAGGCATTATCAGAATTATACACCAATAATTATGTAATACCGAGACATGACTTTCCACTCCAATTTAAAAAAATTTCATATCACCTCTTAAACAAGCCTATGAGGCCTAATTCACACTTTAGGAAAGGTTAGGGATCAAGTCGAACCCTTAAAAAGATCTATAGAAAAACTTAGAAAATTTTTATCAAACAGTCCACACGCCCATGTGGAGGAAGGGACACGCCCGTGTTCTACACCTGTGTGGATTTATTTTTCAATTCGAACCTATAGGGGTTTTCACACGGCCGGACACACGTCCGTGTCCGTGGCCCGTGTCCCTCGCACGGCCACGCCACGCCTGTGTCATAGCCCGTGTGCAAAAACCTTGGCATTTTGTTTCTAACGTCATTACCCCAAAAATGTCACAAGGCCAAAGCACACGCCCGTGTCCTTCGACCGTGTGGCAAATTAAATTCATAATTCAGGTGCTGGCTTCACACGGCCTAGGCACTCGCCCATGTCCATGGCCGTATCTTTCACACCACTGAGACACACGGCTGTGTCTCTGCCCGTGTGGTTTCTACTGAGCATACTGACTTGCCAACCTAGCATGCAAGGGGACACACGGCCTAACCACACGCCCATAAGGCTAACCGTGTGTCACACACGACCTAGACACACGCCCGTGTGTCCACCCGTGTGGACAAGAACAAGGCTATTTGCCAAGCTCTTTCTATCACCTTAACTCATACAAACATAAATCACATCAAACCTTCAACCCATTCATGCACAATTAAACTAAGTAAACCAATCATGCAACTTGCACATTCATGAATAACCTCATTTTTTCATAGATTAATAAGAAAGAGCCATCAACTATGGCCTTATACAAAAGAGTTCATCTTTGAATGAGCCAATACATTTGGCCAAAACAATATGACATTCAACTAAGTCTAGTCCCTATACATGCCATACTCAAAATACTAAGTCTAACTATACCAAGATGTGCTAATAGTGTGGGTGATCCTTTGCTTATCTCTGTATCCCGAGCTGGCTCTTCAACACTGTAAAATAAGGGAAAAGAGAAGAGAGTAAGCGTTAAACTTAGTAAGTCCATATGTAAACAATAAGTATCATACCATAGGCTAATCAATCAAAAACATTACATACTATGTAAAAACAATTCATATCCTCATAATCATGCTTGCTCATCTCAACTCTTACCACATCCCAACCACATATCCTAAACATTGCTCACATTTATTTGTACTTATGCCTGCACTTATCACCATAAAGCCACACGTAACTTCACTTAGACAAGTTTCTCGATGAGCCCTTCGGAATGATACAAGATATTTGGTGGTTTCGCACACAGCCCACCATTAATCAATAATAGGGTGGTATCGCACACAACCCACCAAAATGATAATAAATATGATGGTATCGCACACAGCCCATCGTTAATAAGTAAAAAGGTGGTATCGTACACATCCCACCAATAATTACACAGGGGCGAAGCCAGGGGGCTGGCATGGGCCCCGGCCCTCTAAAATGTAAAATTGCTATTTAGGCTCTTAAAATTTTTTAAAAATTTTAAATTAGTAAAGGTAAAATTGTACTTTGGCCCTCCCTAAAATTATAAAAAATCAATTTAATCATTTACAAATTATGAAGATATAAAGTATAAAAAATTAAAATTTTACCCGGCCCCCCTAAAAAATTTTTCTGGCTTCGTCCTTGTAATTACATGTTTACGATTATTTATCCGTACCCATATTTCTATTCCGAAGGTTCATTCGAGAATTTCCCATTTCCTATCATTTTCAATAAGTCTCACCAATAATCAATTACATCCACGCAATGTATTAATAGGTAAAACATACGTAATAAGGATGTATCATTTACACATAAACTTTCATCGATAAAATATGTCAGTTTACAATTTAGTCCGTAACCTTGCCTTTTCCTCGGTTAAGGTTGATTCAATGTTCTTCTTGATCTATAATAATAAAATTTACTCATTTAATCACTACATAAATCAAGACGTTTCAAAATCTCTACTTTGGCAAAAATAACCGTTTTGCCCTTATACTTGGCAAAATTATGATTTTGCCCCTAGGCTCGTAATTCATTTTTCATCAAATTTCCTCATTTAACAAGCCTAGCTGAACATTTATTACTCTTATAACAACTCACAATACCAATCATTTCATGCATTTACTACTCAATTTACAATCTTTACAAAAATGTCATTTTAGGTGTTTTCATGGAAACACCTTTCACAAAAATTGTTTATTTAACAACCATAATTCATTTTCTTCCCTAAAAAATCAGCAAACAGCATAAGCACTCTCATGGAAAATCCCTAAACTTTCAACCATTCTGTAAAATAGCCCCCTCATTAGCTAGCTTAAGCTATAAGGGTTCCAAAAGTACAAAAATTATCAAAAATAACCATCAAGAATACTTACTAGCAAGGATTAAAGATTGCTGAAATTTTTAAGCTTTCATAGCCCTTTCTTGAGAGTAAAAATCGGTGGAAGAGGAAAAGAAAATGAAACTATGATAGCCTTTGCTTTATTTTATCTTATTTTATTCATTAAGTCACTTAATGCCACCAAATATTGACCAATTTTAATGCTCTTGTCCCCTTGGCCGGCCATCACTCCCCCAATGGCCTAATTGCACATTAAGGACCTTCAATTTAATATTTTATAGCTATTAGACACCTCTAGCTTGTAAAATAAAACTTTCGCACTTTATGCGATTTAATCCTTTTTCACAATTTAGCACACAATCATTAAAATTAATACACCAAATATTTCCATACACTCATATAATTATGCCATAACACATAAAATAATATTAAAAATAATTTATCCGACCTCGAATTAGTGGTTCCAAACCACTATTCCAATTAGCCCCAAAATCGGGCTGTTACAACTTTCTCCAAAGATTTTTGTCCCGAAAATATAATGGGTAAAGAGGTTTGGGTACTGTTCTCTCATGGCTTCCTCCGGTTCCCACGTAGCCTCTTCTACACCGTGTTTTTGCCATAACACTTTCACTAAGGCTATACTTTTGTTCCTCAACTGTTTAACCTCTCGAACCAAAATCTTAATTGGTTCCTCCTCATAGGTCATATCCGGCCGTGTCTTAATTTTGGTTGGAGGAATCGTATCCGAAGGATCGGAACAATATCATCGTAACATCGACACATGAAACACTTTGTGTATTCTCTCTAACGCTGTCGGCAAAGTCAATCAGTAAGCTACTGGTCCAATTCTTTTAATAACCTCATACGGCCTGATGAATCACGGACTCAATTTGCCCTTTTGACCAAATCTCAATATTTTCTTCCATGGAGATACTTTCTGGAATACTTTATCACCCATATAAAACTCAATTTCCTTCCTTTTCAAATCCGTATATGACTTTGTCGATCTGGAGCAGCTTTCAAACTATCAGGGATCACTTTCACTTTCTCCTCGGTTTCTCTAACTAGATCAATCCCGTGGATTTGCTTCTCACTAAGCTCGATCCAATATAGAGGAGTCTGACACTTATGACCATATAAGGCTTCATACAATGCCATCCATATACTCGACTGATAATTATTGTTGTAGGCAAATTCAACCAAAGGTAGATATTTTTCCCAACTACCTTCGAACTTTAAAACACAACATCGGAGCATGTCTTCTAGAACTTGAATTACTCTTTCGGATTGACCATCAGTTTGCGGGTGGAATGTGGTACTAAAATTTAATTTCATACCTAAGACTTCTTGCAGCTTTTTCCAAAACCTCGAAGTAAACCTTGGATCCCTATCCGAAATTATGGACATAGGCACTCCATGTAATCTTACAATTTCGGTAATATACAGTTCAGCCAACTTGTCAAGTGAGTAATCCACACGCACTGGTATAAAGTGAGCTGATTTCGTTAATTTATCGATGATAACCCACACAGCATCTTTCTTTTTCGGAGTCATAGGTAACCCCGTTATGAAATCCATCGTGATTCGGTCCCACTTCCACTCGGGAACCATCACTGGCTGAAGTAATCCCGAAGGTACTTGATGCTCGGCTTTCACTTGTTGACATATCAAATACTTTGTAACAAACTTAGAGATATCTCTTTTCATACCCGGCCACCAATACAACTTCTTCAAATCATTATACATTTTTGTGCTGCCCGGATGTACTAACAAGCAACCATTGTGTGCCTCATGTATAATTTTTCAAATCAATTCATCATCTTTAGGTGCACAAACTCTACCATGAAACATCAAACAATCATCTGAACCAACCCAAAAATTAGAGTTATTCCCCGATTCACACTAAGCTCTCTTAACTTACATCTCACTATCATTCTGTAACACTCCGATTTAGGGGCTAGTCGGAACAGTGATCTCGGGATCACTAATCCGAGATTAGAGAAAATTATTTTCATAATCACTAATCCAAGGTTAGATAAAATATCATAATTTTATGAGTTAGAGTATGATGATATAAGTACATGAAAATTTTGGTGCTTTAATTTTAGCGATTTCATGTTTAATCGAGAAAAAGGACTATATCGCATTAAATGCGAAAGTTTAAAATTTTCAGCTAAAGGTATTTTATAGCTAAAGAACATTAATTGGAGGTCTTTAAAGTGCAATTAGACCCCTAAGTATAGGGTGGCCGGCCATAGGAGAAAAGAATTGTCAAAGTTGGTCAAAGTTGGTAAGCTTGGTGACTAAATTGATTGTTTAATATTAAAATAAAGGAAAGATGATATCCATTTTTTTACTCATCTTTCTCCATCGAAAATAGCAAGCAAAATAGGGGTTTTGAAAGCTCAAAATTTTAGCAAACTCTTCTCCCTACAAGTAGCTGATTTTAATGTTTTGCTTGATGATAGTTGTACTTTTGGGACCCCTAAAGCTTAAGCTTTCTAAAGAGGGGACCATCTGGCAATATGGTGAAAAGTTTAGGGATTTTCCATGTGAGCTCTTAAGTTTTTGCTGCATTTTTATTGAAGAAAATGAGTCTTAGTTCTTAGATAAACAACTTTTGTGAAAGGTATCACTATGAAAACACCTAAATGGACCTTGTGGTAAAGGTTATAAAGTTTGTAGTAAATGTGTGAAATGTTGGGTTTTGATGATAGCCATAAGAGAAATAAATGTTCACCTAGGCTTGTTGAAGGTAGAAATTTGATTAGAATTAATTTCCGAGCCTAGGGGTAAAATAGTCATTTTGCCAAAGTCTAAAGGCAAAATAGTAATTTTACCAAAGCATGATTATTGAAATGCTTTTATTAATGTGATGATTAAAATGAGCTAATTTGCTATTATAGAGCAAGAAGAGCCAAGAATCAACCTCGAACGGGGAAAGAACAAAATATCGGACTAGACCGGTAATCTAGCCTATTTTGAAAACAAGGTAAGTTTGTATGTGATAAATTCAACATTTATGCTAGCATGTTTGAGAATGGTTGATATTATAATGATACATGATATTCTATGAAATTGAAGATTGGTGTTAAATGGGAAAATGATAAAAGTTGAGATGTTGAAGTCCCAGTGGGACTATAATAAGTGTGAGAATACTATCATCAAGACATGAGATGGATAAGGTCCAGTGTAAGACCATGTCTGGGACATGGCCTCTGCATCGAATTGAGATCCCGCATAAGACCATATCCGGGACATGGCATCGATACTTGATGTGAGAATTTTGTATAGGACCATATTCGGGATATGGCATCAGCACTCAGAGGTGACCCTATATAAGACCACATCCGGGATGTGACATTGGTTTCGTGTTTATGCTAATGATTATGAATATGCATCTTTAAGCATCCCTAGTGATTTATCGGGATGAATAGATCAGCTTAGAAATATAAACGAGAATTTTATTAAAGTTATGTGATTGAGTTAACACAGGTACTCGTGAGTAATTC
This sequence comes from Gossypium bickii, assembly GCA_025503065.1. Lineage (NCBI taxonomy): Eukaryota > Viridiplantae > Streptophyta > Magnoliopsida > Malvales > Malvaceae > Gossypium > Gossypium bickii. Next base: position 64,338,382 of record CP106711.1, on the reverse strand, counting down.
AAGAAGAAACATTTACGATATGTGGCATGGTATGTGCTAAATAAGGGCAAGTATGAGTAAGTATGGCAAGAAGCCTATAACTTTTTGTATGGTTAGTTAATGCCATGGATGGATTTTATCATGAGCTTATTGTTGCTATTTTTTTCCATGCAAACTTACTAAGCTTTATGTATACCCCTTTTATTGCCCTTTTCCTTGTAGTACTGCAAAGTTAGCTTGCGAATTCGCGGACGTCGGAGTTGGGGATCACACTATCGACCACTTTTTGGTATAACCAAATTAGACTTATTTTGAGTATGGCATCTATAGGACTTGAATGTTTTGGTTATGTCATATTTGCAAGCCAAATGTGTTGGCTACTAAGGTTGTTCCAATTCATTTTGTAAAAGGTCATTAAAGTTGGGTCAATACTTGACTAGTTCTTATATATATATATATTCATTGATGATGAATCATGAAGTGTATGTTTGTCTGAATGTTTGACTTGAGTCGGTATAAGAATGGTTACTATGTAGGGTGGCATTTGGCTTGGAATATAACCTTTTTAATGCCCACAAGGGTAGACACACGGGCGTGTGTCTAGGCCGTGTAAGACACACGGTCAGCCCCAAGAGTGTGTTGATCGGCCATGTGCTCCCTTGTGAGCTAGGTTTACAAGTTAGTATGCTCAGTAGTAAACACACGAGCAGAGACACGACCGTGTGTCTCAGCCGTGTTGGAGGCACGGCCTTAGACATGGGAGTGTGACCAGGCCGTGTGAAGTCTGCACCTGAAGTTAGGAATTTAATTCGACACACGGTCTAAGGACACGGGTGTGTGCCTTGGCCGTGTGACCTTAGTGAGGTGATGACGTTAGAAACAGAATGCCAAGGTTTTGGCACACGGGCATGTCTAGGACGTGTGAGGGACACGGGCTAGGGACATAGGCGTGTGTCCGGCAGTGTGAAATAAGTCAGTGTCAACCATGGGTGAAGAACACGGGCATATCTCAGGGGCACATGGGCATGTCCCTAGAACAATACAGGCGTGTGGCCCCTGCTGGGAAAAAAATTTCAAAGTGCGTAAAAGTGCTCGTTTTAATTCTGAAACCTCCTAGAAGTATGTTTAGGGTCTCGTAAGCCCAGAATGAGTAGGTTATGAGTTTAAATGAAAAGTTCAAAGCTGTAGCAAAATTTTATAGCCCGATGTGATATGTTTAAGCAAGTTAAGTTAAGTAATGCCTCATATCCAGTTCCCGCTTCGAACACGGGTAAGGGGTGTTACACATTCTTTTGAGCTTCACATATCTGCTGAAGAAATAATGGTCTAGCCCTCAACTGGGCCAATATAGCACCATCATCAGATAATGCTAAACTCGTACTTATAGCTCTCAAAGCATACAGAGATTTTCTGCTCAAGGCATCCACAACAAAATTCGCTTTCCTTGGATGGTAATTGGTTACTAACTCATAATCCTTCAATAATTTGAGCCACCGACATTGTTGTAAATTCAAATCTTTTTTGTTAATCAAGTATTTAAAACTCTTGTAATCGGTAAAGATTCAGTACTTTTCACTATACAAACAATGACGCCAAATCTTCAAAGCAAAAACGATCGCAGACAACTCTAAATCGTGAGTCGGATAATTCTTCTCATGCGGTTTTAGCTATCTCGAAGCATAAGCTACTACCTTTCCCTCTTGCATTAGCACACAACCAAGACCATTCATTGATACGTCACTGTAAATTACAAACTCCTTTCCCGACTCCGATTGTACTAAAACTGGGGCTTCAGTCAACAATGTTTTTAGTTTCTCAAAACTCTGTTAGCACTTCTCGGTCCATTCAAACTTAACATCTTTATGTAACAGTCTCGTCATTGGTGTAGCAATCATGGAGAACCCTTTAACGAACCATCTATAGTAACCCGCTAAACCCAAAAAGCTTCTAATCTCTAACACATTCCTCGGCGGTTTCCACTCCACAATAGCCGAAAGCTTACTCAGATCAACTCTAATTCCATCACCTGACACAATGTGTCCTAAGAATCCGACCTCTCGGAGCCAAAACTCACTCTTACTAAACTTAGCGTACAACTACTTGTCTCTTAGAGTCTGCAAAACAGTTCTCAGGTTCTCCGCGTGCTCACTTTCATCCCGATAAATTCATATGTCATCAATAAAAACAACTACAAATTTATCCAAGTACAGTCGGAAGATACAGTTCATTAAATCCATAAATATCGCAGGAGCATTCGTTAAGCCAAAGGGCATGACAAGGAACTCGTAATGACCATACCTTGTCCAAAATGTAGTTTTCGGCACATCTTGCTCCTTAACTCTCAACTGGTAATAGCCAAATCTCAGGTCTATCTTAAAGAACATCGTAGCTCCATTCAATTGGTCAAACAAATCATCGATACTTGGCAAATGATACTTATTCTTCACTGTCACCTTGTTGAGCTGTCTATAGTCTATACACAGTCTTATCGACCCGTCTTTCTTCTTCATAAAAAGTAAGGAAGCACCCCACGGTGAATAGCTCGGTCTTGCAAAACACTTATCTGTTAACTCTTGCAACTGAACCTTCAACTCTTTTAACTCCAACGGTGTCACCCTATACGAGGAAACTGAAATAGGTGCTATACCCTGAACTAACTCAATGCCAAACTCGACCTCTCTAACTAGAGGCAATTCGGGTAACTCTTCTTGAAACACGTCCAGATACTCGCATACTACAGGCACTGATTCAATCTTTACATCCGACTCTTGGGTATTTAACACAAATGCGAGATAAGACTCATGCCCTTTTCTCATGTATTTCTCAGCTACCATAGACGAAATCACTATAGGCAAACTATCCAATTTACCTGATTCAACCCGAATAATATCTCCATTTACACATATCAATAAAATAAACTTACTACCATAGTTTACTAAAACATTATAAGCAGTCAGCCAATCCATACCAAGAATTAGGTCAAATTCATCAAACGGCAACAACATTAGGTTAGCCAGAAAACATTGACATCTAATTGTCAAAGGACAATTCCTACACACTTTGTCAACCAGCACATGCTTGCCTAGCGGGTTTGACACTTTTATCACAAATTCCGTAGACTCAACAATCATACTCATTCTAGATACCAATTTCATGCAAATATAAAAATAGGTAGACCCCAGATCAATCAAAGCAACAACAGAGATATCATGAAGAGAAAAAGTACCCGTTATCACATCTGGAGATGATGCCTCTTCACGAGCACGAATGGCATAAGTTCTTGCAGGTGCTTTACCCTATGATCTCACAACAAAATCCCTAGTTGCACCTCTACTACTAGTCCCACTCCACGGGTTCCTTTGCGGTCTATCCCTCGAAGGTACATTACTCGCTCTTACTCCTTGTTTTCTATCTTTTTCATCCCTCTCTAGACAGTTTCGAATGAAGTGGTTTGGTGAACTACACTTGTAGCAAGCTCGAGTGTTTCCCCAACACTCTCCAGTATGTTGTCTACCAAAATTTGGACACTCAGGTTTATTTGACTTCGCATTACCCACACTTGCAATCGAGGTGGCTTGAACTCTAGAGCCTGAATAAGTGTTACCACGATTTCGGTGTGAATATCCAGCTAAAGTAGTCGTCCGAGGGTTGATTTCCTTGGACCTCTTTGATTGAGTTTGGAACGACTTACTCATTGGCCTCTTCCTCGCATCTCAGGCCTCAATCATAGCTTTTCTCTTTTCCTTATTCAACTCTTCAGCTTTGCAAGCTCTATCAACCAATACTACAAATTCCTTCAACTCCAAGATCCCAACTAGCAACCTAATATCCTCATTCAGCCCATCTTCGAACCTCTTGCACATAATAGCTTCCGTTGACACACACTCTTGAGCATACTTACTGAGTCTAACAAATTCGCGTGTATAGTCTGCTACAGTTATCTTGCCTTGCTTCAATTCAAGAAACTCTTTACGTTTCTGGTCAACAAATTGCTGACTTATGTACTTCTTTTGGAACTCTTCGAGGAAGAAGTCCCATGTCACTCTCTCTTTCAGTACTACAGATGTCAGCGTTTTCCACCAACGATATGCCGAGTCCCTCAGTAGTGACACAGCACATTTTAAGCTCTCTTCAGGTGTGCAAGAGAGTTTATCGAATACCGGTTTAGAGTTCTCAAGCCAGAACTCCACTTTCTCAAGGTCATCGTCTATATTGGCTCTAAATTCTTCGGCCCCTTACTTTCGAATCTTATCGGCCGGGGGTTTGGTCATTCTTACCAAATCTATACCTTGAGGAGCCACGAGGACTGGCTGAGGTATAGTAGGGGTGGAGGAGGCTGAGCATGAGGGTTTGCTCGTACAAACTCAGTGTACCAGTTACTTATCATATGAAAAAAGGCTTCTCAAGCCTCTTCCCCTTGACCCAAAGTCTCAGGTCTACTTTCTACAGGCATGGTCACTTGCGCGGTAGCCGACACATTACTTGCAGTGTCATCAGCAGCAGCTTAGTCGAGATCCATTTACTATACGAAAACACAGTTTAAAATTGTCAGGAGTCACCACACTATCAATATATATTTATGGCATGTATAGCTAGACCCTCACACATGCTACGGTGGCCCGAGAACCGACTTAACCATAGCTTTGATACCACTAAATGTAACACCCCTTACCCGTATTCAATGTCAAAATAGGGTACGAGGCATTACCAGACTTATACACCAACAATTATGCAATACCGAGACATGACTTTCCACTCCAATTTAAAAACATTTCATATCACCTCTTAAACAAGCCTATGGGGTCTAATTCACACTTTAGGAATGGTTCGGGACACTTTAGGAATGGTTCGGGATCAAGTCGAACCCTTAAAAAGATCTATAGAAAAACTTAGAAAATTTTTATCAAATAGCCCACAAGCTCGTATGACATATCACATGCCCGTGTTCCACACCCGTGTGGATTTATTTTTCAATTCAAACCTACAGGGGTTTTCACACGGCCGGACACACGCCCGTGTGCAAAAACCTTGGCATTCTGTTTCTGACGTCATCACCCCATAAATGTCACACGGCCAAAGCACACGTCCGTGTCTTTCAACCGTATAGCGAATTAAATTCCTAATTCAGGTGCAGACTTCACACGGCCTGGGCACACGCTCATGTCCATGGCCGTATCTTCCACACAGCTAAGACATACGGTCATGTCTCTGCCCGTGTGGTTTCTACTGAGCATACTAACTTGCCAACCTAGCATGCAAGGGGACACACGGCCTAACCACACGCCCATGAGGCTAACCGTGTGTCACACACGGCCTAGACACACGCCCGTGTGTCCACCCGTGTGGACAAGAACAAGACTATTTGTCAAGCTCTTTCTATCACCCCAACTCATACAAACATAAATCACATCAAACCTTCAACCCATTCAAGCATAATTAAACTAAGTAAACCAATCATGCAACTTGCACATTCATGAATAGCCTCATCTTTTCATAGATTAATAAGAAAGAGCCATTAACTATAGCCTTATACAAAAGAGTTCATCTTTGAATGAGCCAACACATTTGGCCAAAACAATATGACATTCAACTAAGTCTAGTCTCTATACATGCCATACTCAAAATGCTAAGTCTAACTATACCAAAATGTGCTGATAGTGTGGGTGATCATTTGCTTATCTATGTATCCCGACCTGACTCTTCAACACTATAAAATAAGGGAAAAGAGAAGGGAGTAAGCTTTAAGCTTAGTAAGTCTATATGTAGACAATAAGCATCATACCATATGCTAATCAATAAAAACATTACATACTACGTAAAAATAATTCATATCCTCATAATCATGCTTGCTCATTTCAACTCTTACCACATCCCAACCACATATCCTAAACATTGCTTACATTTACTTGTACTTATACCCTGCACTTATCACCACAAAGCCACATGTAACTTCACTTAGACAAGTTTCTCGATGAGCCCTTTGGAATGATACAAAATACTTGGTGGTTTCACATACAGCCCACCATTAATCAATAATAAGATCGCACATAGCCCACCAACAATGATAATTACAGTGGTATCGCACACAACCCACCAAAATGATAATAAATATGATGGTATCGCACACAACCTACCGTTAATAAGTAACAAGGTGGTATCGCACACAGCCTACCAATAATTACATGTTTACGATTATTTATCCGTACCCACATTTCTATTCTGAAAGTTCATCCTAGAATTTCTCAATTCCTGTCATTTTCAATAAGTCTCACCAATAATTAATTACATCCACGCAATTTATTAATAGGTAAAGCATACGTAATAAGGATGTATCGTTTACACATAAACTTACCTCGATACAAAATATGTCAGTTTGTAATTTAGTCCGTAACCTTGCCTTTTCCCCGGCCAATGTTGATTCCATGTTCTTCTTTATTTATAATAATAAAATTTACTCATTTAATCACTACATAAATCAAGACACTTCAAAATCTCTACTTTGGCAAAAATGATCGTTTTGCCCATATATTTTTGTAAAATTACGATTTTTCGCCTAAGTCGTAATTCGTTTTTCATCAAATTTCCTCATTTAACAAGCCCAGCTGAACATTTATTACTCTTATAACAACTGACAATACCAATCATTTCATGCATTTACTACTTAATTTACAACCTTTACAAAAAGGTCATTTTAGGTGTTTTCATGGAAACACCTTTCACAAAAGTTGTTTATTTAACAATCATAATTCATTTTCTTCCATAAAAGCTCAGCAAACAACATAAGCACTCTCATGGCAAATCCCTAAACTTTCAACCATTTTGTAAAATAGTCCCCTCATTAGCTAGCTTAAGCTTTAAGGGTTCCAAAAGTACAAAAATTATCAAAAATAACCATCAAGAATACTCATTAGCAAGGATTAAAGATTTCTGAAATTTTCAAAATCCCATAGCCCTTTCTTGAGTGTAAAAATCGATGGAAGAGGAAAAGAAAATGAAAAGATGATAGCCTTTGCTTTATTTTATCATATTTTATTTATTAAGTCACCTAATGTCACCAAATATTGACCAATTTTAATGCTCTTTTCCCCTTGGCCGGCCATCACTTCCTCAATGGCCTAATTGCATATTAAGAACCTTCAATTTAATATTCTATAGCTATTAGACACCTCTAGCTTGTAAAATAAAACTTTCGCACTTTATGCGATTTAGTCATTTTTCACAATTTAGCACACAATCACTAAAATTAATCCACTTCCATACACTCATATAATTATGCCATAACACATAAAATAATATTTAAAATAATTTATCCAACTTCAAACTAGTGGTTCTGAAACCACTATTCTGACTAGCCCCAAAATCGGGCTGTTACATCTACCTTGACTTCAACCTCTTGTTGAAAGTCTTAACTATCAATAGTCTCTGAAGTGCATGTTGTTGAACTTGACCCAATTTTCTGGTCTTACAAAGGAATATATTTTCAAATAATGAGGCATTTTTAGATTCCAATATCGTATTTTTGTAAATTTCAAGATTCTTTGATTTATGTACAAGAAATCGATATGCATTGTTGTGGGGTGCATATCCAATGAAATTACAATCCACCGTTTTAGAACCTATTTTCATTTGCTTCAGTAAAGGAACCATTACCTTTGCAAGACACCCCCACATTTTCAAGTAGTTGTAGGAAAGTTTCCTGCCCTTCCATAACTCATATGGTGTATTGTTCTTTTTCTTGCGGGGCACCTTATTTAAAAGGTAATTTGTTGATAAAATAGTTTCCTCCACATGTTCTGTGACAACCCAGAACTTCCTAGCATTGCATTCATCATTTCCTTTAGGGTTCGATTTTTCTGCTCTGCTACTCCATTGGATTGAAGAGAGTATGGTGGTGTCACTTCACGAATAATACCATGTTGTGCACAAAATTTACCAAAAGGTTCAACATATTCACCACCACGGTCACTTCTCAACCTATTAATTCTTTTATTAAGTTGGGTTTCAACTTCCTACTTATAGAGAACAAATTTCTCTATAGCTTCATCTTTTTTTTTAAGCAAATATACATAGCAATATTTTGTGCTATCATCAATTAAGGTAATAAAATATTTATTCCCTTCTCTAGTTTGAATAAACTTTAAGTCACAAATATCACTATGTATTAGATCAAGTGGTTCAGTATTTCTTTCAATAGATTGAAATGAAGATCTTGTTCGTTTTGTCTCAACACACATTTCACATTTATGATTATAAATAATGTGAAATGAAGGAATGTGCTCTAAATTAATTAATCTACATAAAGTATCAAAATTAACATGTCTGAGCCAACCTTGCCATAAATCAAATGACTCAAGCATATAAACAAAAGAAGAAACATCATTCTTATTCATAGTATTAGCTTTTACAAAGATAACATTGAATTTTCCCATATCATTTAATACATATCCCCTTCTCACAAACGTTCACCCTTTTGACAAAACTAACTTTTAGGATTCAAGTACCATCCTAAAGCCATCCATACATAGGAGGGTCCCAGAGACAAGGTTCTTGTGTATGTCAGGCACATACAACACATTTTGAAGTTTCAACTCATTGCCAGAAGTCATCTTCAAAATCACAGTGCATTTCCCCTTAATCTTAGAAGTTGCAGTGTTAACACCCCTAACCCGTATCCGTCGCCGGAATAGAGTTACAGAGCATTACAGGAGTTTTCAAATCATACAAACACATATTTATATACATTTCATATCATTTCAATGAACATATTCAAACATAGTCAAAACAGACATATTGTCCCTTATACGAGCCATCGAGGCCCTAAATATGAGTTAGAAACAAATCGGGACTAAATCAAAAACTTAGAGAATTTTTCAGAAAACATTGAAAATTTTCAACACTGCAAGGGTCACACAGCCGTGTGCCCAAGCCGTGTGGGCATTCGAAGTAGGAACACACGGCCTTGTCCCAACCCGTGTCTGTGTCCGTGTAACTCACTAACTTGGGTAACACGACCAAGCCACATGCCCGTGTGCCAGGCCGTGTACCCTTCGAAGTAACCCCACACGCCCGTGTGCCAGGCCATGTGCTAGGCCGTGTAACAACCTAATTTACAACCCTTTGAAAGCTACAGGGGACACACAGCCTTGTCACCTAGCCGTGTGTCACACACGGCTGAGACACATGCCCGTGTCTCTGCAAATGTGGACGAAAATAGGTCATTTTACAAGCCATTTTTCTCACCCAACTAAACATGTAGCTACAACGAAAATTCCACATATGCACAAGCCATAACAAGGCACCAAAATCATGCATAATCAATTCATATACATAGGGTATAATATCATACAACCAATATGCCCATAGGCACCTCAAGTGCCTATCAAATAAATCTACATATATAAACATGTACACAATTTGGCCAAATAAATCAACAATCTTCCAAGCAATTTGCATCAATACATACCATTAAATTTCCTTATCAAAGCACAATTAGTCATACATATTAATCATACAAATCATACATATTAAGGTACCAATTCACCACATATACAATATTTCACAAGGCACAAATACAATGTGCATATTTAGGCTTTCATTCCACCTTTCAACATTCAAACAAAACAAGCCAAACATCAACCATATTAAAGCTACTCATATACATGCCAAGCTATGCCATTATACCAACAAGATGCCCAAACTTAAAAAAAGTCAAATAGCCATTTCCAACAACCAAAACACATGGTCAACATTAACCAAAATACCTATACATGCCATTATAACAAAAATTAAACAACCAAAAGTACCAAAAAAGCCGATAGATAGTGTGATATAGCTCCGACGAGCTTCCAACCCGGACGAGCTTCCAATTCACTATAAAACACGAAAAATAACACAAAGTAAGCATTTAAACTTAGTAAGTTCATATAACTTAAAACATAACTTACCACTTAATCACAAAATAGGTAAGATAAACATAGCATATCCCGATATAATTTGGCCAAATGCCTAAGCACATATACACCAACTATGTTAGCCATGTAAATACATATACATACCAATAATCATGGATCAGCACAACAATTGATTAAGTTTCATATACATGTATCAATTGATTAAGTTTCATATACATGTATCATCCAATTCAATTTTCTATATACCATGTAACAACATTTCCATATAATTCATATGTATCCCTGTAATAGTCCATAATGAACCCTTACCATTTCGTATTACCATTTAGAATATTGTTGGATATCCGAGATAGCTCACGCATAGTGTGCTAACTCATATAACTGTAATCTGTCAAATCCTGTACATGTATGCTCACACAAGCTGTGAATCAGTATGCTCACACGAGCTGTGAAAATGGGCCTGCTAACACGAGCTGTAAGTCGGAACATAGCTACAAGATACTACTCAAACGAGTTGTTGAGTATCCGCAACACATGTCAAACCTCAGCCATCGATAGGACTTTCAGGACCAGTACCCGGATCATGTAAACCCTAATGACATGTCATTTGTATCCTACAAATTCCTAATGTTCAAACGGGGCTCGATAATAGTCATACGTCATTGGATATGCAATCGATATATACGTATAGCAATTCATAACACAAGTATATTTCAATCAAAAGCATATATAACAATTTAATTTCACGAACTTACCTCGACGAGTATACGTAGATACTGAGGCGATTAATCTAAGACTTTCTCTTTGCCCCGATCTAAAGCCGTACGAGGTCTGTCTTGATCTGTACAAAAAAATTTAACTCAATTCAATATATTTTTTCATTCAATATAACCCAAAATTATATTTTGGAAAAATTACCATTTTGCCCCTATACTTTTAATTTCTTTGCAATTTAGTCCCGAACTCATAAAAATGAAAATTCATGAAATTCTACCACAGCCCACTATGGTCGAATCTCAACTAGGTCCCTAACAAGCCTTATATTTCATTTATTTCACAATTTTACCATGTAAAATTTCTATTTTTCAATTTAATCCCTATTTGACAATTTCATAAAGAATCTCTTAACAAAAGTTGTTTATCTAACAACAACTATCCGTTTTCTATCATCAAACATCAAAACTCATGTATATTAATTAATAGTAAAACCCTAATAGTTTAACATTTTCACAATTTAGTCCCCAGGCTAACTAGATTAAGTTGCAACGATCCCGAAAACATAGAAATCATTAAAAACGGGACAAAAATACATACCAATGCAAGGTATTTAGGGTTGCCAAAATTTCAAGCTTCCATGGCTACTATTTTCTTTTCATTTTCGGTTGAAGATGAAAGTAAAAGATGATGATTTGTTTTTATTTAATTTAATTTATCATTTATTTACCCATTTTACTAATTTAACCTCTAAATACATTAAAATTTACACAAATGCCAAGCCATGAACATCCATTATCACTATTTATGGTCTAATTACGATATAAGGACTTTTACTTTAAAGTTCTATAGCTATTTAATTCTTTTAGCTACTAGAACTCAACTTTTGTGCTTTACGCGATTTAGTCCTTTTTATATGGTATTACTATCATACTGTAGGAAATAAAATAATAAAAAAATAAATTTTTTAACTTCAGATTTGTGGTCCCAAAACCACTGTTCTGATCTCACTAAAACGGGTTGTTACATGCAGCGTTGCCCATATAGAGCTTCTCCCCTTTCTCACAAGGAACCAACTCAACAAAGGAGTCATTGTCACAACAACTATAACGTGTGGCACCAATATCAAGCCACCATTCTATTGGATTTGAATCAACCAAGTTGACTTCAAAAATCACAGCATAGAGGTCAAGATCAGATACTTTCTTAGAAATATTTTCCATAACGTTGGCCTCGTTTGTTCTGACCCTCTTTAGAAGCCTACAATCGGATGAATTCTGTCTCATCTTATTGCAATTAAAGCATTTTCCTTGGAATTTTGGCTTCTTGAAGACACCATCTTTTGATTCTAGTTTAAACCCAATCTGAAAATGTTTTCTTTTCTTGGAGTCGTTCTTGACTTCCACTACATTTGTCTTGGCAAAGTTAGAATTGGTTGTTTTGTTTAGCCTTTTAGCCGTACCTCGATTGTCTTCTTTAATTTGAAGTTTGACAATCAGATCTTCCACTGTCATTTCCTTTCTCTTATGCTTAAGATAGTTTTTGAAGTCATTCCAAGAAGGGGGAAGTTTTTCAATAATGGCTACCACCTGAAAGGATTCACTTATAATCATCCCTTCTACGAGAATACCATGAATGATCAGTTGGAATTCCTGCACCTGATTTACAACAGCTTTAGAATCAACCATTACAAAGTTTAAGAATTTGGCAACTAAGAATTTCTTAGCACCAGCATCTTCAGTTTTGTATTTTTGGTTTTGTGATTCCCATAATTCATTATCTATTTTCTTGATATTGTATACTTCATAAAGTTCTTCAGATAAACCGTTCAAAATGTAGTTACGGCACAGGAAATCAGAGTTGTTCCATGCTTCAGCAATGTTGAAAGCGATAATAACATCTTCCTCATCCTCTCTAAAAATAGGAGGATCATCCTTCAGAAATTTGTCATATTCAACATGGTCAAATAGAACAACATTTTCTGTTACTATGTTTTAAAATTCTCTCCAGTGAATTTCACAGCCTGTTCATTGTGACTCATAGTCACAGGTAACGTTCGACTCCTAGCCTGAGCAGTGACAATTGCCCCAACCTTTGAATTGGATAAGTTGTTTGACGTATGAGACATTTTTCTGTATTTAGAATGAAGAACCAGAATTCGTAAATAAATTAAAATCTGAAACAGAAGTATAAACCAAGCTAAATAAGTTACAATGGTAATCTGTACGCCTTAGATTAAAACTACAACAAATCATATGTCTTAAGAATGTAAGAAAAATATAATATCGTATGTAGTATTAATATGTCAGTAACAATAATAATGCAATACAATGCAGTAGCAGTAACACAACAGAATACCTGTAATCGGACAGAGTTGAAAATTAGAAGAAAATTTTTGTTGAGGCCTGTATGAACAGTTTTCTTAAGACTGATTAAAATTTTGTTGAGGCCTGTATGAACAGTTTTCTTAAGACTGATTCGACCTCTCCTCAGTGCTTTGAGTAACGTTGGACATTTGTCTCTCAAGATACAACAACAAATGATCATAGTAGTAGCATAACACCTTTCTCTATCACCAGGATGAATGAATTTAGAAGGAATTTTTTATATTGATGGTTTTTGATGATGTGCTTTGGAAGTCTCCTAACTTGGCTTTATATAGAGGAGAGGAAATGAATGAAGAGATTTAGATCGATTCATAAAGATTTTTGTTAAAAAGTTAATAGATATAAGTGAACAGACACAATAAATGAAAAAATGCAATATTAAACCAAAAACAATGAATCTGTTCACCAAGAGATACAATTGTTCAAAAGATACAATTGTTCATCAAGAAACAAAACTATTATTTAATTTGAGCATCAATTTAACATTCATCATTCAACAATTTTGAGCATATTATATGGAATATAAATCCATAATTTATTATTCAAAACTTCAATTTTATCAATAATATAATATGCCTCAAAAATCTAAAATATCCATTATTTTCCGACATCAGTAACAAGGCTTAATTGACAAGTTCCACTACTAAATCGTACTTATTTTTCCAATTTAGTACCTAATTTTTTAATCAAAATGGTACTTAAATATTCCTCCATTACTCTAATCACCTTAAATCATCATTGATCAATTATATCGTGCCACATTAGCATCCACGTGTTATTTTCAATAATTTTAATTTTATAAATGAAAATTAGAAACAAAAATGAAATATAATTTAAAACAGTTAAAAATGTAATTAAATTCTTTTTACTCCAAAAGTAACCCGATAACCTTCAATCTTCATTTCTTCATTTGAGTTTTACTCCCAAAAAAATCTATCTGAACAATCTTACTTCATTTTCTTCTGTACCTAATCCATGTTGTTAATCTGATTTCAACATTGTTTTGAATCAATCTTGTCATAATGAATCGATCTAATTTAATTAGATCCATGAGAAAAATGAGGGGTCACATTATGCCAAATCATACCTCATTACTCTACAACTTGCATTTAGAAGGTTAGTTGCCTCACGAAATCCTACCACGGCCCTTTTGATGATTATAAAACCCCTCGGTGACAAAGAATATTAAGAAAGGCTCGTTAAAATGGTCCTTAACATTTCACTCTTCTAACCGTTAGGTTAAATTAAGATCAACGAAACTAGAATTTGACCAAAAATATTTTATCACATATCCATCTATATCATATGTAAAGAATAAAGAATCTATTGAGTCGGTTATTAAATTATCAAAAGACTTTTATTTACATAAAATAATAAAATATTAATTTAAATGTATTTTTCTCTTTTATAAAAAAATCTAGATAAAAATACATGCTCGTGATAGATTTGAGACGAAGACACTAAATATATATTCTTCCAATTTAATCATTTAAACTAAGTAACATTTATTTTTTTATATCAATTTTTAATAAATATATTATATCATTATTTTTACCCACATCATGGGTATGCCATAATCTGATTGATAACACTGTCGATTGAGTTGGTGTCACAAGTCAATTCGATACCAACTGAAGAAAAATAGCAATGTCATGATAAATGATTGGAATTCATTTAATATTCTTAATTTAATGAATTTACCTATTTAAATTTATTTTTACTCCCAATTTAAACTATATTTTTTATTTTAATTTCATACATAATGCATATATGTTATTATTAGTTTCAAATTTTGCATTTCATTATTTATTATATGTTATTTATAGACATTCACATGTGTTCTAAATGTGTTGTTTCCTCATGCATACGCATGTTATAAAATTTCTAGTAATTATATAAAAATATGTATAATTTCGACTGAAATGATAAAATCACTATTTTTAAAATTTATGGTTTCTCGTGTTCAATTTCTATTATAGGGTTATTTATTAAATTTTATTTAATATTAAAAAGATAAAAGCATCCTCATAATTATATTTAGACTTAATATTTATTTGGTCCCTAAAGTATGCATTTTTCTTACTTTGGTCTTTAAAATTTTATTTTTTGCCCACTTTAATATCTAAAGTTAATTAGTGTTCCTAGATCAAGACCAAACATTATCAATATTCTCATATCAAGATCTAACATTAGCAGTATTCTAAGGGTGTGTTTAGTATTGCTTCAAAGCACTTTTAGGTCAAAAGCATTCCTAAACAAGCTGCTTTTTTAGAGCAAAAGTGCTTCTCCTAGGCCAAAAATTGGCCCAAAAGCACTTTTTTCATAAACTAAAACTTTTAACTTATTCCCAAAAAGTGTCTTTTGAAAAACATTCCTAAACTAGGCCTAAATTGAGTCCTTCTACCATTAAAAAAAAAAAAACCAACTGAGTCATCCAGCTAATTTAATTTTGTCACATGCCATATAAAGATGTCATCTAAATTTTTTTAAATATTAAAATATTAAAATTTATAAAAAATACTAAAATTTATTTAAATTTGTAAAAAGTGGTAAAAATTATTAAAAGTGTCTAAATATTATAATCTTTTTAAATATATATATATAGAAATTTACTAAATTATTTGCAAAATTTTGTAAAAATATAAAAATATTTTAAAGCCAAAAAAACTCAGCTCTATTTGATTTCTGAAAATATTTGCAAATAACTTAGTATTCAATTTTCGTTTTCAGAAAAATAGTTTTAGTTTTCTATTTTTTAAAAAAATTAAAACTACGTTTGGTAAATAAAAATAAAATTTTGCTGTCAATAATGAAAAATAAAAACGTGTTTGATAACTATTTTTCTCTAACAAAAAATAAAATAAAAAATTTAAATTTATATGGATTCGAATTAAGATACCAAATTTAATATTTGAAAGTTTATTGAAAAAAAAAATAAATTACCTAATTAGTCATCCAAATAAAAATACTTATAATTTAATCATTGTCATTACAATAATTAAACATTTCAATCCCTCAATAGATTTCTCGCTAATGACATCTAATGTGACATTACGTAAGCAATTTTACTCTAAATAGTCAATAAAAAAAATGTAATTTTAGTTTAGAAAAATCCCAAAGGACCAAATAGAATCTAGGTGGCCAACCACCGCAAGGTGGAGCAGTCAAGAAATAGCCAGAAGAGTAAGGTGGCTATAAAAAAATAGGGCGAGGATTGAAGTTAACGTTGATTCTTCTTTTGGACTCATCTTCACTGTCCTTTTGTTTGACCACTAATTACTTTCTCTTCTTTGGTAACCATCTACTGAGATTTGTGTTGCACATAGTATTTTTCCCTTTTTTTTTTTTTAGTGTTTAATTACAAATGTGTTAAAACCATTAATTAAAAATAAAAAATTATTTTTTAAAATACTAATTACAAATATTTAATAGTTATATTTAAATATTTAAAATATAGTTTATATATTCTGATTAAATTTTATAAATAATTAATATTTATAGCTTAAAATATTTAAAATTTATATTTCATATATTAAAATATTAACAACACGTTATAATAAATTTTTTATATTCTTACTAAAATATAATAATATTAGCTAATTCAAATATTATTTAAATGTATATTTCTTACTTGATAATAAAATGTCTAAAATGGACTTTTTATTTCTTAAAATCACTTTTTTACAGTAATGCTAAACACTTAAATTTTAAACTAAATTTTTCAATAGCACTTCTCAAAAGTACTTTTACACAGCATTTTTCAAAAGTACTTTTCAAAAGTATTAGTAAACTAGCCCTAAGTCTCATTGGATACCTTCCTTAACAGCTTTGGCTCGCACATCATTATAGTAAATAATCTAACAATAACTTGTCTTGACTCTCACTCTTCTTTGACTCATTTTTCGAGTCAGTTTCTTTATAACACCCCAAACCCGGCCGAGAAGATTCAACCCGAATTTGGCATGCTACATTAGCCACTGAAGTGACTTTCCATTAACTCCAACCTAACCTCCAACACACTACTTACGAATAACAATAAAATGTTATGTAAAAACATAGTAGCGAAAATTATACACAGAGAAGTAAACATGCAAACTTTCGAGATAATCCAAGAAAGGTTCGCACCTAAGTTCATATGACTAAACACCACCTAAGCTCGTCTATCTTATTAACACAAGAGTTACGCACAAAATCATGAGTTCGCAAGATACCTAAGTCACCACCTTCAGAATAGATCCATAGATAAACCTACTTCGTGTCAAACGTTTTTCGCAAAAGATATCATGCATGCATAGGTTTTTCATTCTTCGTGGTTTCACTAATAGATAAGTTTTGCAACCGAGGGAAAACATACATGTAAAAGTTATCATACTTTAGTAAGGTTCACAGAAAAACATAGGTCCGCACACATGTAAGGGTTTGCAAAGTCAAGGGTGCGCATGTAAAATAAGCTATCGCTACAATGGTACACAAGTAATTTATGCAAACATACATGGATCGCAAGTTATGATACTCAGCCATATAATTCTGGAAAATATTAAAGCAAAACAACACAGTACTCATGCATGAATAACATCGATTTATTAACAACATAAACATATGCTCCAAGTCATGGTTCACAAAATAATAAAAATTAAACTTAAAAGTAGGTCACAACTTTAAACTTGAACTTAAGTAATTGTTCAATAATTACATCAATAGTATAAATAATATTCTAAACCCATCGCCTCTCTCCCAGGTTCGCCAATATCCAATCAAGTGCCTTGCCAGATCATCAACCTCGTTAATGCTATCTGCAACGTACTTACCTGATAAGTAAGAGAGGAGTGGTTGAGATCAATTCGAACTCAGTGAATAATCAGAAACCAATAAATTATGCTTCAAAAACAGAGTTTGAAAATAGTAGAATACATAGTTTTGAAATCGTTTTGCGTTAGATTGCGAGACCAATTTTATTCAAAACATTTAAAAACCCGAGTTTGGGTTCACCTTAGGTCGCGAAACCAGCTCGGACTTATCATAAATCACAAACAGAGTCGGCCTTAGGTCGCACAACTAGTTCATCTCACAAAAAACCACAAACAGGGTTTGCCTTAGGTTGCAAGCCCGATTCGGTTAAATAGAAGACACGAACAGAGTCTGCCTTAGGTCGCAAGACTAGTTCGGTCAAACAAAAGTCTCGTTGGGTATAATACATCTAACCTAGCTCGCAAATGAACATACAGAGTGAGACATACAGAAAGCTAATAGAGGTAGGCTCACTAAGGAGCAAAACAAAGAGCACATATATGGAGCTTGGCTAATTCACAACTTCTTATCACAGAGAGCTCGAACGTAGGTGAACTTAAAACATTTGCTTAAAAAGCTCGCATATTAAGGGCCAGTTGGCAATGCTTTTGAGAAGTACTTTTGAAAAATTTAAGTGTTTGGCATTGCTGTCAAAAAGTGCTTTTGAGAAGTAAAATGTCTATTTTAGACATGATATTATAAAGTAACAAATATGTATCTATATAATGGTCAAATTAGTTAATATTATGATATTTTAGCAAAAATATAAAAAATAATTTATTATAATTTATTGTTAATATTTTAATAAATAATATTAATTTTAAATATTTCTAAGTAATTAATATTAATTATTTATTAAATTTAATTAGAATATATAAACTATATTTAAATATTTAAATATAATAATTAAATATTTGTAATTAGATATTGACACAATTGTATTATTTTAAAAATTATTTTTTTTACTTTTAATGCTTTTAACTCATTTGTAAAACTCATATTAGATATTAACATAACATAGAAAACATAAACGTATCAAATTAAAATATTACATATATTTGGATTAAAGTTTTAAAAAGGGATAATATTTATATACCAAATATAAATACAAAAAAATTTACAATAGCATTTACAATTTAAAGTGAATTCATTAAACTAGAAGCTAAAGCATCTCTTGTTAATTCCATTTCAGAACCACTTAAATTGCTTGATTCACCGTCATCATCACCACCATCGTTATCGTCGTCATCATCATCACTTTCTCGACCATGCGCATTTTCTGAATCAATAGTATTCTCATATGCCCAGTTAATATCTTCGTATTCCATAAAATTTGTATCATTTCACTCGACATGTTTTCGGATAAAATTGTGTATTGTCATTGTAGCAACAACGATCATCGTTTGCTTTTCAAAACTATAACTTGGCATATCCCTTAAAATGGCCCATTTTTTTTTTCAAAACACCAAAAGTTCGTTCAATCACACTACGTAATGATGAATGTGACTGATTGAATATCTCTTCTTTACCAGATACTAGTCTACCTCTACGAAAGTCAGGTAAATGATATCGCTGACCTCTATATGGTCCAAGATAACCTTCCATTTGAGGATATCCAGAATCAACAAGATAATATTTTCCTACATGTCATAATATAACAAACAATTAGTTCAATAATTTTTTTTAATAAAAATTATCAATTAAAGAGCTTATACTTTATTTTTTTAAAAATCACATATAAATAAAATATCTAACCATTTGGTGGGTGCAGAAATTTGTATTTTGGATCTCGAATTGCATCAAGAAATATTATAGTGTCATGTGCCGATCCTTCCCATCCAACCATGACAAAGGTGAAACACATATTAAAATCACATACTGCCATAACATTTTGAGTAGGGATACCTTTTCTTCCAATATAGGGAATTTGTTCATTTGGTGGAAGAATAGCGGCAATATGAGTACCATCAATTGCACCTAGGCAATCCTGAACAAATAATCATATTAGTCTCGTGCATATTTTTAGTTGACCAAAAATATTAAAAATATAATAAGATAAAATTAAATTTTAACCTTAAAATGCAAAGATTTATTTAGAATCATTACGTATTTGTTCTGGTATTGAGCTAAAAAGGATCTTCAAAAGCGATTAGATCGGTGGCCATCCTTGAAACTTTCTCAAGCACAATTGCAAAGTATCGACTTATTGTTGATCCGCACCTTTGAAATCTTTCTCGACATTGGGAAACTTTTGCACCTATGCCCAAGATGTATAAAAATTCCCAACATTTCAAAGAGAGAAGATATGTTTCTTGAAGTTTGCAAGAAGTATCTTGTCTCCAAAACTCTCAACAAACTTGTGAATACCATTTTAGACATCCTAAAATTAATCATACAATGTGATTCGTAACCGTTAAGGATCTCTCAGATCCATGTCTCACCTGACTGTTTTGAATTCATGCATGGTTGCTTCAATATATACTTCTCGTGATATAATTGCACGGAAGAAGATACAACAACAAATAATCGATGAAAACATTCCACGCGTTGTAAAATCTCTTTCTTTTCCCGTTTATCATCACTTTCATCACCGCTGTAATTCTCAACTATACTCATCACCTGTGAAAAAAATTGAACATCCAAAATCATATATAAACAACTATTGATAAAACTAATTTAGTATAAATAAGTAGAACATAAATTCAATATCCAAAGACCAAATATAGACAACCATTAATAAAAGTAGATTACACATAAATAAGTAGAACATAAATAAATATCTAAAAACCAAACATAAACAGCCATTGCTAAAACATAAATTCAATATCCAAAAACCAAACATAAATAACTATTGATAAAACTAGTTTAGCATTTTTTTTAGTCACATAATAGATATCTCTAAACACTAGAAGATCAGAAAATTTTTAACTATCCTCCGTTTCCGTCTTAAGCCACAAAGCTCTAATCTTGGGATTAATTGATAAAAACATAATTCGCTTGTCCTTATTGAGCAATAATCTAAGTGCAAAAAAGTATAGCGGACTAGCTTTTGGAACTTCTTCTGACATGCTGTCGAGCACTTTGACTGCTTCTGGAATACCATATGGATCCATAACAAGAGTCAAACTAGCTGTGGCTTGACTCATATTGTCAGTTGCATTGCATAATTTTTCTATTTGATTGGACAGCATAATTTTTCTATTTGATTGGACAATCTTGCAGCCCCTCCAATTTGCTTTGAGGATTTCTTTCTTCCAGGTTTAAAATGTGAACTTGATATCTCAGGATTTTTTCTTTTTTACCCGTTTCCATCAATTTGAACATCATTTGAAATGTGAACATCATTTAAAATGCGAACATCGTTTCTCACATTCTCTTCTTCATTCTCTTCAGGTATTTCATTGTTAACATCCTCAAAAAAATCAGTACGGAGTGTACCAGAAGAATGTGCCCATGCTTTATCACCTGTTGCAACTATCCCCATGAACATTTCGTCCAACTTCCCTTCGAATTCAAGATCAATGCCCGATGTTTTAAATTTTTGAGCTTCAGGCACAACCTACATATAAAATGATAGTTTAATAACAGTAATTATCAATAACCTCATTGAAAAGAAAAAAAAAAACAAAAATATTCAGAATTATTAATGTACCTTTAGCCTACTCTCCCACCAATCATCCGATGCATCAACGGTTCTTTTATAAGATCCCACCCTAGACCAAAGATCTTCGCTTTAAGTTTTTTCCAAGCATTCCATTCTGTTTTTAGGGCGTCCCACCTATTTTTAAGTTGTCTTTGTGAAAAACCCTTGCCCGTTTCTTTCTCAAAGTTGGTCATTATTTTCAACCATCCATCTTTTTGTGAAATGAGTACCAGGACTATTGCCTTTCAATATCTCTTTAATACAAATATCACAAAATATTTCTGTCAATCTCTTATCCCACATTGCTTTCACTTTTTCACCACTAACTTCAATTGCCGAAGTACTCATCTATTGTGTTTACAAATAGATTCATTTCATCCAAGCAATCAAGAAAATAAAATGTCACATAAAAACTTACATTTTAATCACGATACAAAAGTAGAACATCTTAATGTTAACTATGAAATCTTTTAATTACAGGATAGGCCACATATGTCATGGACAGAAAATGACTAGTACACCAAAAATAACGAGAACTGTATGATATTTATTGTAGACCAAAAAAATGCAATTCTCAAGCAAAACTAAATAACCTTAACCAAATATTTCATCACAGGTGCAATCTAAAAATTATTGCATCAATAAGCTCAAGCTCGAGTAATAAAAGATATTTGATTTACATTTTCCAGACTTGAAAATCAATGTCTACAACATTTATTTTGCTCTAAATATTTTCTGAAATCTTCCATTTATATCTTGAAAAGAAAACACAATAAAATAAAAAACTTGGTATCAATAAATTTCTTGTACTATATAGTCGGTTTTGCTATTTTCTAATAAAAAATATATTTATAAAGATTGTTTATGATTTTTTTAAACGGTTTTTAAATTTTAAATTAGCTTAATTAATTTTTTAAATTTATTATTAATGCCTTTTTGACTTTTTAACTTGTTAATTTTGAAATTTTCTAGTTTACTTTTAATAAAAGAGTAAGAGTCAAATTGAATAAATGTGTAAAGATTTATGGTTAAATTTGTTATTATACTTTGTATATTGTAATAGCCCAAATTTCAGTGATATCAGAAATAGTGGTTCGGGACCATCAAATCTGAAAAATGAACTCGTAGATTATATTATTTAATATTTACGAGCAAAATGTAGCTTTTAAAAGATTTTTGAAATAGTAAATTTTGTTTTATAAAGATTTATTTGTTCAAGAAATCGAGAAAAAGAGGTATCGAGATCTTGGTGTTATAAACCGAGTCATAAATACTTTTACGAATATTTATGGAATGTCAATAAGGTAGTATAAAAATTTCGTTAGAAAATTTTGACATTTGAGTGATTAATTAAATAAAAAAGACTAAATTGAAAAAGGTATAAAAGTTGCTAGAAGGATTAAATAGCTTAATTGTCAAAAGAGGAAGGACCTAAAGTGAAAATAAGCCCAAATGAGATATTTTGGGCGGCAATAGCTGAGAAAAGTCAGGAAATGGGTGAAATAAGGGCAAAATTGGAAAATTGCCAAAATAGTTAAACAAAAATGGGACCAAATTGGAATATCGAGAATTCTCTTCATTTCTCTTCATTTTCTTCAGATAAAAAACAGCCATTGGAGAGAGTTCAAGCTGGTTTTCATATTCAAGCTTCATGTAAGTTTAATTCTTGCTTTCTCCTTGAAATTTCTATGTTTTTGGACTTTTTACAATTGGGTCCAACTTATTAATTCATTAGTTTATGATTCTATAGCTAATTTTTAAAGTTGATGTGGATTAGTGATGGAATAATATGATGAATAAATATTTAATTGAAGCTTTAATTTTGTTATATGATGATTTTATTAAGTGAAATTGATGGAAATTGGTTTTAGGACCTAATTGTGAAATAGTTGAAATTAAGGCCTAGTGTTAAAGTTCTGATTTCAAAGGTTATGAAGTAGTTTAAAATGATAGAGAAAAGTATTAAATGAGAAAATTAGCTCAATTGAGGGGTTAACTGAGCAAGGACTGAATTGTATGAATTGTGGAATTTGGGACAAAATAGAAATCAACATGTTACACTAAAGCAGTTTTGGGCAGCAGCAGTTGTCTAACTTTGAAAAATCACCAAAAATGGCAGAAATTGAATTAGAACTTGAGTGAGATATATAATTAATGCATGTTGAGTCTATTTTCCTATAAAAGAAACATATCAAGCAAAGGAAGTCTACATATTGAGATTTTTAAATTTTTGTAACTGGTTTAGAATAACTTCGTGATCCCCTATTTTTACTTTAGCAATTCACTAAAAATTGTACAAAAATAATTATGAGTTATAATTTATATGTTTGTATTCCTTAGTGAGCCTATTTTCATTATAAATAATCAAAAACACTATATGAAAATCGTACTATGAGATAATTGATTTTTAGTGAAGAGAGGTCGAGTCACGATCGTAACAGGAGAACTTAACTAATAAACTGTACTAATTGTCCACACCAAAAATTCTGGAAAAATTACAGTAAGAATATATGTGAGTCTAGTTTCAAATAAAGTTAACGGATCTTAATTTGGAGTTTTGTAGCTGAAGATAAAAATAATTTAGTGACTATGACACAGATGGAAAGCTTGAATATTCACATAAGTAAATAGTGAAAATTATAGATAATGTTACTTACAAGTGTGTTGTTTATACTAAGGATGTGGATGGAGAGGAGGAGGAGGAAAAATAATATATGAATGACTTGTGTATAAATTGATCACATGCTCGATTATAATTAATAAATGTTGAATTAGAAATGATATAATATTTTATTTGGAATATTTATTACGAAATTATGATTATCGTTATAATACAAAAATTGAACTTGTGAGTTTACACGGCTAAATTTTAGTGATCATTTGTTGATTTTATGAACTTCATGATGTGTTATTTCATATGTATTAATGATAAAATCGTGAATAATGTAAAAGCATGAAAATTGAATAAATGATCAAATTGAGCACTTCAGTTCAGTGACAAGACGAATTGACGAAAAAGACCATGGTTGAACCATGGCAACAAGTGATAAGTGATAGCTTCGGCTACACTTATCTGATCAAAGACAAGTGAAAGTGAAAAGTGGTAGCTTCGGCTACCTGATCAAGTGAAAAGGGGTAGCTTCGGTTACCTAATCAAGTGAAAAGTGGTAGCTCCGCCACCGATCGATGAAAAAGTGGTAGCTCCAAATGGCTACGATCGATGAATAGTGGTAGCTTCGGCTACAAGTGACAAGTGATTTCCGTGTAAGACCATATCTGGGATATGGCATCGGTGTGATATGTGTTTAAGATGTAAGACCATAGCTGGGCTATGGCATTCTAGTGAAAAGTGATGAATTGACGGATAAGTCCATGGTTTCACCATGGCATAGTGATAGCGAAGATGTAAGACCATGACTGAGCTATGACATTCTAATGAAAAGACCATAACTATGTTATGGAATCAGTGATTATCAGTGAAATTCAATACATACCAGTGCAGACCAATTCCGTAAGACGTTCACTAATTTGACGAAGTTTGGTAAGTGTTACATAGAATTATGTGATATAAGGAAATATGAGTTGATGAGACATGAATATAGAACTTGGTTGATGAATGAGTTCATTTGTGATTATATATTTCTACACCATTGAGTGTATTATCCGTATGAATTGGTATTCCAACTGAGTTAAAGAGAAGAGTTCTAATATGACATAATCTGACTTCGAAATGTAATATTATAAAAACGTACTTGGAATACATTGGTATGTATTGTATATGTTATTTGAGTTCATAATGTGGAAAGTAAATGTATGTGAAAATATGAGGTGATGATACCTGTACATGGAATTTATTGGTGGATACGTACATCCTAATAGATTTTAGTGAACATTGAAATTGGACTCAATAAGTGATTTTTCAATTTAAATTGTGATTCGCAAGAAGAGTTAGTGAGTTGCATGTCTATGAATTGTTACACGTATTTGTCTGAAATGATGGTACTTGATAAATGGAAATATGAGATTGTGATATATATAAAAAAACATGGAATATGTTTGATAAATGTGTTTACTCATAATTATAGAACTGTACGTCTCAAGTGTACTATTTGTGTAAAGATAATGATTTCAAATTATCTGAAAGTGTTCTGTATTCTTTGGTAATGCCTCGTAACCCTGTTTCGGACGACGGATACAGGTTGGGGGTGTTACATATATAGACACCAAATTTTAATGGATGGATTGTTTTGCTCACTCATGTAATGGCCTAAATTCAAGATTATCGGAATAATGGTTTCGCAACCATAAATCCGATTTAAATAGAAATTTATTTCAATATGTTTGCATGAGTCTTTATATGATAGGAAATATTTTTATAAATATTTATAAAATGTTAGTAATATGGTATTAAACTTTTGTTAGAAAATTTTAACGTTTGGGTAGGTAATTAAATGAAAAGGACTAAATTGAAATGAAAGTAAAAGTTTAATTATAGATTAAAAGAAAGTATAAAGGACCAAAATGGTAATTAAGCCATTTTGTCTAGATTGAGGCGGTTAATTGAAGAAAAATCTGAGATTTTTAGTTTATTATTATATTATATTATTATATTATTATATTATTATATATATATAAAGAAAGGAGAAAAGAAACAAAATGGATAAAAACAAAGGAAGAAACAGAGAGCAAACGTGAAGGGAGAAACAAGAAGAGAAAAGAAAGAAAAAAAGGGATAATATAGTTTTTAAAGCTTGGAGTTTAATTTGGTAAGTTAATTTAGCTCTTTTCTTTTAATTTTGATGCTTTATAAGTTTTAGAACAAAGTTTTGATGAATTTAAGTTGAAATTTTTGAAGTTTCAGAGTTTTTAAATATAGCATATGATGAATAAAATGATGAATTAGTGGTTTAATTGAAAGAATTTGAAGTTAGAATTGGGTAAAGGATTTAATTGTAAAATAAGCTATAACAAAAACTGTTTTGGACAGCAGCAGTAGAGTAAATTTGAAAAATCACTAAAAATCATAGAAGTGGAATTAGAAGTTGAATGAGATATGAAATTAAATCTTATTGAGTCTATTTTCATATGAAAGAAACAGGGAAAGCAAAGGAATTTTGTAATTTGAGATATTTATATTTTTGTAAGACTGGTTCAGAGGGATTTCGGGATCCCCTGTTCTGACTTTGAAAAATCATAAAAAAATTGGAGAAAAATAATTAGGGGCTTAACTTTATATGTTTAGAATCCTGAATGAGTCTATTTTCAAATGAAATAAATAAGAAGGTCATATGGATTCTGTACGAATAGTAATTTGATTCGTAGCGAAGAGAGGTCAGAACAGTCAAACAGTAAAACAGGGGAAACTTTAAGAATAATCTGGTATTGATTGGCCATACCAAAAATTCTGAAAATTTTATGAGAAGAAGATATGTGAGTCTAGTTTCAGAGAAAATTAACGGTTCTTCATTTGGAGCTCTGTAGCTCGAGAAATAAATAATTTAGTGACTATGACTCAAGTAGACAGCTTTGAATAAACTAAAAATAATAATAGAATTATAGAAAATGCTACATGTGAACATGAAATGTATTGAATTGATGATTGAATTTATTTATTTAGATCCGGAAAACTCAAATACAAAGCTAGATCGAGGAAAGGAAAAAGTCCCGGATTAGTAGATTTTATAAACGAACTAGTATCGAGGTAAGTTCATGTAACTTGAATTATATTCTTAAATGCTTGAAAATTTATGTTATTGATGTGAATATAATTTGAATGTTCATTGTATGAAAATTGATGAAGTATTGATATATTTGATAAAAAGGGAAAGAAATCCCGGTTGAATGAAAGGAAAATTCGATGGATCTCTGAAAAGGAATTGACGGTAAAAGGATCTAGCCCGGACGGGTGATCCTATCCTCGATATAGCCCTCCCAAGAATATGTGGAAAATGGATTTAGCCCTGACGGGTAATCCGAATTAGGGTTCAATTTAGCCTGGACTGTAATTCGCATCCAAGCTCATTAGAGTAATTGTCGTTGCGGGGATTTAGCTCGGACTGTAATCCCGACAATACTCTATGAGTTTATATTGCGAGGATTTAGCTCGACTGTAATCCCGCCAGAAAGATGAGGTTCGCGGGAGTGTGCTCTCTGAAATGAAAATGTGCGCACATGAATATGAATTGACGGATCCGGATTTGTACACTAAAGTGTACCTCTGAAAATCCATCGAAATTCCGAGTAATTTAACGGGATAAATATGGAAAAATAACAAGGAAATGGAAATCATGATATTGATGAGCTCATCAATCATGGCGTGTATATTATTGATATATGGAAATTAATCGACTAACTTGGATGTTGAGTTTGTGAATGTTAGGGTAATAATGCATTGAGTGAGTATATGAATGTTTATTGCTTGTATTGATTATACTAGGTAAGTATAATTCTTGTTACATGGGCTTACTAAGCACAAAGTGCTTACCCTATTTCCTTTTTCCCTGTTTTGTAGTGTTAAGAGCTCGGAGGTCGGATCGGTGGGAGACTCATCACACTATCAACCCCAGTATTTCGGTATTTTAAGAAACTTATTTTGGGAGTCAATGGCATGTATAAGCTAATAAAATAAATGTTAATATGAAATGAATATAAGGTTAGCCACTGATATGGCTTATGTGTTGAAGTTATTTTATAAATATGCATGAATTTTATTTTGAAAATATGTTGAATTGGGTTGGTTGGTATGAATTAGTTTCGGTTTAAATATTTGCAGGGAAGACTAGATTAATTATAAAGGGGTTATATTGAGTAAAAAAAAATTGTAAACTCCGGTAATGCCCCGTACCTTATTCTGACAAAGAATATGGGTAGGGGGTGTTACAACTCATCTAATGTATAGAGATTAATTTACCTAATATTTCATTAAAGAGGCTAAAATATAATCCAAAATTATGAGAAGAATCTTCTAATTGCAGGATAGGCCACATATGGCATGGACAGAAAATGACTAGTACACAAAAAATAACGAGAACTGTATGATATTTATTGTAGACCAAAATAATGCAATTCTCAAGCAAAACTAAATAACCTTAACCAAATGGCCAAAAAACATATCATTGGCCAAATAACCTTAACCAATTCCATCAAAGACCATAGAGCAAACCAGCTTTTAATGCACATACAAACAGAACAAAGAAATTGTATAAGTCTACATACTATGTAAGTTGTTTGAAACAGAAAACAAGAAAGCACTAAACAGTTGAAAACTAAAAGGGAATGGGCAGAAGCAGTATCTTTTCTAGGCCACAACAAAAGACAAACAAAGAAATCTGTGAGAGTGCTCATGCTCAAATTCATACATAAATCCAGCAGATACCCTGGTCTGCCTCCCTAGCATTCTATGCAGAAAACTAAAATATAGTCATTTAATGAAAGGTGAAAACAATGATATGTCATCAATTTTGATAAAACAAACTGACCACAAATTGAACTCGATGAGGCAGCCACAGGATGTTTGAATACTTGAAACAAATAAAATGATTTATTGAAAATAAATTTATAAGTGCATCATCTATGACAAAAGTAATGCATAAATCATGTAGAAAGTTAGAAATCAAAGACTTGATGCATGCACCAGGTATCAAGAAAAAGGAGCAAAGAATAAATAACCGACAGTTAAATAGCCTTCTTCTTTAAACTCCTGACAAACTCCTAACAAGAGCGAGTCCAGCTTTTGAAGAGTTCTTCCTAGCCAAACCTGCATTAATACTTAAAATGGTGAAAAGGAAGCTTACTTCAAATTTTAATTCAAAATCAACTGTAAGAAAGTGATAAGAACGAAGAAATTGGAAGATTCAAACCCATGAAGAAGAAGAAAAAAAAGTTTGCCGAAACCTCAATTCCCCCAAATCAAAACAATAACCAACAGATAGAACAAAACCCAAATTAAAAAAAACCAAAACATACCAGAAAATCGAAACAAGCACTCACCAGGAACAAAACCGATTGATCGAATCCAACACTGCTACTCTTTACAAAGAACCAGATCCAAAATCAGAGAAAAAGAGAAAAGGGGAAAAAAAGAGAAGTAACGTCTATTTGGAGAAGAAATAATAAAAGGATAAAAATGTAAAACACCAGCAAAAGTCCTTTTCTCTGAGAAAAAACTAAAACTTTTGGCTTTTTCATCTGTGAAAAAGTGCTTCTCTAACATTAAAATAATTCTCCCACTAGCCCTTGTTCTTTATTCCTTTTTACTGAAAAGGACTTTTGGCCAAAAAAGTCCATCAGAGATGGAGCAAAGAACGGGCCCTAAGTGTCTTTAAAACACAGTTTAAAAATCCGTTCTTTCATAATATTCTTAAAACCATATGCTTGCTTAAGAGCTCGCTCAAAACTATTATTTAAGATCATCTTTTTAGAATTATAGTTTGAAAATCGAGTCCCGTAGCTTAAAACAGAGCTTATCAGAAAACTTACCTTTGAAACTTAATTTTGAAGACATAGTTCTTAGAAAACATATCAGATTAAATTGAAAATCATGGCAATTAACATACTCCTGATAGTTCCAGACCACTCACACTTTTGCAAAATAAAAATAAAAAAAAGAACATACCCACGTCGAATACCCGACCACTCACCGAAAACAAAGAAACTTAAACAAGTTTAGCTTTTCCATTGTCCTTGCTGGTAGATGGTCTAGCTAATTCACCATATACACACAAATTAGCAAAAAGAACATATGGATTTCACACATGTAAGCGAACCTAGCTTTTCAAATAATCAACCCTAAGAAGACAGAGACTTACCCGGATTGCTACGAATAGGATTTTTAGGACAAAGACTTTGACGACAGAATAGCTAGTGAAGAATTTCATAGGACTAAGGGTCTTATTTATACCCTATCTAAATTAAGAAAGACGTTCCTTGCACGTAAAGTATTCCTAAATACACTAGATCTCTTTTTCCCAATTTGAGTCTGATTGTACCTTTGACTGGCAAACCCAGTTTACAACTCAACTGGCAAAACCCAGTATGCCAAACAGACTGGCGAACCCTAGCTCGCCAAACATATCAAGCGCACACTCTTGCTCTCAAAGAAAGAAATCAAGAAACCCTTACCACATCATTTGGTGTACATCTAACAAGTAGCGAACCTTCACTTTGTACGACCAAAAATTTCAACCTCGATCTCGGGATGTGTTACATCCTAAAACCGGGGCTATTTGTGATTAATTGATTTTTTTGTGTTTGAAGTGCTATAGTATTAATCGTGGAATAATACGGCTTAATTGGAGGTCTTGAGGGGGCTTGGTTTAGTAGAAAATTTTAATTTGGAAGCTAAAAAAAAATAGGGAGCCTTAAAAGATAGGGGTTAAGTGTAATTTTGGGCGAGTTAAGGCACAAAAGAATGGGCTTGGTATAGGTGGCGTGGTGCGTCTAAGAGTTTGCTAGGGGCTTGGGTTCGATTCGTGGAAGAAATAAGGGGGAAATATTTTTCCTTTTTGGGTTTTGGGCGTTAGGCCTAGGAAGGCCTTTTAAATAAATTAGGAGGGCTTATGGCATGAAATGCGGGTTGGAAGAGTTGGCAAGGGCGCTGGAAGAAGGGCTGATACATGAGGTCCTGCGTTCGAACCGAAGCAGCAGTGGGGATTTTATCTCTTTTTCTGTTTTTGCGTTAGAAGGGAATTAAGGAGGGAAGGCCTAAAAGAAATTATGGCGCGTTTGTATCACAAAACAACGCCTGGCCCAAGTGGCCTGGGGCGTTACTTGGTTGCTGGATTCCCCCAGGTCCCATGTTCGAACCCAAAGATGCAAAGAATGCGGTTTTTATTTTTGCAAGGTCATGTGAAAGGAGATGGCCTCGCATATGGATTCTTGGTTCGGCTAGTTGATGGGCACATGGTATCTGCTTTTGTTTTTTTAGAAAATAAGATAAGAGATAATAAAGATATTAGTTGATTTTTATCTTGGATTATTATAGAATTATTATTTGATTATTATTTTAAGTATTCAAATTCAATTTGAATTGCTTCAAATGAGTGGCCTAGAATTGTTTTAGGTAGTGAATGAATTTTTAAACTCCTTTGAATGGAGTGGACGGCAAGCATTAGGGGGAGGGGGTGCCAATGCTTATAAATACCACCACCCACCACCTTGCTTTTCTTTTCCATCTCTCATTAAATAAAAAACCTAACCCTATTTCCTTTTAATTTTTCTTTATTTTCTCAAACCCTTAGCCGAAATCCTGATCACCTCTTCCATTATTTTTCCCTTTCATATTAGTCGAATCCCATTCCTTCTCTTTTAATTAAGTTTTAGCCGAAACTCCATTGTCTCTCCAATATTTTTTTCCTTAGGCCGAATATTGAGCAAGGAGGGGGAGGCGTTTCTTTGGTCGATTTTGGAAGGTAAGTATGCTATGCTAGGCCGAATGCTTATGATTCTCTTTCCTCTCTTGTCGACTTGAAGATTGGTAAGTGACTATTTCGGCAATGGTCATTAAGGGTGCTAATCGCATGAGTGGAATCAACTTGATATAGGGCTTCGATTTGGAAGCAAGTAAGTGAACCCGCCATCTTGAAGCAATCGGGCCAGGGGTAAGGTGGTAAGGATCTATATTTTTATTAAAAGCCAAGGCTATTAATCTATCTCGACTAACCAATTATTTGGTAAAACAGATCTGTGTATTGAGTGCCGTGGTTAGTAGCAAAAGCAAAGGTGAGATTTCGGTTCATAAGGAACCCTTCTAATAATTTGGTTTGGCCGAATAGGCCATAGTACTAATTCTAAGGTTGGCCGAATATAGGTGCAGAGAGATCTAGGGAGGCCACTCCTCTTTCGTGATTTAGGACTATCATCGATATCGTGTGTACATACACACCCTATAACTTTTAATATTGCTAAGTGTTTCATTATGCCTAAAACGGTTGTGTAGAGTTGGATGCAATACCATTATGGTATTAACAAGGATACAGTAAGTTCCTATTGCTATGAAATTATTAATGCTTTTGGTAAGCATGGCATATTTGATATGTGCGCTTTTGTTTAGACGATGATAAATCTATGAATGTTGACTAATGAATTTATCGGCATGATTTCATAAAATATGAAATTGACTATTTTGGGTTAAATGAGTGGAGGGGCAAAGTGATATTGTGCCGACGGCACCACGATGTTTTGGTAACACACCGTGACTACTGGCCACCGAGAGGTTTGGTACCTCCGCAGGTTTGGCACCTCATAGCGACTTGTCCCCGTGGTTAATACCACCGTGGGTTGGCCCCACTTGAGATATGGGATCGTCCCGCCGCTGATTTGGTATCACACGATGGGTTGGCCCCATCACCCGATTTGTGTCTACGGACACCGTGTTTTGGTAACACATTGTGACTATATGTCACCAAAGTGGTTTGGCACCACCAAAGGTTTGGTACCACAATGGGGTAGACAGTGGCGTATGGTCAAGCTAGGTTGGGACACATAATATTTTGCATATTAATTGTCATATGTTGTGTATGAAAAATTTTTTTTTAAAACGGGGAAGGGGTTACATATCGAGTCTTGGTGACTCACCTTCTCCTTTACATTTTTCAGTGACACGTAGATCGCGGATGTGGAGCCAAGTTGACTCGAGGTGGCCATGCAAATGTTTTAATTTAAATGAACTTTAATTTTAGTTGTGACATTTTTATTTTGGGTTTTTATCTATTTGGATGTAATAAGGCCTACTGACACTTTATCTTTGTTATCTTTCTCATGTTGGATATTTGTTTTTTTAAACTATGTTACTATTATTGAATTTGAAATCACATGTTTTCCCAAATTAAATCGGAAAGTGTTTTCATCGTGCCATCGGGCACACTCGTAACTTTATAACAATGACTCAATTTAATTTCCAAATAAATCAAGTATGGCTTTTAGCAATACCACTAAATAAAGGGTTTTCAAAACTTAAGATGGTTTTCAAAAGATTTCCAAAAAAAAATATTTTCCTTGTAATGAGACTAGATTCGCCATAGTGTTTGGGCCGGGTTTTGGGTTGTTACAAAATTGCATCGAGCCAGTTCAAAGCTCGGCTGTGGGGGCCCAAGGCCCAAAAATGTTTTGGTAGGCCCTATGGAGTAATTTTTGATTTTTTTGAACAGCATGGCCCGAGTCTCCGACACCGATCCGCCCAGGTAAGTACCACTGAACTTCTTTGTGAATTATTCTATGTAGAAGGGTAGGAAGCATGGAACGTAGATAGACTTGTAGAAACTTGAACCCTAGGATTAGACTACTCAAACACACAAACAAGACATAAGACTTAAGGAACTTAACCCACCTATGACTTAGTCAGTGAGCTAGGGTGTGGTAACCCCTGTACGCATGTCTAGGAGTGGATCCGGAAGAGCCTGGTATTTAAGCAGTCCGTGTGACTCACCTCTTCTTCGCAGGTATCCTACCTGGTGCGTAGCTTTCTGTTCACCCTAACTCGTAGGGCTCGGTGGTGTGGCAACCTCTCATGCGCATGTCTAGAAAGGTTCTGGTCTGAGCTTGGTATTTAAGCAGTCCGCGTGACTCACCTCCTCTTCACTCGAATCCTGCCTGGTGCGTAGCTTTGGTTCACCCTGACCAAGATGGCTCGGTCATAGGCTAAACCTAATGACTAAAACCCGAAAAGGGAACTAGCCATGTTTTCGAAAAAGAATGAAACAACAACAACCCTAATGTCTTCAAAACTTTCGCAATAAATTCTTCCAAAGCTGAGAACATCATTTTTACAACGTTTTCCTCGAAAAACTTGATTTGTGAAAAATTACAAAAAATACCCTTAGGGGTAAAATTACCAAAATGCCCCTAACTCATAAAATATCAGTTCAATGGTTTTGCTCAAAAATTTCAACTATTTTACAAATATTCAACAACCTAGCTTTGAAAATCATCAACAAAATATTTTGGTTTTGAAAATTACGAAAACGCCCTCAAGTTTTAAAATTACCGAAATGACCCTGGTTTTGGAAATCTTTACAAACATCACTATTTAAAAAGGAACAACTTCAGAAAGAAATCCCTGAGTTTTGCAACTGTTAAAAATGTCCCTGACTTTTTAAAATTTCGAAATTACCCCTGAATGACAAAATTACCAAAATACCCCTGGTTTCAAAACGAAGCCATTTTACAAATTTTCTTCAGGAAAAACCCTCTAGTTTTGGGAATCTCAAAGTGATCTGATTTATTAAAGTTTTACAACCTCTCTTATTACAAAAATACCCCTGTAGGGAAAATGACGAAAATACCCCTGGGTTAGAAATGGGCAGAAATGTCCGAAGAGCGAATAGGTATGGAAAGTATTAAGGAATAGATGCATGAACTCCTTTGTGTGAACTAGGATAGAAGACTGAAAACTTTGTTTGCTCGAAAGAATCTCTGATTAAAACTCTATCCATAAAATTCTTCGCGAATAATAAAGTGGAACCAACGCTAATGCATAAAATTTTTCTTAATCAGATTAAAAGCGCGTAGATAGAATGAGTTTTAGAGGACGTGGCCGCCGCGGGCGCGGTAGGGGTAGGATGATTTGTGTCCAACCCGTCCAGTCGGGCAAGGTTCGGAAAACGAGGTACCACCGCCACCACCACCTCCTACTTTTTGTGTAATGGCGGAGCAGATCGCACCGGTGGTGAGGCCGTGTCGCAAGTCGCTTTCAGCGAGTCTTGGAGATAGTGGTGGGGCTAGTGGAAATTTGGGAGCTCGTAAATCTGCTCTGAGCGAATCCGGTCTAATGGAGCCGAGGTATTTTGTGGGGCGTGTCGGGAGTGGCACCCAAAGTCAATGAGTCTTCGTTAGAGTCGACTGAAAGGATTATGGATGATATTGATCTGACTGAGGAAGTGAAGCTGAAAGGGGCGGTGTCGCTTCTAAAGGATGAAGCGTACCAGTGGTGGCTGACAGTCCGGGATGGAGCCACGGCTGATGATCTCACGTGGGACTACTTCAAAACTGCTTTTCAGAAGAAGTATGTGGGCACTAGCTATACTGATGCTCAAAGGAAAGCTTTTCTAGGCCTAGTGCAAGGAACTAAGTCAGTGGCCGAGTATGAGGCGGAATTCTTAAGGCTAAGTAGATATGCTAGAGGCATTGTGGCTACTGAACATGAGCATTGCGTCCACTTTGAGGACGGGCTTAGAGATGATTTAAGGTTGCTGATTGCTCCGCAGCAGGTTCGTGAGTTTTCGTCTCTAGTGGAAAAGGCTAAGGTAGCCGAAGGGATCAAGGAGACCGTAAGACAGAAGCATGATAGGAACAACCAGAAGAGAGGCTTTGGATCACTTGGATCGGGCAGTAATGCGGAGAAGAGGGCTAGATTTGGGGAATCAGAAAGAACCACAAAGCCTGCTCAGTGGCCACCTCAGTGTGTTAGATGCGGGAAATCCCATTCGGGAGAATGTTTAGCAGGAAGTAGAGGGTGCTTTGAGTGTGGATCGTTGGATCACCGTGTGTAAGGGACCGCCCTCGAAGGTTAGCTAAAAATCAACCGCAGGGTCGAACCGTGCTCGTGTTTAGAAATGAAGGACCACCACAGAGGGGTCGTGGTGCAGCTAGAAGTAATGATAAAGGTAACGGGCGTGGCCGAGATGCTGAAGGTGCAGAGGCGAGGCAACCAAGGTTGGTTTATGCAGTTGGCTGTCGCGAGGAGGAAGAGGTGCCAGACATGACAACGGGTAAGTTTCTTATTTTCTGAATACCCTCAATTGTCTTGGTTATGGTTACATTGGTTCACTCTTATGATTGCTAGTAAAGTGTATGGAACTTGGATTATAAACGTAGGGAATGTGTCTAGAAGATATGATAGCCCTTTAAGATCGTGAGTGCGCAATGAGCAAAGAACATAGGGTGGATTTAGTTAAGGATACACGATTAGACGATAGTAATTAATTTCGAGGACGAAATTATTTTAAGAGGTAGAAGCTGTAACATCCTAAAATCGGGGCTATTTGTGGTTAATTGATTTTCTTGTGTTTGAAGTGCTATAGTATTAATCGTGGAATAATACGGCTTAATTGGAGGTCTTGAGGGGCTTGGTTTAGTAGAAAATTTTAATTTGGAAGCTAAAAAAATAGGAGCCTTAAAAGATAGGGGTTAAGTGTAATTTTGGGCGAGTTAAGGCACGTAAGAATGGGCTTGGTATAGGTGGCGTGGTGCGTCTAAGAGTTTGCTAGGGGCTTGGGTTCGATTCGTGGAAGAAACAAGGGGGAAATATTTTTCCTTTTTTTGGGTTTTGGGCGTTAGGCCTAGGAAGGCCTTTTAAATAAATTAGGAGGGCTTATGGCATGAAATGCGGGTTGGAAGAGTTGGCAAGGCGGCGCTGGAAGAAGGGCGATATTGTGAGGTCCTGCGCGTTCAACCGGCAAGCGATGGGGATTTTATCTCTTTTTCTGCTTTTGCGCTAGAAGGGAATTAAGGAGGGAAGGCCTAAAAGAAATTATGGCGCGTTTGTATCACAAAACAACGCTCGCCCAAGTGGCTCAGGGCGTTATTTAGTTGCTGGATTCCCCGTGTCCCATGTTCGAACCCAAAGATGCAAAGAATGGTGGTTTTTATATTTTTGCAAGGTCAAGGTGAAAGGAGATGGCCTGCACATGGATTCTTGGTTCGGCTAGTTGATGGGCACATGGTATCTGTTTTTGTTTTTTTTAGAAAATAAGATAAGAGATAATAAAGATATTAGTTGATTTTTATCTTGGATTATTATAGAATTATTATTTGATTATTATTTTAAGTATTCAAATTCAATTTGAATTGCTTCAAATGAGTGGCCTAGAATTGTTTTAGGTAGTGAATGAATTTTTAAACTCCTTTGAATGGAGTGGACTGTGCAAGCATTAGGGGAGGGGTGCCGAATGCTTATAAATACCACCACCCACCACCTTGCTTTTCTTTTCCATCTCTGCTTAGCCGAAAAACCTAACCCTATTTCCTTCTAATTTTCCTTTATTTTCTCAAACCCTTAGCCGAAATCCTGATCACCTCTTCCATTATTTTTCCCTTTCATATTAGCCGAATCCCATTCCTTCTCTTTTAATTAAGCTTTAGCCGAAACTCCATTGTCTCTCCAATATTTTTTTCCTTAGGCCGAATATTGAGCAAGGAGGGGGAGGCGTTCTTTGGTCGATTTTGGAAGGTAAGTATGCTAGGCCGAATGCTTATGATTCTCTTTCCCTCTCTTGTCGACTTGAAGGTTGGTAAGTGACTATTTCGGCAATGGTCATTAAGGGTGCTAATCGCATGAGTGGAATCAACTTGATATAGGGCCTTCAGATTTGGAAGCAAGTAAGTGAACCCGTCATCTTGAAGCAATCGGTTTTTGGGGTAAGGTGGTAAGGATCTATATTTTTATTAAAAGCCGAAGGCTATTAACTGTACTGACTAACCAATTATTTGGTAAAACAGATCTGTGTATTGAGTGCCGTGGTTAGTAGCAAAAGCAAAGGTGAGATTTCGGGTTCATAAGGAACCCCTTCTAATAATTTGGTTTGGCCGAATAGGCCATAGTACTAATTCTAAGGTTGGCCGAATATAGGCGCAGAGAGATCTAGGGAGGCCGACTCCTCTTTTCGGGATTTAGGACTATCATCGATATCAGGTGTGTACATACACACCCTATAACTTTTAATATTGCTAAGTGTTTCATTATGCCTAAAACGGTTGTGTAGAGTTGGATGCAATACCATTATGGTATTAACAAGGATACGGGTAAGTTCCTATTGCTATGAAATTATTAATGCTTTTGGTAAGCATGGCATATTTGATATGTGCGTTTTGTTTAGACGATGATAAATCTATGAATGTTGACTAATGAATTTATCGGCATGATTTCTGTACAAATATGAAATTGACTATTTTGGGTTAAATGAGTGGAGGGGGCAGTGATATTGTGCCGACGGGCACCAGTGTTTTGGTAACACACTGTGACTACGGTCACCAGAGGTTTGGTACCTCCAGAGGTTTGGCACCTCATAGCGACTTGTCCCTGTGGTTAATACCACCGTAGGTTGGCCCCACTTGAGATATGGGATCGTCTGCCAGTGATTTGGTATCACACGATGGGTTGGCCCCATCACCCGATTTGTGTCTACGGACACCAGTGTTTTGGTAACACATTGTGACTATATGTCACCAGTGGTTTGGCACCACCAGTGGTTTGGTACCACAACGGGGTAGACAGTGGCGTATGGCTGGCTAGGTTGGGACACATAATATTTTGCATATTAATTGTCATATGTTGTGTATGAAAAATTGTTTTTAAAACGGGGAAAGGGTTACATACTGAGTCTTGGTGACTCACCTTCTCCTTTACATTTTTCAGGTGACACGTAGATCGCGGATGTGGAGCCGGGTTGACTCGAGGTGGCCATGCAGCAGTTTTAATTTAAATGAACTTTAATTTTAGTTGTGACATTTTTATTTTGGGTTTTTATCTATTTGGATGTAATAAGGCCTACTGACACTTTATCTTTGTTATCTTTCTCATGTTGGATATTTGTTTTTTAAACTATGTTACTATTATTGAATTTGAAATCACATGTTTTCCCAAATTAAATCGGAAAGTGTTTTCATCGTGCCATCGGGCACACTCGTAACTTTATAACAACTTGACTCAATTTAATTTCCAAATAAATCAAGTATGGCTTTTAGCAATACCACTAAATAAAGGGTTTTCAAAACTTAAGATGGTTTTCAAAAGATTTCCAAAAAAAAAAAATATTTTCCTTGTAACAGACTAGATTCGGCCATAGTGTTTGGGCCGGGTTTGGGTTGTTACAAAATTGGTATCAGAGCCCAGTTCAAAGCTCGGCTGTGGGGGCCCAAGGCCCAAAAATGTTTTGGTAGGCCCTATGGAGTAATTTTTGATTTTTTTGAACAGCATGGCCCGAGTCTCCGACACCGATCCGCCCAGGTAAGTACCACTGAACTTCTTTGTGAATTATTCTATGTAGAAGGGTAGGAAGCATGGAACGTAGATAGACTTGTAGAAACTTGAACCCTAGGATTAGACTACTCAAACACACAAACAAGACATAAGACTTAAGGAACTTAACCCACCTATGACTTAGTCAGTGAGCTAGGGTGTGGTAACCCCTGTACGCATGTCTAGGAGTGGATCCTAAGAGCACAGTATTTAAGCGATCAGTGTGACTCACCTCTTCTTCGCAGGTATCCTACCTGGTGCGTAGCTTCGGTTCACCCTAACTCAGAGGGCTCAGTGGTGTGGCAACCTCTGTGCGCATGTCTAGAAAGGTTCGGTGCGAGCTTGGTATTTAAGCAGTCCGCGTGACTCACCTCCTCTTCACTCGAATCCTGCCTGGTGCGTAGCTTTGGTTCACCCTGACCAAGATGGCTCGGTCATAGGCTAAACCTAATGACTAAAACCCGAAAAGGGAACTAGCCATGTTTTCGAAAAAGAATGAAACAACAACAACCCTAATGTCTTCAAAACTTTCGCAATAAATTCTTCCAAAGCTGAGAACATCATTTTTACAACGTTTTCCTCGAAAAACTTGATTTGTGAAAAATTACAAAAAATACCCTTAGGGGTAAAATTACCAAAATGCCCCTAACTCATAAAATATCAGTTCAATGGTTTTGCTCAAAAATTTCAACTATTTTACAAATATTCAACAACCTAGCTTTGAAAATCATCAACAAAATATTTTGGTTTTGAAAATTACAGCAACGCCTCAAGTTTTAAAATTACCAAATGACCACGGTTTTGGAAATCTTTACAAACATCACTATTTAAAAGGAACAACTTCGAGAAAAGAAATCCTCGAGTTTTGCAAATCATTAAAAATGTCCCCGACTTTTTAAAATTTCAAATTACCCTCGAATGACAAAATTACCAAAATACCCTGGTTTCAAAACGGCCCATTTTACAAATTTTCTTCAGGAAAAACCCTCTAGTTTTGGGAATCTCAAAGTGATCTGATTTATTAAAGTTTTACAACCTCTCTTATTACAAAAATACCCCTGTAGGGAAAATGACGAAAATACCCCTGGGTTAGAAATGGGCAGAAATGTCCGAAGAGCGAATAGGTATGGAAAGTATTAAGGAATAGATGCATGAACTCCTTTGTGTGAACTAGGATAGAAGACTGAAAACTTTGTTTGCTCGAAAGAATCTCTGATTAAAACTCTATCCATAAAATTCTTCGCGAATAATAAAGTGGAACCAACGCTAATGCATAAAATTTTTCTTAATCAGATTAAAAGCGCGGTAGATAGAATGAGTTTTAGAGGACGTGGCCGCCGTGGGCGCGGTAGGGGTAGGATGACGGTGTCTGAACCCGTCAGGTCGGGGCAAGGTTCGGAAAACGAGGTACCACCGCCACCACCACCTCCTACTTTTAGGGCTGAGGAGCAGGATCAGACCGGTGGTGAGGCTGTGTCGCAAGCTGTTTTGCGAGTCTTGGAGATAGTGGCTGGGGCTAGTGGAAATTTGGGAGCTCAGAAATCTGTTCCTGAGCGAATCCGGTCTAATGGAGCTGAGGTATTTCGGGGCGTGTCGGGAGTGGCACCCAGTGCAGCGGAGTACTGGTTAGAGTCGACTGAAAGGATTATGGATGATATTGATCTGACTGAGGAAGTGAAGCTGAAAGGGGCGGTGTCGCTTCTAAAGGATGAAGCGTACACTGGTGGTGGTCGA
Source organism: Gossypium bickii (assembly GCA_025503065.1). Taxonomy (NCBI): domain Eukaryota; kingdom Viridiplantae; phylum Streptophyta; class Magnoliopsida; order Malvales; family Malvaceae; genus Gossypium; species Gossypium bickii. Next base: position 64,297,273 of record CP106711.1, on the reverse strand, counting down.
TACCGGGATGGAGCCACGGTGATGATCTCACGTGGGACTACTTCAAAACCGCTTTAGGAAGAAGTATGTGGGCACTAGCTATACCGATGCTCAAAGGAAAGCTTTTCTAGGCCTAGTGCAAGGAACTAAGTCGCGGGTAAAAGAGTATGAGGCGGAATTCTTAAGGCTAAGTAGATATGCTAGAGGCATTGTGGCTACTGAACATGAGCATTGCGTCCACTTTGAGGACGGGCTTAGAGATGATTTAAGGTTGCTGATTGCTCCGCAGCAGGTTCGTGAGTTTTCGTCTCTAGTGGAAAAGGCTAAGGTAGCCGGGCGGGATCAAGAGAGACCGTAAGACGAAGCATGATAGGAACAACCAGAAGAGAGGCTTTGGATCACTTGGATCGGGCAGTAATGCGAGAAGAGGGCTAGATTTGGGGAATCAGAAAGAACCACAAAGCCTGCTCAGTGGCCACCTCAGTGTGTTAGATGCGGGAAATCCCATTCGGAGAATGTTTAGCCAGGAAGTAGAGGGTGCTTTGAGTGTGGATCGTTGGATCACCGTGTAAGGGACTGTCCTCGAAGGTTAGCTAAAAATCAACCGCAGGTCGAACCGTGCTCAGGTTAGAAATGAAGGACCACCACAGAGGGGTCGTGGTGCAGCTAGAAGTAATGATAAAGGTAACGGGCGTGGCCGAGATGCTGAAGGTGCAGAGGCGAGGCAACCAAGGTTGGTTTATGCAGTTGGCTGTCGCGAGGAGGAAGAGGTGCCAGACATGACAACGGGTAAGTTTCTTATTTTCGGAATACCCTCAATTGTCTTGGTTATGGTTACATTGGTTCACTCTTATGATTGCTAGTAAAGTGTATGGAACTTGGATTATAAACGTAGGGAATGTGTCTAGAAGATATGATAGCCCTTTAAGATCAGAGTGCGCAACAGTAACATAGGCTGACGAGTTAAGGATACACGATTAGACGATAGTAATTAATTTCGAGGACGAAATTATTTTAAGGGGGTAGAACTGTAACATCCTAAAATCGGGGCTATTTGTGGTTAATTGATTTTCTTGTGTTTGAAGTGCTATAGTATTAATCGTGGAATAATACGGCTTAATTGGAGGTCTTGAGGGGGCTTGGTTTAGTAGAAAATTTTAATTTGGAAGCTAAAAAAAAATAGGGAGCCTTAAAAGATAGGGGTTAAGTGTAATTTTGGGCGAGTTAAGGCACAGAAGAATGGGCTTGGTATAGGTGGCGTGGTGCGTCTAAGAGTTTGCTAGGGGCTTGGGTTCGATTCGTGGAAGAAACAAGGGGGAAATATTTTTCCTTTTTGGGTTTTGGGCGTTAGGCCTAGGAAGGCCTTTTAAATAAATTAGGAGGGCTTATGGCATGAAATGCGGGTTGGAAGAGTTGGCAAGGGCGCTGGAAGAAGGGCGATGTCACGTGAGGTCCTCCCGCGTTCAACCGCAAAGAGTGGGGATTTTATCTCTTTTTCTGTTTTTGCGTTAGAAGGGAATTAAGGAGGGAAGGCCTAAAAGAAATTATGGCGCGTTTGTATCACAAAACAACGCCTGGCCCAAGTGGCCTGGGGCGTTACTTAGTTGCTGGATTCCCCCAGGTCCCATGTTCGAACCCAGCATGCAGCAGCGGTGGTTTTTATATTTTTGCAAGGCTGGCGTGAAAGGGAGATGGCCTGCACATGGATTCTTGGTTCGGCTAGTTGATGGGCACATGGTATCTGTTTTTTTTTTTTTAGAAAATAAGATAAGAGATAATAAAGATATTAGTTGATTTTTATCTTGGATTATTATAGAATTATTATTTGATTATTATTTTAAGTATTCAAATTCAATTTGAATTGCTTCAAATGAGTGGCCTAGAATTGTTTTAGGTAGTGAATGAATTTTTAAACTCCTTTGAATGGAGTGGACGGCAAGCATTAGGGGGAGGGGGTGCCGAATGCTTATAAATACCACCACCCACCACCTTGCTTTTCTTTTCCATCTCTGCTTAGCCGAAAAACCTAACCCTATTTCCTTTTAATTTTCCTTTATTTTCTCAAACCCTTAGCCGAAATCCTGATCACCTCTTCCATTATTTTTCCCTTTCATATTAGCCGAATCCCATTCCTTCTCTTTTAATTAAGCTTTAGCCGAAACTCCATTGTCTCTCCAATATTTTTTTCCTTAGGCCGAATATTGAGCAAGGAGGGGGAGGCGTTCTTTGGTCGATTTTGGAAGGTAAGTATGCTAGGCCGAATGCTTATGATTCTCTTTCCCTCTCTTGTCGACTTGAAGGTTGGTAAGTGACTATTTCGGCAATGGTCATTAAGGGTGCTAATCGCATGAGTGGAATCAACTTGATATAGGGCCTTCAGATTTGGAAGCAAGTAAGTGAACCCGTCATCTTGAAGCAATCGGTTTTTGGGGTAAGGTGGTAAGGATCTATATTTTTATTAAAAGCCGAAGGCTATTAACTGTACTGACTAACCAATTATTTGGTAAAACAGATCTGTGTATTGAGTGCCGTGGTTAGTAGCAAAAGCAAAGGTGAGATTTCGGGTTCATAAGGAACCCCTTCTAATAATTTGGTTTGGCCGAATAGGCCATAGTACTAATTCTAAGGTTGGCCGAATATAGGCGCAGAGAGATCTAGGGAGGCCGACTCCTCTTTTCGGGATTTAGGACTATCATCGATATCAGGTGTGTACATACACACCCTATAACTTTTAATATTGCTAAGTGTTTCATTATGCCTAAAACGGTTGTGTAGAGTTGGATGCAATACCATTATGGTATTAACAAGGATACGGGTAAGTTCCTATTGCTATGAAATTATTAATGCTTTTGGTAAGCATGGCATATTTGATATGTGCAGTTTTGTTTAGACGATGATAAATCTATGAATGTTGACTAATGAATTTATCGGCATGATTTCTGTACAAATATGAAATTGACTATTTTGGGTTAAATGAGTGGAGGGGGCAGTGATATTGTGCCGACGGGCACCAGTGTTTTGGTAACACACTGTGACTACGGTCACCAGAGGTTTGGTACCTCCAGAGGTTTGGCACCTCATAGCGACTTGTCCCTGTGGTTAATACCACCGTAGGTTGGCCCCACTTGAGATATGGGATCGTCTGCCAGTGATTTGGTATCACACGATGGGTTGGCCCCATCACCCGATTTGTGTCTACGGACACCGGTGTTTTGGTAACACATTGTGACTATATGTCACCAGGTGGTTTGGCACCACCAAAGTGGTTTGGTACCACAACGGGTAGACAGATGGGCGTATGGTCAGCTAGGTTGGGACACATAATATTTTGCATATTAATTGTCATATGTTGTGTATGAAAAATTGTTTTTAAAACGGGGAAAGGGTTACATCTCGAGTCTTGGTGACTCACCTTCTCCTTTACATTTTTCAGTGTGACACGTAGATCGCGGATGTGGGAGCCGGGGTTGACTCGAGGTGGCCATACAAATGTTTTAATTTAAATGAACTTTAATTTTAGTTGTGACATTTTTATTTTGGGTTTTTATCTATTTGGATGTAATAAGGCCTCTCGACACTTTATCTTTGTTATCTTTCTCATGTTGGATATTTGTTTTTAAACTATGTTACTATTATTGAATTTGAAATCACATGTTTTCCCAAATTAAATCGGAAAGTGTTTTCATCGTGCCATCGGGCACACTCGTAACTTTATAACAACTTGACTCAATTTAATTTCCAAATAAATCAAGTATGGCTTTTAGCAATACCACTAAATAAAGGGTTTTCAAAACTTAAGATGGTTTTCAAAAGATTTCCAAAAAAAAAATATATATATTTTCCTTGTAACAGACTAGATTCGGCCATAGTGTTTGGGCCGGGTTTGGGTTGTTACAGGATGTGACATTCTTGGGTTTCTAGGTATAAAGTTTGGATCTTCCTTGGCTTGTCTCACCTTCTTCTTCCTCTTTTTCAGCTTCTGTTTGTTTTTCCCTTTGTTCCTCCACTTTTCCATTGACATTTTCCTCTTCAACTTCTACTTGTTTGTACAGCTCTTCAATGGTAACTTCATACTCAAGAAAAAATGGGACTTCAGTCTAAGTTTGATAACTAATGTGAATATATGTGGTAGGAGTAATAACAATGCAAATAATACAAGAAGCACATGTACCAAATCACAAGCAAAAATTGTTTGTGTATCACAACCCTAATAGTTTCTTAAAATAGAACAAACGAATGCTTACAATTAAAAAAGAATAGTAATAATGGCCATTGGTATTTTTCCTTTTATTTCTATTTTATATAGAATTTGGGTCCACTTCCTCTCAAAAAGTTAAGAGTAACTAATTTTTAAGTGATCATCATCTAACTACTTTTGGCAATTTATTTTTTTACTCTTTTATTCTTATCCATGACAGAAGACAGCAGATCAAGATCGTATTCAAGTTGTTTGATTTGAAAAAAGATTTTGGATCTAGCCTGAAAGAAGAATCAAACAATTTTTTTTTAAAAAAAAAGAATATAAAAACAATTAAAAGAAGAAATTCAATAATAAAAAATAAATAAATATTCAAAACATAGATAAATAAAGAAGACAAAAATTAAAGGTGGAAGATGGATCAAATAAACCGATGGATATGGATAGAAGATAGTTTCCCAATTGAACTTTTTGAGATATAATGCCAAAAAATTTCAATTAATGGCTCTAATCAAACCTCCAAGAAATAATTCTTGGAAAATTGAAAGATGGAGAATAGATTCCTACAACTCCTTAAAAAAAATCGAGAAGAAAAATCGTTTCTAAAACTTATCGTTTCTAAAACTTACAAGAAAGTTATCTTCTACGAAAGAATTAACTTCAAGAGTTAAAAATTTTATTAATGAATCAATCAATCAATGCCTTTCATGAACAATGAAGAGACTTTTATATAGGCTAGTGGAAACATGAAAATATATATACTTTTTCACCACTTTTTGAATATGACTTCATGCAAATTTTAAGTAATTTTTGCTGAATTTTATGATTTTATTATAAAATAATTAAATTGAGCTTAAATTATACTTCATTTTGATTTTTAGTTATTTTTATACTAAATTTGTATAAGTTAACTAATTTTTGACAGTTTTGTACAAATGGTGAAAAATCAACTCGAGAGTCACATTAAATGAATTAAATTCCAATGCAACTTGAGAGCTCAAGATATTGAATTAACAATCATGAGGACCCAAATTCAAGCAACTTGAGAATAAATAACAGAGAAAGCGTACATATCAGATCATTGTGTAATGACATTTGAATATGCTAATCAAGAACAATATCACAAACAAATATTGTTCACATATCACAGCACTAATCTCCGCTTCAAGTAGAACAAACGGATGCTTACAATTAAAGAAGAATAGTAATAATGAACACTAATATTTTCTTTTGTATCAACCAAAAGAACATAGAAAAAGAAAAACTATATTCCTAGGTCCACTTCCTCTCAAAAAGTTGAGAGAAATTCCTTTTAATTGGTTTTTATGTAACTGCCTTGGGTAGTTAATTTTTTTATTTTTTATTTTTATCCATAATATGAATATGATCTAGTGTGTGTGAGTCCATTATGGACATTTACACCAACAATTATTGCCTATGTGGACATGATGTCACATCGTTAGTGAGTTAATAATTGGGTGATTAAAATATTTAGTCATTGTAACAAAAATAATTAAATTATAAGTGTTTTTATTTTAATGGTCAAAATAAAAAAGTTCTAATAGTTGGGTGATCAACTAAATAATTTACCTCAAAAAATTATTTTTTTACGTTTATATGAGTTTAAACCAAGACTAATTGATATAAAATTAAAACTCATTGTCTTCGTCATATTCATTTTTACAAAGCATTTTTAATTTTTTATTGTTTTCTAATTTTTCACATAATTTTATTTTCATTTTAAAAAAAATCATCTTTTAAAAAAGATATGTTTTCTTTAATGTTTTTCATTTTCTAAAAAATAATAAAAATCACCTATATTTGTTAAAACCAACGAAGTTTTCTTCTTCTCGAAAAAGTTGTTTTCGTTAACGAACATGGGCTCCATTTCTTTTGCTAATTGTCAACCCCTGAAGTTGTTCCCTTCTTTCAACTCTGGTCTTGATTCTAAGCATCTCTGCATCGTCTCCTTGTATTGCCTTCGTTGTCTTTCTCCAAACCCAAAGAAGGCTGTTTTTCGAACTGCTAGTGAACTCATCGCCAGAGAAAGTTCTTTTATATCAATAATATAATAAAAAATTGTATTCACAATCGTGACTGCAATATAAAACTAATTAATGAATACAATCAATCAGGCACTAAAATGATTTTTCCTTTTTCTCAAAATTTTTCATTTCATTTTAACTGCTCTCTATATGTATTTCATGGATGGAATCATCCAAGATCATTTTTCACCTTCTAAGATAGCTAGAATTAATTTGAAACTTCAACAAACAATCAAATGTTATAAGCATATTAAATAAACATCTTATTTGATTTTCTGTGTCTCATACAATTTTAATTACCTATATCAATATAATTAATCAAGAAAACGAGTCTTATTTTACCATCAAAACTCAATTTGAATTTTTTTTTAATTGAATCAAGTGAAATGAAATTCAAGTCGAGTCAAATTGAATCGAATCGAGTGAAATTGTTCAAGTTAAATTAAAAAATTAAACATGTCAATTTGAAATATTGTTGCAGTATAACTAATTTTATATTAGAGTACATAAATTTGAAACCATATATATTTGAAAAAAAAAATCAAAGCAAAATAAGGGGAAAAAAGGATATTTTAGTTTAATTTATTTATTTAGGTCCCAAAATTATTTATTTTAGAAAAATTTTAAATTTTTAACTTTCTTTATATATTCTTTAGAATTTTTTAAAAAATATAAATTTTGAAATTTTTATAAAGATTTTGAATTCTTTTTTGTAATTTTTGTTGAAAATGATCAATTTGCTCGTTCTTAAAATTGACAAGGATCAAAGAGGTAATTATACCAATCTGTTATTCGAGTTATTTGAATTGTTCAAGTTATTTGAATTGTAAAATTCAAGTCAACTCGAATTTGAATTATTTATTCAAGTTAACTCGAAAAAATCAAATAACTTAATTTGATTAACTCAAAATTTAAAAAAAAACGATTTTTCATATCGAATGAAATTTTAATTAGATATAAAATACATGCTATTAGGGGTGAGCTTTCGATCGAATCGAATGAAAAATTTTTGAATTAATCGAGTTGACGAATCATAGTTTATCATCCTAATTTGATTTGAAATTTTCTCAAATCGAGTCGAGTGAGATGGAATTCCAATCGAATCGAATCGAATATATTTGTTCGAGTTAAATTTTAAAAAATAATTTTGAGTCCTTGTAACCATTGTCACCTATCGTAATAAAATTTATCCACATTAACCAAATTTTTTTAATTGACTTTCACACCAAATAATTTATTTATTAATCTTTTATATACGGGTTAGCTTCTTTGCTTGTTTAGTTCTTTCAATTATCTTTAGATTCTTGTCACTATATATTTTGGAATTAAAAAATATGTTAAACGTAAAAATGTGATTTTTTAATAAAAGTTATCTAAAGATAAAATGTGAAATTGATACCAATATAAAATTTTAACACGAATATTTTATGGCATAATTAATAATTCAATTTTAATATAAATATTCAATATGACTAAACAATTCAATAATATAAATAATATAAAATGTGAAATTTAATTTAATAATATAAATAGTAGATATAAATAAAATTATTACTATTTATGTTTAATTATTTTTTTTGAGTAATTTTGATTTTTTATTTGAGAGTAAAGGGTGAGAAGTAAAAGTTTAGGGGGAAAATAAAAAATTTTGGAAAATAAAAGTTTGAGGGAAAATAAATAGGGGGAGTAAAATTTTGAAGGGAAAATATTAAGAAAAATTGGAGGGGTGATGGGTTTGGGGTAGATGGGAGGTGAGATGGGAAGGGAGTAAAAGTTTTAGGGAAAAAGTGGGAGGGAGTAAAAATTTTGGAGGAATATAAAAAGTTTTGAGGGTTTTGGGGAGTCAAATTTTGAGAAAAAGTAAATAGGAGGGTAAAATTTTGGTGGGAAATGGATTTTGGGTAGATTGGGGGGTTGAGATGGGAGGGGAGTAAAAGTTTTGGGGGGAAAGTGGGAAGGAGTAAAAGGTTTGAGGGAAAAGTAAAAAGGTTTGGGAGTTTAGGGTAAAAATGTAAAATATTATAGTTTGATATTCAAATTATTCGAGTTCGAAAACTCAACTCGATTCGAACTCGAAATTCGAAAGAAAAAACGAGTTGACTCGAATAACTCGATTAACTCGAATAACTCGATTCGTTTAACTCGAAATTCAAATTTTTTTCGATTTTTTCGAGTCGAATCGAGTTTTACTCACCTCTACATGCGATGAAGGTGATTCTACTCTAAACTTGAGCTCTCGTTAAAATATTAAATTTAAAGCTTAAAGCTTAGAACTAAACACATTTCCATCCAACACAAAAAAATGAAGGCAATGATGTGCTTAACATATTTTTAACTTTTGGATGCATTAATCAGTAATGAGAAAAAGAGAAAGGAAAAAGTAGATATGATTGAACTCCAAGTTGATCAAGTAGAACAGATTTGATGCAAATCCAACCATCTTTCTTGATTTACGAGACATGTATTTTGTTGAGATTTAAGTTGGGTCATCTCTTAAATGAATTAAGATTGTTTTCATAACGGGTATACTAGCATTTATTATTATTATAATTATGGGTAATATACCAATATATACCAAAAAAATAAAAAAATTACGAAATTGGGCCAATTTTTAGCGCACTTTGCTGGCACTTCCAACGGTCAAAATTTTTTTTGACCATTGAGCCCAACGGTCATTTTTTTCCTATAAAAACCCCCAACCCTTTTATTTTTTCACACTTTAATCCTTCTCACAATTTTCTCTCAAAGTCCTTGAAATTTACTCTCAAATTTTAAAATAGTCCTTTACTATTTACAAAAAAGCCCTTTTTAATTATTTTTAATATTTCTTTTTAGAAAATTTTAAAATTTTCGATCGTATTACAATGGTCGGGGAATTACTTCATCTAGACAACAAGCACATCTCCGTCGAGCAAATGAAAATGGTAAGTTTTTAATTTTAATTTTTCAATATTATTTAATATTTTTTTACAATTATGCAATTTTAATTAATTTTTATTTTATAATTTTTTAAACAGTCTGTAGATCAGGTGTTGGAATATTATATTCGCAACATGCATGGTCCCCCATCGCCGTTGATCAAGAATTACCTGCGGGAAGCGGGTTTTTGGCACGTGACCACGATAGGCCGGGGGTTCAAGTTGGAGCCGCCTTTGATCAGTGTGTTGATAGAGAGGTGGAGACCTGAGACGCACACTTTCCATCTTCCATGCGAAGAGTGTACCATCACTCTAGAAGATGTGCAGTTACAGTTGGGATTGCCGGTGGACGGGTCGGTAGTCACCGGGTCCGCAACTTCTGGTGATTGGGGAGCCGTATTCTACGAGCTTCTGGGTGTCATTTCGGATAAAATTCAAGGAGCTCGGATCGAGATGGTCTGGTTACGAGACACATTCCCGGTGTAACATCCCAAAAACGGGGCTATTTGGAATTAAATTATTTTTCTTATGTATGAACCGCTGAGATATTATTTATGGAATAATAGAGCTTAATTTAAGGCTTTAAGTGTGCTCGGTTTGATAGAAAATTTTAGTTTTAACTTTAAAGGCAGGGAGCTTTAGCAGGAGGGTGTTATAAGATTAAATGTGGATAATTTGACACTAAAAAGCCCTTGGTAAAGTGGCAAAAGTGAGGCCACTTAGAGGACTACATGTGATGCCACCAAGAAGCAAGGGAGAACCTTGGTTCGAGTCACAGAAATTTCCTTTTTGCACTATATGTTGGACGGCACAAGTAGAGGAGATTTTCTCTCTACAAACTCTTTTATTTTATTATTATTAATGGATAATATGAGAGTTTTTACTGGATTTTCTTTATTTGTTTAATTATAGTGATAATAGGAAGATAATCAAGGTTAATAGGAGATAAATGAGGATATTATATGGATTATTAGGAGATTATTATTTATTAATAGGGATTAATTCAAATTATTTGAATTAAATTAAATGATTGGTCAGGAGCAATTGGGGAAGATTGACGAAATTTGAACTCCCTGGTGGAGTAGTGTGGACGGCAAGCTAAGGGGGGAGGGTGCCGAATGCTTATAAATACCACCACCCACCACCTTGCTTTTCTTTTCCATCTCTGCTTAGCTGAAAAACCTAACTCTATTTCCTTCTAATTTTTCCTTATTTTCTCAAACCCTTAGCCGAAATCCTGATCACCTCTTCCATTATTTTTCTCTTTCACATTAGCCGAATCCCCAATTTTAGATCTCTTTTTCTCTTCTTCTTTGATGATCGAACCTACCATAGCCGAATTTCTCCCTCTCCATATTTCAAGTTTTGGCCAAATAGCAAACAAGGATAATCTCCTCTAAACTCTTCTTCAAATCGGTTCATAAGGTGGGTGAGTAATCTTGGCCGAATGCCACTTTCCTTCTCTTTTAGTGTCTTTGTCGATTTCTACAAGGGGTAAGGGCCGATCTCGATTTTTGTAAGCAAAGATATTAACACCCTTGTAAACCGATTTGATTATAGGATTCTGGAATTGTGGAACAAGCGATCTAGGCCATTCTCTGACAGTCGACTTCGGTAAGTGAGGGTAAGAATCTATATTCGGAAGCCGAAGGCTATGGTTATTAATATTGATTATTGACCGATTGTAGTTTGTGAACCAGATTCGTGATTCAAAGCCGGTTAGTATTCAAAGCGATTAGGTAAGGATTCGGGTTCAAGAAGTAACCCTTTAGATTTATTTGATTTGGCCGAATAGGCCATAATACTAATCCCATAGTTGGCCGAATATAGGTGCAAGTAGATCTAGGGTGGCCGACTCTCCTTTCGGGATTTAGGACTATCATTAATATCGTGTGTACATACACACTTATAGCGCTTAATATTTGTGTTAAATATATGTTGCACAGTAAATCGCTTGATGTAGATACTTGATTTAGTACCTCAATGGTACAAGCGAGGATCCCGTAAGTCTCTGTTAATATGATATTATTATGCTTTTGGGAAGCATGGTTTATATGTTACATGTGATAAATGTATGAGATCTATTCATGACTATTTGACTATTGTGGGTTAAACGAGTGGAGGGGTGATTATTCGTGTTGACGCGGGCACCATGTTTTGGTAACACACCGTGACTACGGTCACCGAGAGGTTTGGTACCTCCGGAGGTTTGGCACCTCAATAGCGACTTATCCCCGTGGTTAACACCACCGTGGGTTGGCCCCACTTGAGATATGGGATTGTCTCGCGGTGATTTGGTATCACACGATGGGTTGGCCCCATCACCCGATTCGTGTCTACGGACACCGCTGCTTTGGTAGCACATTGTGACTATATGTCACCACTGGTGGTTTGGCACCACCAAAGTGGTTTGGTACCACAACGGGTAGACAATGGCGTATGGTTGGCTAGGATGGGTACATGATATTATGCACATTAATTGTTACATGTTGTGTATGAAATTACTTAATTCGGGAGAAGGGTTACATCATCGAGTCTTGGTGACTCACCTTCTCCTTTATTTTTCAGTGATACATAGACGCGGATGTGGGCCTGATGGACTCGAGGTGGCCATGCGAAGGACTTGAACTAAATGAACTTCAAATTTAGTTATTTTATTTTATTATTGGTTTATTTTATTTTGGATGTAATAAGGCCTCCTCAAACTTTATTTTTGTTATCTTTCTCATATGTTGGATATTTTGTTTAAAACTATATTATTAAAATTAAATTAAAATCACATGTAATCCAAGTTAAACAAAAATTGTTTTCTTTACGTGCCATCGGGCACATTTGGAATTTGTTTTATAACTCGACTTAAAAATGTTTTTTTAAAATAAAGTTTTTCAAATCCGAGAAGTTTTTCAACAAAGTTTAATGGGTTCCAAAATGGTTTTCGAAAAGCTTTTCCCCGTAACGATCCAGATTCGACCATAGTGTTTGGGGCGGGTTTGGGTTGTTACACCCGGAACCGGATGAGGGTTCGACCGAAATTGAAAGAATACGGTATGCTCGAGCGTACATTCTTCAGATAATTGGAGGCTATCTGATGCCGAACCTTTCTAGAAACCTCGTCCACTTGAGATGGCTGCTGAAACTTGTTGATTTCAGAGCAACCGGTGAATTGAGTTAGGGATCTGCCGTGCTATCGAGGTTGTATCGGGAAATGTGCGGGGAAAGGTGGCCGAGTAAAGCGAAAATCGGAGGTTGCCTATCACTACTACAGTCATGGGCACGGTTTCGATTTCCATTTTTATGTCCTCGACTCGACCAACCATATTCATTCCCACTGATAACGAGGTAAATTTAATTTTATATTTTACAATTATTACGTAGATTTATAGTATAATTGTATGCTAAAATTTTATTTAATTAGGTGGAACCAGTCGGCGAGTTATGCTGGAATGCTTACCTCGCTTGAAGATATACGGCTTCTATTGGACCAACGGTCGGAATCACAAGTAAGTTTCGAATTTCGTATTTATAATTTAGTATTTCGTATTTTAGTGTCTAGTATTATGTATATAACTAATATTTTTGTAATGTTAATATAGTTTTAATGGATACCATACGAGGATCCGGCAATTCGGGCAGTAATTCCGGAAGAGTTCTTGCAAAATCCGAACAGTTGGCACGTGAAGGTCCCATTGATCACCTATGCGACCGTGGAGATGCACCAGTTAGATCAGGTTCTACGACAATTTGGATTCCGACAACCGATTCTCGTGCCACCTGAGGTGCTCGATGATGAGCACAAAGTGAACTTACGGCAGTTGCACATAGATTGGTTAAGATTTTGGTCAGCACATATCGAGACGTGGGAGAACCGGTATGACTATTTACCTATCCGTGAATCGATCATCGTTCCTGAGTTAGCGTGCATGCCGGAATACATGCCATGGTTTAGGATTCATGGTAAGCCGTATCTGTTGTCGGAAGAAGAGAAGCGACGGCAACTTCGTTAACAAAGTGAACGTTGGGGCCCTTTAAATTCAAGGAGAAGGGGTGATGACACGGGGCCATCAACAACGCCGATACAGTCACCGGGCCCATCAGTTCAGCCGACGACACCGACATCACAGTCTTCACCCTTTATGTCAGGTGCGTACCCTACCCCTTATATGTATCCTAACCTGTATATGTTTCCTTTTCCCAGTCCCAGCCCAAGTTGGAATGCATGGCCGGGTTCGAGTCCGTTCCCGACTACTCCGACTGGCCAGCCGATCTTGAGGCCGTCGTCGCGTGAGGGATCACAGGAGACGCTGTCGGGGAGCACTTCTTTTTACCAGCCTCCTTCACCGTACAGGATTCAGACACCCCGGCTGTGGTTTATGCAAACACCTCCGGGGTTGTTATTTTATCAAGGTGGGTCATCCTCGCAACACCCACAACCAGACCCAGTGCCGGAGGAACCGGAATCCCTGCCTGAGGTTCACGACCCCCGCCGGAAGCTAGAAGAAGGAGGAATCCAACGCATAACCACCGATCCTTCCATGGTGTGGCACCGATTCCCAACCGCATTAACATTGATTCGGATCACTTTTTATTTTTAAATTGTAATAAATTTTTATTTTTAATAAAAAGTTGTTTTTATTGTTTCATTTTTTTATTGTAATTTAATATTAATATATGTAATAAAATAAGAAGTTGTTTTTATTTTTATTTTATTGTAATTTAATTTTAATATATGTAATAAAATAAGAAGTTATTTTTTATTTTATTTTAATATATTAAATAAATAAGAAGTTTTCTTTATTTTTTATTTTATTATAATTTAGTTTTAATATATTAAATAAATAAGAAATTTCTTTATTTTTATTTTTTGTAATTTAGTTTTAATATATTAAATAAATAAGAAGTTTTCTTTATTTTTTATTTTATTATAATTTAGTTTTAATATATTAAATAAATAAGAAGTTTTCTTTATTTTTATTTTTTATAATTTAGTTTTAATATATTAAATAAATAAGAAGTTTTCTTTATTTTTATTTTTTTAATTTAATTTTAATATATGTAATAAAATAAGAAATTGTTTTTTATTTTTATTTTATTTTAATATATTAAATAAATAAGAAGTTTTTTTTTTTTTTATTTTTTGTAATTTAGTTTTTAATATATTAAATAAATAAGAAGTTTTCTTTATTTTTATTTTTTTAATTTAGTTTTAATATATTAAATAAATAAGAAGTTTTCTTTATTTTTATTTTATTGTAATTTAATTTTAATATATGTAATAAAATAAGCAGTTATTTTTTATTTTATTTTAATATATTAAATAAATAAGAAGTTTTCTTTATTTTTTTTGTAATTTAATATTAATATATGTAATCAAATAAGAAGTTGTTTTTTTATTTTTTATTTTATTATAATTTAGTTTTAATATATTAAATAAATAAGAAGTTTTAGTTTTTAAATTAAATTAAATTCTCCAGCAAAGCGCGCCCCTGGGGACGCGCTTTGCTAGCATTTTCCCTCAAAACACGCTGACGTAGACGCGTTTTTAGGAGAAATGACCATTTTTCATAAATTTTCTAAAAATTAACCTAATTCCCTAAATTTTTTATTTTTTTAGTATATATTAATATATTACCCTTATAATTATTACTAAATTAATCTCCGATATAATTAAAAAAGAAAGAAAAAAAAAAGAGTGTGATTCGATAACTTAAATACGTAGTGTCCCAACTCCCAACCCGATGGGAAAGTCCAACAACCCTTTTCCTTCTTCCATTTCCCAACGCAATCATATCACGACATTCGTAACCGCTATGTTTATTAACTAAATCCAAAATCCTGCAGATTTTTATTTACAGCTCCATTATTGTATTTACTTCTAATTGAGTGGATTCATTTTCCTGTTTTTCAGACTTCTCTATCATTATCATTACTTTTATTTCCATGTTTCTAGCTTTTTGCTTTGTAACAAATATTCTCTCCCTCACGACTTAATTAAAAGATTATAAAAATTTTATTTTATTATATTATATTTTATATATTTTTATTTTAATATGCAGAATATATTATCTTTATTGGTTGTATATTTATATTATTAATTAAGTCTCTGGCTAGATTGGTGTAACGAGTTAATCAGGCACCAGTTCAGTTACGAAAATTACAAAAATATCTTTTTATGATTACAATAAGTTATATTATTTAAGAGTACTTTACTCTTTTTATTTTAACAAAAAGCCAATAAAAATAAAAATATCCATATTGTGAAATTTTGAACCCATAATCGAGTCTCAACTCACTTTTTAAATTACCAAAATGTCTTTATTTTAACAAAACAATAAATATTAATTTAAGGGTATTTTTTTTGTCTTTTTATATAAAATTTAGAAAAAAAATTATGCATGGGATTTGAACAAAAAACACAAAGCACACACTTCTCCAACTTTGTCATTTCAACTAAAGTAACATTTAATTTTTTTTATTAGAATTTTGAATAAATATATTATATAATTATTTCCCCCCACGTCGTGGGTATGCCATTAAAAATGACAATGTTATTATAAACAATTGGAGTGCACTTAATATTCTTGATATGATATATTTACCTATTTAAATTTCCTTTTGCTCACAATTTAAACTATTTTTTATTTTAATTTCGTACGTATTGCATATGTATTATTATTAGTTTCAAATATTACATTTCATTATTTATTATATGTTATTTTAAATGCACCCATGCATCCTATATACGTGGCTTCAAAACGCATACGAGTGTGATAGAATCTTTAGTATTAATAATAATTCAGTTGGTGTCTCAAGTCAACTCGACACTTGTAACACCCCTTAACCCTAAACTGCCACCGAAACAAGGTTATGAGGTATTACCTGACATATCAAATCAAATACGAAATTTAAACAGATAATTTACATACATTTCATAAATATATCATATATATTATCCAAATCAATTCAATTGAATTCATTCAATCCAATTCAAATACCATACCAAAATAACCCAAACATGCCATTTCATAATCTTAACATTTCATTTATATTGTATATAACCATCCAAGGTTAATTTATAGCACCATTCACAAACATATTCAAAATTACCTATATAATCAACCTAGGTACATGCCATTTTAAAAAAGAGAATATACATCACCACTTTGCTAAGTTTGGGATTTGCTTGGATGCGGAACAGGAACTTTTGAATTCAACTAACATGCGCAAAGAAACAAACTGTACGCTGAGTATATACACTCAGTGGTATTACTATAATTCAAATTTATAAATAATATAGTAAATTATGCATATTCAATTTACACAATTAATATTTCAATAACCATTTCATAAGTTGTAGTCAAATAAACTCATATACTATTTCATTAATTTCAATTCATTTCATTCTCACTTCTCATTTCGATATCTCTGTAACAGTCTGATTTATACTCTAGTCAGAACAGTGGTTTCGGGACCACAAATCCGAGTTCGAATAATATTTTAATATTATTTTCTGTGCCGTTGATATGTGAATAAGCATGTGTTAAATTTTCGTAAGCTAATTCGTCTGTTTGTGTGTTTAATTTGACAAAAGGATTAAATTGTATTGAATGTGAAAGTTGCTTGCTATTTATTAAAGTGCTTATTTAATGTGGCTTTATAAAGAAGAGGCTTTATGAGGCAATTAGCCATTTTTGAAGATAGTGGATGGTGGATGGACAAGTATGCCCATTGTTGGAATGTTATTTTATTAAGAATTCATTAAGGGTAAAAAGGGAAATTGATAATTATGTTAAATTGATAAAACAAAAAGCATGAAATGGTCATTGTTATCATCTTATGTCCACTGAATTTTTGTAAGAAAAGAAGAAAGGTTTAGCTTTGTTATATTCGGCTATTTCAAGCCTTAATTCAAGGTATGTTTTAATCGGTTTTTGATAATTTCTACGTTTCTGTAATCGTTGCTTCGAGAGTTATCAAACCCATGTCTTAATTTGATGAATTGATGTTGTTCATGAGAAATGTCATTGATGCTATGTTGAGCTTTGTGATGTTTTAAGGTGTTAAATGAGAGATATGTATTTGATGAACATACTTTATTCTTGAATTTTTGATGAATTTAGCTAATTAGGGCTAAATTGAGAAAATGGCAAATTGAGGGACTAAATTGTAAATTTGATGAAAAATGTGGGCTTATATGTGATGTATATGTATTCGGCTAAGTATGTGTATATGTGGATTTTGTGAATTTGATATTTTGAGAAAAATGGACTAAATTGATAAAGTGTGCAAATATGAGAGTTAAATTGCAAATAGCCCTAAATGTGTGTCTTTGGATTGAATCGAATGAATTAGTGAATAAAAGGGTTAATTCTGAATATGTTTAGATCAAGAACCGAGGAAAACGGACTTAGATTGCGGGAAAGCGAAAATAACCGAGTAGCCGTTTTCATTCTGATATATCGAATCTGAGGTAACTCACTATGCAAATAAACATACTTGTATGATATTATAATTGTTCATATGACTAATGTTGATTACGTATACTTATGAGAAGTTATGCATATGAATTCCGAGACAAATCTAATTTAGTGACTAAATCCGAGAAGTCCCGTGTGAACCTAGGAATAGATAGGATTAGCCATGTCATGACATAGGTATCTGTTCTGTTTTATCATTTAAGACCACGTCTGAGACATTGGCGTTGATTTGAGAATCGTGTAAGACCACGTCTGGGACGTTGGCATCGATATGAGTATTACGTGTAAGACCACGTCTAGAACGTTGGCATCGATATGAGCATTACATGTAAGACTATGTCTGGGACATCGACATCGTTTTGATTCGTATATGACCTTGTCTGGGACAGTGGCATCGATATCCGAGTGCATGTAAGACCTCGTCTGGGACGTTGGTATTGTACTATTATTCCGAACTTCTGAGTATCCTACTGAATTCCTTATGGTTCAACGGGCGAGTTTGAGATACGAATAGAAAATCCGAACTTGATAGATTAAGTAAATGAATGTTCGATTCAGGTACGTTGATTATACACCATGAGTGTATATAAGGTAAGTGACTTTATAATCTACTATGATGATTTGTATAATTGTTTAGAAATATGTTACATGAAAACATACATGTAAAAGCTATGTGTATTTGATTCTTGAGTTGATAAATATGGCAAATTTGGCCAAGAATATGAATCAAAGTATATATGTGAGAAATTTACTTTGTAGAAGAAAAGTGCCAATGTGATTATATGTTACATGCTCTACATATTAAGTTTGTTGGTATATTGACTTACTAAGCTTTTGGAAAGCTTACTCTGTGTATGCATTTTCTCTGTTTTATAGGTCGTCAAAGCTACTGAAGGCTCGGGACCATCACGGATTGTCATCCCACTACTAAACATATTTTGGTGCATTTTGAAAATGTATAAAGTTAGATATGGCATGTATAGGCTAGTATTTTGTTATAAGTTGTTATGGGATCTTAGCCATATGATTTGGCTACTTATGAGTTGAGACTTTACTTAAATGAATGCAATATATGATGCATATCTTAGTATGGTTGAAGCATGTAAAATGGCCAAGTTTTGAGTAAGCAAATGAATGAATTATGATTGTAATTATATGAGTTTTAGTCTTTGAAATTGTCATGATTGGAATTGGTATTGAATGAATAGATTGTATGGACAAATTGGTATGTTTTTGTTGTTATATGTTCAGGATATGTCTTGGTTTATGATGCGTATATGTTTGATCCTTATAGGTGGCATTTTGGCCTTGCAAATGGCCTATAATGTCACACGGTTGTGGCACACGGGCATGCCTAGAGACCGTGGGTGAATTGGCAGAATGTAGTTTAGTAAAACACGGCCTCGACACGGGGGTGTCAGCTAACCGTGGTGTACAAGTCAGTAGCTAGCTAAGAGTACACGACCTTGGCACACGGGTGTGTTTGGTGGCCATGGGGATCAAGTCAGTATAGAACCACGGGGAGGACACGCGGGGGTGTTTTGTAGCCGTGGGAAGCACACGGTCTGCTTACACGGGCGTGTGGCTATTGAAACTTAGAAAAGTTTTTAATTTTCCATGGAATTTGTATGTGTTCCGGTTGAGTCCCTTACCCAGGTTATAAGCATGTTTGAGGTCTCGTTGACCATATTTAAGGGACATTGTATGTGTGATGGATGTATGAAATGTTATGAATGTTTCTGATCTGTCTGGTAACGTTCTTAACCCTAATCTGGCGACGGACACGGGATAGGGATGTTACATTTGGTTGGTATCAGAGCTACGATTTAGCCGATTCTCGGACTAACGTAATGTGTCAGAGTTTAGCTATACATGTCATATATCTGAATTGTGATAGTGTGATGAATCCTGACGTATAAAATGTGATTTTTGTATAGTAATGGATCCCGAAAGAGTGTGGAGCGACGTAGAAAGTAATGCGCTCGCTCCCGCCGCAGGAGACGGCGCTTTCAATCGAGACCGGCTACGAGCGGTCAAGAGGGAGAAGCTAAACAAGTTTTCTTCAAGATGATGAGTGAGTGGTTTACTCAGTTTGTAAAGAATAACCTGACTATTTCGCAACCTCCGCCTCCGGTTAATCCCCCTTAGACATCCGATATACCTCCGACTACAAATCTGAATCTGTTGAGTAAGCTTCCAGTTGACAAGATCCGTAAGTATGGGGCCGAAGAATTCCGGGCTACTAAAGATGATGATGCTGAAAAGGCCAAGTTCTGGATTGAAAATTCTATCCGGGTATTCGATGAAATGTCTCTGACTCTGTAAGAATGCATAAAGTGATTACTTCGAGATAAGGCTTATCAATGGTGGAAAACTCTGATTTCTGTTGTTCCGAGAGAACGAGTCACATACCGAAAGAAATATATCAGTGAGAGATTCGTTGATCAGAAACGGAGGGAATTTTTGGAACTTAAACAGGGCCGAATGATTGTTTCAGAATATGAAAGAGAATTTGGGAGACTGAGTCAGTATGCTCGAGAATGCGTATCATCTGAAGCTCTAATGTACAAGAGATTCGAAGATGGTCTTAATGAAGGCATTCGTTTGCTAGTCGGGATTTTGTAAATAAAAGAGTTTGTTGTACTTGTTGACAGAGCTTGCAAAGCTGAGGCACTCGGGAAAGATAAGAGAAAAGCTGGGTCTGAAGCTCGAGATGTGAAAAAGAGATTTCAAAGTAAATTATTTCAGTCTACTCTGAAAAGATTCAGAGATAATTAAAGTCATTTCAGAGATAACGTGAGACATTCGAATAAAAATCAATCTAAATCGCATGAGTTCTAAAACTCCAGCAACTTCAGTGGCTAGTGTGGGAAATGTCCGATCTAAGAGACCTGAATGTAAACATTATGGAAAAAGGCATCCGGGAAGCTGTAGATTAAACGACAGAGCTTGCTCCAGATGTGGATCACTTGATCATTTTATCTGTGATTGCCCTGAGTCTGTCGAGTCAGAAATTGTTTAGAATTTGAGATCTGATAATGCACCTGTGAGAGGTAGATCATCAAAGAATGTAAGAAATGTTTGTGGCAGTCAGAGAACTACGAGAGACAATATTGTCAGATCTGAAGCTAGAGCGCCAGCCAGAGCGTATGCAATTCGAGCTCGGGAGGAAGCTTCGTCACCAGATATTATAACAGGTACTTTTACTCTCTATGATACTTCTGTGATTGATTTGATAGACCCTGGTTCTACGCATTCATATATATGCATAAATTTAGTATTCAGCAAGACTTTGCCTGTAGAGTCTACTGAATTTGCTATATAAGTATTGAACCCCTTAGGTAAAAGTGTCCTTATTGACAAGGTATGCAAGAACTGTTCATTAATGTTTCGAGATATCTGTTTCTCTACTGATCTGATGCTTTTGCCATTTGATGAATTCGATATTATTCTGGGTATGGATTGGTTGTTTATGCATGATGCTGTTGCGAACTGCAAAAGATAGACTATAGATTTGAGATGTCTGAATGATGAGATTGTACGAATTGAGTCTAATGATTTGAATGGATTGCCTGTTATGATATCTGTTTTGAAAGCTCAGAGTTATGTGAAAAAGGGTTACGAGGCATATTTTGCTTATGTGATTGATTCAAAGGTATCCGAAAAGAAAGTTGAATCAGTGCCTATTATTTGTGAATTTTTTGATGTATTTCCTGAAGAGTTACCGGGTTTGCCTCCGATTCATGAAGTTGAGTTTGGTATTGAGTTGTTGTCTGATACTACACCGATTTCGATAGCTCCGTATAGAATAGCACCCACAGAGTTGAAAGAGTTAAAGTCACAGTTGCAAGAATTGATTGATAGAGGGTTTGCTAGACCGAGTTTCTCGCCTTGGGGTGCTCCTGTTCTGTTTGTGAAAAAGAAAGATGGCACAATGAGGATGTGTATCGACTATCGTCAATTGAATAAGGTGACAATAAAGAATAAATACCTGTTGCCCAGAATTGATGATTTATTTGATCAGCTAAAAAGAGCTATTGTGTTTTCCAAGATTGACCTGAGATTGGGATACTATCAGTTGAGAGTGAAAGATTCAGACATTTCGAAGACTGCTTTCAGAACGAGGTACGGGCATTATGAATTTTTAGTTATGCCATTTGGACTAACCAATGCTCCTGCTATTTTTATGAATCTGATAAACAGAATTTTCAGACCGTACCTAGATCAATTCGTTGTGGTACTCATAGATGACATTTTGATTTATTCGCGTGATGAGGCTGAACATGCTGAGCATTTGAGAATCGCTTTAGAAACTTTGAGAGAAAAGCAATTGTATGCGAAATTCAGCAAATGTGAATTCTGGTTGCATGATGTTAGTTTTCTGGGACATATTGTGTCAGCTTCTGGAATCTGAGTGGATCCGAGTAAAATATCTGCTATTCTAAATTGGAAACCTCCGAGAAATGTATCTGAAGTCCGCAGTTTTCTGGGTTTAGCTGGTTATTATCGCAGATTTGTAAAAGGCTTTTTGATAATAGCTATTCCATTGACTAGATTACTTCAGAAAGATGCTAGATTTGAATGGTTGGATAAATGTCAGAAAAGTTTTGATCAGTTGAAAACTTTGTTAACAGAAGCTCTAGTATTAGTACAGCCAGAATCAGGGAAAGAATTTGTGATTTACAGTGATCATTCGTTAAACGATTTGGGATGTGTTCTGATGCAAGAAGGCAAAGTTGTAGCTTAAGCCTCAAGACAGTTGAAGCTGCATGAAAAAAATTACCCGACGCATGACCTTGAACTTGCTGCGATTGTGTTCACGCTGAAGATTTGGCGTCATTATCTGTACAGTGAGAAATGTCACGTGTTTTCAGATTATAAAAGTTTAAAATACCTGATGACTCAGAAAGATTTGAACTTGCATCAGAGAAGATGGCTTGAGTTGTTAAAAGATTACGAGCTCGTAATAGATTACCATCCGGGTAAAGCGAATGTTGTTGCAGATGCATTGAGTCGAAAATCATTATTTGCACTACACGCTCTGAATGCGCAGTTAGATTTGACTGATGATGTTTCTGTGATAGCTGAATTAAAAGCCAAACTGTTGTTCTCACAACAGATATGTGATGCTCAGAAATCTGATAATAAATTGCTAGTGAAGCGAGCTCAGTGTGAAATGAAATCCGAATCTGAATTTCAAATTGTTTATGATTGTTTAAGATTCCGGGATCGTATCTGTGTTCTGAGAAACCCAGAGTTGATTCAGTTGATTTTGAATGAAGCACATAACAGTCATCTATCTGTACATCCGGGAAGTACTAAAATGTATCATGATTTGAAACGACAGTACTGGTGGTCTGGTATGAAACGGGACATTTCTGACTTTGTTTCAAAATGTTTAGTTTGTCAGCAAGTGAAAGCCGAACATCAAGTTTCGTCCGGGTTGTTACAACTGATTTTGATTCCTGAGTGGAAATGGGATAGAGTGGCCATGGAATTTGTTTCTGGTTTACCTCAAACTCCGAGAAAGAAAGTTGCGATATGGGTTGTGGTTGATAGATTAACAAAATCTGTCCATTTCATTCAAGTAAGATCTGACTACTCACTTGACAGATTAGCTGAGCTTTATGTTTCTAAGATTGTGAAATTGCATAGGGTGCCATTATCTATTGTGTCAGATAGAGATCCGAGATTTACGTCGAGATTCTGGAAGAAACTGCAAGAAGCTTTGGGCATGAAATTACACTTCAGTACAGCTTTTCATCCGCAAACAAATGGTCAGTCTAAACGAATTATTTAGATTCTTGAAGATATGTTGAAATGCTGTATACTTGAGTTTAATGGTTCGTGGGAACAGTATCTGCCGTTGATCGAATTTGCGTACAATAACAGTTTTGAGTCGAGTATCAAAATGGCACCATATGAAGCTTTGTACGGACGAAAATGTCAAACACCTCTGTATTGGACCGAACTCAGTGAAAATAAGCTTCACGGGGTTGATTTGATAAAAGACTCAGAACAGAAAGTAAAACTGATCCGAAATTGTTTGAAAGCAGCATCTGATCATCAGAAGTTTTATACAGACTTGAAACGTAAAGATATAAAATTTGAAATCGGCGACAAAGTATTTCTTAAAGTGTCTCCGTGGAAGAAAGTGCTTCGATTCGGATGTAAAGGTAAATTAAGTCTGAGGTTTATCGGACCGTATGAGATCATTGAACGTGCCAGACCTATTGCGTATAGATAAAGTTGCCCTCAGAGCTAGAAAAGATACACAATGTATTTCATGTTTCAGTGCTCCGTAGATATCAATCTGATCCGTCACATGTGATTGCCCCGTCCGAAAACGAAATCCGATCTGATATGACATATGAAGAGGAACCGATCCGTATCTTAGCTCGTGAAGTGAAAGAGTTAAGAAACAAGAAAATTCCGTTAGTAAAAGTCCTGTGGAATCGACATGGGATTGAAGAGGCTACCTGGGAGCCTGAAGATTCAGTGAGACAACAATATTTGACTCTGTTTAACGGTAAGATTTTCGGGGACAAAAATCCCTAAGGGGGAGAATTGTAACAGTCGGTTTATACCCTAGTCGAAACAGTAGTTTCGGGACCACAAATCTGAGTTCAAATAATATTTTAATATTATTTTCTGTGCCGTTGATATGTTAATAAGCATGTGTTAAATTTCCGTAAGCTAATTCGTCTGTTTGTGTGTTTAATTTGACAAAAGGATTAAATTGCATTGAATGTGAAAGTTGCTTGCTATATGTTAAAGTGCTTATTTGATGTGGCTTTATAAAGAAGAGGCTTTATGAGGCAATTAGCCATTTTTGAAGATAGTGGATGGTGGATGGACAAGTATGCCCATTGTTGGAATGTTATTTTATTAAGAATTCATTAAGGGTAAAAAGGGAAATTGATAATTATGTTAAATTGATAAAACAAAAAGCATGAAATGGTTATTGTTATCATCTTATGTCCACCGAATTTTTGTAAGAAAAGAAGAAAGGTTTAGCTTTGTTATATTCGGCTATTTCAAGCCTTAATTCAAGGTATGTTTTAATCGGTTTTTGATAATTTCTACGTTTCTATAATCGTTGCTTCGAGAGTTATCAAACCCATGTCTTAATTTGCTGAATTGATGTTTTTCATGAGAAATGTCATTGATGCTATGTTGAGCTTTGTGATGTTTTAAGGTGTTAAATGAGAGATATGTATTTGATAAACATACTTTGTTCTTGAATTTTTGATGAATTTAGCTAATTAGGGCTAAATTGAGAAAATGGCAAATTGAGGGACTAAATTGTGAATTTGATGAAAAATGTGGGCTTATACGTGATGTATATGTATTCAGCTAAGTATGTGTATATGTGGATTTTGTGAATTTGATATTTTGAGAAAAATGGACTAAATTGATAAAGTGTGCAAATATGAGAGTTAAATTGCAAATAGCCCTAAATGTGTGTCTTTGGATTGAATCGAATGAATTAGTGAATAAAAGGGTTAATTCTAAATATGTTTAGATCAAGAACCGAGGAAAACAGACTTAGATCGCGGGAAAGCGAAAATAACCGAGTAGCCGTTTTCATTCTGATATATCGAATCCGTGGTAAGTCACTATGCAAATAAACGTACTTGTATGATATTATAATTGTTCGTATGACTAATGTTGATTACGAATACTTATGAGAAGTTATGCATATGAATTCCGAGACAAATCTGATTTAGTGACTAAGTCCGAGAAGTCCCGTGTGAACCTAGGAATAGATAGGATTAGCTATGTCATGACATAAGTATCTGTTCTATTTTATCATGTAAGACCACGTCTAGGACGTTGGCTTTGATTTGAGAATCGTGTAAGACCATGTCTGTGAAGTTGGCATCGATATGAGTATTACGTGTAAGATCACGTTTGGGACGTTCGCATCGATATGGGTATTACATGTAAGACCATGTCTGGGACATCGACATCGTTTTGATTCGTATAAGACCTTGTTTGGGACAGTGGCATCGATACCCGGGTGCATGTAAGACCTCGTCTGGAACGTTGGCATTGTACGATTATTTCGAGCTTCTGAGTATCCTACTGAATTCCTTATGGTTCAACGGGCGAGTTTGAGATACGAATGGCAAATCTGAGCTTGATAGATTAAGTAAATAAATGTCCGATTCAGGTACGTTGATTATACACCAAGAGTGTATATAAGGTAAGTGACTTTGTAATCTACTATGATGATTTGTATGATGGTTTAGAAATATGTTACATGAAAGCATACATGTAAAAGCTATGTGTATATGATTCTTGAATTGATAAATGTGGCAAATTTGGCCAAGAATATGAATCAAAGTATATATGTGAGAAATTTGCTTTGTAGAAGAAAAGTGCCAATGTGATTATATGTTACATGCTCTACATATTAAGTTTGTTTGTACATTGACTTACTAAGCTTTTAGAAAGCTTACATTGTGTATGCGTTTTCTCTGTTTTATAGGTCGTCAAAGCTACTGAAGGCTCGGGACCGTCACGGATTGTCACCCCACTACTAAACTTATTTTGGTACATTTTGAAAATGTATAAAGTTAGATATGGCATGTATAGGGTAGTATTTTGTTATAAGTTGTTATGGGATCTTAGCCATGTGATTTGGCTATTTATGAGTTGAGACTTTGCTTAAATGAATGCAATATATGATGCATATCTTAGTATGGTTGAAGCATGTAAAATGGCCAAGTTTTGAGTAAGCAAATGAATGAATTATGCTTGTAATGATATGAGTTTTAGTCTTTGAAATTGTCATGATTGGAATTGGTATTGAATGCATAGATTGTATGGACAAATTGGTATGTTTTTGGTTGCTATATGTTCAGGATATGTCTTGGTTTATGATGCGTATATGTTTGATCCTTATTGGTGGCATTTTGGCCTTGCAAATGGCCTATAATGTCACACGGTTGTGGCACATGGGCGTGCCTAGAGACCATGGGTGAATTGGCAGAATGTAGCTGAGTAAAACACGGCCTCGACACTAGGGTGTCAGCTAATCGTGGTGTACAGGTCAATAGCTAGCTAAGAGTACACGGCCTTAGCACACGGGCGTGTTTGGTGGCCGTGGTGGGGAAGTCAGTTAATGGCCTAAGAGTACACAGCCTGAGCACACGGGCGTGCTTGGTGGCCGTGGGGATCAAGTCAGTATAGAACGACGAGGAGGATACACGGGGGTGTCTTGTAGCCGTGGGAAGCACACGGTCTGCTTACATGGGCGTGTGACCCCTGAAACTTAGAAAAGTTTTTAATTTTCCATGGAATTTGTATGTGTTCCGGTTGAGTCCTGACCCGGGTTATAAGCATGTTTGAGGTCTCGTTGACCATATTTAAGGGACATTGTATGTGTGATGGATGTATGAAATGTTATGAATGTTTTCGATCTGTCCGGTAACGCTCCTAACCCTAATCTGGCGACGGACACGGGATAGGGGTGTTACAATCTTAATCCATTTCATATACATAATCATTCAGTTTATCAATTCATTTAATGTCAATTCTAATTTCCAGTTCGTTCATTTACCCCTATTAACTTGACTCGAATTTTGATAGATACACAGATCCAACCAAACACACCAGTACAGCACCTTGTGCCTCATCAGCTTTGCCGAAGTGAATCGGTGCCTAGTACCTCATCGAATTTAATCCGAAGCAATAATACTACATATAGTGCCTCATCGGAATTATCCGAAGTAATATTTCGACATATATAATGCCTTATCGACTCGAGGTCGAAGTATCCCTAAACACTTCCAGCCCTATGGAATGCCAACTATATCCGACTTAACCCGACTAGTTAATAGGGTTTCCAATTCACTTTCTCAATTCAATTTCAATCAAATTCATACCAATCTCAAATTCTCATATTTTCAATTCAATATCACAATAACTTATTTAATTCAATTCAAATCACTTTCAATTTCCAATCAATATACATTCAAAAATTCGCATAATTCACAATTCAATATCATTTCTTACCTCAATTCCACTTACCACACACATTAATTAAAATTTAAAAATAAATAATAACTAAATTAGAATTATAATAATACAAACCGTAATTTCTAATCGCTCCTCGTAGACTTTTCCTTTCATTTCTTGGTCGATGTCTCCGGCACGATGTTAGCTACGAATATTAAATAAGTTAAATTTATCAATACAACATCAATTCACATGAAATATTTAAATTTTCTATTCAATTTTTACCTTAATTTCAATTTAATCCCTAATCAAAATTATTTTCATTTCTATCACAATCTATACCTTATTTTCACTTAATTTCTACTTATAACTTAACTTAACCCTCAATCTTTCATAAAAAAACCCTAAATTTGAATTTCTTACAATTTAGTCCCTATTACACAAAACTTATAACTTTTCCACAATTTAGTTCATCTACAAACTAGAGTGTTCGGGATATAAGAGTTCTAGGGAACTCTTATTCTGGAGTGTAGCGGTGGGGTAGGACCTTTCTATTCTGTTAAACTGAAATTGTATTGTATTGACACTTATATGCATGCTCGAATGAACTGTCAATTTCTGCTATACTAAGTGATTGTTACTGCACTGAGAATTGTTATTATGTATGCTTGGTTTATTATTCCGCACTGATTTTCTTGTGATGGAACTCACACTAAGTTTCATAACTCACTTCCCTTTTATTTCATTCTCTATAGATAAATCACCAGGTTAAGACGTAGATATGACATCTAGAGATCTCGGCTCAGTTTTGCTTTATTAAAATATTTTAGGTTTATTATTTGATACTTTTATTATTTAGAGATTGCATTGCTTTAATTCTTTTAACAACGGCTTGGAACTTAAGATTTGAGTTTTCTTTTATTATAGCATGCATGACTTTTATTTCGTTATTTTTTCTAAAAATGTTGAAACATGGGTTTTAATTAATTATGCAGGAAACAAAATTCTATTAAAAATAAGTAAATATCACTTTTTCCGCTGCTAAATTGTAAATAAATTTTGAGTAATAAAAAAAATCAGTCATTAACTAAGTTTTCAAAAGGTAAACACCGTTACAAGAAAAATGTTAAACCTAATTGATTTTGTTAACCCATGAGTTTTTCTGAAAATAGGCTAAGTTTCTTCTAAAGATAAACAAATATTTTAAAATGATGATTTTATAAACTCTGATAGCTTACTGGGCCATTTCGTTGGCCAATATAATCTTTCGAATTCGGACCTAACATCTAGATCGAGTTGAAGAAGTTAGAAGTTCATTGATCAAATTACACATTAGATTAAAAATAATATATCAAATTACAAGTTGGATAAAAATTTATACATAATTTTGATATCCTAATAAAATATTACAGATAAATACCTAAAATATAGTATTCTAATTTCATAAATTCTTTTCGTTTCACCCACTAAAACCATCAATTTTGTTTTCTTTATATAATCTTTTTTATAGTTGATTACATGAAAAACAAATCCACAGTGGATGTAGGTGAAAAAGATTCATAAAATAAAATTTCAAAGCAAGATTTAAAATCATTTAAAAAACATTGTGATTTAAAGACAACCAGCACTTTTAAAGAGATCACCTCATATTAAACACTGTGAATAATTAAAAAAATAAATCAAATAATAAAATAACCACAATTTCCTTTTTTTTATTTTATTTTAAATTTTAGAAAAAAATTTCACAATTTAGTATTTGTACGACATTACTTTTTGAAAGATCTATTTTTAAGAATGACATAATTTTAACCAAGGGATATTAGCTTAATTGATGCTCTTTTTTTAACAATTTAAAATTCATCAATTCTATTTCATTTAATACATCTCATTCTGGGATTTCGATAAGTTTATTAATAGTTTAAAATTTTAGGTTTAATGATGAAAAAAAGTCTTCAATTTAAAAAAGAAAAAAATAATTAAGTTGTTACTTTTTTTTGCACTTACTTAGGTATTTGAACTTCCAAATTGTATTAAAAAGGCCCTCAAACTTTTTCAAAAAAACAATTAAGCTCCTGCTTTTTTTTTTCTCTCAATTGGGTATTTGAATCTTCCCTAATTTTTTTAGTTAAAGTTACCATGTGTCACAACCATAACGTGACATATGACAACAAAATGATAAAAAAATAAAAATCAATAAAAATTATGAAAATTATTAAATTTAATAAAAAACTAAAATTATTAAAAATTATAAAAAATTGTAAAATTTTATAAAAATAATAAAAATTATAGAAAAAAAGTATAAATTTTTATTAAGTTGTAAGAAAATTATAAAAAATGTAAAGAACTATAAAATCGTAAAAAAAATATAAAAATTATAGTACTAAAAAAATAAATTTATAATTTTTCTCTAATTTTTTATAATTTTTTTATTTTTTTATCATTTTTCGTCATATGTCACGCTGTGTTGCGACATGTGATAGCTTTAACTAAAAAAAGTTGGGGGTCATTAACTTTAACGATCAAATGTTAACGTTAATGGTTAAAGCACATTGTTTATGCTTTTTATTTATTTATGATTATTATAAAATTTTACATTTTTTTAATTTTTTTATCACATGTCACGTCGTAATTGTGACACAAGGTGTCTTTAACTAAAAAAAATTAGTAGTTAAATTTAACAATTAATGGTTAAAGGGCATTTTTAATACATTTTGAAAAAAAAAAGCTTAATTGTTTTTTTAAAAAAGTTTGAAGATTTTTTTGATACATTCTAAAAGTTTAAATACTTAATGAAGCTAAGAATTAATGTTTTTTTGAAAAAGTTTAAAGAGTTAATTTATGCACAGGTTAATGATTAATAGTTTACAAATCTATTAAAAAAAAGTGTTAGAGTAATTATTTTATATCAATCAAGTAAAAAACTTCACAAATAAATTCAAGATGATGTCAATTTTTCTTTTTCTTTTTTGTAATTAAGTTATTATTATTTTAATACACTTTATAAACAAGCGGCATAAACTCAAATGCAGTTGTGGAATTGTTTTACTCCAACGGCACTATATAAAATAATAATTCAAAAGAATAATATAATTTACTTTAAAAAACCACTACTTTTTATTGTCAAATATTTTAATTTAAATCTTAATCATTAGAATATTAACAAAACATCTAATTCTAGTTTGACTAAAGGTTGATTATAAATAAGTTAATAAAATGGGGCGACTTTTCAAGTTTTGGTCAATACTATCAACATACAGAAGTATTGTGAATTTCTTTAGTCAATATTCTGTGGAATTTATTAATTTTAAGTATTAACTCATCCACTCCTTTTTTATTTTTTAAAAAAGTAATGAAGTATTCATTTCATGAAGAGAGTTATGAGACTTTCAATACGTTACGTTTGTATCTTACCATGCGTCTTACTAATATTTCATAATTAAATAACATTTTTTCATATGAAAAATAATAATTTGCTTTCCAATTTTAGGAAAATTTTAAAAAACTTAATTTAACTTTTATTTATAAAAACTCATTTTTATTAAAAAACCTAAATTATGTCACACATAGGTGAAAGAAAAAAAATATGAAAAATAGATTTATAAAAGTATTATTCATTGTTTTAGTGTTAAAAAATTTATATACAAATTTTAATCAATCTCAAATTCACCCGTTAATTATTTGAAGTAGTGGTTGTTAACTGTTTTATATTTTACCTTAATTAATATTTTTATTTCAAAAATATTATTTTAATAAAATTGATATCTTGAATCCGCTTTGCTGCATAATTCTGATCGGATATAACAAACAAATGTAAGAATAAAAGAAATTAAAAGAAATATCCTTCTTTTTTCCTAAAAGACAATTCCGCGTTGGCTTATCTGCCTGTTCCTTTCTGTTGTTTGGTGTCTACGTTAAATGTCATTGAACTTTCATTAATTTTAAATTTTTGTCATTAAATATTTGAAAATTTATAAAGATAATATTAACTTTATCGCGTTATACAAAAATGTCATTCTACCGTTGGTGTTGTTATTGAGATCATGTGAATATAACATGGCACGTTAAATTATTGTTACTTGTAATTTCCTTCTTAATCATCGACATTCTTTTTTCCCAATTTAAATAGTTGAACAAATATAAAATTTATATAATTTTAGATAAATTTCTCAAAGATTTCCTTATTTCATCAACAAGACAAAAGAGTACTCAAGAGTGAGATAAAAGATGAGCAAAACCCCAACGTTAATAAGTCGAATCAATTCTGCTATTACATAAATTTGATATTATATTTTAGCAATTTGATTTTTAATAGAATACTATTATTAGATAGGCATAATTACAAAAAAAAAAAAAACCTCAACGTTTGGGGGCTTTTGGTTTTGTGCCTTTTAACTTCTTTTTATTGGTACCCTTAGTGTTATGATTTTTTCAGAAATCAGCCCAATTTTAACAGTAAGCGTGAGATGACCGTCAATCAAGCGCCGGTCAACAAAATAAGCCTATGTGACATCATCTAAGAATTTTTTTTCATTTTGTTTCCATCTTCTTTCTTCTTCTCCTTTCCTCTCTTCCTTAACTCCTCTTTCTCTTCCCTTTTTTCTCTTCGAACAACGAAGATAAATCAAAGCCTTCCAACAATGAAATTATGTGGAATGCATTTAAGGTCTCGCGTTTAGAAGATTTCTCCCCATTCAAAGCTTCGAATTCTATTTCTTCTTTAGTTGTTTTAATCTTGGGGATTGATTTTCTGAACCAAGATGATTTCATGATCTTGGAGATGGGGATTCAAGTTTTCGAATTCGAGTCTAAAAGCTTGGATATTAGCCTCCACGCTTCAGCTCCAATCTCAAAAAAAAAAAAAAAAGATCTTGCCAGGGCAATTCAAGGTGGATTGTTGGTTTTGCTTTATACTTGTTTGCTTATATTTTAAGCAGGAAATTGATGATTGGATTGCTCTATTTCAAAGTATTGTAGAGGACAATGTAATATTCCCTATAGTTGATGAAGAACTTTCACCCAAGAGCATGCTGGAAAAGAAAGTCTTCAATGACTTTATGTGTTTGGTTGAAAGTAGTCAAAATGCAAGAGCAGTTCCTACTTCAGCTGCTGAAGATCACTTTCTCTTCGCCCACCACTTTCATGGCGACATTCTTCCTTGTTTGAAGGTTTTTCACAAGGTAGGCTTTGGCGAAGATTTCATGACCCAACATACGGCCAAGCTTATATTTCCATGAAGTAAAGATGGGTTTTCATTTTTAGCTTTGTCCACCATTTTTTAGCTGAAAAAGCTCAAGAAACTAAAAAAAAGAATAAGAAAATAAATGAAAGTGATACCCATGGAGTAAAGATGAGTTTTCGGATTTAGCTTTTTTTTTAGATGAGAAAGAGGGTTGAGGAAAATTGGAAGGGAGAAGAAGAAAAAAGATGGAAACAAAATGATAAAAATTCTTAAATTACGTCATCTATGACGTCACATAGGCTTACTTCGTTAATCGGCTCTTAACTGACAGTCAACTCAAGTTTACCGTTAAAATTAGGCTGATTTCTTAAAAGATCATAACATTGAGGATGTCAATAAAAAAAGGTTAAGGGCAAAAAACCAAAAACCCCCAAATGTTGAGGGTTTATTTTTGCAATTATGCCTATTAGATATTATATTTTAGTAATTTGATTCCTACGCAACTACTACTATATAGATATATATACCCTTGAAGTCATTCAATAAAATTCAAGAGATTACCCTATTATTGTCATGGCATTTGAGCAAGGTTTTTGATTTTTTTTTTTCTTTTATCATTCTAAATGGTTGGTGGCGAGTCTTTTCCTCCACCACCACTACCACCAGGGGGGCGACACTTCCTGGTTTTATCGCTGAGCAATGGCTTCAATAATAAACAATCAACTTCCACTCGGTTGAATGGTAATAATAATTGGATTATTAATACGGGGTGTTCAAATCATGTTACAGGTGATTTTATGTTAGACGAATGTGAGAGATGTTGTAGCATATTTCGTAGGACTCCCTGATGGCCAAACTGTAGTGGCTAGTCAAGAAGGAATGGTTAAATTAACAGACAAAATTCACTTAAAACACGTTCTTTATGTTCCTAAATTAAACTGCAATTTAATTTTGGTTTCCTAGTTGAATGATGATATGAACTGTTTTGTCCAATTTTCTACTAATATATGTGCTATGCATGACCTTCATTCAAGAGAGCTGATTGGAGCGGGTGAGAGAGGAGATGGACTTTACTACTTTCGACAGGTTTTGATAGTCAAAGCGGTTTCGGTTAAATCTTCAACCTCTTTGGAACTTTGGCATAGAAGATTGGGTCACTCTTTTAAGGAAGTTGTAAAGTTACTTCTTTTGCTAGTAACTCTCGAGATCATCTGAATAAAGCATGTGAAATTTGTCATCGTGCGAAGCAGACAAGAAATAAGTTTCCAATTAATGAACAAAAAGCCACTCGTATTTTTGAGTTAGTTCATTGTGATTTATAGAGGTTTTATGACACTCTAGTTCATTGTGACTTATAGAGGTTTTATGACACCCTTTCATCTTGTAGATCTCATTATTTTTTGACATTGGTTGATGATTTCTCTCGAGCTATTTGGGTACATCTATTGGCTAATAAAAATGAGGTTTTCAAAGTTTTTATGACATTCATTGTTATGATTGATCGTTAATTTTATTAACAAGTGAAGTGTATCAGAAGTGATAACGGGACGATATTTAATTGTCTCCAGGAGTATTTTCTTGCAAATGACATTAGTTTTTAAATATCTTGTGTTGATACTCCTCAACAAAATGGGATAGTGGAGAGCAAACATCAACATATTTTAAATGTAGCTCGTGTTTTGCGTTTCCAGGGAAATCTACCTATATCTTTTTAGAGGGAGTGTGTGGTGGCTACTTCTAATCTCATTAATTGAACTCCTTCACAATAAAACACCTTATGAAATGTTGTTTGGTAGCCCTTCTTTGTTTGATGATCTTCATGTGTTGGGTTGCTTATGTTTTGCTCATAATCAATGTTTTAAAGTTGATAAGTTTGCTAATCGAAGTCGAAAGTGTGTTTTTGTTAGATACCCTTTTGGAAAAAAAGGTTGGTATTTATCTGATTTAGATTCTAAGAAGTTCTTTGTGTCTTGTGATGTGAATTTTCTTGAGGAAAATTTTTCGTATTTGGATAGGAATACTGCAACCATTGAGCATGACAATGTCGCTTTGCCATATGGGAGTGCAGACGCAATCTTTGATACATATTTTGATAGATCAGAGGTGTTACAACCCACGACGGTTCCTCCGCTTGCTACTCTGCAACTTGTGAGTTCGCCTCTTGTGAGTTATCCAACACCTGTGGTATCTTCTTCTTCCTCTAATGTCACGGTGGTACAAGGGGCTTTGGGTAATGATGTGCCTAAATTGGGACGAGCACATAGGGAGAAATTTCTTTCTGTGAAGCTTCGGAATTTTGTTACTCTTACCGTAATAAAGAAAAGTTCATCTCTCACTTCACCTACTTTAGAGCTTTCCTTAGGTACTTCATTTCCTGCAGTGCATATATGTTAACTGTGACAAATTTATTATGAAACACCAAAATTTTTCTTGCAACTATTATTGTAGGAATCGAGCCACAGTATTTTAAAGAGGCTATGAAGAATGTAGGATGGCATGACGCTATGCAAAAGGAGATTTGTGCTCTAACGAATAATAACACTTAGTCTATGAAAACACTTCCTCTTGGAAAGAAAGCACTGGGTAGTAAGTGGGTGTACAAGATTAAATATAGAAGTACTGAGAGACTTAAAGCTCGTCTTGTTGTTTTTGGTAATCATCAAGTAGAAGGTATTGACTATAATGAAACTTTCGCACTTGTGGTGAAAATGGTGACTGTTCTAGCTTTCTTAGCTATTATAGCTTCAAAAAATTGAGAGTTACATCAAATGGATGTCCATAATGCCTTTCTGCATGGTGATCTTGATGAAGAGGTTTACATGAAGCTTCCTTCAGGTTTTGCTCTTAATAAGCCTGGAATGGTTTGTCGTTTGCGTAAGTCTTTGAATGAGTTGAAACAGGCTTCTCGGTGTTGGTTTGCAAAACTTATTACTGCACTGAAAGGGCATGGATTTCTTTAATCACTGATTATTCTCTCTTTTCATACATTAAGGGATCTGTAAGCTTTAATTTGTTGGTTTATGTTGATGATTTACTTATTTCTAGAAACGATTCTGTTGCTTTGAAAACTTTTAAATAGTATCTCAATTCTTGCTTTATATGAAGAATCTTGGTATTTTGAAATATTTTTTAGGGATAGAGGTAGCTCGTAGCTCTTTGAGGTTATTTCTTTGTCAAACGAAATATACACTTGATATTATTTTGGAGGTAAGTCTTTTGTGAGCAAAACCCGTAAGATCGTCAATAGAGTAAAATCATAAATTAATGCATGCTATAGGGACAATTCTGTCTGATCCTCAGCCATACAAACGATTAATGGGTTGTTAGATTTATTTGGCAATGACCAGACCGAATTTGGCATACTCGGTTCATGTATTATCCCTGTTTGTGCATGAGCTGAGGTAGGAACATTGGGCCGTGGCTCTGCATGTTGTCCAGTACTTGAAAGGCTCTCTTGGCCAATGGATTCTTTTAAGATCTGATAGTGATTTGTCCCTGAAAGGGTGGTCTAATTCGGATTCGGTTACTTGTTCATTAACTCAACGTTCGCTTACTGGTTGACTTGTTTTTCTGGGATAATCTCCCATTTCCTAGAAAACTAAGAAACAACATAATGTTTCTCGTTCTTCTACTAACGCTGAGTATAGGTTTATGGCTTCTGTTACTTGTAGCTCAAGTGGCTGAAGGCCTTGCTATTGAGTGTTGGTGTTCATCATCCTAAAATAATTCCTTTATTTTGTGATAATTAATCTGCACTGCATATTGCACAGAATCTCATATTTCACAATTGTACTAAACATATTGAAGTGGATTGTCACTTTGTTAGGGATGTAATCTAGGATGAGTTGATTGCACCTTGTTATGTTTCAACTTCCGTTCAGTTGGCTGACATTTTTACAAAGGCACTTGGTAAATCGCAATTTGAATATCTTTTCAGCAGGTTGGGCATTTATGATCTGCATGCTCCAACTTGATGGGGGTGTTAGGATATTATTATTAGATATTATCTTTTAGTAATTTGATTTTTAATAGGATATTTTTATTATATATTATC
Source organism: Gossypium bickii (assembly GCA_025503065.1). Classification (NCBI taxonomy): domain Eukaryota; kingdom Viridiplantae; phylum Streptophyta; class Magnoliopsida; order Malvales; family Malvaceae; genus Gossypium; species Gossypium bickii. Next base: position 64,260,460 of record CP106711.1, on the reverse strand, counting down.
TTTTAGAAATTTGATTTCTAATAAGATGTTATTATTAGATATTATCTTTTAGTAATTTTATTCATACACAACTACTACTGTATATGTATACCCTTGAGGTCTATCAATAAAATTCAAGAGATTATTCTATTCTTGTCAAATTTCCTTATTTCATCAAGAAGATAAAGGAGCAATGAAGAGTGATATGAAAGATGAGCAAAACCCCAACATTAATAAGCTGAATCAATTTTGTTATTACCAAAATTTGCTTTTAAGTTGTGATGAGAGAATGAAGATCGAAGATTTAAGAAGAAGAAATAGACTGAAGAAGTTTTGATTGATTTCTCATTCATATCCCATAGAAAAATTACACCCATTGTATATAATTTCTATATCAGCTAAAAAAAGAAAACAAAAGTCTCTACACAATAATTATTTATTGACAACTATCCACTAAAAGTTATCATAGTCAAGCTAGCTCATCTTGCCTCCAAATTTGTAATCGTTTAGCTTAATCTTATTCTTTAGCTCAGTTCCTTGTGCCCTCTCAATTTACTCATTCAACTTCAGCTTCATCTCTTTGACTATATCGACTAACTCTACCAAATATTTCCTCCTTTCTAAAGGCTTTACATTGCATACTCATTACAAGATGCTCCAATGGAATTTAGAGGAAACCAGAAGACATTTGTTGATGGATTGTTAATTGATCTGATATGGGATACATATGACAACATAATTTGTAAAGAGGTTGCAAGAAGAATATCTTCTCTCGTTTCTTTTGAATAATAAAGAGAATTGATGACAAATGGAGAGTTGAAAGTGATTTTTGTAATGACGCGATAATGTTAATGTCAGTAACAAAAAATTAAAAATTAATCAAAGTTTAGTGACATCTGAAATAATTTACCCTTTTAACTTTCAATTAAATTTAAAGTCTAATCAAAATAAAACTTTTCAATAGTAATTTTTTCTTTTAATATTCTAAAAAAAATTAAAATCTTTTGAGTTAAAATTTTAAGTTAAAATACTTGAAAGGTCATGAAGATTATATCAAATTAGTATCTCTATTATTAAAAAATAATTTAGTCTCTATTAAGAAAAATCAAATCAAATTAGTTTAAATTACAATAGGGTTAACATTTGTTGTATAAAAAAAATCTTGAAAATTAAAAAAAAATCAATTATATTTTTTTTTGATTAAAAACAGATTGGGCTTTCATTCAAAAAGACTAAAAACTAAACATGGACCAAAATTACTGGTCTGAATAGCCTAGCCCGAAAGAGGCTCAGCCAAAAAAAATATCTAGAAGACAAATTATCCTAAAAAGAATAAATAAATAATAAAAAACAATAATAGTTGTAAATGAGTTGGAAACCAACCGACCCTATTGCCCAATCAATCCTTATCACCTCTCCAGACCTGTCTTTTCTGTCGTTTCAAGCTTTAATGGAGGTTTTCATTTCCGAGAAAGGCTTTAATTCCACTTCAATACTCTTCCTTGTGACCGTTGGTAGCCTTTCTCCTCTATGTTTCTTTCCTGAATCTCAATCTGGCTCTCTCTCGCTTTCTCTCCTCGCCATGGCCTCTGCAAAATCTGGGACTTTGTTTATCAGGTAAAAATCCTCTTTTCTTCTCAATGATTCCACTGCTAAAACATGCGCTAAGTTGTTAGCTGATCTTGGAGTAAATTCGAATTTCAAACTTCTGTCTCTAGATTTCATGCTATGAACATAAAAAATGTATGGACTTATTTTCGACTTATCCTGATCTGGGTTTTGACATTTTTTTATGACTGTTAATGAGTCCCCTTCTATAATACTGCCTTTTTTTTCCATGTCGAGAGCAATCTGTGTCGCGCGCCTATATGCAAAGGCTTCTGCCTCAAACGCAGTTTGGACCCCTCCGTGGATGACTGCGCTTGAGAGGATAACATTTCCCCTTCTATCTCGAGCAACCACCCCTGATGCTGAGACCTTATTTTTCCCATCAAAAGCCGAGTCAAAATTGATTTTGATTCTATTCTTAAGTGGGCATTTCCATTTCCTGGTTTCATTTGAGCTTTTTGAAATATTTCTCCTGATTCCGTCCAGTTCCTGCACATAACTATTTATAAATATGACAATCTCTTGGCTGGATCTTGTTGATTTGTCATGAATGCGGGAGTTTCTATCGCCCTAAATACTCCATAAGGCTATACAGAAAAGTCTGCACCTCTCCAGCGGCAGAGAAACCATTGCCACAGTAAGCCACTCACTAAACTCAACATTTGTAATCCCTGTTAAGTCCACATCTGATATCAGTCACCATATCTCTGCTGAAAAACAGGGCATTCCCGAAAAAGGTGGTTCAGCGTCTCTTCACCACCACTACACCGAGGACACACCCTACTATTCCCCAGTCTCCGAACATGCAAGTTCACCTTAGAAGCAATGTAATTCCACGAAATTTTCCAGATAAAAATTTTAACTTTAGTGGGTATTTCAACTTGCCATAGTTTCTTGTAAAAGTCCCTATAGATATTATGTAAAGCGTAAGCTATAGGATCCCCATTTTGTAATAGTTTATAGGAACTTCTTACTGAGAAAACACCCGATGGTTCTCCACTCCAAGCCAGAAAATCGTCATGAGGTTCTATCGACAGAGGTATCCGGAGGATCAATTCTGCGACATCTTCTGGAAAGGTATTGGCAATCAGCTCATTATTCCACTTTCTTTCAGTATTCCTAATAAGGCAGCAACTTTATCGCATTGCAAATTATCAAAACTGGACAACAATCGACCATTAACATAATCTGGATCCAAATATCTTGACTAATTGAAATATTCTCACCCGTTCCAACCTTCCACATCAACCCCTTCTCTAGAGTACCCTTGGTTGCCCAAATATTGCGCTAGATGTAGGAACACGAACTCCCCAGACTCGAATGTAAAAAATTACTTTTTAGGAAATATTTGGCTTTGAAAACTCTTGTAACTAGTGAATTCGGAAAGTTTAATAATCTCCCCCTTTGTTTTGCTAAGAGGGAAATATTAAAATGAACCATTCTTCGAAAGCCTAATCCCCCTTCTTCTTTGGATCTGCATAGAAACCTCCATTAACACCAATATATGCCTCTTTTGCCAGGACCCTTCTGCCACCAAAATCGTGCAAGGATACTCTCTATCTTTTCACATAAAACTTTAAGAAAAAGAAAACAAGACATATCAAAAGTAGGGATTGCCTGTAGTATAGATTTGATGAAGATTTCTTTCCCCCCTAGGGACAGTAGTCTGGAACTCCAGCTCTCAATTCACGAAGTGATTCTGTCAGCCAGATTTTGAAATGCTTCCTTTTTTCGTTTTCCCACCATATTAGGCAGGCCCAAATACTTCTCTGGACTGGACGAACTTCCTACTCCCAGTAATCTCAAAACTGCTGCTTTTGATTCCTCGTTAGTATTTGTGCTGTAAAAAACTGTAGATTTGCCAAAATTAACACATTGCCCTGAACAGCTTTCGTAAACCTACAGTATATCTTTTAGAACCCTTGCCCCTTTCTCTGTTGCTTCACCAAACATCATACAATCATCGGCAAATAACAGATGAGAAATTTTTGGCCTTTTCCTGCTTGCCTTCGCTCCTCTGATCAACCCTTTCTTCTTCGCACTTCGCATTAGGGCTGAAAGCCCTTCACTGCAAATGAGGAACAGGAAAGGACTAAGCGGGTCACCTTGCCTTAATCCCCTAGATGGTTTAAAAGTTCTGCCTCGACTTCCGTTGATGATCATTGCATAGAAGACACTAGTAACACACCTCATTATCAGTTCAATCCAATTACTAGCAAACCCCATCTTATTCATCACCTCTTTAATAAAGTCCTATTCCACCCTATCATATGCTTTACTCATGTCCAGTTTTACCGCCATATACCCCCTTCTTCCCTGTTCTCTTTTGCTTGAACGTATGTAGAATTTCATAAGCAAGAAGTATATTATCTGATATCAGCCTACCTGGAACAAAAGCACTTTGAACCTGATCAATACAAATAGCCATTACATCCTGCATTCTATTGGCTATCGTTTTAGCAACTATCTTATACAAAACAGTGCAAAGACTGATCCGTCTAAAATTAACAAGAGAGGTGGGTTTATGAATTTTAGGAATGAGCACAATGTTAGTCGTATTGGCTGAATCAACTTCTCTTCCTTCATTCAACACTTCTAAACAATACCCCATAGCCTCTTTTCCCACAATGTGCCAATACTTTTGGAAAAAAATAGCTGGAAACCCCGTCTGGACCTGGTGCCTTTGTAGGCCCCATCCCTTTCAGTGCCAATCTGACTTCTTCTTCCGTAAATGGGGCTAGCAGTCTCTCATTAACCTTAACTGAAATGCTTCCTTCAATTCCTTCCAAAATCTCCCTTGGATTAGCAACTCCTTTTGACTTAAACAGATTCTCAAAGTAAAGCTTGGCTTCCTCTTGTATAGCTGCCTCCTCATTAATTTCCTTTCCATTATCCAATGTCAGCTTGGAGATGGAATTTGTTCTTCTTCGGGCTGTAGCACAATTATGAAAGAAAGCCGTATTTCTATCCCCATACCTGAGCCAGTTAACTCTTGCTCTCTGTTCCCAATACGCGTTATCTTTTTCAATTTCCATATTTAAATGGATTTTCGTATCAATGATCTTTGACAAGGTCTCATCATCTCTCTCCTCCTTCATCAAAGTTTCCAGCTCTTTTGTAAGTCGCTTTCGTAATTCTCCCTTCTTTCCCTTGATTGTATTAGCCCTTTTTGTTAAGCCAATCTGCAAATTTCTTAGTTTATCCACCAATAGGTCAGATGATGACTCCCAAAATTCTTTAAGGGTCGCTTCAAAAGAGTCCTCCATCATCCACCAAACTTCAAAATGAAAATCTCTGTCTCTTAAGATTCTACTTGCGTGATCAGTATTAATAAGTAAAGGGCAGTGATCAGATGTTGAATAGGGGAAATGATGAATGCTACCTAGAGGGAACAAATTCCTCCATTTATCATTTGCCTCCTCCCTGTCCAATCTTTCTCTGATATTTGTTTCTGGAAGATTCCCCATTTCCCATGTGTACCATACTCCCAAATATCCAATATCCATTAAATTACATTCTTCTAACGTATCTCTGAAAACCTCCATTCTCTTGTGATCCCTCGGAAGCCCCCCTTCTTTTCAAAGGAATACATAATCTCATTGAAGTCTCCAGCAACCAGCCATGGATAATTACCTTCTTGACTTAACCTTTTAATCAAATTCCACACCAAATTTTGATCTCTTGAATATGGTGAACCATACATGCCCGTAAACCTCCATTCCTCCTTATTACTATCTTCTTTGACCAAAACATCCATGTGCCATTTAGAGAAACTTCTCAAAGTGACCTCAATACCGTCTTTCCAGGCTAGACATAGGCCCCCGCGAGTCCCTTCAGCTTCCACTTCAATACCGTTAAGCAAACCACAACTCTTCTTGACCTTTTCCATTCGCTTTTTATCTAACTTTGTCTCCATTAAGAAGACCAATCGGGGATTCTGTTGCTTAATTAAGTATCCTAACCTCCTCACTACCCGTGGACTCCCCAACCCACGAACATTCCAACTCAAGCTTTTCATTGTTTCCAGTCAGCTGACATGATGTCAGCCGCCGATCTTAAATGATTTGGAATAGAATCCAGAAACCTATCAACACACATAATTTTTGCACCCTCAACAACTCCTGTGCTTTGATAGTCATTTTTCATTCTTTTCGAGCCATCGTCTCTTGTTTCATCTGCATTTTCCTCACCAAACTCCTCTGCTAAACTTTTCCTCTTAATTCCAGCACTTGCAAAACGACTATGATCTATGTGATTTGTTGGCACAACCCTCTTCCAAGTGGACCTCTTTACTTCTGTCAGGTTGTTTTCCCCTTTATTATTATTTCTCTCACTCAAACCTAACTCAACCTCCACTCTGCTGTCCACCTGCTCCTTCAGTCCTTCTTCCCAGCTCACAAGAATCTTTCCCCCTAATAAAAAACCCTGCTTAACATTTGAAACAGCATCTTCTTCCTGCCCAGGCTGCTCCGATGGTTTCCCAGTGTAGTTACGCTGTAAGCTCATTTTCTTAACAAATGAATTGAACTTGAGACTCTTTTTTCCAACTGCTTTTGATTCAGCTTTTAAAGCTATTGTAAAAGGAGGATCATCTCTAACTTTTTCTTTTTCTATAGGGTTTAACAGCAAGCAATCTTTAATGCCGTGATCCAATCTTCCACATCCAAAACAAAAAATTGGAAGTTTTTCAAATTTAAAAGGAATCCATGACTTAATATCATTCTCGCTGGAAACAAAAATACCTCTTCTTAGGGGTTTTTGAACATCCAAATTAACCCTAACTCTGCATACATCATCAATAATCTCAGATCTAAGAATACCCCCAAAAGTACCCCCAAAAGTACTACCTATAGCATGCATCAAATCTTTCTTGTCGAACTCTGGTGGGCATGGTCCGATTTTAATCCAATAAGGCAATGAAATAAGTCTAATTTGGTTTCGTTCTATCGGATTCAATAATCTATCAAAAAGAATAAGATACTTACGAAACAACCAGGGTCTCCCTTCCATGATTGCCTCCAGATCCTCTTCTAATTCAAATATGATTAAAAACAGATTCTGCCCAGCAACCTGTATGTCGAACTTCTTCTTGGTCTTCCATATACTCTTTAGTTGAGCCCTCAAACTATCTGAATTAAACGATTTCTTTGTCCAAACCGTGCATAACAAAGTCGGCTTTGCACTTGGCACCACCGTTGATTTTTTTAATTGATAATTGAATGAATTCTTCTGCTAACAGTGAGATCTCCTCATTGCTCTCCTCTCCAATCCACCATTCTCTTTCATCTCAAGCCACAGTAATAGACTGTTTTATCTAGGACTCTTACAAAGAACACTCTTGATTTTCAAGGAATAAATTTCAATTATATTTTAGTTTCAAATAAAAGATTTTATTTACAATCCATAGACTTTATTTTTTTATGTGTAACGAGGTTATTTCTTTTTAATAGTATATAAATTAAATTAATTTAATACCGTCATATAATACAAGAATCTCTTTTTAAGTACTTTCACCTAAAATTTTATTATGCATACATATCTTTTTATATTTAATAATAACTAAATAAGATATAAGTAAATCCACATAATTAAGCTCCAGGAAGAGCTCATTAATGTAATTTAATCATATGTCAGTTTTCTCTTCTCCATTAGAAACGAACATTTATATTTTTTCTCTCCCCTCTTTCCTTGGAGTTTTGTTAATCTGGTTTAGTCTTCGAATCGGCAACCCCACCAAAAAAGGGAAAAAAAAAAAAAATCTAGGGTTGAATTTTGGGTTCAGCGTTTGAACTTTGAAGGTCTGGCTATTTCTGTTATCAATATCTAAAGAATAAAAATCGTTGTAAATTTCTGTTCCACAGAATAACGAAAGGGGGAGAGAGAGAGGTCGCATTTTATTGTCTCTGATGTGATGCCTGTCTGCTGCTGCTGCTGCTTAGGTATGTTGAAAAGCCACACTCCAGGTTTGATGCTTTTGCTTTTAGCTTAATTTTTCATCTTTTATTTTTTGAAATTTACGGCTTTGGTTAGTTCAAGGTAAGTGTTGATGCTTCGATTTAATAACTCTTTCTTTTAAAAAAAGAAATTATTTGAGAAATAAGGAAAAGGCTGCTTTGTTTATTTTGTTCTTTTGTTTGGAGCACCGAAAATTGAATTGAAGTCGAGTGTTGAAGAAGTTTTTAAAATTTAATCCGGTAGTAAGAAGCTTTTCTTTGATGATTTTCGGAGGTTTGAACTAAGAGTGTGATAGAGGAAAGGAAGTATGTATTATAGCTCTGTCGAGGACTAACGTGTATAGATTGGACATAGTATAGTTACTATTATTGTTAAATTGAACAACATTGATTCACCTAATGTTCTCAGCGATTCTGACTTTTCTTATGGCTATTTTTGTTGTAAGGAATGGTAATTTTTTATGTGATATTGGTGTTTGAGACCAGTTTGTCTGGTTTGTAGCAGAGGCTTGGATGCCCCCGAAGTGTGGCAACCAGGTGTTAGAACTTGAAGTAGGTAGCATGTTGAGTGTGAAGCACAAAAATTAATTTAACACCTCATTTAATGAAAGGGATTGTATAATGTATTTGTTTTACTTGTTAAGAAGGAAAGGGGGTGGTTGCTTAGAATCAATTGTTGCACATTTGTCAAACGTATATTATTTGTGTATATTTGTATATTCAAACGGTGGAGTTTGCAATTAATAAAGGTTCAAAATAAAATCTTTAGAAAAGCAATCTTTGATCTGGGCATATTTGGAAAAGGTAATCATTTCTCAAATAATGAAACTAAAAGAGAATACTCCTTTCAATCATTTTATTCTAAACACTCAATTTGCCTGTGTCAACTTGTATAAGCATTCTACATTTGCACCACACATCAGCTGCACATCTTTGGTTTATCACTTTGAGTAGCTCTTTTCAGCATTTTGTTCATTTCAATTTCTAATCGCTTGTTAATGATAGATCCAGATTAAATAAATATAGCTCCTGAGAATGTCTCAATATTTAATTTGTCAATATATGCGCTTCCATGTTCTCTTATCTCTGCAATGAGCATATTACTGCCTTCCATCAGCATTCTTGGTTTATGATTTTTATATGCACATTGCTGCCTTCCTTTTGGTTTTTCCTAGTAGTTATACAAAATACTCCATTATACTTTTTGGCATGCTGATGGTGCTTAGCTGATTTACCTCACAGATGCATTATCCTGATATTTGTTGAGAATTCATTTGATAAGAAGCAAATACCAGAATATTTACTGCTTAGAAGCTCTCATATTAAGAAAAATTGGCATATGTTCTCTTGCCAACGTTGACTTGTATGGAGCATGGTTAACACTATCGGCTTTTGAATTGGAATTGCGAGAGCTCAACTCAAGACAATAGTAAGAAACTTTTTTCCTGTTTTCTAGACATATGGTTTATCTTGTTAAACAGCAAGATCAGACTTTGGGGAACCATCTTATGTCCTTATAATGTGAATTTGTTACAATGGTCATTCCTCATGTAAAGCATTATCTTTTGCCATTGATTTCATTTCAGAGGATATAGCAACTACCCTGCTTATTTGGTTCCAAGTGTTTGAGCATTGGCCATAAAATTCTGGGAGTATTTTTCTATGGTGGCAGGGTGGGAAGATTTTGGGATATTTTAGAGAAATGATAACAAAATTTCTCTACTTTGAAAATTTACTCATAGGATTTATATAAACTCCTCTTGTTTCTTTGTATCCTACTGTTATGTATAACAAAATCATTTAATAGGGGTATGCATATCATGTTATACAAAAATAGGCATTTCTGTGTGAATTTCTAGTGAAGGTTCTTCATTTATGCTTAGAAAGTAATTAGTATTCTTTCCTCCTTGTTTGGTATTTAACTTTGCTACTGTGCAGAGGTCCACCTTCAACAATGCCTTCTCTTCAACTGTTGCAGTTAACTGATCGTGGACGAAATCTTTTGGCCTCTAGGAGGTATTGATGTATTATATTGGTGATAATAAATTTAAATAATTAGTTTGACACTTCTATATCTTAGTTGATTCAATTTATTTGTTGTATAAATTATAAGAGTTTTTGCTTTTCTGATAGTTTGATAATGATAACACTGATAATTTAAATGTCTGCTAGCGCAAGTATGATGTCGTCTCGCCATTCTCCTTACTTTGTCCTCATATCTTCTTCTTGATGAATGTGAGTAATAGAGAAAAATGTCTTACGATTTTTTATTTGTTTGGTGTTGCTGATGAGCAACATATACTGGTGGTGACCCTATGGATAAAACGGCCCATGCTCTACACTCGTTAGAAACTATAAAATGTTAGAAGAATAATACACCACATGATAATTTTGTGGGGATTTTCTTGCATTGTAGGTTTAGTTCTTGAAGACCCTTGCATGTTTTCGACTCTCTGTTTGCATGTATATAGTGCATCTTGGGAACAATTTGTATCAAGACATGCCTTTGATTATTTATTAAAATTTTCTAGCGGTTTTCTTGCATTGTAGGTTTAATTCATGAAAACCTTGCTTGTTTTCGACCGTCTGAATGCATGCATCTAGTGCATTTTGGAAACAATTATTGTATCCAGACGTCATTTTATCAATTAGAAAATTCTTGAAAGTTGTTCCTTTGATGATTATTAAAAATTTTCTAGACTTCTTTCAGAGGGTGAATAATGTATAGAAGGAAAAGCACAATGCATTTCATTTTATTTCAGATAAGCAGAGAAAGAGATTGAGATACTCATTGTTGATGGGGTGAATGTATCCATATAAGAATTGGCCTTGAGTGATGCATTTTTGATCAGGTTGACCATAAATAACCTTGGAGTTTCCGCCTTGTGGTTAGCTTTCCCTCTTTAAGAGGAAGTGATTTGCTGTAGGCCTAGGATCTAATCTCACATCTTATTTATCACTGGGGGTTTATGCCTCAATTACCTTAGCCAAAAAACAAAAAACTTAATAAGTAATCTTGAAGGTTCTTAAATAGGTTAACTACCTGGAATGAAAATGTTTTCCTGAGTTATACACACACACAAAAGGAGGGAAGCTGGAAAATGTTTAATGTGGGTAGCAGAGTAAGTATGACTTAGGAATATTCTGTTGTGAAAATGTAGGAGAAATACCACTGCTTAGTAGGGCACTTGTGATTTTAAGCTAGGCCCTTTATGTCTTACTATAGATGTACTAAAAGATAGTATCAAAGATAGGACTTCTTTTTTCTAAAGGGTGAAATGCTTGATTTTAACTTTTAATTGAACATCTTTGATCTGGAGCTATAGTATTTCTTCACTATAACTGCAGTTTTTATCCTTCTGTTTACCATCCTTTCGAGGTCAATATGTTATGTGGCATGATATTTGTAAAATCTGTAGATTCAGATTAATTGTTTAGCTAATTAGGTTACAGATATATAAGGAGATAAACTATTCTAAGGAAGGAAATAATCCTAAAAATCAGAATTATCCTAAGAATCAAGAACTATGATTAACTTCTATTTACATAAGATTTTCTCAATAATCTGTTCCTAATTCTAGGGATTCTAACACTCCCCCTCAAGCTGAAGTGTAGATATTTATCAAACCCAGCTTGCCAACATGTTCAAACATGTTTTTGTTTAAACTTTTTGTCAACATATCTGCAATCTGTTGTCTGGTAGGTAGATAGGTAACACTCACTTCCCCTGAGTGTATTTTTTCTTTTATGAAGTGTCGGTCTATTTCGACATGTTTGGTACGATCATGATGCACAGGGTTGTGAGCTATACTGACAGCAGCTTGGTTGTCACAATACAACTGTATAGGCTTATTATAAGAAACCTTTAGTTCTCTCATCAGCCTTTGTATCCAAATTCCTTCACAAATACCTTGTGCAAGTGCTCGATACTTAGCTTCTGCACTGCTGCGTGCTACCACAGGCTGTTTCTTACTCCTCCATGTCACTAGATTACCCCAAACATAGCTGCAATAACCACTGGTTGATTGTCTGTCATTAATAGAGCCTGCCCAGTCAGCATCGGTATACACTTCTACATTTCTGCTGTCATTTTTCTTGATGTATAGGCCCTTACCAGGATTTCCCTTTAGGTACCTTAGTATCCGATATGCAGTTTCTAGGTGTTTTTCCCTTGGGGCATGCATATATTGACTTATGACGCTGACACTAAAAGCAATGTCAGGACGAGTGTGAGCCAAGTAGATAAGTCTCCCTACTAGGCGTTGATATCTCCCCTGTCGACTTCTTTCTCCATCTTCATTAGTACCCGACTTGAGATTAAACTCCATAGAGTTTCACTGGGTTTACAACCCAACATTCCAACTTCTGATAGCAGATCGAGGACATATTTCCTTTGGGAGATAGAAATACCTTTTTGAAACCTTGCTATCTCCATGCCAAGAAAATACTTAAGATTTCCCAAATCTTTAAGTTCAAAAACTGTTCCAAGAAACTCTTTTAACTGTCCAATTTCACTTGTATCATCGCCTGTTACTATTATGTCCTCCACATAGACAATTAGAATACAACATTTTCCTTGTGCCGAATGCTTGTAGAACATTGTGTGGTCTGCCTGTCCTTGAGTATACTTCCTGCTCGTCATAGCTTTTGAAAATCGATTAAACCACGCTCTTGGAGATTGTTTCAGCCCATACAAAGATTTTTTCAACTTACACACTTGGCCCTTTCTTTCTTCAAACCTGTGGGAAGTCCATGTAAACTTCTTCATTTAACTCCCCATTTAGAAAAGCATTTTTAACATCCAAATTGTCAATTGCCAATTAAGATTAACAAAGAATGGACAAAAGAACTCTAATTGTGTTTAGTTTGGCAACCGCAAATGTCATAATCCAAATTTATAAGTTTGAGTGAAGCCCTTAGCCACTAGACGAGCCTTGTATCGATCAATCTGGCCATCAGGCTTGAATTTGGTAGTAAAAACCCATTTGCAGCCTACTGTCTTCTTTCCTTTAGGCAGATCCGAAACTTCCCAGGTTCCATTATTTTTGAGAGCCTCCATTTCCTGCATCACGGCTTGTCTCCATTCTGTTGACTCAAATGCTTCTTCTATAGTTTTTGGAGTTTTTATAGAATCAACATTAGTCACAAAGGTTTGATAAGACTTAGATAAGTTACCATAGGATACAAACCGAGAGATAGGATGTTGAGTGCAGCTCCTTGTCCCCTTTCTCATTGCAATTGGAAGATAGATGGATGGTGATGGTGGTGAGACTTTATTTTCAGAACAGTCCTCGGTTGAAGATGTGAGTGGCACTGCTTGCCAGATTTCGAACCTTGATGCTGCCGATTTGGGGCGTCGATTCCGATTCTGGAATAAACTGCAGATTCGCACTCACCGCTGTTGCACTCTCACTGTTGTTTATTTTCCTTGTTCGTGGACTGCTCAGCTAATTTCTTGCGGTATTGGAGAAGAAACAACAAAGATATCAAGGGTGGTAGGGTCGGGAGGTATAATAAGAAGGGTATTAAGGTTTTCATCTTCATTAAAACTCTCCCCACAAGATGATGAGAAGGTTTAAAAGAAAGGTTCGGTTTCAAAAAGGTGACATCCCGAGAGACAAATATCCGGTGTAAGGTTGGTGAGTAGCATTTGTAGCCTTTCTGAGTAGGAGAATACCCAACAAATATACAGGGGTGAGCTCGAGGATCAAGTTTGGATTGGTTGGGTTGATGATTATGGACAAAGGCTTTGCACCCGAATATTTTAGTTGGAATAATGGGAATATGAAATAGAGGAAATGATTTGTGAAGAGTGTTTAGAGGAGTTTGGAAATTAAGGACTTTTGATGGCATCCTATTTATTAAGTAGCAAGCAGTAAGAACAGCTTCGCCCCATAAATATTTAGGGACGTTCATTGTGAACATTAAGGCTCGAGCAATATCAAGAAGGTGTCGGTTTTTTCTCTCGGATATCCCATTCTGTTGAGGACCTTTGGACACAAGAGCAGCAGATTCAGCAGGCTGGTCAGTCGAGATTTTGGGTTCCCCCATCATGATAAGACGACGTTTCTCTTCTCTCCTCACTTCTGCAAAGGCTTCACTAATGGTTGGGAGAGGTGATCTGCCCAAAATTCTGCCACGAACCTCGTCTAACTCATGCCTCAGCCCAGCTAGAAACTCATAGAGACGCTCGTTGTTGAGGTGAGTCATAAACCTAGTGTGTTCTATGCCTTCCCCCCAATTAGCTTCATAGTACATGTCTAACTCCTGCCACAATATTTTCAGATTGTTGTAGTAGTGAGTTACCTCAAGTGTCCCTTGTCGAATGTCTTTCAACTTGAGTTTGATCTCAAAAACTTGAGAAGCATTTTCAAGATCAGAATAGTTCTCTTTGACTGCATCCCACATGTCTTTCGCAGTCTTGAAGAGAAGGTAAGTTCGGCTTATATGGCCTTCCATAGAATTGATCAGCCATGCCATAACAATTGAGTTATTGAGTTCCCAAGCAGCATAGGTAGGGTCTGCTACATTAGGACGTGGGAGGTCTCCATTGATATATCCTAACTTACCACGACCACGAATCACCATTAGGACAGATTGAGACCATTGTAGGAAGTTTTTTCCATCTAGTCGATGACTAGTGATTATTAGTGAAGAATTGAGGTCACTTTGATTGATCCCTCGATTGACAGTTTGAGATATTTGTGAGATCTCAGTTTCGGACATGGTGTCATTGTTAAGATCACCCATGGAAAAAAATAGGAGAGGAAATTTTAGGAAGATGGCTGAGAAATCGGAGGATTTTTTAGGAAGATAGACAAGAGAATCGAATAATTCCTAAGGCTCTGATACTACATGTAAAATCAGAGATTCAGATTAATTGTTTAGCTAATTAGGTTACTGTATATATAAGGAGATAAACTATTCTAAGGAAGGAAATAATCCCTAAAAAACTGTAATTATCCTAAGAATCAGTAACTATGATTAACTTCTATTTACATAAGATTTTCTCAATAATCTGTCCCTAATTCTAGGGATTCTAACAATATTATTCCTCACACCACCTTCCTGGTGGAGCTCTGTCAGATGACCATGGCTCATGAAAGTTGCAAGACACAACATTTGTCTTCTCTCCTTCCGTGGTGTCTGTCTATAATTTTACTACTTTTATGGTTTTACAGGAAAGCAGTACTGCTTGCTTCTGGTATCGTGGTTGCTGGTGGCACTGCTGCCTATCTGCAATCGCGGTTTAGTAGTAAGAAGCCCTATTCTTATGGTCATTCCAATGGGGTGCAAGATGATAGAGAAAATTCAGATGAGGTTCTTAGAAGGAATAATAATGTAAAGGGAACTACACGAAAGAGAGGTGGATTAAAGTCCCTTCAGGTTTTAACAGCAATTCTTCTATCTAAGATGGGCCAAACTGGCGCACGAGATCTTTTGGCTTTGGTGGGCATAGTGGTAAGCCTTCCTTTTTGTGTATTGACAACATGCTGGTTCAATATTGTGCTTGCATTCTAAGTTCCTATTGTTCTTCATATTTTATTTGTGGCACCACAATGTTTTTCATTGAAATTGCAATTGTTGTTGAGAAAGTAGACCAGACAGGAAAGTTGGAGATTATATTTGTTTTTAGCTCCTTAAGAGTGGGTATTTAGCTTTTTCACAAAGTTGAAATTTTGGTGTAGAGATGCTGTTTGATCTGGTTTAAGTGGCATATTAAATGAGGCACTGGTTCAAATCCATATTTATGCTAGACAATGGCAATTTGTTACCTCAGTACCAAGCCAAAACATTCTGTATCAGATATACTTTAGGGTATTTTTTTATTATTATTATCTAGAACAGGAAAATACAAAAAACTAAAATAAGTTACCACACCCTAGTTGCTTGACTTCTCTCTTCAGTTATTGTATTTTATTTTTAACAATTATTTAGTGTATTTGATCATATAGTAATATGAGAAGGAATTGGAAACTAAGACACTTTTTCTATCTGCTCTGTTATGCATGCATCTGTGTGAAGATATACTTGTAGACCTATGATTATAGCTTGCATTCCCTTGTGAAATGTATCAGATATAGCAGTTGGTACGGAAAACCTTTAAAAAGTTTAATGGAACTTTATTTTCCTTCAAAGTGATGCGACATAAGTGACTTTTCTAACTTGGACTTTAAGGTTTTTGTGTTCTTTTTATGTAAAGCATCTACTCTATACCTTTTTTGCAGGTCCTGAGAACCGCTTTGACCAATAGATTAGCAAAAGTTCAGGGGTTTCTATTCCGTGCTGCTTTCCTTCAGCGTGTACCATCATTTTTCCTGCTAATATCTGAAAACATTTTGCTGTGTTTTCTTCTGTCAACCTTTCATTCTACTTCGAAGTACATAACTGGTACCCTAAGTCTGAGTTTCAGGAAAATTCTGACAAAGCTCATCCATACACATTACTTTGAGGTAGTTTTCTGCCTTTGATGATGTAGTAATCTGTATATAGCTGATTTGTTTTTCTCTTTTGTTATGTTGCACTTTTTAATCTGGATAAATCAGTTCATAATTCATATTTTGTTGTTCATTTCTTCCTGCATAAGTGAGTGTCTTCTTTGCACATCTTTATCAGTGGCAGGTGGCATACATGTTTTATGTTTAGTTGTCTAATAATCTTTATATGTGAATATCTATTTTCCTTTTTTTTATTCTATTTTTTAATTTTTTATTATATCTTAAAACAAAGCGTTATTTATAATACCTTAAAGATGTGTTCTCAGAACTACATACAATTTTCTTTATTGTGGAAAAAAATCCTACTCATGGTGTTGTAATACGGCAGACATTTGAAGGGTTATAGCACTGAGTAAATTTTCTATGATTGGTGAAAATTCTGAGGATTTTGTTTCACAATCCAGATATCTTGTCATTTATGCTTTCCTCCCAATGCCTTTTTCCCTCCCTTTCAATAGCGATGAGACTATCTGTCTAATATATCTATATCCTATCTATTAAGTTTATTGCCAACAATGTGAAAGATAATTGTCTTTCTTTATCATATTTTTTTCCTTTTTTGAAGAGAGAAGAAAGGAAAAAAGAGAAAGAGAAAGAGAAAGGAGTTAGGGGAAGAAAGGAAAAGAAAAAAAGAAGGAAAGAAAGACTGGTAAAGAGGCAAAGAAAAAAAAAGAGAAATAAATAAATAATTAAAAATATCTTATAACAATAAATTGAAATTATCTTTAGATTGGCATTATTCACATACTTTTTCAAGTTTGTGTTGTGTCACACAATGTTTTTTTTTTTTTTTTTTTTTTTTTTTTTAATATGGCCAAGTTGATATTTGGATTCAGATTAATCAAAATTTCGCAATTTTGAACCTGTTTGACTTGGGTTTAGCCTAATTTCGGTCATTCTTTTACTTTATTTTTCTTGATCCTTTACATGCATATTCAAGAAAAAAAAAAAGTTCAAAATTGCATTTTGATTATTTTAATAGATGAAAATACAAGTTCAAAAAAATTTATAACTATATAAGATTATATAATTACAGATATAGTTTCTTTGTAATTGTTTTATCATATAATTTTAATAGGCCTTAGTATATGTAGAAGTCTAATAATTGATGGAATTTGTAAAAGTTTTGAAAGCTTGCTATTTTTAATTAATTATCGTTTACCTTTGTTATGATCCTTAATTTGTATGTTTTTTAATAATTTATTGATGTACGAATTTTAAGCCCTACTAGTTAAACACCGGTTAAGTATTTATGTTAATAGCCTTTTTTCTTTTTATGTTATACATTAAGGTAAAGTATTGAACTCAATATATTTTTCTTATGTATGGATTCATTAAGTATCCTTTAACAGTCTTTGAAAAGTTAAAGCATGCAATGAAATGCAGGATTGTTGACTAGTACATGGAAAATTTAACCTCCATAACTGAGGATGACAGCTTTATTTTGTTTGTTATATATAAGAAACACTTACCTCTCTGATTTACATGCATTCTACTTTTCTTTTTAGTAATTTAATTTTACTATGTTTTCTCTATTGTTTATCGGTAAAATATGTAATTTCAGAATATGGCATATTACAAAATATCACACGTTGATGGACGGATTAGGAATCCTGAGCAACGGATTGCAAGTGATGTACCAAGATTCTGTTCGGAGTTGAGTGAGCTTGTACAGGATGATTTGACAGCAGTTACTGATGGTCTGCTTTATACTTGGCGTCTTTGTTCTTATGCTAGCCCAAAATACATTTTCTGGATATTGGTAATTCTTTGTCCTATCATTTGTATCTGTTACAGGCTTAGATAAATTTCTGGCAATGACTCTGCTAATGAAGTTATTTGTGGTCACTGGTCACATTAGCAAGTGGTATTGTTTTGCAGGCTTATGTTTTGGGAGCAGGAGCTGCAATAAGAAATTTCTCTCCAGCTTTTGGAAAACTAATGTCCAAAGAACAACAGTTGGAAGGAGAATACAGACAGCTTCATTCGAGGTTAAGGACCCATGCAGAAAGTATTGCATTTTATGGTGGAGAAAGTAGAGAAGAATCTCACATCCAGCAGAAGTTTAAGACTCTTGTTAGGCACTTGAGGGTCGTACTTCATGACCATTGGTGGTTTGGCATGATTCAAGACTTCTTATTGAAATACCTTGGTGCCACCGTTGCTGTCGTGTTGATTATTGAGCCTTTCTTTGCTGGCAATCTTAGACCGGACACTTCAACATTGGGACGGGCAGAGATGTTAAGTAATCTAAGATATCATACCAGTGTTGTAATTTCACTATTTCAGGCCCTAGGAACCCTTTCTATAAGTTCAAGACGGCTAAATCGCCTCAGGTATTCCTCTCTTGATTTCTGGCTTTCAAGAGGTGTTAGAGATATAACATTTAGAAGAAGAACAACATATGGAGGAACACTAAGCACTTTCTAAGCAACCTCCGATATGTGTTGCATATTCTGTTATATTTGTTGCTTATAAGTTTGTAACAAGAGAGGACTTGAGTGAGGCAGAGAGAAAACGTTAAACGCTGTATAACCAACCCCTGAAATCTTGCCATACACATACTTAAAATTTATGATTAATGCACATTCAGTATGGTTGTTAATTTTTACTAGAAGGAATGTTACTGAGACACAGATATCTGGTTCCTCTAATAACTTAAATTTTATTCTTACTGCCATTTCTGTTAATATCTTCCAGTGGTTATGCTGATCGCATTCATGAGTTAATGCTCATATCAAGAGAGCTAAATGCTGTTGATAAAAAACCGTCCTTTCAAAGAGCAGCAAGTAGGAATTACTTAACTGAAGCTAATTATGTTGAGTTTTCCAATGTAAAGGTATTTGAGTTGATATTGAACGATTTATGATTCTTAGTATTCCTTTACCAGATTTTTTGGTCTAATAGTTGAAATGTTATCCAGGTTGTTACTCCATCTGGGAATGTTTTGGTGAAGGATCTCTCTCTGACAGTTGAATCGGGATCTAATCTTTTGATTACAGGTTGTTTTCCCCTTGAAAATTGTAATTTACATATTTACCAGTGATATGCTCTATGTTGCAATCTCCTCTTCTTCTAGACATTCTTCTATTTTGCTTTCTTCAATCATCATTATTGTCTAGGAAGTTAATGAGCTTTTATTGGAATTAGTTACCATAAACAAGTTTTAGCTTTTGTGATGTGATGATTTATAGCAAGTTTTGGATGGCTGCATGGATATTTGTTCATGGAGTTTAATTCTTGTTATGATATACTTACCAAAGAGTGTGGCTTAATTAAATATCTGGTAACGGTTCTATTTTAACAACAATATTACTTTGTAGCATATATTTAAGTAGACAAGTAATTTTATACGAGAGTAAGTAAAAATGCTTTAGCATTTAGATAAAAGCAAAAAAGGGTTCACCTTTTTGCAGGTATTTATAATTTTGCTTAATTTGATATTACTCTGTTAAAACTTCAAAACCATGTTTTCTCTGAGATATTAAAAAGATAAGAAAAACTGAATAAGAGTACTTGAGATAGGTGTAGGCTTGGATTTATGCTTTAGTGCTGGAACAAGGATGAGTTGAAGGTAAGGAATGAAAGCCCCTCCCTCACCTACTCATCACTCCCTTAGAGATGCTTCTATTTTTTGAAAAGTATTAATACCCTTAAACCTGTGCTTTTTCACTGAATAGTGAAAAGTCTTGGTTGTTCTTTTTGCCTGTGTATGTGTTTTGCATGTGTGGGTTCATATTTCTATATTTATTTATATCTGCTGCCCTTATTTTATGTTCGTGTTTCAATATTCTAACCTGTCCTGTGGTGTTTAAAAAATCATTGATTAGAAAATTTTAGAAAGGCAATGCTTAATCCTCCTTGGAAGATGTGTGTATTTTAGGTGATTGTAAATCTTTGTTTTTTCTTTGCTGAAGGTCCAAATGGCAGTGGAAAGAGTTCCCTTTTCCGGGTTTTAGGTGGTCTTTGGCCACTGGTATCTGGCCATATTGTGAAACCTGGGGTTGGTTCTGATCTTAATAAGGAAATATTTTACGTGCCACAAAGACCATATACAGCTGTTGGAACCCTTCGCGACCAGTTAATTTATCCTCTTACGGCAGATCAGGAGGTTGAACCTCTTACACACGATGGAATGGTAGAGCTATTGAAAAATGTACGAGTTTCATCTCATAATATTTTCCATATTTTCTCATTCTTGATATTGGATTGACGCATTCTATTTCTTCCGAGTTTTCAATATAATTCTTATATTCATTGTCCATTCAGGTTGACCTTGAATACCTATTAAATCGCTACCAACCTGATAAAGAGGTTAACTGGGGTGATGAACTCTCTCTTGGGGAGCAACAGAGATTGGGGATGGCTAGACTGTTCTACCATAAGCCTAAATTTGCAATTCTTGATGAGTGCACTAGTGCTGTGACAACTGATATGGAGGAGCGGTTTTGTGCTAAAGTTAGAGCTATGGGTACATCATGTATAACCATATCACATCGTCCAGCACTAGTTGCATTTCATGATGTGGTTTTGTCTTTGAATGGAGAAGGAGGTTGGACAGTTCATTATAAAAGGTACCAAATATAAATTTGTGGTTTTTGCATGTATACCTTTTCCTTTTGGTGACTTAATTGAACTCTTATAAAATCTGTAGTGAGGATTCTCCAGTACAAAGTGAAAATGGGATTGAATTGACTGAAGTTTTTGAGACAAACCGCCAAACTGATGCAATTGCAGTTCAACGAGCATTCACAGCAGCTAAAAAGGTCTTAGAATTTTTGAAACTTGGTTTTCTTTTGTATTTGTTGTGTTAGGTTCTGTTACCCCACATCTCTTTAAGTCTTGGGTTTCTTATGGTCATATATACAAGTTGAGCCCCTCGTCCTATTTGTTGCTGGTTAGTAGAGTTGCTGTGTTATGTTCTTCCTGCTTGTTAACCTTGTGAGGTTGTCCAAGTGTAGGTCCCTTGTTGAACTACACATAAGAGGATTAAGTGATGTTGTCTCACAGCTGTTATGTAGTGAATTTCATGAGGTCTTAAATTCAAGTTGGTTCTCTCCATCTATTGCCAACTGCATCGACTGCCAATTAGTTTAGGTTGGATGCTTAACACAGTATCAAAACCCAGTTTGTTCTATTCTTCCTGCCTGTTACCCCATGTCACCATGTGAGGTTGTCCACATGTAGTGCTTAACATCAAATTAGAGCCCGTATGTTTTTTGTTTGTCTTGCATGTTACCCATAATAAGGCTGTCCACGTGTAGACTCTTACTGAGTTGTGGGAGGAGTTTTAAGAAGTGGCATCTGTTATCTATTAAGCCTTGGGTTTTTTGTGGTCTTATATTAAGTTGGATGCTTAGTATTGTGTGTGCATCTTTATTATTATTATTATTATCTCACTACAAAATTTTGAATAATTTTCTAGGATTCTGCATTCTCAAATCCAAAGACTCAATCATATGTATCAGAGGTCATAGCAGCATCTTCCTCTGTGAATCATGATGTTAAGTTACCTGTTGTTCCTCAACTCCAGAGGGATCCAAGAGTACTTCCATTAAGAGTTGCCGCCATGTTTAAAGTACTGGTATGTTCTGGAAGAGCCTTTTTTCATTCGCATATCAGTCATTGACTTTGTGAAGTGCTAAATTTATTGGAACTTGTATGATGAATTTCCCAAAAGAAATAGCTTCTCTTGTTTAGCTAGGTCATTAAATAGGAGATTTGGGAAGCTGTTATAACTTTGCTCCTTCCTCATTTGAGTTTTCATTAGTGTTTCAGATCCTGGACATAATTAGTAGTAGTAGATTTGATTTAACTGGCTTGTACCATAGAGTTTTAACCCTAAGAAATAAGTGCTTGAAGTTATATATTGTCTATTTTGAAAGTTCCATTATGGATTAATATTGATGGAGTTGACTACCTTTGACTAAATGTTCTCAACTAGTAGCTTAAATATTGTTGTATAAATATTTGTTTAGCATATGGAGCATTAATTTTTATGATATTGTACTTATCTTCAATGTTTGAATTCAACTAATCATGGTGCAAGGAGTACTTAATGTGAGCAATGAGTAAATCGCTTTTTCATCCACTTACAAAACTTTTTAATTCTTCTATCCATGACCGTAAATTTGTGTTTCAGGTACCTACCTTATTTGACAAACAAGGGGCTCAACTGCTTGCAGTTGCTTTACTTGTTGTCTCGAGAACTTGGGTATCAGATCGGATTGCATCATTAAATGGTATTAGAAATATTTTTTTTTTTTACCTTTTATCCATTTTAAAATCTGTTAGATTGTTTATTTTTTTTTTAATGCATCAATTCTCAGGAACGACTGTGAAGCATGTTTTGGAGCAGGATAAGGCAGCTTTTATCCGATTAATTGGGATAAGTGTTCTTCAAAGCGCTGCATCTTCTTTCATTGCACCTTCCTTGAGGTAATTTTTCTATTAATTATGATGTATTAACCTCTATATCAAATAAACAAAAAGGAGATACAAATAGAGAAAGATCTCAGTTAAATTGTTGATTGAATCAACAGTTCTAATGCTATATTTTTTTATTTTACTTATTTTAATTTTTGTGATATTTTATCTCTCTCCAATAAAGGCATATATGTATATGTATATGTATACATACACAATTTCTTCCTAATTACTCTAGGGTATATTGTGTTATCATCATTTAGTGCTAGTGTAATGTACCCCCAAAGACAACTGATACCATAGTATGAATGTGGACCCTCTCTCTAGGGTCTATAAGTTCTTGAAGTCTAAAGAAGGCTCTACTGTTTTTTAATAAAGGTCTTGAAATTGCTTTCTCTGCAATAAAAAAAAAAAAAAAGAAAAAGAAAGAATTCTCTGAAAAGAAATTTATCTAGCTCTACTTCCAAATGTGATAATGAAGCCATAGTAAGTTCTGACTTCTAAAATTTTCCTGAAGAAAGATTGCAGCATCAATCAAGAGGATTGTGCCATTCATATTAGTATGCTTTTTCTCCTCTGTAAAAAAAAGAAAAAAAGAAAAAAAAAAAGCTCTTTGAAACTACTTAATTCTGTGCTTCGGTATGTTCTTCGTGTTGTACATGCAGATTTAGAAGCTTATTTTATATGCAGAAGGCTGTTTTCCCAACTTGGTGGTTATTTGCCTTAACTGTTAAATATTAATTTTTTTTTTTTTTTTTTTTTTTTTTTTTGTGATAAACAATGTCATGGTTCATAATCTGTGCTTGTCATCTATTCTTATTATATTTCCATTACTTATGACATTCTGGTAAACTTCTGAGTGGGTTTCTGGATCATACGAGGACAATGAATGTAGGTCATGCATTGACAATTTTGTGGATAAACCCCAGCCATTTTTCTAATAAGATTTTTATAACTTGTGTTGTTTTTTAGTGCTTCAGAAGACTTTGATTATACTTGATTCTTGGTGGTATGAATTTCACCGAAGAAATTTCATTCTCATCCCTAGCTTTATCTCACATCTAGCATGCCTTCTTGGTTTACAGGCACTTGACTGCAAGGCTGGCCCTTGGATGGAGGATCAGATTGACTCAACATTTGCTGAAGAACTACTTAAGAAATAATGCATTTTACCAGGTAGTTTGATCATCTCAGAAACAATGATGGCCAAGAACTTGGGCAAGCATTGCACAGTGTTCATAATTGTCACTACTATTGCATAGAATTCAGCATTGGTAAATTCACATCAAATGCATCTTCTTGTAGGTCTTTCACTTGTCAAGCAAAAATATTGATGCGGATCAAAGAATAACTCATGATCTTGAAAAGTTAACTACTGATTTATCGGGGCTTGTTACTGGAATGGTAAAGCCATTTGTTGACATTTTGTGGTGAGTAACCTATCTCGATCCATTGTGGTACAACTATTTGTTTCCTGATTAATCTTTGATTCTAGGCTTTGAAATTATTTGCTCCTTTCCTCTCTCCCTTAGCTCTCTTCCTAAGACAATTTCTTGACAAATGCAAAATTTTTTAGGTTCACCTGGAGAATGAAGCTTTTAACTGGGCAAAGGGGTGTCGCCATTTTGTATGCTTATATGTTGCTTGGTCTGGGTTTTCTAAGGACTGTTACTCCTGATTTTGGTGATTTGACAAGTCGAGAACAACAACTTGAGGGAACCTTTAGGTAATTCAATCTTGGTTTATGATCCATGCTTCAATAGTAAGAATGCTAGATGTACTTACACATGGAAATACTTGTATGAACGTGTATAGTGCAAAAGTACTTAAATAAACTGGTGTTTCCAAATCCAGATGGTCTGTTATTGGGTAGGAAACTCAGGAACTGAGCTGGATAATCACAAACAAAAAGTAAATCTAGAATAACAATAAAACCTGACTGCTTTCAGATACTGTCTGGTGCTTCGAAGTGTTTGTTTTACCCTTTTATAATAAATGATACCGTCATCCAATCTAATTTTAGAGCATGCAATCATATAGCTACCCCTCTCAGAAAAAGAAGAGGGGAAAAAGGGAATTGAAGATACGTGGCATAGATGGTTATTTTATTTGGGCTTTATTAGAAGTTAGATTAGATTGTAAAGATACGTGGAAGAATGGAAAGAAAAAAAAGAAGGGAATTGTTGAAGATGAATGAATATTTGCTTCAAGTAAACTTGCCTAAATGACGCAACAGACTGATCGGAACATCGTGATAAGAATATGCTGCCATCTTATTTTTATATTTTAATTATTTATTTTTAGCTTTTTTTTTTTTGTGATCATGTCTTAAGATCAGTTTTGCGTTGGTTAAACTTTCCAATTTTAGGTGTTCTCATATTATTGCAGTTCATTACCTGTTTAGTTTTTAAAGTATTGATTGATGTGATACAAATAATGTTCCCCTCTGGGGACTTGTTTTTTATTTGTTCAATATCTGGATGTTGCTGCGTATATCATTCTAATAACTTCAGCTATTATGTTAATTAGGTTCATGCATGAAAGACTGCGCACTCATGCTGAGTCTATAGCTTTCTTTGGAGGTGGTGCTCGAGAAAAAGCTGTAAGATAATTGAATTCATTGTTCTGTCTGAAGCATTGGAATATCAACTGTTCTATCCATTTATGTGATGCCAACGCAAAATTTCCTTGTGGAAAAGTAGACTGAAATCAAAGTTTCTTTACGCTCACAATTGGCTAGAAACTGGAAGTTCAAATGCATCCTTATGTTTAAACCAATCAATTTAGTTTACATTTTATATGCCTAGGCTGAACCCAATAAAATTAATAAAATTAATGTATTGATCCTACAATTGTTGGTTTTTTACGGGCTTGGATTTTGCAACAAGAATCGTTTAAAATGACAATCCTTGGTAAGAAATTACATGCCTGTTGCAGATTCCATGTGTAACTAATTCTCTCAGAAGGATACTGTTTGATTCCTCCCTCCCTTCTCTTGTTAATATATTATATATGTTTTATAGCCTTATCTAGACAGTACATGACCTGAAAATTTATTTTAAGCATGAAAGCCAATTTTAGCAATTTTTGCATGAATCATGGTCGTCTGCCTTTCCCTTTTCCATGGTTCCCCCCCTAATTTCCTTTCCCTATCCCTAATTCTATGTTTGTTCTATTTGCAGATGGTTGAGTCAAGATTTAGGGAGCTTCTTGATCACTCTTTGTTACTTTTGAAGAAGAAATGGTTGTTTGGTATTCTTGATGATTTTGTAACGAAACAGCTTCCACATAATGTTACCTGGGGTTTGAGCTTATTATATGCCTTGGAACACAAGGGGGACCGAGCCTTAGTTTCTACTCAAGGTGAGATATTTGACTTATTTTTCTTGTACTTTGGGGTTTCTCCTGCCTCTCTCTGAAAATACTTGAGCTATTTTTTAGGTGAGCTTGCGCATGCGCTGCGGTTCCTGGCATCTGTTGTGTCGCAAAGCTTTTTAGCTTTTGGTGACATCCTGGAATTGCATAAAAAGTTCCTGGAGCTATCTGGGAGCATCAACCGGATTTTTGAGCTTGAAGAGCTTCTCGATGCTGCACAGTCTGGTACATCTATTTTTCACTTTTCTAGTGGTTGTTTATACCCTGCATTTCATTTTTATGTGTATTTTCATTATTTTTTCTGGTACAATTGCATGAATATCTAGTCTTATTCTCTTAGTTGCTATCATTTCTTTTATGAGCTTTCTTTTCTATCCGTCGGTGCTGAGTGCTTGTTTTCCTTTGGCCAGCGTGCTTGTATTGAGTGTGAAGAAGCTTAAGATAATATGAATATAACATGTTTAGAGGTTAAGAAATAATTCATAAATTATAACAACATAAATTAATAAGAAGTTATTTTGCCTCTTTGATGAGGTACCAGTTGATTAATGAAGTTCTTATCTGAGTTGATTTGGTTTAAACTGAAGTATGTTCCATCTAACTGTTAGGTCTGTATGTAAGCTTCTTACAATGTGACACTGAGTACATTGTATCTTTAGTTCATTTTTAACAAAAACCAAAATACATGCACTTGTTGTATCTTACCAGAACAGGAAAGTTAATGTTGGTTGTGTTTCAATTTGATGTACTGTTGCTCATAATATGTATTATGTGAGGAAGTCTTCCATATGGCGTATTGCTTCTGCATGAAGCAGGTCTGTTTTGGCCATCATAAATGTTTTGTTGATCTGCCTTTGCTGTATGTCTATTGATTAGGATCAACTTCTTTTCCAACACTACTGATTATTTATTTATTTTAAGACTTAATTGCCTAAATGTTTCCACATTAATCTAACAAGATCATCATCTAACCAGGGGATTTGAACATCAAGAAGTTGTCACAGTCTCAGAGCACTAGTCTCTATGCCGAGGATGTCATTTCTTTTGCCAATGTGGATATAATTTCTCCAGCACAGAAACTGTTGGCTAAGCAGTTGACATGTGATGTTGTACCAGGAAAGAGCCTGCTTGTTACTGGTTAGTATAGGAAGTATTATCTTCTGTCTTGATAAAAGATTTACATCTGATGTACTTTTAATCTCTTAAGGTCCAAATGGTAGCGGAAAAAGTTCTGTCTTCAGAGTACTTCGAGGTCTCTGGCCCATTGTGACTGGAAGACTTGATAAACCTATCCACTATTTTGATGAAGAGGCTGGATCGAGTTGTGGTATCTTCTATGTTCCTCAGCGACCATATACATGCCTGGGAACTTTAAGGGATCAAATCATATATCCTCTCTCTCGTGAGGAAGCTGAGATGAGGGAATTAAAGTTTTATGGAAAAGGTAACCTACTTGCATAACTTCTATTGTTTTCCTTATCCTTTGAGTTTCTATTTTGACGTCTACTATTTATTTTATCATGGAATGGTAATTTTGTTCTCATGAGAAAACACATTGCTCCTGTTGCCAATCTTTCAGACATTTTTGGTGAATGATTTCATTTGAATACTTTTCTAGACTTTCAAGTTATATGTTACAAAAATAGGTACCATTTAGATGTGGTCTATTAAAGATTAGTTACAACAAGAAACTGTGCTTGTCCCCTCTATTTAGGGTGACTGTAAGGATCATATTTTTGTCGTGCTCTGTTAAAAAGATCAATTCTCAGGGAGCTCAGCAAAGATTCCTGTGGTATCTATCCCCCCAAGATATAGTTCGCCAAAATTAGATTAAGTTTTCATGTACCAGAAACATAGAATCTTCTGGAACTTGGGCAACTGATATTTTCATTTTGTCTCTTGGGATAGAGTTATCAAGGGAAATGAACTATAATTAAGTTCAAAGTGTGCAGATATCTGTCTGGGGGTTTCACATGATAGTGCATCTGATCTGTCATTTTCATTTAGATTGACATAACAGTTTAAGAAGCACGGTATCCTTTCTTTTCTCTATGGTGTCCCCAAGATATAGTTCGCCAAAATTAGATTAAGTTTTCATGTACCAGAAACATAGAATCTTCTGGAACTTGGGCAATTGATATTTTCATTTTTTCTCTCTTGGGATAGAGTTATCAAGGGAAATGAACTATAATTAAGTTCAAAGTGTGCAGATATCTGTCTGGGGGTTTCACATTATAGTGCATCTGATCTGTCATTTTCATTTAGAATGACATAACAGTTTAAGAAGCACGGTATCCTTTCTTTTCTCTATGGTGTTAAAGTTACTTTTCATATTTCTTCAATGATTTCTCCAGAAACAATGTATTGAATTAGTTTATATTTAGTGGATTGTGAACATGCAAAGTTTCAGGTAAAAAATCAGCAGATGCCATAAACATTCTTGATGCTCGATTGAAAACTATTCTTGAAAATGTTCGGTTGAATTATCTTTTGCAAAGAGAGGATGGTGGTTGGGATTCCAATCTCAATTGGGAAGACACACTCTCGCTTGGAGAACAGCAGAGATTAGGCATGGTGAGTTCAGCTAATTTACAGAACCTACAAGCCATTTATGGCAACAACATTTTACTATTCATACCAGAGTTCTCTTGTTTGATATCAAACTTTCTGTTTTACCAGGCACGTCTATTCTTTCACAAGCCTAAATTTGGTATCCTTGACGAGTGCACAAAGTACGTAAACAATCCATACGGATTTTTTGTACATAATCCTTATTTCATTAGAAAACTAACTAGTTATCTAATTTACCCGCAAATTTTCCCCACGGCAGTGCCACAAGTGTCGACGTTGAGGAACAACTTTATAGAGTGGCAAAAGATCTGGGTATAACTGTCATTACCTCATCACAGGCAAGTAGTTTCACCGGGTACTGATTAATGAAATATGCAAATAATTATTTCCAGAACTTTAATTCGGTGGATAATACAATATTAGGGACGCTTGGGATTATTATCCAATGGCAACAAAGCTAGCAGCAACTGTTGCACTTTTCGACTGTAATTTTTCTGTCGCTTTATTTATTTATTTGGTATTGTACTTTTTCAGCGGCCTGCTCTAATACCATTCCATGCTTTGGAATTAAGACTGGTTGATGGTGAGGGCAAGTGGGAGCTTCGTTCAATTAAGCAATGAGTTGGTGCAATGATCAGCATTCTGTTCGTGCTCTTCTTGACTTAGATATATATACAAGGACTGAGGGCAACTCAAACCCGACTGCTGTTTCCCGGATCAGTTAACCGTAATTACATGCCGGATTCTTTATGATGGCCGGAACATAGACTAGAGCAAAGGTGATGCCAGGTGCCAATAATATTTTAATTTCTCTTTTTCAAGGAAAATTCATTATTTTTTGTTTTATACCAAAAACTCGATGCCCAAATTAGATCAGATTATTGCAAAAATTGGTAGTTAGGAATTATTATAAAATGAGAACAGCCAGCCAAGTATATCATTCTGAATCTATGTAAGCACAAGGAAGAATTCCATGTACAGGTTTTTCAGTTTTACCCTTTTTTAACGGGTAAAAAATGCGTGGCCCTTCATGTTGTACTTGTTAAGGATTGTTACCTATTTATTCTTGCCCTAATGAATAAAATTGAAGGGAGTTTAGTACTTCATGTTTTTACTGGAGACATATGTATGTTTATATTAGTTTGCATTATGAATAATTGTGATTTTACATTGTTATATTTATAATTTAGTATTTGTATTATTTATTTCATGATTTCAATCATAATTTGAATACGGAATCTAAAACTAGTATCTTTAAAAATTGATAATCGCAATATAGTTCAATTTAAAAAATAAAGTAAATTAAAACTAAAATTATTTGCAGCCCAATAATTTTAAGTTTAAAATTCTCATCCAATAAACTTTAATCACCCTACAACATCTTTATTTTTTCCTTTGCTATATTTTCAAATCATTAATTATAAATCTAGTATTGTGAAAAAAAGAAAAAGAAATGACTTACTAACGTTTGTGCTAAAAAAAAAAAAAAGATAATATATCAATTATTGTAAAAACTTATTATAACGTCTCTTACCCTTCATAGCGTATGGTAAGAATAGAAGATGTTATCGAAATATAGATGAAACGAACTTCTCGAAATTTTTTAAAGTTTTTGAGTTTTAACAATTTTATAAAATCATAAAAAATTATATTGAAAACAATTTGTGGGCTTTAGAAATGATTTAGAATAATTTTGGGGTGATTGGAAGTGTTTGAAGTAAAAAATAGCCATTGGATCAAAATGGTGCAATGGGGGAACAATGTTGTGACGTTGTACATCTGATCTCGTGGCACCATGTTCTTCTTGGTAATGCTGCGAAGGATGAAATTGTGATGTTGTAGAGGAATATTGCAACATTACGAATGACAATGTCGCGACTTCACCCTTTGAGTTACAATCATTCAAGTGTCGTGATGTTGTGATATTGCAAAAAATAATGTCGTGACTTTGCCCTTTGAGTTACAATGTCGTGATTTTGTAGCAAGCAGCCTAAAAATACTTGAAATCATGCCTGAACAATTCCAAAACATTTAAACAAACTTCAAAACATTATAAATCACAATCTAAACTCATTTTGGTTCAAAATACAAATCATGAATGCGTTCAAATCAAATACTGAGATAAGCTTGATATAGAACATCAAAATGACTTGAAATACAATTCAAAATTTACAACAATAATTTGACCAAAATTCTTATACAAATGACAATTAATAGACATACATTACTGCCTCAATTGAAGGATGACGTGAAGCTCCAAAGCCAAATCACAACTTCCTGAAAATCCAATACCTAAGCTTTTAAACAACTAACACATGATCTCGAAGAGCTCAGTAAATACACAAGGATAAACCTATTATCCTATCCCATTAATAGTGTTGAACCTCTTTAGCACAAATTTTTACGGAATTCATTACTATCATAATTAACTTTTCTAACATATTCAAAATTAATTATCGAATCATGAGGCTCAAGTTACATGTTAATGGTTTATTAACTATTCTCATTATGGATCTTAAACATACGACTTTGGATGAGCATTAAACAATATATATGTATCTTTTTAACCAAATTCACTTAACACAATTTCATGTAATTTCATTAAACTATATATATGTATCTTAATTCCCTTACACATTATGCCATATGATATATTCTCATGTCACATCCATTAATAGCATATTCATTAATTCAATTCCTTTTAGACTTTCCTATCTTTTAGCCTTTAGCACATGGCATTACCTGTAATACCCTATACTCGGCCTGGTCGCCAAGCCCGTAAATCAGGATGCCACACCACTGTCTCATGTCATACTCATAGTAAATTGTCACATTATTAAGAAATCATCCTCTTTATCGGTGATCTTATAAATTTTTAGTAAAACATATATCAATCATCATTAAAACATGTCAAACATACTTCAAATAAACTTATAGTAATAATTGAATATGCATTAGGATCACTTAGCAAAATTTTCAAGCCAATCATATAGGTATCGGTACTAGAACATGAGTATCGATATTTTCTTTAAATGGTATCGATACCACCTAGAAAATCGATACCAAACTTGCATTCTGTTTCTTGTATAAAATCAAAACATAAGAAAATATCGGTGCAATTGAAAAAGTATCGATGAAATTACCCCGAGTATCGATACTTTACCCCGAGTATTGATACTCGTGATAGGGTATCGATACTAATTTACAATTTTGACTTCCTGCACATTTCAAAATCACAGAGGTATCGTTTTTACAACACGAATATCGATAACTTTGCTTCAGACTAGAAAAATACCACATTTCTAAGCATATAAGTCATTCCAACTTATACCAATTCATCATGCTATCATATCATCATCAAATAAATATCAAAATGACCATAGTAATAGTCTTAAATATTGAAAGTAAGTCCGAGCAATAATCAACGTAATACGAAACGATTCTCATAAACTTAGGAACAAATAATCTATGGAATCATCCAAAACATCATGACAAATATCAATAAAAGTCTACCACATTGCCTTATTCCCAAAACACAAACAAACAACAATAACACCTACGAAATCACAGAAATGGACTTGTTTGGAATCACCCTTCGGAACCACACTGACACACAACTAATCTGCAATGGTTTAAAAGGAGTGGGTGAGCTTAACCAGCTTAGTGAGTGATCAGAATAACCACAATGTACATACAATATCAAAGGTTAAATAAGCGCATACTACAACAGGTTTACAACCATATTCTAATCAAGTCAAAATAACATATTCATGTTTCATTAAGTCATAAAACTAACATATACTTCTACATGCAATTACACTCAACTTTCGTATATATAATTCATTTAAGAATAATTCATGAAGACTAAACTATGTATACGTACTTTAATAACCCACAAGTCTAGTTGGTATATTCACATGCATTCACAAGTTAAATGGAAACGATCTAAACCACAATTACATACACAATTTACTATAGGAACATACTAACATTTTCATGAAACTTAAATCGACTCATTTAGCATATTATTCGCATGTTTTTGCATCCATCTCACATTGTATTATTACAACATATAAGATCACATTTAAATGATAATTTGGCACTTGAGCTATGAAACATAAAAGTGGGCACTATCACCACTCATTGGATACACGAATCTCTAACACACCACATAGACTCATAGAGTCAAACATGTCCTAAAAGTGAATCGTAAAGCTAACACTCTTCAACACACCAACCATGTCCTGTTGAATGGAGCTTAGCTCACATTCCCTTATCTCTCCAACATGTCCCAAGGCCTCAACACCCGAATAACATGTACATAAAGGTGAGTACTCACAATCCTATGACATGCCAACTATATCCAATGGTCTCAAGAATCACAAGGCCCAAATATCCATAATTACACGATTTTAATTACTGATTTAATGCACATCATCTCTGTTCATATTCATCAATTCACATCACAAACTTGTACACAATGCATACTTATCGAATTCACATTTAATTATACTTAAAGTGCCACAATAATGCTCATTGAGCCATTATGTACCTAAGTATATATGAGTGCATTAAAATCAGTTTATCACATACATAACCTATTACATTAGCATCAAATTCCATAATTCAACACATATGTACTTACCGATATTTACACACTTTCACTACACATTTATTTTGCTTACACAACATCATCACTATTATTTGAAATATTTAATATGCCCACAACACAATACAATTCACAATAGTCATCACACATATCTCATATCACAATATTGCATCATAATAATCAATCCATAAATATTTTCATAATCACATAATTTACCAAAAATAAAACAAGAGAAATAGAAAGCTTACACTCAAAAATTAGGATAGGGGTTTAGGCTATTTCTAAGCTCCCAATTAACACTATGAATCGTGTCTACTAGCAACGACTCCAAACACTCATCGATTATGCTTTTGTTGAAAAGCCGAAAGTTTAAACTAGCTTTTCCTTGCCTTTCGCCTTGCTCGAAGAAGGTGCCAACAGTTCCGACGCTTCACACATAATAACCACATAATTTATACAATCAATATTTAGCCAAAGACTCACTTAAACCAACCAAAAACGCAAGTCTAAGCTATATTCCTCATGAAACTGAAATTTCGACTAACAAACTTGAAACTCAAATATCTTTCTCTATGCTTAATATTTTCGCCTAAAACTAATTCTGTTTATCTAATTATTCACCCACGACTAATTCTCAACCTTTAAACTATACAAAACTACTCAATTCATGGTATCAAAATTTTCGACATGTTTATGGCTATTTTCACAAAAATTCATTAAGTCTTTAAAAATCCTTAACAAAATTTTAAAGTAAGTTTAGAAACCTTCTAATCATGTTAAAACAAGTTGAAAACACTTTGAAACCGCGTTTTTACCCAAAATCTTGAAATCCACCATTAACTACCAAATTTTCGGCTTTTATTTAAAACATGTGATACTAAAAACTCAATTTAAAAGATCAAATAACATAAAAACTTAATAAGAAATTGAACTGTTACCTTAGTTGACGAAAAATTGAATGTTTGATCAAAAACCCAAAAAACCCACAAGCTTGACAATGGAGGAATCTATGGTGTTTTTGGGTGTTGTCCTTGGATTTTATAGAGATTTAATGATTTGGAAAGTGATAGGAATCAAAGGAATTTTGACAAAGAAAATTGTATGGGAGGAGTTGGGAGAGCATGGGACGGCAAGAGCAATTAAAAGGGAGAAGTTAACCACAAAATAAAACTAGGTGGGGGGATATATAAGGTGAATTTTAAAATTTGGTCTAATTTCCTTTTAAAACTTTAAGTTTTGACTCTTTTACAAATTAGTCCTATTTTCAAAATTGAAGGTATTTAAAACTCATTTTCAGAAATTGATCTAATTTTCTAAAAACCATAATAAAAAACATTACCTATATACCATGTTGCAAAATTCTGAACACTTTAAGGCTAAAATTCCTAAAATAACCCTAATATGAGCCTTATTTTGGGGTGTTACAACCATTTACATATATTTATTTATTTCCATAAGGAGATATCATAATTAAGATTTTAATTCATTTGTATTTTAATAAAATCTAGTCAAAAGAGACTTAGATACACAAGAACCATTCAAAACACACTGTAGGCACATAAGTGTTTCGTCCTAAGGCATCATATCACACCCACTAAACACACCAAAGAGCATCGTAGTGCTAAGCCTCCTGAAAACACCAAAGGGCATCGAAGTTCTAAGCTTGAAGGCATCAAAGTATGCATGTGATTGCATAGCCCGAAGGCAATAAAGAGTGCACATAAAAGGTGCAGGGCCCAAACACAACAAATCCAAATAGAACTTCAATAGAATAGAATCCATATTTAATCCCTATTGGCATGTCAATTATATTCTATCTATTCCACTAAGTTTACTAAGGCATATTAAATTCAGAAGTAACTTATTTCAGTTAAGACCATTAACATTTTTATCAAGTAAACAAAGAAATTATCATCTTAGGCCTTATATTCATATTCACAGTTCTCATTATGTTTTTAATGAATCATTCATAAAAATTTCTTTCATTTACCAAAGTTCTCATAACAAAATATGAGAAAAGTCTTTAAGGCTTCACATGAAACCAAATTTCCATTTAAAAGCGATACACACATTGTCACATACCAAAACCATTTAATAAGTAAATTAGTTATGACGACTTAGTAAACTTTGAATTGCCTAAGGTGACATTATACACAATTCTCATCATTAACACTTTTTCAAATAATTCACAATTACCATGTCGTATTTATCACTCATTTCATGGCAACCAAAGTTCATAACACATTATTAGTTTGTAAGGCCCATGTAGATAAATCTCACCAAGCAACAATCCCGCAAACTGCTTATTTTAACATTTTAAGCCATGAAAGTTACACATATTTATTACTTAGTTAATTTCATATTTATTACACAATCCCATCATTTTCCTAAATTGGTTAGTATAGGAGTATCTAAGGGCACATTAACTCAGAACTAAGCTTCCAACCACATGATTCCATCTTCATTCTAGCTTGTAACATCAATATACATCATTTCCTCTCCTATACACAAAAAAATACAACTAAAATTAGTACACGAGCTTTATAAGCTTTCTCATAGCAACCAATAACAATTATCAAGCTAAGAGAGGTGGAAAACACCATTTCTTATTATCAAGATAAGAGAGGTGGAAAACACCATTTCTTACCTTGATAATGCTTCCTCTCTCTAACTTCCATTTTCTCTCTCAAAAACCCATGAACCCTAATTAGAAAAAGGGAAAAGATAATGGTGGAATACAAGCTTGAAGTTTGTTTTCTACATGATCGCAACAAGGAAAACAAAGTAGGTGGTGAATCCAACTAAAAAATTGAGAAAGGTAAAGAGAAGAGAACATGGGAGGAGCTCCTTATTCTTCTCAAGCTACTAAAAAAAAAAAAATTGAAGGGGAGGACGCGGTTTCTTCCCTTTTCTTTTGCTTTAAAATCACTCAAGTGGGCCAAAGGCCCTTAAGTTCAAGATTTTAAAATTTGTGACCCATTTACCTAATTCATGGTTCAAAACTTACTCCAATTATCAAATATCTCATTAAAATAATATTTTCAACATATAATACTTTAGAAATAACCAAAATACCCTTTCGTGTCAAAATTACTCTTTTGCCCATTTTGTCATTTTGCTCAAATTCTTCACAACAATAGGTACTTATCAAATCCAAATATCATAATTCACATTTAAGTCTTATAAATAAATACTTGGATGGTAAAAATTACACTTTTAACCTCTTTTTGGGAAACATGAAAAAATTTACTATTTAATCCCTAAACTTTCCAATCTTTCCTATTTGGTCCAAAAAGTGATTTTATCAGACCAACATATTCCAACTCATTCTTACGCTAATTGATCAATACAACTCACATTTCACATCTTGATCAAAATTTACACTTCAATCATCAAACTTTTTAGAATTTGTAATTTGGTCCTTTATGCCTCATTCCACATCCAAAGTACTTTTAATTGATTTCTATTTCTAATAAAAATTTTCCTTTCATAAAAATTATCTATCTGACTACTATTTCAAATTTCTTGTAAACTTATTGTATCCAATCTCGAAATAGTGTCGTGTGTCCTATAAAAGATTTTTGGGGTGTTACAATTCTTCCCTACTTAAGAAATTTCATTCTCAAAATTTCATCTTGATGGTAACGAGTATGTCACACCCCAAAAATTGGGTTAGTAGAATCGAGGTTGTGAACCTAGAGTGATCACGCCCCATTTTTAGGATTATCTTTGTGCGTTTGAAAAATAAAATAAGTTGCTGGTTTGATGGTTAAGTGTTAGTGAATTTATCCTTAAAACCCAAGTCCGACTCCCTTCCCTGCATCATTTTTATTATTTTGCAAATTTTACTTCAAGCCCTAGTATGTGTTAGGCATTGTTTCAAAAATA
Organism: Gossypium bickii; assembly: GCA_025503065.1. Classification (NCBI taxonomy): domain Eukaryota; kingdom Viridiplantae; phylum Streptophyta; class Magnoliopsida; order Malvales; family Malvaceae; genus Gossypium; species Gossypium bickii. Next base: position 64,223,552 of record CP106711.1, on the reverse strand, counting down.
AATATTGTAAAATTAAAGTAAGAATGAGTATTTGGCCTAACGGTAAAGAGTTAGTGAAGTTATCCTTGAGACTGAGTTGATTCCTCTCGTTGACAAATTCTTTTTCTTTTAAGCCTATGTTGTCCACCCTTAGCAAGTTGTCAGATTTCAGTTTGACCCAAACATTGGAAAATCTGATTAACTTAAATATTCAAAGATTTTATCTAATTTATTAAAAAGGCTATCAGTTTTTTTAAAAGATTAAACTAAAATTTTGTTGACTTTTTTTTTTAATTTTCTTTTTCACTCTTTTTCCTCTCTTTGTCGTCCCTTTCATTTTCCTTCTATGTTTCTCTCTTATTTCTTCCCTTTTTCACCATTGTTGAAGCCCTTAAATACTAGTTTTTATTTTCTATTTGTGTTGCCCCTTTGCCTATCACTTCTTTACTTTATTTGGCTGAATCCTTTACATCATTGCTCACACGAGCTATGAAATGGGCCTACTCACATGGGCTGTGGGTCAAAATGTAAGCTACACGATGTTGCTCACACGAGCTGTGGAGTATCTGCAAAAATGTAAGACCTCAGCCATAGGTAGGACATTCAAGACCAGCACCCGAAACATGAAATCCCTAATGGCATGTCATTTGTATCCTACGAATTCCTAAAGTTCAACGAGGACTCGATAGCCATCATAGCATTGATTTAATTACACATTGATCATTTGACATTATAATTAACATAATAACATATATTGAAATAACATGAATATAACAATCGTTCATATGAACTTACCTCAACGATTAAGGCGTAGAAACAAGTCGAACTAATCTGAGGCTTTACCTTTTCCCCAATCTAGATCCGTATGTGGTTTGTCTTGATCAAAATAGACAATTTCAATCCATTTAATACCTCTAGTATTCAATTTAGTCCACTCATATTTATTAAAAATGATCATTTTACCCCTACATTTTAACTTTTCACAATTTAGTCCTTAAGCTCACAAATTGAAATTTAAGCATTTTAATCCCCCTTTCAAGCTAACTGATTTATCTAGTGACTTAAACCAGCCCATACCAATCATCATTCCTTAAATTTCACAATTTAATCCTTATATGTAAATTTCATCAAAAATCACTTTACAAAACTTGTTTATTTCTCAACAAAGGTTCACAATCTATCATTTAACATAAAAAAATATTTAAAAACATTCATGAAAAATCCCTAAACCTTTAATAGTTTTACAAATTGACCCCAGGCTAGCTAGATTAAGCTAAAACGACCTCAAAAACATAGAAATAATTAAAAAACGGGATGAAAAACACTCACCATGTGCCAATCTAATCTTAGCTGAACTTTAACCCCAAAAAATGGATATTTTGGTTCTTGAAATTCAGTGGAAGAAGATGGAAGAAGATGAATTAATTTTAGTTTTATTTATTTTAACCTTAATTACACATTTACCTTTTTAACCTTTAATTAATATCAAAATTTCATCAAAACCACATCATGGACATCCACTAACCATACAAATGGTTTAATTACCATTTAAGTCCACTCGGTTTGTTTTCCATAGCTTTTTAGCCATTTTAATTAATAAAACTCCACTTTTACACTTTTTATGATTTAGTCCTTTTCACTTAATTGATCATGCAAACATCAAAATTTTTTAACGAAAATTTAATATGACCTTACTAAAATCCGATAAACATTAAAGTAATAGGAAAATTATAATTTACTAGTCTGATTTGTTGCCTCGAAACCACTATTCTAATTTCACTGAAAACGGGCTGTTACATTTCTAAACTAATTAGGGTTTCATAAGTTAAGTAAGGTATCCTAGGATCATTAAGACATTTAGTGCCTATAAATACAACCCTTACTCCATGAAAATTCTCTCATCGCTATTCATTCGTCGAGTCTCTATTCTAAACCAAGTTTGTAGCAACTAAGGTAAGTCTCTATTCTATTAGGGTTTATTATTTAGAAAGCTAGGTTTGCTTGCATGTGTGTATTCCATAAGTTTTGTTTGTTTAAGTAATCTATGTTTTTATGTATGTGTCGAACCAGTTAGACCATCTACCAGTAAGGATAAAGGCAAAGCAAAATTTATTTAAATTTTTAGCTTTATTGGTGAGTGGTTAAGAATTGCCATAAGTGTGCTGATTATCATGTTTTTCAATATGAATGCTCAGGACTTGTAACTTGTGTGCGAACTGTTATGTTTTTCATGAACCTTGTTTCTAAACTAAGTTCCAAGAGTAAGCTTTTCCTATAAAACGCTATTTTTAAAGTTCTAATACTCAGTTTTCAAGATATATTTAAAAAATATGTTTTATGCGTGCTCCTATGAGAGCCTATGTTTTAAAGCATGTTTTAAAAATATGGTTTTATAAACTATGTTTTTGGGAGCTCCTTTACGAGCTTATACATTGGAAATATTGGTATACCAAAGGATTGTGAGTGCTCACCTATAAGCTCTGTGAATTATGCATTGAGGCCTTGGGACATGTGGAGAGATAAAGGAATGTTGAGCTATGCTCCATGGAATGGGACATGTTGGCGTAAAGGAGAGTGTTTAGCTCATGCTAACTTATGGCACATGTTAAGGATTCTTTGAGTCTTCCTGAGGTGTGATAACGAGATCCATATATCCAAAAGATATAATAAGTAAGTTAAGACAAGTGCGAGAAAATATTTTATATTCCTCAGCCATTCCGATAAGACAAGTATGTGAGTGTGATTCATGCTATATACGATTTTTTTTCAAACAAGAACAAGCTAAGCTTTTAAGAATCATTTTTAGTAAGTACATGCGAAACTTTTTTCAAACTTATATGATTTTATGACAAGCAAGTTTTGCGAACTGGGTCTCGCACCTTCACTACGAACCCAGCACGCGATACAAATTTTCAAACTAAGTTTTCTTTCTGTCTTAAACTCTATATTTTGAGCATACGGTGATGATTCCTAATTACTCACTAAGTTTGCAATGGACTCACCTACTCCTCTCTTACTTCGTAGGTAAGTAGGTCGTAGATGGTAGTGGCGAAGTAGATGACTTAGCGAGGTTCATCCCTGAACAGATGTCAGCAAACCTGGGAAATAGGCTATGGGGTTTTTGATAACTCTTGAAAAGAGTTACATTTCATACCTTTAGACATAGCTAATTACTTGTACTTGGGTACATTTAGTGGCATTTTAGGACATTTTATTAGTATCTTTATCATTTGCAATAGGTGTTTGGACTGTGTTTACATGTTAGATACTTTTAATTTCATGTAGAAGGGTTGTGTTTGGTGGTTTCGTAGGTGTATGATTTGGAGAAAAAAATAAATGTGTTAAGGTTTTCTTGGGCAAAAGGTTGGACAGTTTCCCACCTTGTATGCTATGGCAATTCAGGGAGATGACAGAGTCAATACTCATCGCAGACCAGTTTCAGCCTAACTTTACTTGTACTAAAAACGTCTTCCTAGAATAGATGAGAAGATATCGTGGGCTGTTGGAGCTATTCTAGGAGGAAAAATCCTATAAAAAGCCAAAGGAGGAAGCCCTAAGTATGGAGATTCAGAGGCAACAATAGAGGGTAGCGGCTAGGAGACTGAAGGTAGTCCCTTTTAGCCATCATAGGACATTGTGCTACTAGATTGGGGAGTGATTTGGTAACAACCATCTTCCTAAGTTCTTCCATTATTTCTTATTCCATTCTCCTTGAACTAAATTGATTATAATGATGTTGGATGTTATTTCAAACTTGAAATTTAATCACCGACTCATGAGCTAAATCTCATAGGGTTAGGATTACATGATGAAACTTTTATTTTCTTAATAGTTGACGCATGTGTTTGATTTAATCTATTATTTTATTCAATTGTTCTAATTTTCTAAGTGAATGCGTACATTCCTTAGACGTAGATGAATGTGAAATATGCCCATAAAACTGAATCTAATTCTAAAAAGATTGGATTAGTTGGACCATAATTGAATGATATGTACAATTACTCGACAAATACTTGTAGTAGACTCTAGACATAGAGATCAACATTCATATGAGAGGAAGACAAAATAGTGCAGGGTACCGTGCTAAGGCCTTAGACATAGGCCTGGTAGTTTGAGATTTTGCTCTCAAAAGAAACAGGTCACTTTAGGTCTCTTCTGAGAAGTAGATTGAGTACGATTTTGTTGAGGCATTGCTGAAAGTAAGGAAAGATTCTTAGTAATCCCAACCATCCAAATCAATATTGTAGACCTTCTATCCATTGCCACAATATCTTTTCCATAGCATCTTTAGTTATTTATTTATTCGTTCGTATATTGTTCACGTAATTATTCTCATCATTACCATTACATATTTTTACTCTTACTTTGCCTTGGCATTTTCCTATATCAGTTCCTATACAATTCGCACTCATCCTTATTATTTTAATCTATCATTGCATACTTAACTCGGTTTTTCTATAACAATAATCATTATCATAACTTGACCATTTTTAGACCTAATTTGATCATTGTGGAGACGCTTTCACTTATCACTTTATTACTTGATTCGACGTGTATACTTGTACAATTCACATATCATATTCACACGCGAAACATTTTTGGCATCGTTGTCGGGGATTGACAATTTGGTGTAATTTGGTTTGGTTATTTTACTTAATTTCATTAGTTTATTTAGTGTACTCTAATTCTTATAGGTTTTCCATCAGTGTATGAGAAGAGGCATTCTTGCTAACAAAGAATATCCTTTTGACCCAGAGATTGAAAGAAACAAAGAAGATGGAAAGAACTGTGGAGAATGACTAGGAATAGGGATGATTCTGGTCTCAATGATAATCTGAATGGTCAAGATGCTAATCCTCTTGTTTGTAGGGTGATACCTGGTATGAATGATAATTTGAGTGGTCAGGGCGCTAATCTTTACGTCCGTAGGTTGATAGATAATCAAGATAGAGCAATCCAAGAGCATGTTGTGTCAATCTTAGATGACCTAAATCCAGGGATAGTCAGACCACAAATATAGGTTCAGCAGTTTGAGCTGAAACCGGTAATGTTTTAGATGTTGCAAATAATAGGACAGTTCGGTGGATTACCCATTGAAGATCCAAGACTAAATTTAAGGCTTTTCCTAGAAGTCTGTGACTTGTTTAGACAACAACGTGTTCTTGAAGATGCTCTACGACTTAAACTATTTCCATATTCTTTAAGAGATTGTGCAAGAGCATGGCTGAATGCTTTGCCGTTTGGAATAGTTGCATCATGGAATGATCTTTTCCAGAGGTTTTTGTTACGATATAATCCTCCAAATATGAATGCCAGGCTTAGAAATGACATCATATCTTTTCATCAATCGGATGATGAACAGCTATATGAAACTTGGGAACGATTTAAAGACTTAGTTTGGAATTGTTCGATGCATGGATTTCAACACTGAACTCAGATGGAAATATTCTATAATGGGCTGAATGCGCATACGATGATGGTAGTTGATACTTCTACCAATGGCACTTTGTTGGATAAATCCTATAATGAAGCATATGAGATTTTCGAAATGATTGCCAACAATGATTATCAAATCCTACCACAAGAGTTAGGACTGGCAAGAGAGCTGCCAGTACTATAGAGCTGGATGCAATCACCTCGTTGACAGCCCATGTATCTTCTTTGGCTAATATGATTAAAATGATGAAAAAGCCTACTGCAGTTCAGGAGATGAAATTAACCGAGCTATCGTGTGTTTATTATGGTGAAGATCATGTGTTCAATGAATGCCCATCAAACCTAGCATCTGTGTGCTACATGGGTAATTTTAATCAGAATAGTAATCCCTATTCCAACACTTACAATCTAGGATGGAAGAAATATTTGAAATTTAGTTGGAATAATCAAGGTGCGGAGAATTTTAACAACGCGACAAGACAGAATGCCTACAATGCGCCAGTTGGTTATAATCAACCTATGCTGAGGTAAAATGTCTAGCAATGTCAGGCATTGAGATCATCATTTATTGAAGCCTTGATGAAGGAATATATGGCTAAGAATGATGCTGTAATTTCGAGCCAGGCTGCGTCTCTCTGAGCTCTTGAGAATCAAGTGGGACAAATAGCAAATGCTTTAAATTTGAGACCACAAGGAGTATTGCCAAGCGATACCGAAAATTTAATATCAGAAAGGAAAGAACAGTGCAAGGCCATTACTCTTAGAAGTGGAACTTAGCTTTATGATGTTGCTCAAGATGCCACGGTAGGTAAGGATAACTTGAATAACAACCATGTAAAGATCCTAGAGTCATCTGACAAACAAACTGAACCTAAAAAGGGTAAGCAACAAAATTCTGTGGTAGAATCAGATTAGGTTGTCAACTGAAATACTATGACAAAACAATATCAACAACATGAAGGACGAACACCTTTACCTTTTCCTCAGTGATTTCATAATTCCAAGAAGGATATTCAGTTTAAAAGGTTTTTGGGGGTTTTGAAACAAGTTCATATCAATATACCGCTAGTTGAAGCTTTGGAGCAAATGCCCAACTACGTGAAATTTATGAAAGATATATTGTCAAAGAAGTGCAAATTGAGAGAATTTGAGATTGCTGTTCTCATTGAAGTGTGCATAGCAATGTTGATGAATAAATTACCTCCTAAGTTAAAGGACCTAGGGAGTTTCACTATCCCATGTTCAATTGGAAATCAGTATGTTGGTAAGGTGTGTTGTGATCTAGAAGCAAATATAAATCTAATGCCTATGTCTCTATTCAAGAAGCTAGGAATTGGAAAAGCAAGACCTACTACGGTTACGTTGTAACTGGTTGATCGATCCTACATGCTTTCCTACAAATTTCCTTCTTTTAGAATATGAAGATGACCAAGATGTGCTGATTAGTCTTGGAAGACCTTTTCTTGCGACTAGCAAGACTTTAATTGATGTATAGAAAGACGAGCTAACCATAAGGGTAAATGATCAGCAAGTTACCTTCAATTATTTAATGATTTGAAATGTGCTGATGTTAATAACGAATGCCACGTCCTTAAGTTAATAGAAACAACAGTGGAAGAGTTCACTAGATGTTTCCATAACAATTTTGACAGTGATAAAGACTCACTTGAACAGAGTGATACAATATGTTTTGAGGAATTCAGTGAATTTGTGACAGCCAAATAGATAGTGGATAGACTAGGAAAGCGTATTGAACCTTTGGAATTTTCAAATCGACCTTTCAATCGCCATAAACTTTCTATATAGGAACCTCCTACCCCAGAGTTAAAACCTTTGCCGCAACATTTGAAGTATGCATATTTGGACGACAATAGTACTTTACTGGTAGTAATTTCTGTAGAGCAAGAGGCAAGGTTGTTAGAAGTTCTTCGACGATTTAAGAAGGCATCGGGTTGGACTCTGGCTGATATAAAGGGAATTAGTCCTGCATTCTTCATTCATAAGATCTTGTTGGAGGATTGCCCTAGCAATTCCATTGAACAACAGTGAAGACTAAATCCGATCATGAAAGAAGTTGTCAAGAAAGAGATCATTAAGGGGCTTGATGCTGGCATCAATTACCCGATTTCAAATAGCTCATGGGTGAGTCCTGTACAATGTGTACCCAAGACAGGAGGTGTCACGGTGGTAAGTAATGACAACAATGAGCTCATACCAACTCGCACTATCACAAGATGAAGAGTGTGTATGGATTACCGCAAGCTTAACAAGGCAACGAGGAAATACCATTTCCCCTACCATTTATTAATCATATGTTGGATAGGTTAGCTGGGAAAGCTTTCTACTATTTTTTGGATGGTTATTCAGGATATAATAAGATTTCCATAGCTCCCAGTGGCTAAGAGAAGACAACTTTCACAAGTCCATATGGCACTTTTGCGTTCAGACGGATGTCGTTCGGGTTATGTAATACCCCAACAACTTTTCAACGTTGTATGATGGTCATATTATCTGACATGGTGGAAAATTTTCTTGAAGTCTTTATGGATGATTTTTCTATGTTTGGGAATGATTTTGAGGATTGTTCAAAAATTTTGGAATTGGTTCTGTGTCGTTGTGAAGAAACAAATCTTTTAAATTGGGAGAAATGTCACTTCATGGTTCGTAAAGAATTGTCCTGGGGCATAGGATATCACAGAGAGGAATTGAAGTGGATAGAGTAAAAATTGAAGTGATAGGAAAATTGCCACCTCCCTCCAATGTCAAGGGTATTAGAAATTTTTTAGGTCATATAGGTCTTTAAAGAAGATTCATTAAGGATTTTTTTGAAGATATCTAAACCTTTGTGCACTTTGTTGGAGCAAAATAGACCTTTCAATTTAGCCTAAGAATAAAGGAAATTATTAATTAATCTAAAATTAACTAACTACTAAGATAAAGATGCTAAGACAAAGAGAATGAATTTGGGAAAATACTTGTGTGAAAAACCAATTGATTAAGACAATACCCGAGGAAGAATCCACCTAGACTTCACTTGTTATTTAACTCTCTGAACTGCATTTATTTATTCACTTGACTTGATCCGTAGGATTCCCTAATTTATATTAATACCTCTCTCGAGGCTACTAACGTCTAACCCTAGGTTGATTAATTGAAATCTCTTTCTAATTAAAACCCCTTGGATTGCATTAACTCGATCTATGGACTCTCATATTAGGTTTGACCCTAATCCAGCAGATTTTCATCATCCTATCTCTTGGGTTGCGATCAACTCCGCTTAATTATGCTAGATCTACTCTTAGACAGGGTCTATTCCTCCTCTGCCTAAGCACATCAATACTTGAATCAATATCCTGAAATATCAAAGCAAGAATTAAGAACACATAATTAAGAACAAATCAAGTATTTATCACATAGTTCAGAAAACAATAACAAGATCTGTCTTAGGTTTCATCCCCCTCAGGTATTTGAGGGTTTAGTTCATAATAATAAAAGAATACATCTCAGAAGAAAATATAAAACAAAACATAAGAAAAACCCTAAAACCCCATGAAGGAAATTAAAGGGAAGGTCCTCCGTCTTGAGTATGATTCCGACTTCTTGAGATGAATCAACTGGCTTTCTTCGAGTAAATTCCATAATTCTGGCCTCTCTGGCTTGGCTCTTCAACCTAACTGGGCGCGCATTAAAGGTTGGCCTCTAGGGTGTTTATATAGGCTTTTGGAATGACTTTCTTTGCTTTTAAGTACCCTAATCTGAGTGAAATTCAAACAGGTCACGTAAGGGACACGCCCGTGTCACACGCCCGTATGAATCGTATCCAGGCCGTGGTCGGGTCTGTTAAGGAGGTACGACCGTGTGGCCTAGGCTCAGGCCATGTCGATTTCGTAATTTGGCCCATTTACTCTGTTTTAGGCCTGTTTCTCGTTCTTTTCATCCTCCGGTGCTCTCCTAAGTATAAAACATGAAATTAAAGGATTAGGAGCACCAAATTCCACAATTCAGGGAATAAATCATCCAAAAAGTATGCTAAATGTGGGATTAAAATATGTATATATTACGGTTTATCAAATACCCCCACACTTAAGCATTTGCTTGTCCTCAACCAAAATTCTCAACTCATAATTTAAATGAACTTCCTTGATTCATAATATTCATCAATAATGTTTCATCATAATTCATAGATAATTTAAAATTGATAATTTAAGTAGAAGGGTCCTAAAGATTCAAACAATCAAAGTCGTAGTTTTTGTAGCATGAAAATATAGGTGTTTTCCCTTACCTAAATAATCACCTTTAATTCAAAATCAACAAGAATTGACATCTGCACCAAAGATTCATTCAAATCACTCAAAGTGTTTAAGGTTCAAAATTAAGCACTCAAAAGTCGAACATGAAAAGTTAATCCCTTAGGCTTGCCTGAAAATCAAATCTCCACCACTGTAAAATGAGATGATTCACAAATCAAAAGGTCTTTAAAAATGTTTGTAATGGGGCTTGGGTTAAAGGTGTTGATAAAGGCTGAATTAGAAGGTTAGAATCGAGATTGAATTGAAAATTTACCTAACTAGAAAAATGAACTACTCCTGAATAATTACATCAATTAAAAACTTGAAATACTAATAATACGAGCTTTTTCTTCAAGATGTGGAATTTAAACATTTAAGCTCACTTAACTAATAAAGATTATACTTCGATTTTTTTTAAGAACAAATTAATACAATAATAAGAAAGAACTTTAACAACTGAAATATAGAACATAGTTAGGCAACTGTTCAGTTCAAATCTTGACAAAAAGGGTGTCAAGGAATGGTGATAACAAATACAAGATGGGTTTGGAGGTAATATTCGTGGGTGAGTCAATAAAAGGGTTGTTAGGATCAAAGTGGTTCACTAAGGGTTAATTGTGAGGGTAAGCTTTTTAGTGGAGTGAGTGGGTTAAATCCTAAGTGCCTTTATCATCATCAGTATATCAAATCAATAATGTGGTCTTGACATGTATAATCGAAGCAAGTTCTAGAATAACAAATCAATGTTGACACACTCATAATCAAAAATTGAGCACGAAAGAATGTATGCACTAAAAGGCTCAAGATCTCACAAAAATTATGGGCTTTTGATGTCAACATTGTAAATTTAAAACTTCAAGGTAATAATTAGATTCAGGTAGACAACCTAATCAAAATTTTAATTTTTTGAAAATAGACTCATCATGCTTGATTCTCTAGTCTCCTAAAGTTTAAATCATCACTGCACAATTATTAATGACTTAATCCAAAAATATCAATAGACATCATAAATTAGAAGAAATTTCATTCTAATTAGTAATATGAGAAAATTACTTAAAGACAAGATATCATTCAGGGATTTGAGAATAGTGTAGAAAGTTAGACACTTTCTCGAAATAAATATTCACCCCCCACACTTAAGATGTACATTGCCCTCAATGTACAAAGATATATATGAAATTTAAGAGATAGGGAGAGGTGAAACTTCCTAAATTTGGATGGCTTCCTTGAGTTGGGAGTGTCGTGGTGTGGTGGCTGCCAACAATCTCTGCGCTAGATGAAGAAATTGGGAAGCTCGTGAAGAATTAGCCAGGAAATAATAAGAATAATTTAAAATATAATAAATATATATTTAAATAAAAGAAAGATAAAAAGAAAGAAAATAGAAAGTAAAATAAAATTAAAAGAAAAGATTAATAGACTGTAAAGTCCTTATTGTTAGATGGTTAGCGAGGTGGGTGTGATTTCTAAGGCCGTGGTGAGTGATTGCCAAGCAGCCTTTAGAACCTAAATCAAAGAAAATGAAATAAAATAGATTAAACTAAGTAAAAGAAAAAAAAAAAGAAAAGGAAAATTTAGGAGAAGGGAAAATAAAAAGAAAAGTTAAATGGACTTAAAGGTCTTTTTCCTGTCGAGTTAATGAAGTGGCCGGCATGAACTTATGTAGATCAGTCTCGTAGAGGGAGACTGTGTTAGGATCCTTCCATTTCTTTGACGTGGATATGGTTAGATCTAGAGTTAGGAGAATGGAGAAAAATGAGAATGAAAAGGGAGAGGGGGTGTAAAGGATATGAAAGAAGAAGGGGAATGGGGTGTAGGTAAGAAGGGGGGAGGGGTGTTTTAAATTGAAATTTTCAGATCTGGTACTTCCCCATGCCCATGTACCGTGGGCGTGTTGAGTTACACGGCTGTGTCGCACGGCCGTGATATACTTCGTTGGTTTCTCCCACGCACATGTGCAGGTCACCACGCCCGTATTGATAAAATAGTGTCAGCCACGACCGCATCGCACGGTCGTGGTGTTTAGTTGGGGCTCGTGGCTTGAAGATATTTTTCATCCTGTTTTCGTACTATCTCTTCCATGTCAGTACAGAAATCCGTAGTATCCACACGGCCACGGCCATGACCGTGTGCAAGGCCGTGTGGTATGAAAATTTGCACTTTGGTTAGTTTATAGTTAGGTACTAGAAGGACAAATAAAAATAAAAATGTAAATGTAAAAATTAATGGGGTTAGTTGTAACATCCCGAATTAGGGCCTAGTTGGAACAGTGGTTTTGAGATCACAAATCCGACGAGGAAAATTTTATTTTTACTATATTTTTATGGTCTACGATTTCACGAAAAGAATTCATGAAAATTTCGCTCGAAAATTTCGACGTTTGGGCACTCAATTTAGTCAAAAGGACTAAATTGTAAAAAGTGCAAAAGTTGAGTTCTACATGTTAGAGGTGTCCAATTGTTATGAAATTTTAAATTGGAGGTCCTTAAGTGATAATTAGACCATTGGTTAAGTTGGTGGACAAAAATGGATATGGATGGGTATGTTTCAAAAGATTTTTTCAAGGGGCATTTTGGTAATTTAGTGAATTAAATGAATTAAAAACAAAATTTAAATGCCAAATTTGTCCATCTTCAAGCTTAGGCCGAACTTAACATGTGGGAAGCCATGGATAGGGTTTTCAAGCTTTCCAAGCTTCATGGTAAGTCCATTCTAGCCCCGTTTTTCATGTTCTTTACGTTTTTGGAGTCCCGGTAACTTGATTTAGCTTATTCTAGCAATAATTTAACCTAGGATTCATATTTGGAAAAATACCCATAGGTGAAATGTGTTTATTTTGATGTTTTATGACAAAATATGAAGCTTAGAATTATGTTAAACAACTTTTACTAAGCGATTTTAAGTGAAAACGAGTAAAACGACATAATCGACAAAAATACCTAATATACATAAATGCATGTTAGAGCAAGAATTTGATGTTGCCATAAAAGAGAAAAATGATCAGCATGTTATAGAACATAAGAATAAGGGCTGAAGTTTAATTTACGAGCATTGGGGCAAAAGTGCAAATATGTGAAAGTTTAGGGGTCAAAGTGCAATTTGTTAAAAAGTATGATTTTTGGACCCATATGAATAATGTGACTAATTAGTAGGCTAAATGTTATATAGATCAAGGAAATCGAGATTCGGGCTTAAATCGGGAAAATACAAGGTTATGGATTAAAGTGGTAAATTGTCGTTTCTGGATCCGAGGTAAGTTCGTGTGTAAATAATAATGCAACACCATGCTTGAATTGTAATTCTCTATTGATATGGCATAAATTGTATGGTATAATATGTTTAGGAGAAGTTGATGGATGGTATGTATGGTATGGAAAATGTGATGTTTGTTGTGTCATGTGAAATTGAATGGCAAATTAATCTTACAAGAATTGAATGTTAAATTAATATTACATGGGTTGTATGAGTTGCTACACGGTTATACCTGACGAGACTTCGATAAGAAAGTTTATATGTAAATAATGTATTTATTTTACTTGTTCAATAATTATTTTGCTAGATATTATGGAAATCATTAAGTGATAACTAAAATATGAAAATGTATGGAATGGGAAATTCTCGATTGAACCTTCGGAAAATCGAGAGATACGGACAATATGTAGCTAGGTCACATGAGTGATAAGGGACCTTCACCGTGTGCACAAGAAAGCTACGAGATGGTAAAATTTGATATGTAGCTAGGCCACATGGATGATAAGGGACTTTCACCATGTGTGCAAGAAAGCTCGGGATAATAATTTCATATGTAACTAGGTCACATGTGTAATACTGTGTGTATACCATGTGTACAAGAAAGTTACGGGTTATGAATAGCTAGGTCACATGAGTGGTTCCTAGTGTTGGACACCATGTAGACAAGAAAGCTACGAGATGGAATGGCTAGGTCACATGGGTGATAAGGGACCTTCACCATGTGTACAAGAAAGCCGAACTATGTGTAGGTGGAGCTATGTGCTGAGACCACCGAGTATCGGGCGTTTTCCGAAGGGGTTCAACGAGATAATTTACTAATGATGATTGGTGCAATCATGTTACGAATAAGTGCAAGTGTGAATGTGACCAATTGAGAAATGTGACAAATGTACGTTTGAATAATATGCTCGATATGTAATCGGAAATTGGAAAGATTGGTATAGGCAAGTGATGAATACAACTAAAGTGAGAGAGAGCAAATATTTACAATAGAACTGCTTTGGACAATAGCAGTGACGTGAATTTGAAAAATCACCAAAAATAGTAGAAATTTAATTATAAGTTGGATGAGATATTTTTTTAAATCTTATTGAGTCTATTTTCATATAAAAGAAACATAGCAAACAAATGTTTCGTATATTTTTGGATATTTTAATTTCTGTGAGACTGGTTCAGAATGATTACGTGATCCCCTGTTCTGCCTTGGAAAAATCATTAAAAATTGTAAAAAAAATAATTGTGGGATATAATTTATATGTCTAAAATTGTGAATGATTCTGTTTTCAAATAAATCAAAAAAGAAGGTCATATGAACTCTGTACGAGGAGAAAATTGATTCGTAGTGAAGAGAGGTCAGAATAGTCGAACAGTGAAATAAGGGAATATTTAATGAATAAACTGTATTTATTGGATAAACCAAAAATTATGGAAATTTTATGGTAAGAGGATATATGAGTCTAGTTTCATAGAAAATTTACGGATCATAATTTAGAGTTCCGTAGCTCCAGATATAAATAATTTAAAAACTGTGACTCAAGAAAATAGATTAACTGGAATTTGAATAAATAGGAAGAATATGAAAATGTTATCACATTGCTTATTATTTTCATGTGAGCTTACTAAGCGTAAAGCTTACTCCCTCCTTTCTATTTCTTTTAGTTTTGTCAGGTCAGCTCAGGGTTGGAGATCGTCGGAGGCAGCATTACACTATCGAGCCATTATCTTTGGAGTATTGGCATATGTATGTTAAATGTTTTCAAGTGAGTGGCATGTATAGGGACTTAATTTTTCTATGATAGATGTTGTTGTGATTAGTCAAATGTATTGGCTTATATTGATTTGTTGATTATAGCCATGAGATGTGGCTTATGATGATTTTGGCTTGTAAGCCTATTTGTCCATGGTATGTGTTAATGTTTTGTTATGTGGTATAAGTGATTAAATAGATGACAAGGTCAAATGCATGTATTTGAAAAGTTGAAATTTTGGGTGAAATTTGGTAACTCGGTTTTGTATGATTGTGAATGTTTAAGTCTGGTAACGCCTTGAACCCTATCCCGGAGTTGGATACGGTTGAGGGGTGTTACATTAATGCTCGGGTTGCCTCCCGAGAAGCGCTCGTTTATAGTCTTAAGCTAGATTTACCTCTCATTTGCATAATCATAGTGGTTTGAGGAGTTGAAAATCCTTTCTCATGCTATCAGTTCTATTATGGGTGTATGGTTTGAGTCGAGTAGCATTTACTTTAAAAGTACCGAATGTAGGATTACTTACCTCGACTGTTCCATATGGGAAAATATTGATTGCCTTAAAAGGGATTTCTTCATTAAGGTTGGAAGGAGATATTCGAGGGTCTGTCTTATCTAATAATACCTGATCTCCGACTTTAAATTTGTTTGTCCCAAGGAATGTTGTTGGTTCTGCTTTGTGTATTCCTAGTTTCTCCTTGAAGTGTGTCTTCCACTCGTCTAGTTCATTGATTTGAAGCTGTCATTCCTCATGAGTTATTTCCTTGTTGGTAGGAGGTCTAGGATCTGGCTCAGTGGTGTGGTTCCGTGATGCTTCCTGAAAATAAGTTTAATCGAATGATCATTAATAGAATTTATGTTCTCACCTTGATTACTAGATGTCCTAGCCGAGTCAAGAGCCTGAAGAGTGATTGTTTCGTCACCTATACAAAGTATGAGTTCACCTGTGCCGACATCAATTTTAGTCCTGGCAGTTGCTAAAAAGGGTCTTACTAAAATTAAGGGGATACTATTGTCCTCATCCATGTCTATAACGAAAAAGTCTACTGGGAATACGAATTTATCAATTTTCACCAGAACATCTTCGATTATACCCCTAGGAATTCTAATAGTTTTACCAGCTAATTGAATGCTCCTCCTAGTTTGTTTGGGTTTCCCTAGACCTAGTTGTTTAAACATTTTATAAGGTATAACATTTATGCTTACCCCTAAATCAGCTTAAGCATTATCAACAGATAAACTACCAATTAAATATGGAATTGTAAAACTCCCTGGATCTTTTAATTTTCGTGGTAGTTTGTTTTGAAACATTGCTGAGCATACTGTGTTTAGCTCCACATGCGATTCCTCATCTAACTTCCGTTTGTTTGTCAAAAGCTCTTTTAAAAATTTCCTTGAATCTAGCATCTGCGAAAGAGCTTCAAGAAACGGTAAGTTAATATGTAATTTCTTTAAGAGTTTAAGAAATTTACCGAATTGTTCGTCTGTTTTGTCTTTCTTCATCGCATCGGGATATGGTATACGAGGCTGGTACTCTTTAACTACCGGTTTTGGCCTCTCGTGACTTACCTAGACCTTACCTGTCTCTGCCAAATTTTCTTGGCTTAATTTAGGCTCATCTAACCCTACACTATCCTGAGCTGTTATGGCTTGAAGTTGCTCCTTTGGGTTAGTTTCAGTGTTGCTTGGTAGGCTTCCTTGTGGTCGTTCAGAGATCAGCTTAGCAAGTTGCCCTAATTGGTTCTCGATCCCTTGAATCGATGCTTGTTGATTTTTAAGTGTTGTTTCGGTGATTTGGAAACGTGTTTCTGATACCGCTATGAATTTTGTCAGCATCTCCTCAAGGTTCGACTTCTTTTCACAAGGGTAGGGCTGTTGTTGGAAGTTTGGAGGGGGTTGTCTCTGATTTCCTTGACCACCCCATGAAAAATTGGGGTGGTTCCCCCAACCTGGATTATAAGTATTACTATAAGGGTTATTTTGAGATTTAAAATTGTTACCCATATAGTGAACTTGCTCGTTCCCAGCCCTCAGGTTGTAAGGTGGATAGTCTGTGTTGTTCATCCCTCCTCTATTCGTATCACACTGCATAACTTGAAGTACCTGTGAAGAACCACATAAACCATCAATCTTTTTATTTAAAATCTCTACCTGATTTGATAGCATGGTTACTGCGTCGAGGTTGAAAACACTGGCTGCTTTTGTTGGCTTTGTCCTTGTGACTTGCCACTGATAGTTATTCAGTGACATCTCTTCAATGAATTCGTAAGCAGCCTCAGGTGTTTTGTTATTCAACTTTCCGCCGGCGGCTGAATCAATCAATTGCCTAGTTGAAGGGTTCACACCATTGTAAAAAGTTTGGACCTGTAGCTACAAGGGTAATCCATGGTGTGGTGTGGGCACCTTCTCAATAGATCTTTGTATCTCTCCCATGCATCGTAAAGTGTCTCTAAATCCATCTACACAAAAGAAGAGATATCATCCCTCAACTTGGCCATTTTAGCTAGCGGAAAATATTTCAATAAAAATTTTTCAGTCATTTGTTCCCATGTAGTGATTGATCCTCGTGGAAGAGAATTCAACCACTGTTTGGCTTTATTCCTCAAAGAAAAGGGAAACAACCGAAGACGGATGGCATCATTAGAAACGCCATTTATTTTGAAGGTATCACAGAATTCTAGAAAATTCGCTATGTGTGTGTTAGGATCCTCATCCTGCAAACCATCAAACTTAACAAACTGTTGTATCATCTGAATAGTGTTAGGTTCAATTCGAAATTATTTGCAGCAATAGTAGGTCTAACAATACTTGATTCAGTACCAACTAAACTAGGCTTAGCATAATCATACATAGTACGAGGAGCAAGATCTATAACCACCGAAGGTAATGGATTATTTTGATTTTCAGCCATCTCTTCAGTAGTATTGGTTCCATCTTCTTGTTTTTCCTCTATGTAATTTAAGCTTCGCCTTATTTCTCTACGATTTCTGCGAACAGTACCTTCAATATCACTGTCATAAACTAGAGGTGCCTGCAGGGAAGAAAAAAATTAAAAGAAGTAAAATTAGCAAAGTTAAAAGCAAAATAAAAATAAAATTAAATTGCAAAAATAAAATATGGCTAAAGTAATAAAAATTGAGCGTTCCTAATATTTCAGTTCCTCGGCACCGACGCCAAAAACTTGATCGTGTGTCAGAGTCTTAAAAATTTATAAAAAGAATGATCGAGCCTAGAAACTAACTGTGACAACGATTGAGGCAAGTGCATGATCGCTGAAATCAGAGCTTTAAAATTTATAAAAGAATGATCGAACCTGGAAACTAACTCTGACAACGATTAAAGGCAAGTGTACCTATCGAACCCAAAGGAACCAAAAGTATTAATACTAACTTTCTTTTTATTATTTAGCCTTAAAAATAAAGTGAAGTTGTTTTAATCTAATTTTGACAACGACTAAGCTAAGGACAAAGACAAAAAGAACGAATTGGGAAATAACTTGGAGAAAGACTCAGTTGATCACGACGATACCCTTAGGAAGAATCCACCTAGACTTCACTTGTTATCTATAACCCTGAATCATATGATTTATTTACTTAACTTGATTCGTAGGACTCCTTAACCTATGCTAAACCCTCTCTCGAGGTGAATAATGTCTAACCCTAGGTTAATTAGTGGAACTCTTGTTCTCTTATAATAACCCCCTAGAATAGCAGTAAATTGATCTATGGATTCCCATATTAGGTTTCACCCTAATCAGGCGTGTTCGATCAACTCCGCTTAATTATGCTAGATCTACTCTTAAGCAGGGTCTATTCCTCCTCCACCTAAGCACATCAGATTTGGATTAAGCATGCATAATTAAAAACAAACTAAGTATTTATCATAAAATTCAGAAATCAAATAACAAGATTCATCTAGGTTTCATCCCCTTCAGGTATCTGAGGGGTTTAGTTCATAACTAAGAAAGAAAACACCTCAAGAGAAAAGATAAAACAAAACATAAGAAATCCTTAGAACTCCTTGAAGGAATTGAAGGAGAATTCCGCCGTCTTGAGTATAATTTCAGCTTCTTGCGATGGATCAACTGGCTAACTTCAAGCGATTCCCACAATTCTGACCTTTCCGGCTTGGCTCCTTAGCCTAACTCGCCTCCCTCTCAATGGTGGCACTTAGGGGATATATATAGGCTCTTTGGAATGCGATTCTTTCTCCCTAAGTATCCTTTTCTGGCTGAAATTGCTCATTCTGACGACAGAGGCACGACCATGTATCACGCCCGTGTGGGTCGACTTCAGGCCGTGTTTGAATTCTTTAATGAGGCACGGCCGTGTAAATCGGGGGAGAAGCCGTGATCTAGATGATCAGCGCAGACTTTGGGCCAGGCCGTGTCGATTTCGTGTTAAGGCCCATTTTACTCTGTTTTGGGCCCATTTTACGTTCTTTTCATCCTTGGGTGCTTTCTTGGTATAAGACATGAAAAGAAAGGATTAAGAGCACCTTTTTATATAAATCAATGGATAAATCATCCAAAAGTAAGCTAAATGTGGGTTTAAAATATGTTATAATTACGGTTTATCAGTGCACCTATCGAATAGTAGTATAGTTAAGTGGCATGACCGGATTGTCGAACCCAAAGGAACCAAAAGTACTAATACTAACTTTCTTTTATTATTTAGCCTAAGAATAAAGGAAATTATTAATTAATCTAAAATTAACTAACTATTAAGCTAAAGATGCTAAGATAAAGAGAATGAATTTGGGAAAATACTTGTGTGAAAAACCAATTGATTAAGACAATACTTGAGGAAGAATCCACCATGACTTCAATTGTTATTTAACTCTGAACCAAACGATTTATTCACTTGTCTTGATCTGTAGGATTCCTTAATTTATATTAATACCTCTCTCGGGGCTACTAGCGTCTAACCCTAGGTTGAACTCTGCTTAATTATGCTAGATCTACTCTTAGACAGGGTCTATTCCTCCTCTGCCTAAGCACATCAATACTTGAACCAATATCCTGAAATATCAAAGCAAGAATTAAGAGCACATAATTAAGAACAAATCAAGTATTTATCACATAGTTCAGAAAACAATAACAAGATCCGTCTTAGGTTCACCCCCTCAGGTATTTGAGGGTTTAGTTTATAATAATAAAACAATACATCTCAGAAGAAAATATAAAACAAAACATAAGAAAAACCCTAAAACCCCCTGAAGGAAATTGAAGGGAAGGTCCACCGTCTTGAGTATGATTCCGGCTTCTTGAGATGAATCAACTGGCTTTCTTCGAGTAAATTACACAATTCTGGCCTCTCTGGCTTGGCTCTTCTGCCTAATTGGGCGCGCCTTAAAGGTTGGCCTCTAGGGTGTTTATATAGGCTTTTGGAATGACTTTCTTTGCCTCTAAGTACCCTAATCCGAGTGAAATTCAAACAGGTCACGTAAGGGAGTCGCCCGTGGCACACACCCGTGTGAATTGTATCCAGGCCGTGGTCGGGTTTGTTAATGAGGCACGACCGTGTGGCCTAGGCTCATGCCGTGTCGATTTTGTAATTTGGCCCATTTACTCTGTTTTAGGCCTGTTTCTCGTTCTTTTCATCCTCCGTTCTCTCTTAAGTATAAAACATGAAATTAAAGGATTAGGAGCACCAAGTTCCATAATTCAGGGAATAAATCATCGAAAAAGTATGCTAAATGTGGGATTTAAATATGTATATATTACGGTTTATCAATTACCTTGGTATTCCGACATGTGAACTATTTAGTAAGTGGTATATTGCCACCCGTTCTCATCAGTTAGAGAAGATGGAAATTTATTCATGATGCCAAGCACTATTATTGGGATGAACCTTTTGTTATTTAAACATTATGCTGATCAAATAATTACGAAATGTGTCACTAATGATGAAATACATAACATTCTACAACATTGTCATTCAGCTCTATACGGAGGACATTTTGGAGGAATGAGAACTGCTGTCAAAGTACTTCCGTTAGGATTTTATTGGCCAAGTTTGTTCAAGGATGCTCATTATAACAACCCATTTTTAGTCAAATCGAAACAGTGGTTTCAAGATCACAAATTCGAATTCAAAATATTTATTTTATTTTTATTTTAATGTCTACAACATGATAATATGTTTGTGTCAAAATTTCATTAAGAAATTTTATCATTTGATTGGTCAATTTGATAAAAAGGACTAAATTGCATAAAATGCAAAAAGTGATGTTCTATTAGCTAAAGGTGTTTAATAACTATAGAACTTTAAAGTTAAGGTCCTTAGGTGGTAATTGGACCATTTTTTTAGTAAGTGGACATTTATGGGCATAGTATGGATGATTTAAATGGTTTATTATTAAGGTTAATTTGGTAATTGGTAAATATAAGTTAAATAAATAAAAAGCAAAATAATTGTTTTGTATCATCTTCCCTAGCTGAAATTAACAAGAAGAAAAGTCCATGGAAGCCATTTTAGGGTTCGATCATTGCATTGGTAAATTGGTAAGTGATTTTAGCTCGGTTTTAATGATTTTTATGTTTTTGAGATCGTTGCAACTAGGTCTAGCTAGCCTAGGGACTATTGTGCAAAACTGTTAAAGATTTAAAAAGTTTCCATTGATGAATAAGCATGTATGTTAATGTTTGATGATAGATTTTGAATGTTTGATGATAGTTATACAAGTTTTGTTAAGTGATTTTTGGTGAAAATGCAAATCAGGGATTAATTTGTGGAAAGTGTAAAATTCATGGTTAAAATGTAAAATAAATGAAAAATTTGGGCTGCTTTGGTAATAAGAGAAATTCGGCTAGTATGGGTAGGGTCCTAATTGCATGAATTTGTGACTTTAATGAAAAAAGGACTAAATTGTAAAAGTTGTGAAACATTAGGGGCAAATGTGTAAAATTTACTTAATGAGTGTTTTGGTCTAAATTGAATAGAGAGATGAATAAATAAGTTAATTTTGATTACATATAGATCAAGGAAAGCGAAACTCGGATCTAGATCGAGGGAAAAACAAAGTTATCAACCAATCAACCAGTTTAGCTGTTATTACGTCCGAGGTAAGTTCGTATGTTAATAAGCACAAATATCATTAAGACTTAATGCTTTATATTTGAATTATTGATGAATACAATTGTTTTGAAGTATTCGATGAAAATTTGGCTATGTATGGCACTTAGTGTACGAGATCGAGATAGCTTCGGCTATGTATGACACTTAGTGTGCGAGATCAAATTAGCTTCGACTATATATATTGGCACTTTGTGTGCAAGATTAAAATAGCCTCGGCTATGTATTGGCACTTAGTGTGCGAGATTTCGAGTATTTGACATGATTTCGAATAGGTATGAGTTCGTTACGGATTGGTACAAGTATGTACATGAATCGTATGAGCTTTAGATCCAAGAAATTATGAAGGTTGCATATAATCTTATGATTAAAGGTGTGAAAGGTTTGTTAGTTAAAAAGAGGTACATGTTGATATATTTAAATTATTGAATTGTGAATTTATGATTAAATTGAGTCGTTTTGATACGAGCTTACTAAACTATTAAACTTACTTTGTTTAATTTTTCGTGTTTTGTAGTAAAATCAAGCTAGCTAGGATTCAGGGAATGTTGGAGGCTTCGTCACACTATCCTACTATTACTTTGGTACTATTGAGCTTATGTTTTGAGTATATGGCATGTATAGGGACTTTGGTCATTTTGGTTCATGAATTGATGATGAATGTAGCCATTTGAGTTGGCTTGTAAATGTTCTAAGTTTGGTTTGGTATATTGCCATATAAGTTGGCTTATTTTAGTATGATCAAATCATGTATAAATATATGTGTATGTGGCTTATGTGATGTTTTGAACGTTGGATATGTGATGCTTGTGGATAGTTAGTATTATGGATAGCAAATGGTTGGGTTATGAACATTGGTATGTTAGTGCATTTAGGCATTGATGCACATTTGAATTTGGTATGAATTTTTTGTATTGCATATTATGGTATTTATGTTTTGTATTGGTTGATGTTGGAAATGGTATAGAATGTGCATGAAAAATGTTTGAATTGGTTGATTTAGATGCTTATTTTAAGCCATGAATTTTGCAATTTGATTTGGTATAGGTTTGTGCAAGTTGGGTGGCAAAAATGGTTTGGCAAATAGCCTATTTTTGTCCACACGGGAAGAGCCACGGGTGTGTGTCTCAGTCGTGTCTGATAGACGGTTATGTACACGGTCGTGTGTCCCCTGGTGTTAAAATTGAAATCAAGTCAGTATGCTCCACACGGCCTCACACACGAGCGTGTGACTTGGCCGTGTGGCATAAGTCAGTATACCTTACAAGTTTGGCACGGCCTGGCACACGAGCATTATAATACACGGGGTTGGACACGGGCTGGGACATAGCCATGTGCTCCCATTTCGAATGTCCACACGGCCTGTGACATGGGCGTGTCTGTTGGTCGTGTGAGACACACGGCCGGGCCACACGGGTGTGTGTCCCCTGTTTTTGAGAAAATTTCTTAAGTGTTCAAAAAGTTTCCAAAGTTATCAGTTTAGTCCTGAACCATTCCCAATGCATGTTTAGGGCCTCATAGGCTCATATTAGGGACAGAATGATTGGTTGTGAATTAATGTATATGATTTGATTAGTTGTATGTTAAATGTATGTTTATTTGTTTTATAAGTCTGGTAATACTCCGTAGCCCTATTCCGGCGTTGAATACGGGTGAGGGGTGTCACACTCATGAATTCTATCAGTCATGCGACCGTTGTCAAAGAACGGGGAATCTATCTAGTAGACACAAAATGTCATTGCAAAGTATACTAGAGGTTGAGTTGTTTGATGTATGGGGAATAGGCTTTATGGGTCCATTTCCACCGCCAGTGGGCAAGGTGTGTATACTGTTAGTAGTGGACTATGTCTCTAAGTGGGTTAAGGCCGTTGCTCTTCCTACTAATGATGCAAGGTTGGTAATGATGTTTTTACACAAGAACATTTTTACAAGATTTGGTACACCTAGATCCATTATTAGTGATAAGGTGTCTCATTTTGACTGGAAGTTGGTAGCCAAAGCTTTAAATCGATATAGGGTGAAACATAAGATTGCTACGGCATATCACACCCAAACAAACAGACAAGTTGAAATTCTAAACAGAGAAATTAATTTTTTTATAGAAAAAGTGGTGGATCCTTTTCGTAAGGACTGGTATACTAAATTGGATGAAGCTTTGTGGGCATATCGTACCGCATACAAAACTCTACTGGGGATGTCACCTTTTAAGTTTGTCTATGGTAAGTTATGTGACCTTCATGTTGAACTAGACCACAAAACATTATTTGGGTTATTAAGAAACTGAACATGGATTGGGTCGCTGCTGGCCGCAAAAGGTTGTTAGATTTGAATGAAATGGATGAGTTTTGAGCACAAGCATATGAGAATGCTATGCTGTACAAGGACAACACCTAGCGCTGGCACAATAAGAGAATCATGCCGCGACAATTTGAACCAGGACAGCAGGTGTTGTTATTTAATTCTAGGCTCAAATTGTTCCCAAGTAAATTAAAGTCTCGCTGGTCAAGTCCTTTTGAAGTAGCCCAAGTGTATCCTCATGTAGATGTTAATATCAAAGACTTGAAAATCGGGGTCACATTTAAGGTTAATGGGCAATGCTTAAAACACGACTGGGGTGCCCATGTGGATCGAGACAAGAATACCATTGATCTCTGAGATGTTTGATGTAAAAGCCTGGTTTAGACCCTAGTCAAAATAGTAGTCTTGGGACCACAAATCCTAGTCTAAAAAATATTTTAATATTATTTTTTGAGTTTACAGTATGTGATTAAGTATGTGTGAAATTTCCGTGAGTTAATTTGATCATTTGTGTGCTTAATTTGCAAAAAGGATTAAATCGCATAAAATGCAAAAGATGTGTTCTATTTGATGAAGTTTCGGATTGCTAAGACATATTAGGTGTGAGGTCCCTATTAAGAAAATGGACCATTAACATGGTTAATGGACTTTTATGGACAACCATTAAGTGATGTTTTTGTTTATTAATTAAGGTTAATTTGGTAATTCATGAATTAAGTTTAATTAAATTAAAAGAAAACAAATGTTCATCTTTTATTCATGTTTCCACTACCAAAAATTAGAAAAGAAAGAAAGCTTAAGAGCAAGCTAGGGTTCGGCTAGGAAATTGGGTGATAGGTATGTTCTTTGATCGGTTTTTGATGATTTTTACGTTTTTGTGATCGTTGCTTTGTGTTCTATAAAGCCCATGCTTAAATTCATGAAATTAATGATGATTTTAGTTATGCCATTGTTTATTTTGTTAGCTTTGTGATGTTTGATGATGAAAACTAAGTGTTTGGTGATTGATAAATATAATTTCTAAAGTGATTTTAAGTAAAATGGCATTTTTGGGATTTAATTGAGAAATGTGAAAACTTTGTGTTGAAATGTGAAAGAAAATGTGAAATATGGGCTGCTAGGGGCACTATGGTAATTTGGCTAAGCATGGATTAAATTGGATTTTGTGAATTTGATGTATTTGTTAAATAGGGAGTAAAATGCTAAAGTGTGAAATTATAAGGGCTAAAGAGCAAAATGCGCTAATTGTGTGTTTGTGAATTGAATTGAGTAAAGATGAGATTGAATGAGTTGAATTTGATATTATATAGATAAAAAAAAAAGAGAAATTCGGGCTTAGATCGAGGCAAGAACAAAGTGCTTGACTGATCGACTAGTATCGTTGTTTCTACGTCTGAGCTAAGTTCGTATATAATACGTATTATTTACATAATGTTCTTATGTGATGAAATGAATGGAAATGTGATTGTGGAGTTTGATAATGAGAAATGTGAGTTCGAATATATGAGGCACTAAGCGTGCATAAATAGAATCGTTACAGTGATGAATGGCATTAAGTGTGCGAGATAAATAAAGCATTGGTTGTATTATTTGGCACTACGTGTGCGATACCAAGACAAATTCGGTTTAATGTGATGACACTAAGTGTACGATATTATATAACTTCGGCTAATTAATTTGCACTAGGTGTGCGAGTTCATTGAATGTTTAAAGAGTAGCGAATAAATTATGGCATCGAGTATTGAAGTGGTAAATGTGATAGATAAATACGTGATGGTACAGGTATGTACAGAACCTATGTGGTTGATGATATTGTCTATGAGATAGATGGAAGATTATGTGAATGAATGATGAAAAGAGTTGGATTGAGTAGCATTATAAATGCTTGTATATGAACCTATGGATATGGTATAAAAGTGAGTAATATCCATGGATTAGATTGAGTAGTGATGTGAATTGAACTAAATGTTAGTTAATTTTGCATATTGAATTTGAATTGTTGAGTTAATTGTGTTATATTACGAACTTACTGCTTTAAAGCTTACTGTGTGAAGTCTTTCTCTGTTTTACAGTGGTATTTAAAGCTAGCTCAAATCCGAGGATCGTCAGAGACTCAATCACGCTATCGGACATCTATTTTGGTACCTTTTGCAAGTTGTATTTATGGTATATGGCATGTATAGGCTAGTGAGGTTGTAGAATGCTTTGAGATGTATAAATCTTGCCATGTGATATGGCTTGATAGTGGATAAGACTTTGGATTGATTTTTGTATATGTTTTTCTATGTGAAAATGGTGTATGTGATGGGTATATATGGTCTTGTGTGAAAAGCCATTATGGTATGCTTTAGTGAAATAGAAAAAGTATGTTTCATACTTGATTTGGTAGTTGAGATGGTGAATATATTGCACGTTTGAAATGGTTTGAAATGAGATGTGAATCATATGCTTTTTCTATGGAATTGGTTCACGAAATGGACATGTTTTGAGTTAGAATTGTATATGGAAATGAATGAGGATATTGTAACATGAATTGTGCATGTTTTGGTAGGGTTTTGAGCATTAATTGGGCATGAATTAAGTATAGAGTGATGCTTGTAGGTATAACCCAAAATGGGTGGCAATTTGGCCTTGTAAATGGCCTATAATTGCCCACACAGGTGTGTGTCTCGACCGTGTCCTTCAATGTCCCAATTCGAAGCAAGTCAGACTTGCACACGGGCGAGACACACGGGCGTGTGACAGACCGTGTGATTCAAGTCAGTGTTGCACACGGGGCCAGACACACGGGCGTGTGACAGGCTGTGTGACCCAAGTTAGTGTTGCACATGGGGTAAGACATGGTCTAAGGCATGGCCATGTGAGGTACACGGCCTAGCCATACGGGCGTGTGCCCTGTTTTGAAGAAGAAAATTTTTAAAGTTTTGTAAAAGTTTTAAATGTGATCTGTTCAGTCCCGAACCACTTCTAAAGCATGTTTAAGGTCTCGTAGACCTTCTAAAGGGACTTTGTGATTAACTAAGATATGTTGATGTGTGAGCAATGGTTGTTTAAATGTTATGATTCGACCGGTAATACCTCATAACCCTAGTCTGGCAATGGATACGGGTTAGGGGTGTTACATTTGAGCTAACAATTTGTTTTATCTTTCTTTTCTTTAATTACTTTACTTTAATTTTATTTTTAGTACTTATTTAATATTGTTTTCATTTCTGTTTCTATTATTGAAAAATTTTCTACGTTTTTCAAATGCAGAATAAAAAATGTGAATTAGGCAGTGGTGATATTAAGAGAAGGTTGCCGTAGCATTACGACGAACTGGGTAGTGGACAATGTGAGGTTGATCAGGTAGATAAGTCCAAAGGGAAATATGTGTTTTTTAGTTGAGCCAATTCTGTTATTGGGCAAGCCAATAGAAAGGAAGTTAGACTTTTTGGGATTAGGGCATTTCACATTTTTTCCTCATAAAGTCCTCTTAATTTTCTTCTTCCCTCCTCTATGTGATACAACTTCCCTAGCACGTTTCACTTTGGATGAACTATCATCACTATCCCCGTATTTTCGTCTTCTCAACTGTTTACATTTCTTAAGTTTCTTTTAAAGTTTTCATTTTTATTATTTTTTCTTTTCAACCTCTTCGATATTTTTCACTACATACTCCAAAATTCATTCTAGTTTTCTCCAATGGCTCTCGTCAAAACTGCTTCAAAAACTGCTAAATCATCGAGGGCTGGTGCAACTCAGCCAAAGATATTCTTTAACGTTATTGCAGCCACGAGATATAACAGTAACATTGTGAAGCGACCTTTCTGTTTTGAGTAAGGGTTCTTGTTTAAAGATGAACCATATATAGGACACGATGAATCGATGTCTTCAATAGTGGAAAAGCATGGGTGGAATATTTTTTGTTTGCACCCTAAATATGTTTTAGGAAAAATTGTTCGAGAGTTTTATGCCCATGTCAACTCTCCAAATTCCCCTTTTATCTATGTAAGAGGTACTTCTGTTCCTTTTGATGAAGAACATATGAATGCTCAATTTGGTCTTACCGGTATACAGGACGAACACAGGCCTTTTGTTCAAAGTATCACTGTTCAGGGTTTAAACCAAGTACTGGAGGATTTATGTATTGAGGGAACACGATGGACTGTTTCCAGCCAGGAATGTTATACTATCGAGAGGGCTTTGTTAAAGCCCGCTAGAAAAATTTGGTATCATTTCCTAAGAAGCCGACTTATGCCATCGACGCACAACACAACTGTTTCGAAAGAGAGAATGCTTTTGCTGCACTTCATTATAAAAGGGAGAAAGACTAATGTCGGGAGGATCATTTTTCAAGAAGAACCACCGCTGTGCTGAGAAGAATGTGGGTAGTTTAACTTTCCCCTCACTTATTACTGGTGGGTAGTTTAACTTTCCCCTCACTTATTACTGCCCTATGTCTAACTGTCCAGGTCCATCTCAACGCAGAGGAGGATATCACCCCTAACAAGGCACTAATCCTGCCAGGGCAACTTAGTAGAGTTATGCCACCCCTTCCTTTACTACCCATACCTCTATGACAACACCTCCAGTTTCTTGTAGCTCTGTTGAATAGATAATATTGTATTCCTTGAAGCAGTTAGAGCAAAGGATGTCGCTTTTTGAAATCCAACAGTTTCACCTGGCTGAGGAGATGGCACAGGCCCAGCAACAACAAGATCAATATTGGGTACGTAAGAAGTAGGGATTTGGCTCTAAGGAAATCCTTACAGAATAATTTTACGAAGCTAATGCCTAAATTTCCTCTCTTCCCAACCACCTTGTTGCCATTTACTGATACTGTCAAGGAACATATTAAATATATTGCTGAAGCACCCACTCAACCTCTTGCTGCGACACCTACTCAAACTGCTACTGAAGAATAAAAAAAGATGACATCTCTTAATGCTGAGAAGGAGGAAAAAGGAGAAAAGGATGATACTGCCACTACTGCCACCACCACCAAGGGTAAGGAACTTGTTCCACCTTTGCCACCAGCCTCTATGTCTGTCCAGGACCATGGCATTGATTGTTTGATCGATGAACTCACAGAAACTGACAAGGAAGGGGATGAAATGACCCTCCAAAAGAGGAAGTGGCGATACAAAGTTAGTTCCCAAAAGTCCACTCGTCGAGCAAAATGAAGCATCTACGTGCTAGTCCAAGCCAGCTAAGTTTACTATTTTCTTTCATGCATTTTGGATTTCGTTTTTTGTTTGCCATGACATTTGTTGTAAAAATTTCTCTTTTGGTTGTTGTCATATATATATCTAGTCATGCATTAAGGACAATGCATCCCTTAGGTTTGGGGGTGTGTTGTACATTTATGCTACATTTTATACTTAGCATGTATGATCTTTTTTGTTTAGTTAAATCTGTTTTGCCATAGCAATGTAACTATTATGTATTGTTTGCCTATGAGGAGTAAATCTGTACTTGTGATGTTCAATGATGAGCTTATATTCTTCAATACACTTAGAACATGTGACAGTGGATTAGGTGAAGTTAACTTAGGATTGGTTACTTGAAAATTAATTTCTGTGGGTTTAGATTTATTTGATCCTGCTATTGGGACAATTTCTTTACAATTTTAAGTTTATTCTTTTAATATTTTGTGAACCATGAAGTAAAACCTTTCTTACTAATTCCTTCTCAGCATGAATAAAAGTTTGATGTTTCTTTATTTCTCCATGCATGCGTACCATGTTGTTTTCTTTCGACTTTGTTAAAGTATGTATTAATATCATATATATCCAAGTTTAATTGTGAAGAATTATTTTTTGTGACCATTATGTGCATGCGAACCCTACCTAAGATAGAAAACCCTTGCATGAATGATTTCTATTGTTGCGAAGCCATATGTGAACCCATGTTGTAATTTGATATGAGAGCTTAGGAAGCATGCGAACCACTATATTATGTGAACCTGTGTTTTTGGTGCAAACTTAAGCTTCAAGTTGTTATGCAAAGTCATATATTACTTGGTAATGAGAACCTATGTTGTATGATGTATGTAGACCTAAGTTGCGGTTGTGCTGTGAATCTTAATATTAACTTTCATGTACTTGTAATTATTTTTGAAACTACATACTTTAAATACCCTGTTTGTATCTTGCATGCGTACCCTTAAGTTTTACTACTTAGGTGACATGCGAACCCTTCGTTTATTCTATTTGATAAGTTCGCATGTTTTACATTCTATGTATGACATTATTCCACTGCTATGTTATAACTTAGCACTTTTTATGTTAAAAATACGTGGTGTGTTTTGGTGGCTAATGTAGCTCGCCAAATTCAGGTGGAGCCTACTCAGTTGGGTTTGGTGTGTTCATGAGTTATGATTTTGTGTATGTTTGATAGTAATTTGAATTGTATGTAATTTGGTACAAAAAATGAGCTATAGACTAAATTTAAAGAATTGATAAA
The DNA here is from genome assembly GCA_025503065.1 of Gossypium bickii. Lineage (NCBI taxonomy): Eukaryota > Viridiplantae > Streptophyta > Magnoliopsida > Malvales > Malvaceae > Gossypium > Gossypium bickii. Next base: position 64,193,027 of record CP106711.1, on the reverse strand, counting down.
TTGATTGATAAATTGAATATGATGAATTACAATTTGAGATTAATTAGTTGAATTGAATTGGTATGTAATATTTGATTGTTGAGATGGAGGGCTAAATTGAATAGAATTGAAAATAGTGAAAGTCGATAAAATTATGGGATTGACTGTGAATTGTGTTGGAATAGAATTTGATATGTGATAAGTTGATGATTTGAACAATGAATTGAATTGATATGATGCGAATTGAACAAAATGATGAGAATAAATTGTTACCCTTTTACCTGTTTGGGTAGAGTCGAATATAGTTGAGATGCCATAGGATAGTTTGAGTATGACTGTAACAACCCATTTTTCAGTGGTAACGGAGCAGTGGTTTTGGCACCACAAATTTCCATCGTGTCGACTTGTATATATTATTTATAAAATATCTGCGGAGTCATTAGAGTTGTATTAAAATTTGGTTAAGAAATTTTAACGTTTAGATAACTACTTGAAGAAAACGGACTAAATTAAAAAAGGTGCAAAGGTTGATTTCTATTAGTTAAAAGGATCAAATTAATGTGGAATCTTAAACTAATGTACTTATATGGTAATTATACCATATAATATGTTAGTGGATAGCTATGGACAAGGTTTAGTTGAAATTTTCAATTTTTAACAAGGGGAAAATGGTAAATTAGTAATTAAAACATAAATTTAATATGCCAAAATCACCACCTTCTTCATTTTAGAGAAGGAAAACCAAAACACCATTGAATAGTAGGGGAAAGCTTCCGTCAAGGTATATTTACATGCATGGTATGTTTTTTAACCCCGTTTTTAGTGCATTTTATATTTTTGAGATCGTTGCAACTAGGTCCAGCAAGCCCGTGCCGTCATTTTTGAATCTGTTAAAAAATTCAGAACTTGCCATTGATGAATCTTGGTTGTTTTTTTTATGATAATTATGTGTTTGAAGCTTTGATTGTGGTATTTCGTTGTTGTGAGAAGTAATTTTTATTAGTTTTTGATTAAGGATTGTCAAAATTTCAAGGTTTGATGGTGATTTAGAAGTATAATTGGGACTATTTAAGGGCCTAGATTATTCGACTATAATCGTTATCTTGATAAAATGGTTAATTTGATTATTTTGGGTTAAATGACTATATTGTAAAAGCTATAAAAGTTTAGGGGAAATGTGTAATTAATAAAAAGTTGGGTTATATGCATTGAATGGAATGTGAAATGTGTATAAGATTAATATATTGTATTTAATTATTATATAGATCAAGACTTGATTCAAAAAGACAAGAACCGAGGAAAAGGGAAAATAGCAGAACAGTCCCTGCATGTTGACCGGGCTTAAATCGTAGGTAAGTACATAGTATTTCAATACATAAATAAAATTCCACTTGTTTTCTTATATTATTGTTCTTTAGTTAATACGTTTATAGCTAATTAATGTATGAATGCACATTGGTGCCCCTATTTATACTTTGGTACCCCTGAATGCACATACGTGCCCCTGTCGATACCCCTGAATGCACATACGTGCCCTTGTTAGTACTTCGGTAATCCTAAAGGCATATTCATGCTTCTGATTTTATTCTGGTATCTTTGAGAACATTATATCGTTACATAATCTCATCATTTGTATTCTTGAAATTTTAGTAATCAAATAATATGTGAATTGTGTCTAGTTGTATTTAGATTAAAAGTTATACTATTTCCTTACTAATCTATGTAAGCTTATGGGTTTTCGTGGATTGTTTTGTAGATAATCGCTGCTGACTCTTTGGAAAGATCAACCAACTAACTCACACTATCCATCTAAGTTGGTAGCTTTTGTATCTTTTGGGCAGTGGCATGTATATATAGATAAATATGTGGTTTTGAAATGTTGATAGAAGTAGTTCATGAATGAGATTTGTGCTTTGCTTACGGTATGTTTTCTATTGATGAAACAAGTATACATATAAAATGCAAAGATGAACACCTTGATGTTTAGTTGTTGAATGAAGTGGTTTTAATCATAGTGCAATGCTTACTTGCTTAATGTCATATAAATTAGGTTTTTTGAGCATTTTTGAGACTAAATGTTTAGTATATAAATGTGGTACCTTTGAATGGCATATTGTTTGGATGATATAGATTGATTGATTTGGTATATTTAGGTATGCTGGAGTAGTACCTAGGTCTGTTGAATGTGTGCATAATTGGAGTGGTGGAATAGGTATGGTTTGGTCTTAAAATGGCAAGATTTTTGGGTCAAATTTTGTGCACATAGCCTGGGACACGGGCTATCACACAGCCGTGTGACACACACAGCCTGGTGACACAGTCGTGTGTCATTTGTAAATTCCTAGTATTTTAAGTCAGTGAGTTACACGATCTAGCACACGGCTTGGCACACGACCATGTGTGGCAAGTCAGAGAGTTACCCTAAACCCTAAACCCTAAACCCTAAACCCATACTGTGCCTTCTCTAGCACCTTTGGGTCCTCAAAATCTTGTACCTGTGAAAGTTGCTCGAGTATTCGTAGATAAAATCTGGAAATATAGAGTGAAAGAATTTAGAGGCAAGGTTAATGATGGTCTTGCAAAAGCCGAGTACTGGTTAATGAATACAAAGAGAGTCTTCGTGGAATTGGTGTGCACTCCTGAAGATTGTTTGAGATGTGTTGTATCGTTGTTAAAAGATGAAGCGTACTTGTGGTGGGACACTTTGAGCATGATGACATCAAATGATCGCATTAATTGGGATTTCTTTCATATTGAATTCAAGAAGAAGTATGTTAATCGATTGTTTATTGGAAAGAAATAGAAGGAATTTCTTGAATTAAAATAGGGGAATCGGTCTATAGCTGAGTATGAATGGGAATTTGTACAGTTAAGCAATACTCGTAACATAATGTCAAATGAAGAAGAAATGTGCATTAGATTTGAAAACAGGTTGAATAATGATATCCGTATGTTTGTGGCAGCATTAAATTTAAGGGAATTTGTAGAACTTTTTGAACGAGCTTAGAAAATTGAAGAAACTTGCAAGAGTAAATGATAAACAGAGTTGAAATTTAGAGATTCTAACAAAAGAAGGTTGTTTAAGTCTGTTCAAACGTCTCCATCGAAGAAATTTAGAAATGACACAAGTCGATCAGTTGCCCCTTCAGAGTTCACTGGAAGAGATAAATTGAGGCAAAGCAATTTTAAGTCTGTTAATTCTCCAACAACTAGTGTTGGAAGTGTTGGAGGTGTAAGAAATGTAGAAAGAATAGTTCCTATTTGTGATGATAGTAACAAAAGGCATTTTGGTGAGTCTTGGTCAAAGTTGGGAGCTTATTTCCATTGTGGATCTACTGAGCTAGAGCCTATGCAATCAGATCTCGTTAGAAAGCTACTACCCCAGATGTTATTGATGGTATCTTTTCTCTCTTTGATATTAATGTATATGCATTGATTGATCTTAGATCAACTCACTCGTATATATGCATTGCATTAGTAGACAAAAAGAATTTTCCTGTTGAGTTCACGAAATATACTGTCAATGTTACGAATCCATTGGGTCAATGTGTTTTAGTTAATCAGATTTGTAAATCGTGTCCACTGAAAGTTAGTGGTTATGATTTTCCCGCTAGTTTGATGTTGTTACCTTTTGATGATTTTGATCTCATTCTGGGAATGGATTGGCTATCTGAGCATGATGCAATAGTGAGTTGCCGAAGGAAACAAGTTAGTTTGAAGCTTTCGAATGGTGAATTTATATGTGTTAGAGTAGATGGGGCCGATTGTATTACAAATGTAGTTTCAGCGTTGTCAACTCAAAAATTGATTAAAAAGGGATGTGAAGCTTATTTAGCCTATGTTCTTGATTCAAAAGTGGCTGAATCAATAATTGAGCAAGTGCCGGTAGTCAAAGAACGTGTTGATGTTTTTCCATAAGAACTGCCTGGGTTGACACCGACTTGAGAAGTAGAATTCATGATCAAACTTGTCCCTAGAATAGCTCTAATTTTGATAACACCATACAGGATGGCCCTTACAGAATTGAAAGAGTTAAAAGTACAGTTGAAAGAGTTGTTAGATCGCAGATTTATTTGGCCAAGTGTTTCACCTTGGGGGTGCTCGAGTTTTGTTAGTGAAGAAGAAAGATAGGTCAATGAGACTATGTATAGATTATCGACAACAAATACAACCACCATTAAGAATAAATACTCGTTACCTCGTATTGATGATTTGTTCGATCAGTTAAAATGAGCTACAATGTTCTTAAAGATCAACTTGAGTTTTGGATATTATCAGTTGCGAATTAAAGAGACAGTTATATCAAAAATTGTATTCAGAACTGGATATGGTCACTAGGAATTTCTGGTAATGCCCTTTGGTTTGACTAATGCTCCAGCGGCATTCATGGACTTGATGAATCGGGTATTTCAGTCATATTTAGATCAATTTTTTGTGGTATTTATTAATGACATTCTGATTGTTTAATGCCTATGAACTTACTAAGCATTCGATATACTTACCCCATTGTTTTCCTTTTTCTTATAGATTACCAACTTGTGGAATGTGTTAAGTGGATCGTTGACTAGCTCACACTATCCTGTTATTGATTTGATAATTTTTGAATTGTTTTAAGCTTAGTTTTGTGGCATGTATATAGGTTTTTGTATTTGGTTAACCTTGAATGATAGCTTAGCTTAAAATCTATTTTATGTATGACTTTGCCTAATGGTAATGCTTGTTGAGATGGTATGCTTTTGGTAAACTGTTTGAGTTGTGATTATGGCTTTTGAAATGGTAATATTGGATGTGTATTGATAATGATAAAGATGATAAATGATCAATGGTTGATATGTATACTTTGGTAAAGAAATTATATGTTAAAGGCTATGTAGACGTTATAAGTTGAGTTGATGATGAATGTGATTATTTGGACATGTTTGGGTATGAAATTGAAGTGACTTTGTGCAGGTAAAGTTGTGTATTGTGCACAAAATGAATGAATTGTGAGGTAACCTTTAAATAGCTACCAAATGGCTTAATTAGTACCAAAAATAGAATCCATGTTGCAACATCGAGCAATGGTCGTCGTGATAAGCTCTGGACTTCAGGCCATGACATGACAAGGAACCCCGTCGTCACAATGCAACTAAGTCAGTATGTTACGTCACAGTGAGGAACTCCCTCACATCGCGACATCGACCCGAGAAAGATTTTATATGATGTCTGTTGTTTGAAATGTTTTTGTTTGCATGTATTATGCCTTGATTTGATTGTTAAATGTTTGTAGTTGCTCCGACAATGAATGTAGCATCCTATGGTTCGGACATGACGATCGAGTCGGGCAAGGGGTGTTACAGTAGTTACTTAAGGTTGTTCAAATATTATATTGGTTAGCTTTTTTATAGTATATTAACATTGGTTACTGTGCTTGATATTTTGTTTATGTTTACTTTTGTTTGTTTGTGGTGACCATTGTATATAGAAGATGAATAAAACTGGTGGTCTAGAAGGACAAACAAGTAGTGGTCCAACCCACTTAAATGTTGGTAGGTGTGGTGGGGTTATAGATGCTGATAAATTTTGTTAGTTGTAGGGCTCAAGGGGTAGATTGTAAGAGGGTAGCAAGGGTGGACGATGAGATTTATAGTAGTTAATCAAATAGTAATGACTCAGATTGGCTGTGAAAGGTTAGATGGGTAACTAATGATGAAATAACGTCTAACAAGATGAAGAGTTTGTATGCCTTTTTAAGGATAAAAATGTAGACCATGAAGAGGGTGAGGGTTTAGAGGAAGAGACAAATTACATAGATAGTTCAAATATGGGATGCTATGATAGTGATTCTGATGGTGATCTTGTCTGTAAGAAATCATAGAATGTCTTATTTGATGCTTGAAGTGGTGAACGGATGATATTTGAGAGCTCCCAAAAATTTATGGAAGATCTATATTCTTATACAATTGGTTGTAGGTTTGACTTTAAGTTTATTCCCAATAAAAAGGAGAGGACTAGAATGAGGTGTAAGGCAGCAGGTTGTCTATCTAAGGTTTATGCTGTCACACCCCAGATTTGGCTGATCCAATTTGAAGGCATGTAAGTGTGAAATTATTTTTTTGGTCTAATGTAGCCTGCCCATTTATAGTCTTTTGGCGTAAGTACCTACCGCTTAAATAATCAAAGATTCTATCTCAGGTTATTCTACTAGTTAAGAAAGTATATTTAAGCAAAGATGAAGTCTGGTAAGGGATATCACCAAATGTATAGTACACCTAGTTTGTCTAAGCACTGTGCTAGTTTGGTTTCGTAATGTGAACTGGTTAAGAGCCAACTAATGTCACATTCCAAAAATTGGGTTAGTAGAAATTGGGTTAATGAACCGAGAGTGTCACTCAAAAATATATTTTAGATGACCTTGGTATATTTGTCAATAGATAAGTATCAAGTATAGTGATTGAGTGGTGGTGGAGCTATCCTTGATGATCTAAGTTTGAATCCCTTCCCTCTAATTAATTTCTGTTAGGTGCAAATTTGCATAAGAACTTAGTACTGTTACACCATATTTTTAAATAATTATTGTAGGAGTATGAACAAGTAAGTAAGTTGGCTTGATGGTTAGGAGCTTAAATAAATTCCTAAGGGTCCTATGTTTAAGTCTCCATACTGTCAAAATTTTTATTTATTTATTTAGCCAATTTTAGCATGGTTAACCCCCTTTTCCGTCCAACTAAATTGCCTTGCATGGGGAGGATTTCTTCCCTTTCATGACAAGTTATGTAACACCCCAAACCCGGCCCATGCGGTATGACCAGATCTGGCATGTCACATGAAGAAAACGAGTAAAGAAATTGTGATTCTTACTAAAGATGTTGTTATTAGGTTATAGTTTAATGAAAACAAATTTGATTAGAAATATTTGATGAAAATACTACTAATCTTGAAAGATTGATTGAAGAATCGATGATTGAACTAGTAATCTTTTAAAACCGTGACTTTTGAAAATATTGTTGATAATTCGAAAGAGAATTTCCGAGTTAAATTATTTGTACAAGTTTGTTATGAAATCTATTTGTTAGTTAATTTTGGAAAATAGTTATTTATAATTTTAGAAAATCCCCATTTAAAACAATTATAGAAAAATATTAAGTACGTCTAAACAGAAAGCAAAATAAAACATATTCCATAGGCCTTATTACAACTTTAAAACCCAAAATAGTAAAAGTAACGAAATAAAAACAGAAAAGAAGTTTACTAATGTTCGAAAATATTATTTCCAAAGTATGACCTCCACCGAGTCATCCATGGGCCCAAGTCTTCATTACTGAGCAGTACCTGCAAGGATTAAGAAATAGGGGTGAGTTACAAGAACTCAGTGCATAATCCCCTTACCGTCATCCACTGGGCCTGAACCCGTATAGCAACATCTTAGACCAAAGCCCATTTATATAACAATATTTAAATGAAGTAAATGTATGCAACCCAACCCATCCATCCATCACACCCACGACCTGCCAATCACACCTGTGGGGATCAAGTCAACCCACCCCGCCGCTCACACCAAATTGCAGTCGAGCTGCTATTTATATAATATTTTTGTGGTCAAGCCACCGAAATCATAGTTAAGCACATTAGTAAACAAATTGTGGCTGAGCCACCAGGCTACACTGCTCTTTATACAACTTTTCCCATCCCATGCAAAATGTAAAAATGCAACATACATAATAAAATATCCACATATATATAAATAACCACCATTAATCTAGTGAATCATTTTGGTGAATCGGCCCATTAAAGCAATTTAATAATTTGGCCCACTAAGGCATTCTAGCAAATCGGCCCATAGGGGCATTTTGATAATTTAACAATTTAACATCGATTTTGACAGATCCTTAATAAAATAGTGTTGATTAAGCAAGTTACTCGATTCATGCCATATCACGATTATTAGACTTGTAATCAACTACGACCTATTCTCCAACATAATAGTGAATCACGACTTTACGGGATTTCGAAGTGAGATTACACACCTGATTACTTGATTGTTGGCACCTAATTCACCATTACCCTCGATTAACCAACAAACGAGATTTTATTAATCCAAATCTAAATCAGACGATCTAACGAAATGCTTACCCTTAGTATCGTGAACGACCACGATTTGCTTATGCTCACCGGATGATGGTCCACAACCAGGTGGGAAATCCCGAACTGCCGATACCGCCCTACGTTTGAACTTAGGAGTAGGAATTGTAAATCCACTCTCTTTTTGTCCTCCTGTAGCCTTTCTTTTAAAATCGCTACCACTTGCCTCCATTGGAAAAGTCTCGGTAAGAAAAATACTATGATGAGTGAACGTATTTTTCTAAGGAGAGGTTTCGGCTTACCACTACTTCCGAAGGATCAGTGAGTAGAGAAAAACGAGCGATTTAGTCCCTATAATATTCGATTAGTCAAATCCATCGATCTGTTTTAACGGAATAACCAAGCAATGAAAGATATCGAAATAAACCATAACGAAACTCTTTACCTTAACGATGATGAATCCGATTCCCACCGATTGGGCTTATGGCTACGGATGAGTCAAGAAGGATATGATATACAGCCACCCACTAGAACACTACGAATGAGATGTGATCAGGATATAAGGGAGTAGGAGAGAGAGTGATGCTTTCGGTTTACAGAACCAATCAAAGATAAGGGCACATATTCGGCCATGAAGAAAAGAAATTGAAAAGAAGAGAAAAAAAAGGATCACTTACCAATTCGGTCAAGAAGAGAGTGACCAACACGAAAGAAAAAGAAATAGTGAAGAGGTAGGGTGTTAATAGGTTCGACTATGGAGAGAAATGAACAAAGGAGATTCGACCATCAAAACTATTGATTGAAGAAGAAAAGGAAAGGGTTGAAGCAATGGTGAAAAAAGAAAAGAAAAGATGGAAAAAGAGTGCTAGATATTTTTGGCTAACAAAAGGAAAAATAATCAAAATGAGGTGAGTGTTTCGGCTACAAAGGAAGAATGAACAAAGATGGATGGAGGGTTACGGAAAAACAAGGGAAAAATGAACAAATGACTAGAGTGTTTCGGCCAAAACAAGGGAAAAAGAAGTTGGAAAAGAAAACACCAAAATTGTTCAAAAAGAATGAAGACCTCTCATGCACAAATTTGCAAAAGGCTATAGCAAATTGGCTCCCAAAATCCCCTTACCAAAACCGTGTATCACCTTTACCAAAAAGATGAGTGTTGACCAAAACTCTTTCCTTAGGCAATTCCTAATATTCGACCAACATGTCCCCCTCCTTTATCCCTTCCTTTTATTTCTTTCCTTATTCTCCTCCTTACCTTATTTTCTTAGTCTTCTTTCCAACATTAGAAAAGTCTTCCTTTCCTTCTTTGATGCCATGGCTGACACTTACCATACAACACTTGAGAAGTTCAAAATTTTAAATCCCAAAGGTTGCAATAGATGGGATTCGAACCCCCTCCCTTCATGCTCTCCACTTGACGCCACACCACTCCACCATGTGCTCCATTTATGCTAGCAAAATGCACACTTATTTCCTTAAGTCTTGATACCACTTACATTCTCCCCCCTTAAGTGCTTAAACACAAAAATTTTACTAAGGCTCAGCTCAACCCAAAGCCTTCTTAGAACCCCTAAACATACACAATTAACATTCTTAACTAGTCTAACGCATGAAGTAATGTAAATTATAAAATCCCAAATTTCAGGATGTTACAATTCTACCCCCTTAAAAAAATTTCGGCCTCGAAATTTACCTGTTTAGAAGAGATGAGGATATTGCTGCCGGATCGTGTCCTCTAGCTCCTATGTAGCTTCCTTTGACCCGTAATTATGCCATAATACTTTGACTAACAGAACTGACTTTTTTCTCAGCAGCTTAATATCCCGATGTAAAATCTGAACTGGTTCTTCTTCAAAAGACAAGTCAGGTCTTATCTCAACTTCCTCCACTGGCACAACATGAGATGGATCCGAACGATAATGCCTTAACATCGAGACATGGAATACGCTATGTATCTGACTTAACTCTGGAGATAACTCAAGCTGGTAAGCCACTGGTCCAACACGCTTCAGTACACGGTAAGGTCCGATGAACCTAGGGCTCAACTTGCCTTTCCGCACAAATCTTAAGATCTTTTTCCAAGGCGAGACCTTCAAAAATACCTGATCTCCCACAGAGAACTCTATATCCTTACGCTTCAAATCCGCGTATGATTTCTGTCTTTCTGAAGCTTCTGTTAACCGAGCCCGAATTATCTTAACTTTTTCCTCCGTCTTCGAGATCAACTCAGGACCCAATAATCGCCGCTCCCCAAATTTCATCCAAAGAAGTAGGAGTACGACACCTATGACCATACAATGCCTCGTAGGGTGCCATCTGGATACTGGATTGATAGCTGTTGTTGTATGCAAACTCTGCCAATGGTAGAAAATCTTCCCAACTACCTCTAAAGTCGATCACGCAGCCCCTTAACATGTCTTCTAGAACCTGGATTACTCTCTCCGACTGACCATCAGTCTGCAGATGAAATGCCGTGCTGAAATTTAGTCTTGTACCCAAAGCTTCATGTAAAGCCTTCCAGAACGGTGATGTAAACCTAGGATCCCTGTCCGATATGATAGACATCGGTACCTCATGCAACCTCACGATCTCTGCTACATACAACTTGGCCAACTTCTGTGACATATAATCCTTACGAACAGGCAAGAAATGAGCAGTCTTCATTAACCGATCCACTATAACCCATATTGAATCTTTCTTAGTAGGCGTTAAAGGTAACCTACTAACAAAGTCCATCATTATCCTTTCCCATTTCCATAGTGGAATTTTCACCGAAGGTAGCAACCCTGAAGGCAGTTGATGCTCCGCCTTCACCTGTTGACATGTCAAGCACTTGCTTACGAAATCAGTAACCTCCCGTTTCAACCCTAGCCACCAATACTGCTCACAGAGGTCTCGGTACATCTTATTTCCCCCGTGGTGCATAGCATATGGGCTACTGTGTGCCTCACGCAAAATCATTTGTCTCAACTCAGGATCCCTGGGCATACAAGCACTTTCGTGGAAACACAATACTCCATCACTATTTAATCCAAAATCCCCTATCTCACCACCTTCCACTTGCTGAAGTCGAGAACCCAACACTTCATCTAACAACTGCTTTTCCTTAATCTGACTTACCCATGCAGGCTTTACCTGAAGTTCGGCTAACAGGCTACCATCCTCATAAAGGCTGAGATAAGCGAACATCGCTCTCAAATCCGATATCACCTTATGACTCAACGCATCTACCACTACGTTAGCTTTACCTGGGTGATACTCGATTCAGAAGTCATAATCTTTCAACAATTCTATCCACCTCCGCTGTCTTAAGTTCAACTCCTTCTGGGTAAGGAGGTACTTTAGACTCTTATGGTCTGTGTAGATAATCGACTTCTCCCCGTATAGATAGTGTTTCCATATCTTTAGAGCAAATACCACTACAGCTAACTCCAAATCATGTGTGGGATAGTTTATCTCATGCAGCCTAAATTGACGAGATGCATAAGCTACCACTTTCCCCCTTGCATTAACACACATCCCAAGCCCGTGTGTGACACATCACAATAAACAATAAACTCTTTACCAGCCTCAGGCTGAATCAATACTGGTGCTTCTGTCAGAATCTTCTTCAATTTCTCAAAGTTCTCTTACTACTTATATGACCACACAAACGGTACTCCCTTACGCAACATCTTAGTTAGGGGTGCAGTAATGAACGAAAACCCCTCAACGAACCGCCTGTAATACCCAACCAGACCTAGAAAACTCTGAATTTCTGCCACTGACTTCGGTGGCTTCCAATCCAATACAGCCTCGACCTTCCGAGGATTAACTCTAATTCCTTCAGTAGACACCACATGCCCCAAAAAGGTCACTTCCTTCAGCCAAAATTCACACTTATTGAATTTGGCATATAGTTGCTTCTCCCTTAATATCTGCAATACTACCCGTAGATGTGAATCATGCTCCTCTTCAATTTTCGAGTACACCAAGATGTCATCTACGAACACAACCACAAACCGGTCTAGATAGGGTTGGAAGACCTGGTTCATCATGTCCATAAATGCAGCTGGTGCATTTCTCAACCCGAACGGCATCACTAAGAACTTGTAATGCCTATATCGGGTTTGAAATGCAGTCTTGTGAATATCCGCCTCCTTGACTTTTAACTGGTGATACCTCGATCTTAAGTCTATCTTTGAGAAAACTGAAGCTGCTCGTAGCTGATCGAACAGATCATCGATCCTCGGTAACGGATACTTGTTCTTCATCGTCAACTTATTCAATTGTCTATAATCGATGCACATACGCATCAACTCGTCCTTTGTTTTAACGAGCAAAACCGGTGCTCCCCACGGTGACACACTTAGTTGAATAAATCCACGGTCCAACAACTCCTGAATTTGAGCTTTAAGTTCCACTAGCTCTTTCGGCGCCATTCTGTAAGGGGCAATGGACATTGGAGCCGTTCCTGGCAACAACTCAATACCAAATTCCACCTCCCGATCCAGAGGCAATCCTGGAAGCTCCTCGGGAAAGACGTCTGAAAATTCTTTCACCGTTCTAACACTCTCTACCAACAACTCTTTGGCATCCAAAGTACTGATAAAAGCTATGAACGCTCCACACCCTTTTCGTACCAACTTTTCTGCCTTTAAAGCAGATACCACAATAGACAGATAATTTCTTCTTTCACCTATCATCATCACTTCCTTATCTTCTGAAGTTCTTAGTACCATCTGCTTTGTAGCATAGTCAAAGTTCGCACGGTGCTTAACCAGCCAATCCATGCCCAAAATAAGGTCAAACTCCCCGAACGACAGTTCCATCAAATTCGCCAGAAATACTACCGTCTGAACTTCTAAGGGCATATCCCTAAACAACTTATTTACTACCACCGACTGTCCTAAAGGACTAATCACAGTTGTTTCTCTATCAGTAATCTCAGCTCTAATATTCAAAGTTCCAGACACAGCACATGCAACATACGAATGGGTGGATCCAATATCTATCAAAGCGGTAACAGGTACATCAGATATAAGGAACGTACCAGTTATAACGTCAGGTGCATCACCATCCTCTCGACGTCTGACCGCATAGACCAAACCTGGCTGTCTTGCCTCCGCGTTACCCCTATTACCGGTACCTTTACCCAGTGCACCCTGACCTCATCCTACACCATTACCACCTCGACCTGGCCCACGGCCTCTCGACGGCTGTTGTGCGCCTCCAGCTGGCTGCAAAAATTTGTTACGAACTACCTGAGTCTGAGCAGGCTCTCGAGGGCAATCCCTAACCGATGGTCCTTGGAACCACATCTGAAACAACCACCAGTTCTCTTCCAGCATTCACCCGAGTGAAGTTTCCCACAGTCCACACAAGGCTGTAATTGATTAGCAGTAGCTGGAGCACTCACTCGAACTGGCCCCTCACTCCTGGGCCTTTTCTGAAAACCTCTAGCAGAGCCTGAATACCCAGAGTCTCTCTTGTTCTTGCCCCTATCCTTGTCTCTGTTTTGCCGCTCCGAGTGTTTAATCTCCTTAGCTATCTTAGCATCTTTCACAAGTGTGGCAAAATTCCTCTCCTTCTGTGGGGCTATCAGTACCCGTAACTTATCACACAACCCGTCCTTAAAACGCACACAGCGCTCATAATCAGTCGGCAATATTCCCCGGGCATACCGACTCAGACGCAGAAACTCCGCCTCATATGCTACCACAGATTTACCTCATTGGACCAAATTTAGAAAATCCTTCCTTCGGGCATCCACATAGCTAGCCCTGACATACTTTCCTTGAAATACGGTCTTAAAGAATTCCCAGAATCAACCTGAGTGCCTTCCCGAACAGTGAGCCACCACTGATATGCCTCGTCTCTCAGCAATGACACAATCCCTTTTAGTTTCTGCTCAGCGGTGCAATCTAGGTCGTCCATAATCCGCTCCACCGCCTTAAGCCAGTACTCCGCTACATTAGGGGCTACACATGAAATACTCCTAAAAACTTCGGCCCCATTCGATCTGAGTCGCTCCGATATTGACCCACGAGCTACCGACCCAGTTCTTGCCCCAACAACCCTTTCTAGAACTCGCAGCATCGCTTGGGATAGAGCGTCATCCTCTCTCATTCGATCATGAGACCCAGCTTCAGTCACTGGTGACGCAGGTGCGTCTATATCCGGCATATGTCCTGATGTCTCAGATACAACTCTAGCACCTCGGCCTCTACCACGTCCATGTTTACCGCGTCCACGTCCTTTAGTGCTCATGTTTGCTAAGTCGATTTAATTTGATTACGAGTCTTATGAATCAGTATGCTTATTCAGTGTTTATTAAACAATATTCTATGAAGCATAGGAAGTAAAGTTGTTTTCGCAAAACGTATCCTAAAGTCTCAATCTCTATAGTTTCAGCTCCTAAAGCTAAAAGTTCTAGAGTATTTCTATTTTGTGGAGTTTTCTTTCCACAGTCATAACACAATAATCATAAAATGAAAACAAAAACTTACTGATTTAGTGCCGGATACCCGTGGTGCCATACTTCCTTTAAAACATGTATTTATAAATCGAATTTCAAGTAGTTTTAAAAAACATTTTTGAACCCAAACCACAGCTGAGTTTTGCAATCGGGATTTGATACCATAAAATGTAACACCCCAAACCCGGCCCATGCGGTATGACCAGATCTGGCCTGTCACATGAAGAAAACGAGTAAAGAACTGGTGATTCTTACTAAAGATGTTGTTATTAGGTTATAATTTAAGGAAAACAAATTTGATTAGAAATATTTGATGAAAATACTACTAATCTTGAAAGATTGATTGAAGAATCGATAATTGAACTAGTAATCTTTTAAAACCGTGACTTTTGAAAATATTGTTGATAATTCAAAAGAGAATTTTCGAGTTAAATTATTTGTACAAGTTTGTTATGAAATCTATTTGTTAATAAATTTTGGAAAACCGTTATTTATAATTTTAGAAAATCCCCATTTAAAACAATTATAGAAAAATATTAAGTACGTCTAAACATAAAGCAAAATAAAACATATTCCAGAGGCCTTATTACAACTTTAAAACCCAAAATAGTAAAAGTAACGAAATAAAAACAGAAAAGAAGTTTACTAATGTTTGAAAACATTATTTCCAAAGCATGGCCTCCACCGAGTCATCCATGGGCCCAAGTCCTCATTACTGAGCATTACCTGCAAGGATTAAGAAATAGGGGTGAGTTACAAGAACTCAGTGCATAATCCCCTTACCGTCATCTACTGGGCCTGAACTCGTATAGCGACATCTTGGACCGAAGCCCATTTACGTAACAATATTTAAATGAAGTAAATGTATGCAACCCAACCCATCCATCCATCACACTCCCGACCAGCCAATCACACCTGTGGGGATCAAGTCACCCCACCCCGCCACTCACACCAAATTGCAGTCGAGCTGCTATTTATATAATATTTTTGTGGTCAAGCCACCGAAATCATAATTAAGCACATTAGTAAACAAATTGTGGCTGAGCCACAAGGCTACACTGCTCTTCATGCTATTTTTCCCATCCCATGCAAAATGTAAAAATGCAACATACATAATAAAATATCCACATATATATAAATAACCACCATTAATCTAGTGAATCATTTTGGTGAATTGTCCTATTAAAGCAATTTAATAATTTGGCCCACTAAGGCATTCTAGCAAATCGGCCCATAGGGGCATTTTGGTAAATCGGCCCATAGGGGCATTTGGTAATTTAGCAATTTAACATCGATTTTGACAGATCTTTAATAAAATAGTGTTGATTAAGCAAGTTACTCGATTCATGCCATATCACGGTTATTAGACTTGTAATCGACTACAATCTATTCTCCAACGTAATAGTGGATCACGACTTTACGAGATTTCGGTGTGAGATTACACACCTGATTACGATAGGGACTAAACCTTCTTGATTGTCAGCACCTAAATCACCATTACCCTCGATTAACTAACAAACGAGATTTTATTAATCCAAATCTAAATCAGACGATCTAAAGAAATGCTTACCCTATTGTGAACGACCACGATTTGCCTATTCTCACCGGATGATGGTCCACAACCCGGTGGGAAATACCGAACTGCTGATACCGCCCTACGTTTGAACTTAGGAGTACGAATTGTAAATCCACTCTATTTTTGTCCTCTTATCGTCTTTCTTTTAAAATCGCTACCACTTGCCTCCATTGGAACAATCTCGGTTAGTAAAATACTATGATGAGTGAACGTATTTTTCTAAGGAGAGGTTTCGGCTTACCACTACTTCCGAAGGATCAACGAGTAGAGAAAAACGAGTGATTTAGTCCCTATAATATCCGATTAGTCAAATCCATCGATCCGTTTTAACGGAATAACCAAGCAATGAAAGATATCGAAATAAACCATAATGAAACTCTTTACCTAAATGATGATGAATCCGATTCCCACCGATTGAGCTTATGGCTACGGATGAGTCGATAAGGATATGATATATGGCCACCCACTAGAACACTACGAAAGAGATATGATCAAGATATGAGGGAGTAGGAGAAAGAGTGATGCTTTCGATTTAGGGAACCAATCAAAGATAAGGGCACATATTCAGCCATGAAGAAAAGAAATTGAAAAGAAGAGAAAAAAAAGATCACTTACCAATTTGGTCAAAAAGAGAGTGCCCAACACGAAAGAAAAAGAAATAGTGAAGAGGGAGGGTGTTAATAGGTTCGGCTATGGAGAGAAATGAAAAAAGGAGATTCGACCATCAAAAATATTGATTAAAGAAGAAGAGGAAAGGGTTGAAGCAATGGTGAAAAAAGAAAAGAAAAGATGGAAAAAGAGTGCTAGATATTTTCAGCTAACAAAAGGAAAAATAAGCAAAATGAGGTGAGTTTTTCGGTTACAAAGGAAGAATGAACAAAGATGGACGGAGGGTTACGGCAAAATAGGGGAAAAATGAATAAATGGCTAGAGTGTTTCTGTAACATCCTGAAAATGGCCTATGCATTTTCGGTTTAATTGTACGAAATGACATGTCTTATGTGTTATGAATGTATTTTGAACATTTTGGAAACTCGAAATGTATGGAAATGTTAAGTTTAAAGTGAACATTTTTGAAACCTGGAAATGTAAGGAAATGATTTAGAAATGATTCAAAAGAGGAAAGTGAACATTTCTGGAAACTTGGAAATGTAAGGAAATGTCAAGTTTAAAGAGGGAAATGAAAATTTTTGGAAACTTGGAAATGTAAGGAAATGACTTAGAAAATGCTGAGTTTTAAAGTTTAAAAAGGGGAAACTAAGGCAAGGTGGTCTTAAGAGAAAATGTATGTGAAATATGACATACAAATAGCCTTGGTAAAATGGCTACAAGGCACCACTTAGGGCCTAGCAAGTGACGCCATGTTCAAGGAGAAAGGGGCCAAGGTTCGAGTCACTTAGGAAGCAAATAAAAGAATTTTTATTTTGCTACAAGAGTAAGGGAGTTGGACGGCATGAAGGCTCTTAAAAGAGGAGTTTTATCCTCTTTAAAATTCGGCTAATAGGTGGATAAATGATGACTTATTTTTGGTTGTTTTCAAAGGGATAATTAAAGGATTATTCCTACTAATTTTAATTAAAGAGATAAAGATAAGAGGAGTGATGGCCAAGTAAGGGATACTAGGCCTAGTAATTTCGGTATTTGGAGGAAAAGAGAGGCCATTCTACCTATTTTCTTCGCATTTGGAGGAAAAGAGGGGCCATTCTACCTATTTTCTTCTTCCCAACTAAGGCTCTGCCGAAAATTCCCTAGTAAACTTTCTTCTTTCTCTTTTATTTTTGCCAAAGCTGAATTCCTCTTCTCCCTAAGTCCACCATTGCCGATTCTCCCTAAGTGCATATCCCTCTCTCCTTTCATCATTGAAAAGCCGAATACATAGGTGGCATAGCCGATTAATCTTCAAGCCTTCATAACCGAATCTTTGAGGGGCTTCAAGCATAGGTGCTGTCGATTTCTTCAAGAAAGGGTAAGATCCAAATATTGGTTTCCATTCTTTCCTTTTGAACTTGCCGAAAACAAGGTACTAATCTCCTTAATGTGCTTTGCCGAATCTTTAAAGGATCTTTCGGGGATTTGTTTGCCTATTGTCGACTTCAGAAAAAGGATCTCTTAGGATTTCAAGTTTTAAGGTAAGCCATAAGGTGAGATTCGGCCAAGGCCATGTTTGGTATTCTAGATCTATTTCTTATATGTTTTAAAAAAAAAGCCAAAAACTAATTAGTTAGGAGTTTTGGTGACTAGCCGATTACGAGGGTGTGCATCACAAAGTTTCGGGACTCAATTCGTAAGTCAATCGGCAGCAAGGTAGGTTTTAAGTGTAATAATCCTATTAGGATCTGGTTTATAGCCGAATAGGCTCTTTGCTAATATATTAGGGTTGGCCGAATGTAGGGATTTAAGATCTAAGGCATTAGATCAAGCTTTTCGGGATTTAAGTGAACCGCTAAGTAAATCAGGTGTGTACCTCACACTCTTTCTTAATATATATGGGGCAATATTTAATCTATATGTGATTATGTGTAAGAATGTGGCTAAGATACCATGTTATGGTACAAAGTATGTAATATCCCGGGTTAGGGGCTATTTTGTGTTGCATGATATTGCATGTGTTGGTGTGCTGTGTTGTTATTTCGGTGTTTTAGGGGTTTAATTATAGGCTAAGTGAATGCCTGAGTAGGTAGGAAAATTTTAGTTTTTGGCCTTAGGTGTGGGGAGCTGATAGAGTTGGGGCTTAAGAAAATAAAAGGGAATTTTATTGCACAAAAGAGGAGTTGGTGGAGTGGCATTGTAGGCGCCACTAAGGGCTTGTGAATGTGACGCCACATGCAGATGGAGTGGAGGTCCAGTGTTCGAGCAGCAGGAGTCCCCTTTTTGTCACCTATTTTGGGACGGCATGGTGGAGTGGTTGAAGCCAAATCAAACACTACCTTGGACCAAGTCTTACCTTTCAAATGAAAGGTAGGGAGCGAATTTAGGAGTGTGACTTGGTCCACTCTTTTGAATGAGTGAATGGGAGCAATTGGTGGGATTTGGCCGAATGTTTGGGGTGGTTGGAGGAAGTGGCCGAAACTTGGAGAGCTTGGGGAGTTAGTGGCCGGTTTTGGTGTAGTGGGAGTGTGCCGAAATTTCATTTGGGAAAGGTGCATTTTCGGTCACAAACTCTTTTTGGTAAGCCAATTTTCTTTTAGTCAAAAGCTAGCAAAAACTTCAAGATTTCTTCTCTCTTTCTCCTTTAACCGATTGTGCAAGTAACTATTTGCCAAAAATTCATTTCATCTCTTGTTTGGTAGTAGCCAATTTCTTCAAGTAAGTCCTCATTTTCTTCCTTTTCAAAACCGAAAGCTTAAGCAATTTCACCTTGCAAAATTTCTTTGTTTCCCTTGACTCTTATTAGTAGCCAAAACCCATCCTCCAAAGCTCTCCCTCCATTTCTTATTTCTTTCAAACCGTAAGTACTCTCCCTTTTACCCATTTTTGTTTTCCTTCTATCTTAACATTTGTGAGTCGAATCTTCCTTCCATCGTTGACCGAATACCAATCCCTTCTATACACCTTTCTCTTGCGCGTTTCTTCTTTGGGAATAAGCCAGACTCTTTCTTCATCTTGTTCTAAAAGTTGGCCGAACCTCTCCTCTCCCTTGAAGCTTCCTTGGCCGAATATTGGGTGTTGGTAAGTGCAGGGCCGAATGGCCATCTCCCTTCTCCCTTACACTTTGTTGATGTGGGTTTGCTTAAGGGCCGAATATGGTTATTTTTGGAAGGGTATTAACCTCTTTGTTATAGGTCATTGGGATTTTGGATACAATCAAGTGGAGCCTTCGTTTTCTGATTAGCCAGGAGGGGTAAGTTTTGGTAAGGGTTCGATATTAATCCCTTTGGTTATTGGTTGTTAGCCGAATGTTGTAAGTGCCTAATCCTAGGTTGGCCGATTGTTTTAGGGCTTGACAACCGAGGGACATAGATCGTTCAGAGGGGATTTCTAGGCTCAGATAATCAGTGTGTATACTAACACACTTATATTTAGTAATATTATTAATAAACCCGTATGCCTACTAAAATTATGGCGATTGATGGATTGATATGATACCCATTTGGGTATGAGCTTGATTCGGGTAAGTTATTACTAATATCATTATGAGTTACTGATGATTTATATGATATCATGGCTATGGATATATGTGATATGGGATATGTGGTTAGACATAGTAGCATGAGATGCATGATTTGTATGAAATGCATGATTACATGAGTATGGTATGTTGATGGGTGATACGCGTGGAGGAGCGATGATATTTTGTCTTGTGAGCACCAGTGCTTTGGTAGCACACTTTGTGACTTTGGGTCACCGGAGGTTTGGCACCTCCGGAGGTTTGGTACCTCGCCTCGTCCCCATGGCTCAGCACCACGATGGGTTGGCCCCACGAGATGATTATACGGATTGACGCCAAGTGTTTTGGTAACACACGATGGGTTGGCCCCATCACCGGATTTGTGACTACGGTCACCAGTGCTTTGGTAGCACATTGTGTCTTTGGGACACCAGTGGTTTGGCACCACATTGCGACTTGTCCCTGTGGTTTGACCACCGTGGGTTGGCCCCACTTGAGATATGGGATTGTCTGCTAGTGTTTTGGTAACACACGATGGGTTGGCCCCATCATCGTTGGATTTGTGACTTCGGTCATCGGTGCTTTGGTAGCACAGATTGTGTCTTTGGGACACCAAAGTGGTTTGGGACCACATTGACGGATATTATGTCTTTGGGACATCAGTGTTTTGGTAACACATCGTGACTGTATGTCACCTGTGGTTTGGTACCACATGGGGTAGAAAAGGTGATATGGATGGTTAGGATCGGGTTGCATTAATCATGTTGCTTTGTATTATGTGTGTTAGCATGTGGTTTATTCGGAGCGGGATTTACACATCGAGTCACTCGACTCACCCTCTCCTTTGACATTTCAGTGTGACTCGTGAGACGCGACTTGGAGCCGGGAGGGACTCGGGTGCACATGCCATGCGCTAATAAAAAAGCTTGCTCGATTTATTGCTTTTGGGTACTTAGTTTTGTTTATTTTTATTTGGATTTGTAAAAGCTTTTTAAGATGTGCTTTATAATGTTTATGCTTTACGTTGGATTTTTAATATGTTTGTAACAAAATAACTTGGTACAAATTTTGTTAAAATTTGGAAAGACGACGTTTTCAAACCAACAAAGCGATACGTTTTCAACTATACCATCGGGTATCACATTGATTTTATAAACCAATACAGATCAATTGTTTTCTAACATGGAATCAAACTTTTACTAAGTTTAAATGTTTTAGTAACAACATTAAAACAACTTGTTTCGAAAAGGAACAAAGTTTTATCAAGTCTTTTTAGGTACAAACTCGAAATTTTCAAACACGTTTTCCTCGTAACATACCGTTCGGTCGTGGTGTTTGGACCGGGTTTGGGGTGTTACAATTGTGGTATCGAGCTAAGTTCAAAAGCTCGGTGTGTGGTTTGAGGCCCAAACTGCTTTCAAAAGTTCGTTTTAAGTGTTTTGGGAGGGAATACATGGTTTACAAGGCATGGCACCGAGTCTCCGGCACCAGTTCGCCCAGGTAAGTGGTTCTAACTCTTCTGTGAATTATTATTTGTAGAAGGGTAGGTGATATGGAACGTAGTTAGATTTATAGGACTTGAACCCTAGGATTAGATTACTCAAACACTTGAACTAAAGCATAAGACTTAAAGCACTAAACCAATCTCGTGACTCACCCACGGGGCTAGGGTGTGGTAACTCCCATGACGCATGTCTAGGAGAGGATCCTAAGAGCTTGGTATTTAAGCAGTCCTCGTGACTCACCTCCTCTTCGCAGTATCCCACCTGGTGCGTAGCTCGAGTTCACCCTGACTAAGAAGGCTAGGTCATAGACTTAACCTAACGATTAAAACCCGAAAAGGGAATTAGCTATGTTTTCAAAAATACAACAACAACCCTAATGTTTTCAAACTTTTTGCAATAAACTCTTTCAAAACCAAAATGTCACATTTACAACAATTTTCTTGAAAAACTGATTTATGGAAAATTACAAAAATGCCCTCTTGGGGTAAATTTACTAAAATGCCCTCGGTTTATAAAATAGCAACTCAATGATTTTGCCCCAAAATTTCAATGATGATACGAAACTCAAACACTCTGCTTTACAAAATATCAATCGAAAATTTTGATTTTGGAAAATTTACTGAAAACGCCTCGCTTTGTGAAAATTACTAAAATACCCCGGTTTCCAAAACGAAGTATTTTACAAAATTTTCAAAGAGCACCCTCAAATTTTTGGAATTTCAAATTGACCGGTTTTACGAAAAGTTTAAAAAAATATTTTTATTACGAAAATACCTCAGTAGGAAAATGACGAAAAATACCACTTGGGCTAGAATGGGCAAAGAACGTCCAAAGAGTGAATAGGTATGGAAAGGTTTAAGGAATGAATGTATAATCTCTTTTGGGTGAATAGGATAGAAGATTGAAACCTTGGTTGCTCGAAAGAACCCCTGATTAAACTCTATTCATAAAATTCCTTTGCGGTTAAGAAAGTGGAACGATACTAATGCATAAAAATCTTTTAATCGTAAACGTAGATCGTTAGACATGAGCACTCGAGGCGGACGTGGTCGTAATACTCGTGGTAGAGGTAGGGGTAGAATGACGGTTTCTGAGCCCGTAGGATCTGGGCGGGGTTCGTAAAAAATGAGATGCCGGCCCGCCACCACCGGAGGTGGTGAGTACCAAGATCGATCGAGACGACGCAGCGTCACAGCGATCTTCGCGTGTTGGAAAGGGTAGCCGGTGTAAGTGGTGGTGCGGGAGTTAGAAAATCGTTCTCGAGAGACTTCGGGCTAATGGGGCGAGTTCTTCCGAGGTGTATCGGTGTTGCTCCTAGCATTTGCCGAATATTGGCTAGAGGCAACCGAGCGGATCATGGACGATTTGGATTTGACGATCGAGGAGAAACTTAAGGGATTGTATCGCTTCTCCGGGATGAGTCATACCAGTGGTGGCTCACGGTTCGGACAAATGTGGCGGTGAGGATCCGACATGGGATTATTTCGCAGCCGCTACCAAAAGAAATACGTCGGGGCTAGTTACATCGACTCCCAATGAAAGGCATTTCGAGGCTTGTTCAGGGAGTAAATCACATTCTTTGAGTCACGAGGCCGAGTTCCTGGCCGAGTAGGTATGCCGGGGCATTGTAGCCACCGAGCATGAGAGGTGTGTTCGCTTTCGAGGATGGTCTCATGAGACGAGTTGAGGTCGCTGATTGCTCCACAAAGGAGCGCGAGTTTGTTTGTCTTAGTCGAGAAGGCTAAGGTAGCCAAGGTGTTAAGGAGTCGGTAAGGCGAGCATGGACGGGAGTAGGCTTAAGAGGAGCTTTGGGTCTTCGGATCGTCGGGTAACCCGCAGAAGAGGCTAGACCGAGTGGGCGTAATCGATCTGCTAGATTTGGTCTTTGCTAGCGTGGACCGCCGCAGTGATGTCGGTGTGGGAAATCTCATTGGGGTGGCCGTTGGACCGTGGAAAAAGGTTGCTTCGAGTGTGGTTCTCGGATCATCGCATTAGGGACCGTCCGCGTAGAATGGCCGTGATTCATCCGAGAGTCGGGCCGTGTCGGTTCAGAGGTAATGGACCGCCACCACGGAGGGGCCGTGGTAATGGCGAGAGGTGGTAATGGATTTGGTCGAGGTCGTGGAGCACCGCGCAGGTACGGTAGTTCGAGAGCACGCACGGCTGACCGGTGTATATTTTCGCTAGGCGCGCCGCGAGAGAGGCGACGCACCGGGCGTAATCACCGATGCGTTTTGATTTTTGGTTCTCCTATATCGCTTTAATTGATTTGGGTTCCACGCATTCGTATGTTGCTAGTAGTATAGTTGAGACCATGGACTTAGATTCTGAGATATCTTCTAGGCAGATGACTGTACTTAGCCCTCTAGGTCACTCTGTAGTGGTAGATAAGTTGTATAAGGATGTACCCCTAGAACTCCAAGGGGTCATTTTTGCTGCTGATCTGATGGAACTGCCGTTTGAGGAGTTCGATCTGATTCTCGGGATGGACTGGCTGGTGAAGTACCAGGCCAAAGTGGATTGCGCGGCTAAGCGCATGGTTCTATCGACGGATAAGGGAGATGAAGTGATTATGATAGGTAATAGGAGAGATTACTTATCAAATGTGGTATCTGCTTTGAAAGCTGTGAAGATGGTCAGGAAGGGCTGTGAAGCGTTTGTGGTTCATGTGTATGCCTTAGAGGCTAAGGAGTCTGCTGTTGAGAAGGTTCGTACTGTTAAGGAATTTGTGGATGTGTTTCCAGAGGAGCTTCCGGGTTTGCCACCGGATCGTGAGGTAGAGTTTGGGATAGATCTCGCTACCGTGGATCGCGCGGTGTCCATTGCTCCATATAGGATGGCACCAAAGGAGTTGGTGGAGCTTAAGGCTCAGATACAGGAGCTGTTGGATCGAGGCTTCATTAGGCCAAGTGTTTCGCCGTGGGGAGCGCCGGTTTTATTCGTCAAGAAGAAGGACGGTTCGATGCGGATGTGTATCGACTACCGCCAACTGAATAAGCTGACGATTAAAAACAAGTATCCGTTGCCACGGATAGATGACTTGTTTGATCAGCTTGAAAGGTGCATCGGTGTTTTCAAGATCGATTTGAGGTCTGGGTACCATCAGTTGAAAGTTAAGGAAGCGGATATCCATAAGACAAATGTTTCGGACTCGATGACGGGCACTACGAATTCCTGGTAATGCCGTTCGGGTTGACTAACGCTCCGGCAGCTTTTATGGATATGATGAATAGGGTGTTTCAGCAGTATCTGGATCGGTTCGTCGTGGTTTTTATTGACGATATCTTGGTATATTCAAGGTCGGAGGAAGAGCATGATGCACACTTAAGAGTGGTGTTGCAGATTTTGAGGGAGAAGCAACTCTATGCTAAGTTCAGTAAGTGTGAGTTCTGGCTTAGTGAAGTGACGTTTTTGGGTCATGTAGTATCAGCTGAGGGGATTAGAGTAGATCCTCGGAAGGTTGAGGCGGTTTTGGATTGGAAGCCTCCTAAGTCAGTGGCTGAGATTCGGAGTTTCCTGGGTTTGGCAGGATACTACCGAAGGTTTGTTGAAGGTTTCTCGTTAATTGCAGCACCTATGACCAAGTTGTTAAGGAAGGGAGTTCCGTTCGCTTTGACCGAGAAACAAAGCAGGAGAGTTTTGATAAGTGAAGAAGATCTTGACAGAGGCTCTGCTTTGATTCAACCTCGAGGTCGGTAAGGAATTCACAGCAGTCTTTGCGATGCATCACACACGGGCTTGGGTTGTGTCTTTGATGCGCAGAGAGGTAAGTAAGGTTGTGGCTTACGCTTCTCGGCAGCTGAGGCCACACGAGGTCAACTATCCGACGCACGACTTGGAGCTGGCAGCTGTGGTCTTCGCTTTAAAAATCTGGAGGCACTACTTGTACGGTGAGAAGTCAATCGTCTACACAGATCATAAGAGTTTGAAGTACCTATTGACTCAGAAGGATCTGAATTTGAGGCAGCGCAGATGGGTTGAATTGCTTAAGGACTACGACTGTTCGATCGAGTATCATCCGGGCAAAGCTAACGTGGTGGCAGACGCGTTGAGCCGTAGGGTTGTTTCGGACTTAAGAGCTTTGTTTGCCCATTTGAGCTTGTATGACGACGGGAGTATTCTGGCAGAGCTGCAAGTTAAGCCTACTTGGGTCGAGCAGATTAAAGAGAAACAGTTGGGGGATGAGGTGCTGAGTGCGCGAAGGTTACAAGTACAGAATGGTGGTTTGGAGGGTTACAGCTTGTCTAGTGATGAGGTACTGTGTTTTCAAGGGAAGGCTTGTATGCCTAAAGATGTTGAGCTGAGGCAGAGGATTCTTCGGGACGCACATAGCAGTCCTTATGCTATGCATCCTGGAGGTAGTAAAATGTATAGGGATCTTAAAGAGCAGTTTTGGTGGCCTGGTTTGAAGAAAGAAGTGACAGAGTATGTTGGGAAATGTCTGACTTGTCAGCAGGTCAAGGCGGAACATCAGTTGCCGTCGGGTTTGCTTTCACCGTGAAAAAATCCTCGATGGAAATGGGAAAGGATAACTATGGATTTCGTCAGTGGTTTACCGCTTACGCCAAGCAAGAAAGATTCATTTGGGTTATCGTGGACCGTCGACTAAGTCACCCATTTCATTCCGGTGAGAGTGGACTATTCACTTCGTAGATTGGCGAAGCTTTATGTGTCGAGATAGTAAGGCTACACGGTGTTCCAGCTTCGATAATCTCGAGATAGGGATTCGAGGTTTACGCCGAGGTTCCGAGAGCGTTGCATCGGCTCCGGGGTGCGCTGTTTGATTTCAAAGACGGCTTTTCACCCGCAATCGACGGCAATGGAAAGGGTTATTCAGATTTTAGAGGACATGCCGAGAGGTTGTGTTCGGACTTGAGGCGCTTGGGATGAGTTTCTACCGTTAGTGAGTTTGCCTACAACAACAACTACCAAGCAAGCATCAAGATGGCACCATATGAGGCGTCAGATGGTAGGAAGTGTCGCTCACCTACTTGTTGGACGAGTTGGGAGAACGCCGCTTGTTGGGACCCGAGTTGGTTGGTCGAGACGTAAGACAAGGTTAGGTTGATTCACTCGATTGAAGGAAGCTTCAGACCGAAAAAGTCTTATCTTGATCTTAAGCGAAGAGATATTGAGTTCGCCGGGAGATCGGGTTTTTCTTAAAGGTCTCGCCTTGGAAGAAGGTGCCGAGGTTTGGCGAGAAAGGCAAGCTAAGTCCGAGGTTTATTGGGCCGTATAAGGTATTGAGACGAGTTGACCAGACGGTGACGTATCGGCTTGAGTTGCCAGCAGAGCTTAGCCAGATTCACGACGTTTTTCATGTTTCGATGCTTCGTAGGTATCGTTCAGATCCATCTCATGTAGTAGCAGTGGAGGAGATCGAGGTAAATCCGGATTTGACTATGGAAGAGGAACCAGTGCAGATTCTAGATCGGGATGTCAAGGTTCTACGTAGGAAGTCCGTGCCTTTGGTTAAGGTTCTTTGGCGGAATCATGACGTGGAAGAAGCCACGTGGGAACCTGAGGATACGATGAGACAGCAATACCCACAACTCTTTTGACCAGGTAATTTCGAGGCCGAAATTTTTCTTAAGGGGGGTAGAACTGTAATATCCCGGGTTAGGGGCTATTTTGTGTTGCATGATATTGCATGTGTTGGTGTGCTGTGTTGCTATTTCAGTGTTTTAGGGGTTTAATTATAGGCTAAGTGAATGCCTGAGTAGGTAGGAAAATTTTAGTTTTTGGCCTTAGGTGTGGGGAGCTGATAGAGTTGGGGCTTAAGAAAATAAAAGGGAATTTTATTGCACAAAAGAGGAGTTGGTGGAGTGGCATTGTAGGCGCCACTAAGGGCTTGTGAATGTGACGCCACATGCAGATGGAGTGGAGGTCCAGTGTTCGAGCAGCAGGAGTCCCCTTTTTGTCACCTATTTTGGGACGGCATGGTGGAGTGGTTGAAGCCAAATCAAACACTACCTTGGACCAAGTCTTACCTTTCAAATGAAAGGTAGGGAGCGAATTTAGGAGTGTGACTTGGTCCACTCTTTTGAATGAGTGAATGGGAGCAATTGGTGGGATTTGGCCGAATGTTTGGGGTGGTTGGAGGAAGTGGCCGAAACTTGGAGAGCTTGGGGAGTTAGTGGCCGGTTTTGGTGTAGTGGGAGTGTGCCGAAATTTCATTTGGGAAAGGTGCATTTTCGGTCACAAACTCTTTTTAGTAAGCCAATTTTCTTTTAGTCAAAAGCTAGCAAAAACTTCAAGATTTCTTCTCTCTTTCTCCTTTAACCGATTGTGCAAGTAACTATTTGCCAAAAATTCATTTCATCTCTTGTTTGGTAGTAGCCGAATTTCTTCAAGTAAGTCCTCATTTTCTTCCTTTTCAAAACCGAAAGCTTAAGCAATTTCACCTTGCCGAAATTTCTTTGTTTCCCTTGACTCTTATTAGTAGCCAAACCCATCCTCCAAAGCTCTCCTCCATTTCTTATTTCTTTCAAACCGTAAGTACTCTCCCTTTTACCCATTTTTGTTTTCCTTCTATCTTAACATTTGTGAGCCGAATCTTCCTTCCATCGTTGACCGAATACCAATCCCTTCTATACACCTTTCTCTTGCGTTTCTTCTTTTGGGAATAAGCCAACTCTTTCTTCATCTTGTTCTAAAAGTTGGCCAACCTCTCCTCTCCTTGAAGCTTCCTTGGCCGAATATTGGGTGTTGGTAAGTGCAGGGCGAATGGCCATCTCCTTCTCCCTTACACTTTGTTGATGTGGGTTTGCTTAAGGGCCGAATATGGTTATTTTTGGAAGGGTATTAACCTCTTTGTTATAGGTCATTGGGATTTTGGATACAATCAAGTGGAGCCTTCGTTTCGATTAGCCGGGAGGGGTAAGTTTTGGTAAGGGTTCGATATTAATCCCTTTGGTTATTGGTTGTTAGCCGAATGTTGTAAGTGCCTAATCCTAGGTTGGCCGATTGTTTTAGGGGCTTGACAACCGAGGGACATAGATCGTTCGTAGGGATTTCTAGGCTCAGTATAATCGTGTGTGTATACTAACACACTTATATTTAGTAATATTATTAATAAACTGTATGCCTACTAAAATTATGGCGCTTGATGGATTGATATGATACCCATTTGGGTATGAGCTTGATTCGGGTAAGTTATTACTAATATCATTATGAGTTAACGATGATTTATATGATATCATGGCTATGGATATATGTGATATGGGATATGTGGTTAGACATAGTAGCATGAGATGCATGATTTGTATGAAATGCATGATTACATGAGTATGGTATGTTGATGGGTGATACGCGTGGAGGAGCGGTGATATTTTGTCTTGAGAGCACCGGTGCTTTGGTAGCACACTTTGTGACTTTGGGTCACCAGAGGTTTGGCACCTCCAGAGGTTTGGTACCTCGCCTCGTCCCAGTCCGATGGCTCAGCACCACAAATGGGTTGGCCCCACAGATGATTATACGGGATTGACGCCGTTGTTTTGGTAACACACGATGGGTTGGCCCCATCACCGGATTTGTGACTACGGTCACCGTGCTTTGGTAGCACATTGTGTCTTTGGGACACCAGTGGTTTGGCACCACATTGCGACTTGTCCCTGTGGTTTGACCACCGTGGGTTGGCCCCACTTGAGATATGGGATTGTCTGCTAGTGTTTTGGTAACACACGATGGGTTGGCCCCATCATCGTTGGATTTGTGACTTCGGTCACCAGTGTTTTGGTAGCACAGTTGTGTCTTTGGGACACCAGTGGTTTGGGACCACATTGACGGATATTATGTCTTTGGGACATCGTTGTTTTGGTAACACATCGTGATCATGTCACCGTGGTTTGGTACCACATGGGGTAGAAAAGGTGATATGGATGGTTAGGATCGGGTTGCATTAATCATGTTGCTTTGTATTATGTGTGTTAGCATGTGGTTTATTCGGGAGCGGGATTTACACACTGAGTCACTCGACTCACCCTCTCCTTTGACATTTCAGGTGACTCGTAGACGCGGACTTGGAGCCGGGAGGGACTCGGGGTGCACATGCCATGCGCTAATAAAAGCTTGCTCAGTTTATTGCTTTTGGGTACTTAGTTTTGTTTATTTTTATTTGGATTTGTAAAAGCTTTTTAAGATGTGCTTTATAATGTTTATGCTTTACGTTGGATTTTTAATATGCTGTAACAAAATAACTTGGTACAAATTTTGTTAAAATTTGGAAAGACGACGTTTTCAAACCAACAAAGCGATACGTTTTCAACTATACCATCGGGTATCACATTGATTTTATAAACCAATACAGATCAATTGTTTTCTAACATGGAATCAAACTTTTACTAAGTTTAAATGTTTTAGTAACAACATTAAAACAACTTGTTTCAGAAAGGAACAAAGTTTTATCAAGTCTTTTTGGTACAAACTCGAAATTTTCAAACACGTTTTCCCTCGTAACATACCAGATTCGGTCGTGGTGTTTGGACCGGGTTTGGGGTGTTACAAAGTACTCAGGTACGTTTCCTACTCCTACTAGGATTATGAAATATGTTATATTTAACATGTGATTAATTATAAGAATGTGAAAGTTGGCATGTTAATGCATAATAAGTCTGATATGGGGTATATGGGTTATTGAAAAGGGGAAGTGATTGTGGTGACCTAAGACCACGAGATCTAAATGTGGTGACCTAAGACCACGATATCTGAATGTGGTGACCTAAGACCACGATATCTGAGTGTGGTGACCTAAGACCACGAATACTCATAAGGGCGATGAGCACGTCGATCATGCGCGGCCGCTTCCGATGGTGTGTAGCAGATGGAGGGTTGACTTAGTAGTCCCCACGGTGTGCAGGTTGGTACGGGGAAGTGTAGCGGATGGCATATAGGTTTAGGTTCGGGATTGCATCATTATTTTGATCTGTTATATGTATTGATATGTGATATGATTATGTATGCCTAAGTTGTTAAGATTTAGTGTTGTAGTACACATTGAGTCTCATTGACTCACCCCGTTGTGGGAACATGCTTGTGTGATGAACAAAGATGGACCTGACTACAGAACTTGTGGTGGCCATGCTCAGCTTGAAGTTCTATTTAAATTGGACATTTTATTTCATTTAAGTACTTTAAAATTATTTTGGGTTTTTATTGATGTAATAAGGCCTTAGTGAACTCTTTTATTTCTGTTTTGTTGATTTATCATGTTACGAACTTTTGTTCATTAAAGACTAAATAAATTTAATTGGAAAAAAACTTTAAATATTTTGGTCACCTGAAATAAATGGGTTTTTTTTAAAAAAAAAAAACAAACTTGTTTTCAACTCAAGCCCAACCCAATTCGAACTTTCTCCCAAAATAACTTAAGTTTTTCAAAGTGCAAACGAATTTGAACCGGTTTTTCTTAAGGAACATACCAATCCGGTCAAGCTCGTGGGCCGAGTTTGGGGTGTTTCAGTTTCGGCCAAAACAAGGGAAAAAGAAGTTGGAAAAGAAAACACCAAAATTGTTCAAAAAGAATGAAGACCTCTCATGCACAAATTTACAAAAGGCTATAGCAAATTGGCTCTAAAAATCCCCTTACCAAAATCGTGTATCACCTTTACCAAAAAGATGAGTGTTGACCAAAACTCTTTCCTTAGGCAACTCCTAATATTCGACCAACATGTCCCCCTCCTTTATCCCTTTCCTTTATTTCTTTCCTTATTCTCCTCCTTACCTTATTTTCTTAGTCTTCTTTCCAACATTAGAAAAGTCTTCCTTTCCTTCTTTGATGCCATGGCTAACACTTACCATACAACACTTGAGAAGTTCAAAATTTTAAATCCCATAGGTTGCAGTAGATGGGATTCGAACCCCTTGCCTCCATGCTCTCCACTTGACACCACACCACTCCACCATGTGCTCCACTTATGTTAGCAAAATGCATACTTATTTCCTTAAGTCTTAATGCCACTTACCTTCTCCCCCCTTAAGTGCTTAAACACAAAAATTTTACTAAGGCTCAGCTCAACCCAAAGTCTTCTTAGAACCCCTAAACATACACAATTAACATTCTTAACTAGTCTAACGCATGATGTAATGTAAATTATAAAATCCCGAATTTGAGGATGTTACAAGGTAACTGTCCTTAAATTCCTTATCTGATCCCCTTTTTACTCCTTTACCCCTTCGACATGCCTCTTATCTTCATCCTTACCTTGTGTGATGTACATTGAACTTGGTCAAGGTGAATTACACATTTTGTTTTTCATATTTTATTTTCCCTCTCCATATTGTCGCCTCCTCTTTTGCTCCTCCCTTACTCTTCATTTTTTGTTTTGTTTTAGCCATCAACCACCACCTTTATGTTATTTCTTCTCCCCTCCTTAACCACCCTCTTCCAACCAAATCACCACCACCGAACCTCATTTTTTCCGCCACTCCTCTCATTTATTTTGCTCAATGCCATCCCTTGCATCACCATTCACTACTATGGCCACCACCTTGCACCATCGTTGATAACACTCTTATTTTTTCTCCACTCCTATATATTTTTCCCTTTGATATTCTTTTTTTCGCAAGTGCCAAAACATCCTTTCCTCTCCTCTTCCACCGTTGAACTCTTGCCATATAACTGTCGCCATTGCCGTTGTACCACCACTGACATTGGTGATTTTTCCTTATTCCTTCACCATTTTCTAATCTCTACCATTCTCTTAGTTAACAAAAAATTATTTCTCTTATTTTCAATTGGTTCTATAATTATTTTGATATCATACCTTTTAACTCTCCTTTTCGAATGATTATTTTCTCTAGACTCATTTTTCCCTCTAATTCAAGACCTTAGTGATCCATCGATCCTTTCTATTCAATCAAGTTGTAGTAAATATAGTGGTTGAATGAAAATCACTATTCTCTCTTCATTTCTTCCTTCAGGCCGAATGTCTGTAGATGATTATGGTGTACTTTCCTTCGAGTACAATCTACTTTTGATGAAGGGTTGATTACTACCATCCTCAGAAACCCCTAACATTGGAGAGATCACAATTTTCGATTAATTATTAAAAAATTAAGTGTGGATGAGAGTTTTTGTTAAATTGAGGTATCTCATAAATTGTTTTAAACAACCTCCCTCATGCAAAATCACCTTTGTTGATAAGTAGGTAACCTATTGATTAGACCCAAGTGTGGGTGCTTTTAGAGTGGTGATTTGCTTTGGATCTACTATCATGTATGGGTTTAATCTAAATAAAATTAGATATACATTAACTCTAGTATTTAAATAAATATTATTATTTGTATTGTGTTTTATGTGAATACTTAAAGTAATCCAAAAAAAAGGAGATTAAACTCATCGATGTGTATTATACCAAGTAAGTAACCCAAACCAAGTAGCTTATGAAAAGTATGTTGTGTGGTTATGATTTTCACTGTGTAAAAAGTATGTTATTCTCATTCTCATGTTATGTGATATTATGGCATAATTGATTTTTCATGGCAAATAAATTCTGATATTTCGACATCTTGAAAAAATTCGTGAAACACATGTTAAACATGCCCTACATGATATTATATATATTGAGAAAGTTGATTTGCATGTTTCAACATGCCCAATGTGACAAGCGATATCTTGAAATGAAAAATATGTATATATATTCATTGTGGCCATATCACATGCGTGGCTTCATCCACAACCTACATGGCAGCTTGTCTACAAAATTGGTGATTTATCCGCAACCTACATGGCAGCTTGTCTTCAAATATTGGTGGTTTATCCACAACTTACATGGCAACTTGTCTGTGAATATTGGTGGCTTCATCCACAACCTACATGGTAGCTTGTGTACGAATTTGGTGGCTTCAACCACATATACTGGTATGATTGGATGGGTGAGTTCCGGGGAGCTCTTTTTGGAGTATAGCGATGATGGGTAGGATGTTTTGTAAAAAAATGCATAATTGTTTTGCAAACATTGCACTACCATGATCATGTGCATAAATTTGACTATGTTGTGTGATAAGTATGTGCTTATTGTTATTTAACTTGTTATAAGACTTACATTGGGCTTTAAAAGCTCATTCCTTTAGTTTCATAACCTTTTTGGTGATTCACGAACTTAGGGCTTGGATTCAACATTCAGAGGAGCTTCTCGGATGGAACTCTAATAAATGGGTTATAAACTATTCGGGATGCTATTTTGGACTTTGGACATTGGACTTTTGACATTGGACTTTTTACTGGGTGGTTCCTTTACTTTATAACTCTAAATTGTCATGCATTCATGCCGGATGGATTTATAAGTATTTTGAATTATTGAGTTTATTTAAATTGTTTATGATTTTTACTTGATTTTAAATAAACTTTGTGATTTTTCTAAGTATTTTCAAAAGTCCTTGCGAAAGATTTTTACCAAAATCATTTTTAAGAAATAGTTAAAAATATTACAAATTCTTAGTTTTATGATTTAAGATAAGATTTCGATATAATAACGATACTTTTTAAATACTTGAGTTTTAATAAGTGTTTTTCGAATATTAAATAACTCGGTATTTAAAATTTAGAGTTTTCATAAAAACAATTGAAGCCTACTTATTTTCAATAAGTAAATGTTTTCAATGGTTTTAATGTGACTTCCAAGCTTCGGCTATAATGTCTAGGCCAAGTTTAGGGTGTTACAACTAAATTGACTCATCAAAGAGCTTACGATTAGGACTTTCATTTATAATTCTTCTGATTATTGTAGGCCAACAGCTACTGATTACGTTTGACACGTCAATTTCCATTACAGGGAATTGAGGTTCTATATATGTATGAGAAGCTTTCGCAGGGGAAGTTTCTTCTTCTTTCAATATTACCCTCCGATTCTTTTTTCTTAAATTTAATTGTATCTCTTCCTCATTAAGCTGGAAGCTAAGGTCCTTAATTTAATTAGTGGTAGCTCCACCTTCTGGTAAGTATTATAGCTCTGCAAGTTAAGTTCTAATAGAGTAAGATCGTTAAGAGTTATATGAACAGTAAGTCATAATGCAAGGTCTTGTATGAGGGTTATTTGTGATTGAGAAGTTAGTATTTTGTATGTAAATGGGTTTTAATGGTGAATTTGTGTTCCTCAAGCAGTTGTTGCTGTTGGGTTGAGATGGATATTCGAGCTTGGACTTTCGAGCTACAGTTTAGGTGAGTACCAGGTGAGTCTCTATTATGACTCCTTGCATGTGAATTGTTTGAGTAGAGTTATATAAATGATTATGACATCTTGTATAAATGGTAAAAATATAAGGAAAAGTAAAGATGCTACTTGTGTAATGATGATATGTATGAAATATTGACTGAATAGGAAGTTGAGTGGTAAGTATGCAGGTAAAGTATGATACAAAAAAATACGAATAAATCAAGAATGTGAAAATCTAGGTAAGTAAATTCAAGGAAAAATGTCCCTTGTGATGTTCTAGTAGGGTAGGTATACTGCTTACTAAATTGGCATATCACGATACGAAACTAGCTGCAAGACCATATAGTTGAAAACCATGGCAATGTATGATATGAAAACACTCATGGTGATGCCTCCAGTAAGATGAAGGCTGGACTGGCAGATCACAACATGAGAATGTGCAAGCGCATGTGGTTGAGACCTATGGCAAGATATGACTGTATGAATATTCATGGTGATGCCTTCGGTAATGTGTAGATCAAACTGACAGATCACGGCATGAAGTTATGTATAAGTCTATGAGGGAGAAACCCATGGCACCTTTTGTGAAAGTCCATCGGGATAGTAAACATGTGATTCTATATATTTTCCTATGTGGCGTGATCTTTTAAGCCTTTGTTGCAAGTTCTGTATCATCTTATTGATGTATTCAATGATATTTGTATGGTAGAATGTGGTTATTTGCCCTTGTTATAAGTTATAAGTTTTGAGATTTCTTTGATAGACAAGTTTATCATAAGGTTATGATACGTTTGAAGTTAATTTGGTTGAATTAGCCTGGTGATGTAATCAAATAAGTCTTAAGAGAAGTTTCATAAAAAGAAGTGTGTATCTATGTTTAGAGAGGGTATCCACCATGGTAATCGTTTAGTTTAGAATATGGGTGTATTCGTAGTTATGAAAGATATAAGTAATTGTCAATCTGAGTTCATTTGTGTTATATAGTGCTGAAACCTGAGTATTTGGTATCTGTCATATTTGAATAGTATCACGTCTCACTCTGGAATCTTATGGAATTTGAGCTATTTGTCATCTTGGGTAACTTTGTGTCTTGAAACAAAGATGTGTGTAATTATTCTAAATGATCTGAATAGTTCATTATTAGTATAAGCCTGTATTAGGTTTGAATTAGAATATGACTTGATTGGTAAGTTGATGGTATTCAACTCATCGTGGGAATCCGCCAAATGTGTAAGTATCCACCAGTGAACAGTGTTTGTGAACAACTGTTTTGGAATAAGTGTTTGTGTAAAGAGATGGTCTGTATGAAGTGGGCTCTGAAGAGATATTCTTTCGAAAAGTACTTTTTTTGTTCTAAGAGAAAGAAAATACTAATATATTGTTAGGAAAGATATGAGGTCAGATGGGTAGTTAAGTAGGAATCGGTACATTAAGTATAGTAGTTGGCATGTAGTTGCAAGCCTAAGATGATGAAGGTGTTCACCCAAACAGAGACAAAATCAAATCTTTGAGATGAGTAATTCAACTGAGAAGATTCCAAGGTATTCTTTAATAAAACTCACTAAGTCCATGTAACTTACAAGTGTTATGTTTATGTTTCAGGTATTGTCAAAGAGTGAGTATGCCAGGAGGGCTGATTTCAGAAATATACTAAAGAAGCGGCGACCCGAGATATTATGCATACAATAGACTATTTGGAAAAGTGATGTATTGTAGGATTACACTATAGAAAGTCTATCTTTATCAAATTTTTGTGTTGTAATAAGTTGTAACAAGTCTAATGTATTGAAAATTTGCTAAGTAAAATGTGAAGTAATACCCGAGATCTGGACCCGGTGAATCGGGTTGGGTTAAGGGCTTTACATATGCTACTTGGGATAAAGAGGAGGGATGTTACAAGATAAAAACATTTCATAGTGAGCATCAGTGTTACAAAAGAAAATGGATGTTACAAAAGAGCTAATTTCAAGTTGATAAAGAAACAGTTTTTAAAGCAAAGTTATGATAATGCCTAAATTAAAGTTATTTGAGATGTAGAGATTGGCTAATGAAGAGTTTAATCTTGGGGTATAGTTTCCTTAATGTAGTATTTTCGTTTATATGCACTTGTATTTTTCGAACAAATTGGTTTAATAAAATATCCATTACTTACAATAATATCCTTTGTACATTATCCTCAATGGTTTTTGCACGTAAAACAAAATTAAAGCAAATATGGCTCAATGATTATGTAATGTTTAACTAATACTAAGCGGTATTATGTGGTCGGATCGTAACACAAAAAAACAAATTATATTAGTAGATAATCTAAACATGTACTTAGTCTATAAAAAATGAGACAACTAATTCAAAGAAAAATATGTCGTCTATCAAGTCTAATTGGGGAGATACCTTGTCTTGGGTATTGGAGTGGATGATTCCCATAAGATAGAGATATAGGTGTGGTTAACTGGACTGATAGCACTTCGAACAGGACCCAAGTAGAATTGATCCTAGATCTATTTGCATATTTATTCACTTGTGACACTCATAGTGTGGAATATCTTAATCCCTAGTGGATGACACACTATAGACTATGTATGCATGACTCGTATACTTTGATTTAAATGAAATCCTAAGTTCAAATAGATTAGGAACCAATAGTTGGTACGTTGGGTATATGATTTCTGTATTATGTATCATCATTCCACAAATGATATTCTCTTATTGACATTACATGATAAATGAAAAGTAAAAATGGTCATGGGTCATGTCTTTGTGATAAATGACTTAATTACTATTTGATAGTAATTGACTTTTCATGAAGAAAGATGTAATGATTATCATGAGATAAAATAGGATCACACTGAGAGAAAGAATTTATCCTAAAGATATTAAGGATATCCTATGAGGGTAATACACTTATAACAAGGTCATTGGGCGAGCACTTATTAAGTAGATTTCACAATGGTATATAATAAGGGAGAGCTCAGTCACTATACTTTAGTGGATGCTACATTCTTTGCTGGGGCAAATACTGACAAATTCATAGTAAAATCATCATTTCACATCATCAAATTAGCAATCAACAATAACACAACATTGAATACATGAACATTCATTTCTGGGCCTTATACGAGCATACGAATGCTTTAAAGTCAACCCGAGATGAAAAATACCTAGATATTAAGATACACAATTACTCAATCATTCAAATACTCAATCATGTCATAAATACCTAGATATTAAGATACAGAATTAAATTCTAACCTTAATTGAGCTTACAAAGGCTCTTTTATAGACCCGAGCACGAGTTAAGACCAAATTGCAATGTTTTTAAAATTTCCAGATCAAGTATCTATACCCCTTATAAGTACAGATACCAATATGAGCTTCTATGTTTCAGAAAAATTGATTTAAATCATAAGGTATTGATACTCAACTCATAGTACCGATACTTACCTTTAGGCATCAATACTTTCTTTTGGTACCAATACCATTTTTGCATTATGTTTGTTTGAAAATGGATTTAAAAATGCAAAGTACTGATTGTAACAGCCCGGTTTTGGTCAAATTGGAACAGTGGATTCGGGACCACAAATCTGAGATTAAAACATTTATTTTATTATTATTCTAATGTTTATAGCATGATTGAGTAATTGTGAGAAAATTTCGTTAAGAAATTTTATCGCTTGAATGGTCAATTTGATAAAAAGGACTAAATCGCGTAAAGCATAAAACTTGAGTTCTAATAGACAAAGGTGTCTAATAGCTATAGAACCTTAAAGTAGAGGTCCTTATGTGGTAAATAAACCATTTTTAATATTATTGGACAAAGATGGACTTGTAGAAATGAATTTTGATGAATTAAGTTAAAGGCTAATTTAGTAATTTGGTTTATTAAAGGTTATAATAATAAAAAAATTAAGTATCATCTTCCACTATCATATTAGCTACCGAAATTGAGAAAGAATGGCAGCCATGGGGGGTTTGAAGTTTCGGAAACTTTGATTTCTTCGATTAGGTATGCAATTTTAATCCGTTTTTGATGATTTCTATGTTTTTGAGATTGTTGCATCAAGTACTAGCTAGCCCAGGGACTATTTTGCTAAATTGTTAAAGATTTTGAATGATGTCATTGATGAATACATGTGTATTTTGAAGTTTCTTGATATTTTATGAAAGCTTGTTAATAGGTATATAAGTTTTGTTAAGTGATTTTTAGTGAAAATGCAAAATAGGGATTAAATTGAGAAATGTTGAAACTTTATGGTTAAAATGTGAAATAAATGAAAAATATGGGTTGCTAGGGGTATAATAGTAATTCGGCTAAGCATGGGTATTTTGAAATTTGTATGAATTTTTGATTTTGTGTAATAAGGACTAAATTATAAAAATGTGAAAGTTTAGGGGCAAATGTGTAAAATAGCCCTAATGTGTGTTTTGGATTAAATTGAATAGAGAAATGATTAAATAAGTTAACCTTGAATATATTTAGACCAAGAAAAGCAGAATTCAGATCTGGATAGGGAAAAACGAAAGTTATCGACTAAACGACTTATTTCATCGTTTCCACATTTGAGGTAAGTTTGTATATAATAAGCATTGTTACAATTATGTTTTAAATGCTTTGATATTGCATAAATTATGTATATGAGATTTGTAACACCCCAAACCCGGCCCACGAGCCCTGACCGGATCTGGCATGTCACTTTGGAAAAACGTTTGAAACCATTTTGGCTTAAAGGTGAAGTACTTAAATTTTCTGTCTTTTGGGAAAAAAAAAACCTTGTGTATTTAAATTTTGAAATCGATTAAGTTGTTACCAAATTCCCGGATTAAAACTTTAACATATATATTCTTAAGGAAATAAAATCGTTGCAATTATTGTTTATATTGTCAATCCGTAATAAACATAATAATAAAGATGCTAAGTATAAATACTTAAAACTTCCATGGCCTTATTACAACTTGATTAAATAAAATAAGGATAGAATAAAATAAATCAAAGTCCAATTAAATCAAAATTTAACATTTGCATGGCCACCTTGAGTTCATCCGGCTCCTCATCCGCGATCTACGTGTCACCTGAAAAAGTTAAAGGAGAAGGTGAGTCACCAAGACTCAGTGCATAACCCCTCTCCCGATTAATGCAACAGCTTACACAAATCATAGCTAAGTAAACGTGCACCCAACCTAGCCAGCCAGAACACCTTTTGTCTACCCTGTGTGGTACCAAACCACTGGTGGTGCCAAACCACTGGTGACCCAAGGTCACGATATCCATCAACATTGTGGTGCCAAACCACTGGTGACCCGAAGTCACGAATAATAGTTTGTGGGGCCAACCCACGTGTGATACCAAATCACTGGCGACAATCCCGTAAAATCAACCGTGGGGCCAACCCACTGTGGTGCTAGGCCACTAGGACGAGTCGCTATGAGGTTCCAAACCTCTGGTGACCCAAGGTCACGAAATATGTGGTACCAAACCACTGGAGGTGCCAAACCTCTGGTGTCCCAAGGACATGGATATCACTTCCCCCTCCACACATTCACCCACCATAATACAATGTGCATATAAAGGAAATCATGCCAAACATGCTTAAATAATAACATATACTGAATTTATCATAGGCCATATTTTATGTATCACATATATCAAATATGTCATGCATCAACATGCATCATTCTGGAAGCTCATATTGAAACGGACTTACCCGAATCCTTGCCCATACCCTTATGGTATCCATCTAGATCTACACATATCCGATTTAACACATACAATTTATTAACAATTTACTAGCTATGAAGTGTGTAAGTACACACCTGTTACTATCGCGAATCCTAGATCCCGAAGATCCGATCTACTGTGCTAGATCCTTTAACCCCTATATTCGGCCAACATCCAAGTTAGTGACATAGGCCTATTCGGCTATAATAACTAAATCCCGAAGGCTCATTTGCGGCACTTACCTTAAACTGATTTGATTTCCAATCAAATCCCAAAGCCACACACTCCACTTGTAATTGGCTAAACCTTGAAATCACATCCATAGTTAACCTTCGGCTTCTAAATTAATTAATAACAGATTCAAATATTGAGACCTTACCCAGATCGATCAAATCCCGAATATCCACAGCGTTAGGCTGTCCTCCTTCCTACAATCGGCTTTAATCACATTAATATGAGTCATAGGCCATTCGGCCATAACCATAGATCCCGAAAACCAAACAAAAGTCATTCGGCTATGTCCACTTACCCCTTACAAACCGATTGAAGAAGAAATCCTGAAAAGAATCTGTGCTCACTTCCTATTTGGCCAAAGTATACCTAATGGAAGAGAGAAGATTTTGGCAAAAGAGTGGAATAGATTCGGCTAGAACAAAAAGGAGAGAAAAAAAAAGATTTGTATGGTATTCGGCTAATGCTAATAATTAGTAGAAAATAAGGTTTTAAGAAAAGAAAAAGAATAAGAAGAAAATGCAAAGGGATTCGGCAATGGAGATTAAAAAAAAAATCAAAAAGATGGACACACTTCCTTAAGCAAAATTCGGCACTTAGTTGCTCCCTAAAGCACCCCTTGGCCGGCCACCACCTTCCCTCTAATCCAATCCCATAATAATCTCCACATTTATCTTTTTATCACACATTTGAAATAAATAAAATAATTCAGCATTTATCTTCTATCTTATCTCTTAATCACCTCTTCAAATAAATAAAATAAAATAAAAATTATTCCTCTCTTTCAGCCGAAAAAAAAACACCAAGCTTATCCCTTTGAGAGTCCATGTGCAGGCCACCAGCTCTTCTCCTTTTACGCCAGCATTAAAAAAACAAAACACCCATGCTGCCCCTAGGTTTCGAACCCAAGACCTGCTGGAAACACCCCACGCCTTCAGCCACTCTGCTATGGCGTCTTCTTTGTGATATAAATTCGTCACAATTTCTTTTAAGAGCTTCCTCGTTAGCTCCCCCTTGCCTTAACGCCAAACACCAAAAATAAAACACCCTTCCCTGCTGCCCACGTTGCTCGAACATGGGACCTCATGAAGCAAGCTGTAATAACGCCCCTAGCCACTCTGCCAAACCGTCTTTCATGTCCGAAATCCTTACCATTTATTTTTAAGGCCTTTCTAGCCCAGTTTCACTTGTTGACGCAAAAGGAAAAAATAAAACACTCCCATGCCATCACCAAGACTCGAACCTCCCTGCTCAAGGCGTCATTTGCCCAAGCCTTAAGTGGCGTCCTTAAGCCACTTTACCAGGGTGATCCTTATGTCCAAAAACGCCTAAAATTATTCTTAAGGCCTCCTTAGCCCAATTCCCCTTTTAACTTAAAAATTTCCATATTTTTCCAAAGCTTCCCTTTCCATCCTAGAGTTTCCAAAGCCCCTCAAACACCTCCAAACACCCTCACTGAGCCCACTAACATATGATTTATGTACTAAATGCATAACTCCTAATCTAGGATGTTACAAGATTGAAGTTATGTTTGACGATGAGTTGGCTATATATAGCACTTAGTTGCGAGATCTAGATAGATTTGGCTATGTATGGCACTTAGTGTGCGATTTGAGATAGCTCCGACTATGTATGGCACTTAGTGTGCAAGATTAAAACAACTTCAGCTATGCAATGGCACTTAGTGTGCGAGATATCGAGTATTTAGCAGTATTTCGAACATGTATGAGTTGGTTACAAGTTTGTACAGGTATGTACATGGAAAGTATGAGCTTCAATTAGAAGAAGTTATTAATTTGCATATAAGTATATGATTACGCATAAGAAAAGCTTGTTGTTACCATGAATTACATGTTAAATAGTTCAAATTGTTGATTTGTGTAATATGATTTGTTGAGTTTAATTCACACGAGCTTACTAAGCTTTATAGCTTACTTTGTTTATTTCTTCTGTGTTTTATAGTGATATCGATGCTAGCTTGGACTCGGGGATCGTCAGAGATCGTTTCACACTACCCCCTGTCACTTTGGTACTTTTTAAACTATGTTTTGGGTCATATGGCATGTATAGGGACTTTAAGTCATCTTGGTATATGTAGCATGATTATAGCCATTTATTTTGGCTTGTAAATATTAAGTGTTGGTCTTGTGTTAGTAATGCAAGATGGCTTATGTTAGCAATTGTGTGATCTCTGTGTATGTATTAATGCCTCTTAGTGCTGTGGTTCTTGATTGTTTGAGAATGGATTGTTGAATGCAACCTTTAAGGTAGTTAATGGTTGATGAATTGAGAATAGTTGTGTTTGTGGTTTTAGGCTAAGAGATGCTTAATAGAAATGGTATATATGAATCACTACAACAAAACAGGGCTTTAGCGGCGTTTTTAGTGGCATTTGGATAAAAAACGCCGCAAAGATTAAACATTAGCGGCGTTTGCAATAAAATGCCACTAAAAACAGAGCAATAGCGGTGTTACCCTAAAATGCCACAAAAAATTGAACAATAGCGACGTTTTTGAACAAGCGCCGCTAATAAACTGAGCAATAGTGGCGTTTTTGTACAAGCGCCGCTAATAAACTGAGCAATAGCGGCGTTTTTGTAAAAGCGCCGCTAATAAACTGAGCAATAGCGGCGTTTTTGTAAAAGCGCCGCTAATAAATTGAGCAATAGCGGCGTTTTTGTACAAGCGCCGCTAATAAACTGACCAATAGTGGCGTTTTTGTAAAAGCGCCGCTAATAAACTGACCAATAACTGCGTTTTTGTAAAAGCGCCACTAAAAAACTGAGCAATAGCGGCGTTTTTGTACAAGCGCCGCTATTAAACTGAGCAATAGCGGTGTCTGTACAAAAACGCCGCTAAAAGTTGAGCAGCCATTTTTTGTGTAGGGACTCGTTTCGATTTGATCCGATTTAAATTTCATAATTTTTTCTTATTCTTGTTTTGAATTATATTTTATTTTGATACATTCACTTATAAGCAATGAGAAAGTTTCATTTTAGTTAATTATGAAAAGTTACAAATTGCTAACTAAACTATTTAGAAGTTTTAATTTAAGTTACAAAGCTATTAAAATTGATTTAGGGTTTAATTTTTAGTAAGTTAATTTTATGGTTTAGGGTTTGTTATTTTGGGTTATGAGTTTAGTGTTTTAAAGTCTGTTATTTGGGGTTTATTATTTAGGGTTTAAGATCTTAGTGTTTAACGGTATTAAGGTTTAAGTGTCAATGGTCAGGGGTTCAGGTTAAGGGTTAGGGGTTCATGGGGTTAAAGGTTTAGGGTTTAGGGTTTATATTTTGAAATTTATTATTTTTTTCTTACATAAAAAATTACATAAAAATTATGTCATGTATCTAATTCTTTTAAATATTGCTCAAAGTTTCAAAAATTATTTATTTAAAATTGATATGAATTATATAATAATTAAATAAAAAATTGTAATAAAAGTCAAGCACTCTTTCATCCTACTCTATTTATTATTTAACTAGTTTAATTATATTAACTAAAATGTAAATTTTTTAATTTAATATTTAAAATCTTTAGAAAAAATTAATAACACATAGAAAAAATTTGAAACAAATAACATAGAAAAATATATGTTAAAAATGAAAAAACTATTATTTAAAATAA
Source organism: Gossypium bickii (assembly GCA_025503065.1). Taxonomy (NCBI): domain Eukaryota; kingdom Viridiplantae; phylum Streptophyta; class Magnoliopsida; order Malvales; family Malvaceae; genus Gossypium; species Gossypium bickii. Next base: position 64,148,613 of record CP106711.1, on the reverse strand, counting down.
TTTTAAAGATTTATGGGTATATGACTGATTTATTTTAAATTTATATATTAAATAATTTCTTATATAAATGCAAAAAAGATAATATTAATATTATTATATTAAATTATCATTATAGTTTTAATTATTTAAACGTAAAAGAGATCACATATTAAATTAGATTGCTTAAAACTCAATTTCAAAAAAAAAAAATTCTATTGGCCAAGTTAAAACCTAAATATAATGAATAAATTAAACATCAATTTAGCTTAAATAAAAAACTAAAACACTATATTATTTTTCTATTTTATGGTTTAAAGTATATAGTTTAGGGGTCAAGGTTTAAGACTTACTATTTAAAGGTTTATAGATCATGGGTTTAGGGATCATGTTTATGGATTATGGTTTAAGTGTTGGAGTTTAAGGATAATGGGTTAGGGCTATGGGGTAATGGTTTGGGATTAATGTTTATGGGTTTTATGGTTTATGGTTTTAGGGCTTATAATTTAAGGTTTAAGTTTTACGAGTTACTATTTTAAGGGTTTAGAGACTATAGGTTTAAGGTATGGTTTAGGTATGTTTAGGGTTTAGGTTTATGGGCTGGGGTTTAGGGTTTAAGGTGTATGGTTTGGGGTATAATTTAGGGTCTAGGGTTTATGATTTAGGGATTAATTTTGGATTTTTTAGAATATAAATAAAAATAAGATAAATATAAATTATTATTTTAAAAGAATATATATCAAAATGGGTTAAATCCCAAAAGCATATATGAACTTTAATTTGATCCAGATCTTGTAAAATATAAACACAATTATTGATATTATTAACATCATTTTTTATTTATATATTGCATACATAAAAAATTATATTTACTTAATATAAAAATATATTGATGTATTTATATTTTAAAATAATGTGTATGATTAAATCAAAATTAAAGTTTCAATGTATATATATTTAGGGTTTAACTATTGAAGGTTTAAGGTTAATGGTTTTAGGATTTAGGGTTTGTTTCATTTTTTAAAATCAATTTCGTACACAATTTTTTTTACAAATTAGGTATATTGCTTGAAACAAAGCAACATTAATTAAAAAGGAAATCAAGAAATAATTAAACATTTAAAATTTATTACTATGAAAGACATTGGTGGCATTTTTGACAAAAAAATGCCGCAAAAACGTACCACTTTAGCCAAAACAGAGTCGTTTCAGTTGTGTTTGTTGTGGCATTAGCGACGTTTTTACTGTAAACGCCACTAAAGATTGGGAATTAGCGGCGTTTTTCAAAAGCGCTGCAAAATGTAAAGTTTGATGATGTCGTTTTTGTTTCATCCATTCCCGAAACCCCTTATAAGTTGGACGACGTCGTTTTGTCAATAGGTTAAAAAGTTTTAGTGGCGCTAGTGGATAAACGCCGCTAAAAATCAGGCATTAGCGGTGCTAGCTTACAAATGCTGTAACATGTATTTTGATTTTGAGCAAAATGGCACCGTTTTTGTATGCTCGGTTATATCCTCATTCAAACCCCGAAATCCCTTATTATTTTCACCTAATTGGATACCCTAAATTCCTAACCTTATTGTTTCCCCTAAAAACTTACCCAAAATCCTTAACTCCCAGAATCTGCTCCGGTCATGTAACACCCCAAACCTGATCTATGCGTTAAGGCCAGATTTGACATGTCACATGAAATAAATGTACATCTAGACCTTTAAAGATCTAAGTAAAACAGATTTTCAAAACTTTGACATGGAGTTTATTGAAAACTAAGGTTGATTGATAAATCAAACAATTTGAGACGTAAGAGTTTATAAATCGAAACTTAGAAAATTTAGTTAATATTACGAGAAGATTTAAAAGAGTTTGAAAGATAATTTTGGAAAAATATAAAGAACATTGTTGGGAGAAAATTTTCCGAGTTAAAATATTTAAGAATGAAACCCTTTTTGCATATCCATTTGAGAAAAACGTTTATTTAAGTTTTTTAAAAAAATCCCACTTGAAGTATTTAAAGCAAATTATAAAATCCATCAAGCATAAAACAATATTAAAAATTTATCCAGAGGCCTTATTACAACTTAACTCAAAATAGCAAAATAATTAAAAGTACTTAAAAGGAAATCTAAATTTCAAATAACCATTATTCGTAGCATGGCCCCCATCGAGTCATCCACAGCCCAAGTCTCCATCACTGATCATTACCTGAGAAGGGTAAGGAAAACAGGGTGAGTTACTAGAACTTAGTGTGTAACCCACTTACCATTGTCCACTGGGCCAAAATTCTAATTAAACTTTCAATTGGGCCAAAACCCATTTACAATTATAAAAATAATATCATATATAGTATGCATGTGATATGCAATTCCCAAACCAAACCTAATTTCCATCCGCTACACACCACCCGTACCAACCAGCACACCTGTGGGGATCTTTAGTCACCCACCCCACCAACACACCAAAAGTAGGCATTAAGCCGTATATATCAAGTTTCTGGACAAGCCACCAGATTAATAGAATTTACATGGCATTGCCATTTTTCATATATGTGGCAGAGCCACCAGTGCGTTACGTGAGCTAGCTACCTTTCTCTTCATCAATATCCTATCCCATGCAAATCATGTATATAAAGCATAGCCATCCACAACAATTTATTCAGATATTTCTTACAAACATTATGGCCCATATAGCAAATATCTCAATTTGGCCCATATAGCAAATATCTCAATTTGGCCCATATAGCAAATATCAAATGGCCCATTAAGGGTATTTTCGTAATTTTCACAGTCTTAATACCGATTTCATAGTCTTTACCAAAATAGTGATAACTATGCCATTTTACCAATTTCACCAAAATGTGATTTAATCAAGCGATTTACCACTAACACGTTTTAAAAAAATCTAACCCATGAAATACGGTGTGAGATTACACACCTGATTACGGTAAGCACTACGCTTTCCTGATCGTCGACACCTAAAATATTATAATGCTCGATTAGACATTGCTCACTATTTAATAAATCTGCTCTAAAACAAAGGATCTAAGATTTTACCCTCGGGATCGCGAACAACTATGATTTGTTGATTTTCCTCGGTTGATAGTCCACAACTCAGTGGAAAGTCCCAAATTGCTGATACCTCACAATTGCGAACAACCTCGAATAGTTGATTCTCATCGGATGAGGGTCCACAACCCTGTGGAAAGTCTTGAATCGCTGAAACAACCCTTCATTTGGATTTAGGAGTAGGGATCCCTAACTCGCTCCTTTTCAGATCTCCATTCGGCTTCCCTTTTGAATCGTTACTACAAGCCTCCATCGATTAGTATTACGATAAGTATGGATTTGTCAGAAAGGGTGAAGATCGGCTTACCACTAATCTCGAATGATCAAAAATTGGATGGATCAAACGATTTATTCCCTAAAACATAAAGTCAACAATTTATTACTCCTTAGATCATCAATTGGCTTATTGGGTACTATCAATAATCCATAACGATTTCTTACCATATGATATTGAATCTGATGTTCGTCATTCGACTTAAGACTTAGAGTGATGTTTGGCCTCCCGCTAGGATTCTACCAAAAGGAAAAATGATCATGTTGTGAGAGAGAAAAGGGGATGATGATTCCAATTAATAGAATCATCCCAAGACAAAAACATATATTCGGCCATAGAGAAGAAATTGAGAAGAAAATATTACTTACCAATTCGTCAAAAGATAATGTTCAAACACGAAGGAAAAAGAAGAAATAGTGGAGGGTTAATTTGCTATTAGATTCAGTTATAGAGGAAATGAATGAACGAAAAAGTTTTGATCAAGATGGAGTTTTATTTTTAAGAAATGAAAGAAGAATTGGAAAGTGATTAAAAGAAGAGAAAAGGGAGAGAAAAAGTGCAAACTAGTTTCGGTTTCTCCAAAAGATGATAAGAAAAGATGATTTGGTCACAAAGGTTGGATACTTTCGGCAACAAGAAGAAAGGAGGAAGAAAATATGTTCTTTAGTGGCTTGTAATTTCGGCACAAGGTAGAAAGAAATTTGGAGAACACCAAATAGTGCAAAGAGAAAGGTTTTGGCCTAACAAGCACCAAAAATTCAATCAAAAGGCAAAGGAGAATTTGGCTATCAAGGAAGGTGGAAAGAAAATGAGTATGTGACCAAACAAAAGAGAAAAACAATGCACTATTGTGCTAATATGTTTCGGCAAGGAGGTTCCAAAATTGGGAGAAATGACACAAAGTTGCCAAAGGGACTTTTTGCCAAAACACTACTAAGTCTTTACCAAATGCCAAAATAAAAAATTCAGCTACCTATTCTCCCCAAAACCGTCCACATGCATCCCCCTAGGATAAGAGTTTGGCCATCCAAGCTTTCCAAAACATCACCCACGAAATAAGCCTCATGTCCCCCTTTCTTTCCTATTCTCTTGATTCCTTTCCCCAACTTCAACCTTGCCTTATTCTTATAGCCACCTTACCAAAAATAATGAAGTCAAACTTGCCATAAATACTCCTTGGCCGACACTTTAAGGAAGGAATGCAAAAATAAAAGTCAAATATGCACACAAAGGGATTCGAACCTCTTCCCTCAAGGTCCATCATGTGGCGCCATATCCTTTTTACCAATTGTTCATTTATGCTAGCTACTTACTCAATTATTTCCATATGCTTTAAGGTCACTTACTCTATCTCCTTAAAGTGCTAAATTTCAAAAAAAAATTAAGGTCCAAATAAATCCCGAGCCTTCTCAGGACCTCCTAAACATACACAATTAATAATTTAACAAGCTTAACACCAAAAGTGATGCAACACATAAAATTCCAAATTTTAGGATGTTACAGGTCAAGTCATATTTGACCTCTCCTCTGCCGTTAAGGAACTCGTTGAGAACAGCCTCGACGCTTGTGCCACCAGTATTGAAATCGCTCTCAAAGAGTACGGGGAAGAATGGTTTCAGGTCATCGATAATGGCTGTGGTATTTCACCTGCTAATTTCAAGGTAAAATTCCACCCTTAGCATGTTGTTCGTGATTAATTTATTCAAGATAAAATTTTGAAGCATCTCAAGAATACGACTTAGTTTAGGTTGAACGATTAACTATAAGTCGGATTGCTCGACACTCTTTGATTGAGTTCATGATCACACGATGTTCAACACTCTTGTATATTCTACTGCTCATGTAACATCCTAAATTAATGGGCCTTTGCATTTGTTGTGTGTTACGTATAATGTGCTAATTAGAGTGTTTAAGGGGTCCAAATTGGGCTCAGGGTTGGGCCGAGGCCTTAGTTAAAAATCTTCTGCTTGGGCACTCTAGTGGAAAGCCAGTAGGATAGGGCTTAAAAGATGTTATCTGTGTTTTAAGATACAAATGGGCTTGTGGCCCAGTGGCAAAGTGGCGCCACTTAGGGGCTTTGAGGTGGCGTGATAAGCAGTAAGGGAGGTCCAAGGTTCGAGTCGCATTACCCATCTATTTTAATTAATTTTGGCGTCAAGGGAGAGCATAGTTGGAGTCAGTTAGAATGCTTGAAATTAGGAAGAATAATTGATGGATAATATGGATGATATGGATGATAAAGTAACTGATAAAAGGAAGGAAGAGGTGGTGTTATCCATGCCACTTGAGGATGAGCGATTAGATGTAGATAAGGGAGAAAATCTAGGAATTATCCAGTAAGTTAGGAGGTGGCCGAATTTCCATCTCTTGGAGGGGTACCGAAATTTCCCCTACTATTGGATTAGTTGTTAGTTATCAGGAAGGGCACTTTCGATGATAGGTAAGTGCTTAAAAATCTCTATAAATAGGGGGTATCTCTTCAATTCCTAACATTTGAACCCCATTATTTTAAAGCTTTTCTCTCATTCTCTCACCAAAGCCGAAATCCCTAAATCCCATTCTCTCATCTTCACTTTTATGCAAAAGCCGAAACTCTTGATTCTAATTCTCTTCTCCATTCTTTTTCTATAAGCCAAATATTCATTGTTCTTTGCTTTTTCTCTTTTGCCGATCTCTTCACTAAAAGCCGAATCTACATAGATCTCTTCCTATCATCTTCTCTTTTTGATCTTCTCAAAAGCCGAAATCTTCTAGGAGTAGCCGAATCTCCTGTGATAGGGTAAGTGCCGATCTTTTTTCTCTTCACTTTCTCTTTCAGTTTTTGGAAGTTAAAGCCGAAAGGCTATGAGATTGGTAAGGTTGACATTTGATTAATGGTTTGATGTTTTCTTGTTGGGCGACATCGGGAATCGAAGTAGATCGTTTAGATCTAAAAGCCAAAAATTGTTAGTCTCTAATTTCGGGAATTCAAGGTAAGGGGTTCTCTTTAGATCTCCGTTAGATTCGCTATCGTATTTATGATCTTAACCATATGTTATGGTTTACACAAACCTATTTCGTCATAGTAGTTTTGACAAGGACTTTTTGACCGTAAACCCAATCTCTAAGTTTAAAAAACGAGCGATGTCTACTGTTCGAGATTGGCCACCGGGTTGTGGACTGGCTTCTGAACAACACCTTAGGCAGATAGCGGTGGTGTTGGCTACGGATAGCGTCGACATAGGCAGTGTCATTTTGTCGGTAATCAGGTGTGTAGATCTCTAACAGACTAGTTAACTATAATCTATATGTGTTATGGGCTAAAAAGCCAGAAAGTGGCTGTGTGACAGTCGAATAAAACCCTAAAAGGGTTAGGCAAGGATGCCAGGTACGTAATCATAGAAATCTCCATGTATATCGAAATATATGTAAGCCTGCTTTCTTAAAGATGGTATGATGTTTTCTGTGTGTATACATGGGGTGGGATTATGATAATGAAGGGGAAGTGCATGATAGGTCACTTGGTGATCGGTGGTTAAACCTCAAAATCTAAAATTAGGTCACGATAGTGATCGGTGGCTGAGCCACATTATACTATGAGGTCACATAGTGATCGGTGGCTATGCCACGTTTAATGATTCCTGAATAATAGGAAAAGGCAGTACGACTGTCGTTATGGTGTGTAGCAGATGGAGGGTTGATTGTAGAAATCCCCAAGGTGTGATGGTTGGTACAGGTTGGTGTGTAGAGGATGGAATTCTAGGTTGGGTTGGGCTATGCATCATTTATTGTTTATCATGTGATTATGATTGTTGCCATTATGTATGGGCCAGGGCTCATAATGTGTTTGTGGGCCTCAGGTCATTGTGTTTCGGGATTTACACACTGAGTCTTGGTGACTCACCCTTTCATTTTCCTCTACTCTTTCAGATGAGCAGTAGATCATGGACATGGGAGTCGAGACGGACTCGAGGGGCCATCAAGTTTTACTTCTATAGATTTTTTTTGGTTTTCTTTAAGTTTTTTTATTTTGGGAATATTTATGTAATAAGGCCCCATAGTTTATCTTCATCTAGTAGTTTTAATATTTGCAACTTATGAAACTATGTCAAAGGTTTAAATATACGAAATAATAATAATACAAGGTTTTCTTTTCAAAAGTCACTTGTTTATTCAAATTTTGTCTGATTAACTTGTGATTTTCTAAAGCCAACTTAGGAAAAGTTTTCAATGTACAACCCGTAGCATACCAGATCTGGTCGAAACTTATGGGCCGGGTTTGGGGTGTTACAGCTCATAACCTTAAACATTGTGGTAACGTTACAAACTTGATAGTAACTAAAATATAACTGTTAATACAGTCAATGTTATTTCACTTGTGATTTATTGTGTGCCAACATGAGCAACAACAAACAAGTGATATCCTTTTACAATTATTGGTCGACAATTTTTTAATTTTGTGATAATCTTTTTATTTTAAATATTTTAAAAGCAACAAAAGTGTCAGGATTTTATTTGCATTTAAAGAGAAATTTTTCCCTATTACAAAAAAGGGATAAGTAGTTTTGGAAGAGTCTTAGCCCAAGCATAATACTTGAAAAAGATAGGCATGGGGAAATGCTTTGCTATCCCACTTTACACAGAACTTATGCAGAACTTTGATTAGTCGACCTCAAAGCTTATATAGATGATCTATTTCATGGGTTATTGATGGAATTAAGTGAGCACATAGCTTCATGGTAAAGAACTATTATTGAATGCCATTGTATTACACCTTTGGGTGTTGTATTCACTTATAGCAGGTAAACTGAGTTGAGGTAAGGTTGACTTAAATGTACAAAAGTGAGGCTGTATCGAATGATTAAGGGGTTGGGTTTAAATCATTTCTTTGTAAAGTAAGGTTTTAAACGGATTCATCTTTAGGTAAGGCCTTACAAACATAAGATGAGCTCTAAATTGTGTGAACTTCTTGATTGTGTTCATTATTGTTCTTTAGTTTCACTTGTTGTATAGTGCGTGAAAACACATGAAAAAACACAATACTGCTTTTCAATGTTTCAACTAGTATTTCAATGATTTCTTAAGATTATGGATGAAAAATAAAACTTTAATAAAAGGTCATGGACTATAAGGGAATATGTACTTATTTGATTTAAAAGGTTTGATTAAAAAAATGAAAATTTAAATTTCGTGATATTTAATAGGTTAAAATATACTATAAGTTTCTATACTCTTTGTAAATTTTAAATTTAGGCCTTGCACTTTTATTATAGGAATTCAGTCCCTTTATTTTTTTAAAATTTAAAATTCAGGTCAAATTATTAACACTATTAAAGTTTTGATCATTCTGGTCTGTTGATAGCTGAGAAGAAAACTGCAAGGCAAATTGGTACAACTGTCACTGTCAAGAAGTTATTTTCGAATCTACCAACGCGAAGTAAGGAATTTCATCGCAACATATGGAAGGAGTATGGCAAACTTATTTCCTTATTGAATGTGAGTGCATCCATGGGTATCTAAAGCTTTAAAATGTGAGTGCATCCATGGTCTTTATTTGTTCTGCCTATTGGAGACTGTAAAATAGGGTTGACATAACGTGTTTATGAGGCTTTGTCCTTAATTTAGAAGCAACATGCATATGAGAACCTTTCCATAGTAAGATTTGTGATTCATTATCAGGAACTGGAGTCTATGTAATGCTGAATGAGTTATGCTCAATGAGTTTTTGATTGGATATTGTTTGCTTAACCCTGTGGTATCCTGTACATTGGTGATGGTTTCATCCTTACAGTGCATAGATGCCTCATGCCTATAAAGTATTACAGGGTTTTGTTATCTGCAGGGTTTTTTTTGAAGAAAAGTGCTAAAACAAATTAAGACAAAGGCGATATAATTAAAAAATTTATAGATAAAGGCCCGAAGAAACACTATCATCAAAATAAAGGAAAAGCCAAAAAGGAATGAGTTTGTCATTATTTTATTTAATAAGAATGAGATTTGATTCTTATTTGTTCTCTTCTTTTTTTTAACCTTTACAGATAAAAAGTGTTTTGCTTTTACTTTAATTTTTTTCTTTTAAGGGTTGTTATTTGATTCTTATTTTTTTCTTTAATGAGAATGAGTTTGTCATTAGTTGTCGTTTCTCAGATTCTCACAACTTGTTTCTAATAACTTCTCCAGTTACGATAATGAAAAACTTTAAGCCTATTAATAGACAACCAATTCACATGAAAGGGACATTGGTTTGAGGAAGTGCTATGTTGATTTTATTAACATTGTAATTGAGTTTTTAAAGTATCATTTTCGTATTAATTAGATTCTTCAATTTTGATGTTAAATGCTACTTTAGGTTAAATAGTAAATATATTTAAAATTCATGGATCAAATTTTAAGTACTTATATAAAGTGTCTATATTGCTTGGTGTAAGGTGTTGAGATATCCTTGAAGATAGTTCATTCTTCTAAATACGATTATTATTATAGGAATTATTATGGGTGATCATTGTTGAACAACTTCTTTAAACAGAGCTACAACCAGTGGCTTACAATGAAATTGGCTTCATTTGTGGACCAGGAAAGAAACAACCTATCTTTTGGATTGCATCCTATGCCTGCTCGCTTGCGGATATCTTATGCTGTACGTTTCTCCCAATCAATTGAAAGATTTTATTGAAAAATAAGTTCTTTTATTCCTGTTCAATTGGTTTTTTGCATACTGAAGCAGTTATATTGAAAAAATTGAATTAAACTTTTGCTCAACCTTTACAATAGGCATGATATTCCTGTTCAATAGATTTTTCAACACTGTGTTTATTTCTTCTGATTGCTACATTACTTTACTGCTGCTATTAGTATTATAGTATATTTTTCTCTGATTTTCAAAGATTTGATGCATTTGTGCACTGTATGTAAAGGCTTATGAATTTTCAATTATTAATATCCTAAAATTTTAACATGATTAATATTAAATGAATATTTAACATGGCATATGATAATCTCTACTAGCTTTATGATATTTTTTAAATGTGTTTTCTAAAAAGTAAGTAACAGTTTTGGCCCTTTTAATTGTTATGAATATACTTAACATGATTAATATTAATAATATTAGTAAAGGAAAAAGGAGTCATTGTTGAATCTACTGCTTTTAAATTATTAAGCTGGGATTTAATTGGTTAACCAGAAAATTTGATGGATTCATTCACAATTATGGAATAGTGTCAGTTTCACCTCCTATACTGTCACATTCACACTATTTATTCTTTTCCTTAGACTTTAAATTATTTTATTTTATAATAAATGCTTTTAACTACAATTTGCTTAAAAAATGTCGACAAAAAAAGAAGAAGAATTGTAATAAAGTGTAGTAAAGTCTGCCCCCCCATTTGTAGGTTCCACGCTTCTGGTCTTGAGGTTCAAAAAGCTCTTGCTTAATATTTGTAGATAAAATTCCAGGAGATATCAACACTTATACTTCCATTGGTACAATGTTAACTTAAATTAATGTTGTTCGGTATTTTTTTATTTTTTATTTTCTTTAATTTAAAGTATTAGTGAGTTAATGTTGTTTGTATTTCTGACTGCAGCCCCTGTTTCTTGGTGAGAGTGGAGTAGACCAGCTTCTTGAAATTATTAAGGTACGTTTTAGTTCAAAATTCTGATCAGTAATAGTTATATCATGATGAATTTGTCCAAATTGCTGTCAAAATTGCTGTTTATTATATTGTTTCAACTGATATATTGTTGTTTATTATATTGCTGTCCAAAAAAAAAAAGATTCAAAGTATATAGGCTGGAAACCTGACGGGTTGCCTTATATCTCATTGCAAGATATAATGGATCCTCCCTAGGTGTAACAATGCTACGTATGATGAATCTATCCAAATTGCTGTTTATTATATTGTTTGAACTGCTATATATTCTGTTTATTATATTGCTGTCCAAAAAAAAAAAGATTCAAAGTATATAGGCTGGAAACCTGATAGGTTGCCTTATATCTCATTGTAAGATATAATGGATCCTCCCTAGGTGTAACAATGCCACGTATGATGAATCTGTCCAAATTGCTGTTTATTATATTGTTTGAACTGTTATATATTTTGTTTATTATATTGTTTCAACTGGTATAAAATGACATCTTTAATCGTTAGCTTAATGGATCAATTTTTCTGGTTGTTTGCGCTTTTCGTTGCCAGTTTTACTTATAAGTGCAATATAACTTGTGTTCTTCTCTATTTTTTAAACTGTGCTTTCATCAAATTTTTGTTTACCATCAAATCATTTTTTGTTTATCATCTAATTTGTACTGTATTGGATTTTATTTTTGAGAAATTGTGTAACATTCGGGAATTAGGGGCTCTGCATTTGTTATGTTCCTGAGTGTTTGGTTTGTTTTGTCTGTTAATTTGGTGTGTTTGGGGGTCCCGAGAAGGCTCGGGATTAAGCTTGGGCCTTAGTGAGAATTTTATTTCTAGGCACTGTAGGGGAGAGTTAGCTGAGGTAGGTCTTAAGGTTAATTACTTGTGTTTGTTGACACAAGAAGTGGTGTGGCAAAGTGGCAAGGAGACCCTACTTAACGTGTAGGGAAGTGGCGTCATTGTGTAGCAGCAGGGGGCAGAGGTTCGAATCCTATAACACTCACTTGGAAGCTTAATTTTTGCACCCAGGAAGCTAAGGTGGTGGATTCGGCAAGGGCTCTTCAAGGTGGTTGGTGGAATGGGTCAACGTATTCAAATGTAAGGCTATGAGGAAGAAGTGGAGTTTGAATTATTCAAACTAATTCAAAGGAGTGAAGGGGAGTGAAGCATGGAGAAAATCGTGGAAGGGAGATGTTGGTTGTGTAGTTAACCGATTTTTGGAAGGTGAGTGTGAGTGTGCACGGTTTAGCTTGGCTAGGGGGGAGGCCGAACCTTCATTTGGTGGTCATGATCATTCCATTGAGCATTGTGGTCATAAGGGTGTGCCATTCCTTCAAGTGTGCATTTTTGAGAATTTATGTTAGCCAAATTAACCTTAGAAACCCTTTCTTCTCTTTTATTGTGAGAACATTTGCATCTTTTCTTTTTACCAGAACCGAAACACCTTTTTGCTTCACCCTTCTTCCTATTGTTTCTTCATAGCCGAATTTTCCTAGGTCCATTTGCTCTTTGCTTCTTTCTCATAACCGAACCTTGTTCTTTGTTTTTATCTTCTTCTTTTCTCTTCTTTGAGTACTTTCTCCTTGCAAATCAATTTCTTCCCTACTCCCTAACGCTCCTCTTTTCTCTATTAGATTGTCGTCATTCATTCTTCTAGCCTTCTTAAATCGGCCTCTTCTTGTTTTGTGGGGGGCCTCATTCTCGTATTCTTTTCTGTATCTGGCCAGTGTGTGAAAGATCGTTGGGGCAATCGGTTTCTTGGGTCAAGTTTGCTAGCAATCGGTGTTGGTTGATCAAGAAGGAGAAGTGCCGAGGTTTCTTTAGTTGCCGAAAGTGAGTTCCAAGCAGTCTTATTCATTGCGTTGAGGAGGGAAGTGTAGTTGTAGTCATTGCCCCTAAGTTTAAGAAGCGCGCAGTATCGGCAGTACGAGACTTTCTACCGGGCTGCGGTAGAGAGTCGACGTCTGCTTGGGATAGGCAAATAGCGGTCGTTCCTGCTAGTGAAAGCGTCGACGTAGAGAGTATAGTCATATGCGTTACCAGGTGTGTAACTCTCACACACTCTGTATATTAATTATGTTAATAACTGCGTTGGCTGAAAGTCGAAACGACTGAATTGACAGTCGAGGTACCCTTGGGGGTAAGGTTAGAGACACCGAGTAAGTTCCATTACAACTTCATGTTTGAAAAATGTGTATGTATGAATTAATTGGCTGTTTGCATCCAAAGCGTGATAACTCATTTCAGTATGTTAACATATGCATGGACTTGGGATATGATGCGGAAGGGGAAGTGCTAAATTAAGGACTGTCACAGTGGTTTGGTACCACAGTGGGTTGGCCCCACGTATTTGATTCAGTGACTATGTCTCAGTGGCTTGGTGCCACGGTGGTTTAATACCACGTATATATGATTCAGTGACTTGTCTCAGTGATTTGGTACCATAGTGGGTTGGCCCCACGTATATTTATTCGGGATTGTCACAGTGGTTTGGTACCACAGTAGGTTGGCCCCACACATATTATTATTAGTGACTCATCACGGTGATCCGTATCACGATGGTGCAGAACCATAGTGGCTTGGTGCCACGCAGGCGGTGGGTGATCGGTGTTGTAGAGGATGGAAAATAGGTGGGTTTGGGTTGCATCGCATACATACTTAATATATTGACTGTGTGGGCTAAGGCCCAATGGGCTTCAATGGGCGAAAAGCCCAGAGTTCGTCTAATGGGAATTTACACACTGAGTCTCGGTGACTCACCCCTCTGCTAAATTTTGCAGGTAATCAGTAGATCGCGGATTCGGAGCCGAGGCGGACTCAAGGTGGCCATGCATAATGCTCTAAGTATTTTTGTTTTCATTATTTCTTAAATGTCACTATTAAGTTTGGGTTTTGGTATTGTAATAAGGCCACTTAAACTTTGACTTGGACTTTATTTTGAAATTGACATAGCATGCTTATTAGATAATCAAAATGGGAGTTTTCTAAGATTAAAACGTTGAACAAACGATTTCCAAACGGCTAACGGAAGAGGGGTAAAGAGTAGCAAATTGATTAAAATTTTCAATTAGAAACCGCAACATTGTTTTCAAACTGATAGCTTTATGGAAAATTCTTTAAATTCGACTTTCGTTAAATAAACTGGATTTCGTAACTCAGTTCAAATTAACCGCTACTTTAAATTGCTTTTAAAAGACGGTAACGATACACAAAATTTTTCTCAGCTCGTGGTTGTAGTTAGTTTTTCAAAATTTTCTTAACTATAGCATACCAGATTCGGTCGCAGCGTTTGACCGGGTTTGGGGTGCTACAATTTTTTCTACTAAAGGAACGCTAAAATTTCGGTTTAACTTTGCTGTATAAATGTTGTCTGATTTGATTTTTTTAAAACTTTAAACTTGTTGGAATGAATGGTAAATTGGAACATACAAATTGGAGTATAAATGCTTGTTGAATTGGAGTATAAATGGTGTACAAAGCAGGGTAGGTTACTTAGGTTTTTTCGTACATAATTGATCATTATTTAAATATATTTTAATATAAAAATTAAATTACTAATTTTTTATATTAATAATTTTGATTTTAATATTTAATATTTTGAATGTTTTTCAAACTTATAAATATTTTGTTATCGATATAATAATATTGATCATTATTTAAATATGTTTTAGTATAAAAATTAAATTCTTTTTTAAAAAAAAGTAATTTAAAAACTTTTTAAAATGAAAATTTATTTTTGTTACTCATTAATTACTTTGTTAAGTTATTTCTTTTTTTTATGTTTTTTTCATTATTTAAATATGTTTTAACATATTTAATCAAATTACTAATTTTTTATATTAATAATGTTTAATTTTAATATTTAATATTTTGATTGTTTTTCAAACTTATAAATATTTTGTTATCAATATAATAATATTGATCATTATTTAAATATGTTTTAATATAAAAATTAAATTCTTTTTTTAAAAAAGTAATTTAAAAACTTTTTAAAATGAAAATTTATTTTTGTTACTCATTAATTACTTTGTTAAGTTATTTCTTTTTTTTTTGTTTTTTTTCATTATTTAAATATATTTTAATATAAAAATCAAATTACTAATTTTTTAATTAATAATGTAACATCCTGGAAATGGCCTATGCATTTTCGGTTTAATTGTATGAAATGACAAGTCTTAAGCATTATGAATAAATTTTTGATATTTTGGAAACTCAGAAATGTATGAAAATGCATGGAAATGGAAATGAACATTTTGGAAACTGAACATTTTTGGAAACACGAAATGCATTAGGACATGAACATTTTAGGAAACCCGAAATGTAAGAAATGGTTCAAAAATGGAAAGTACACATTTTTGGAAACTAAGAAATGAAAATGGAAATGATCCAAAAATGGAAAGTATACATTTTAGGAAACTTGGAAATGTAAGAAAATGGCAAGTAAACAGAGCCGATCGAAAATTTTAGGAAACTTAGAAATGATGCAGAAATGTCAAATCTTAAAGTTTAAAATGGGAGATTAAGGCAAGAGGGCCTTAAAAGAAAAAGTTGGTAAAATTTGACACACAAACGGGCTAGGAAAAGTGGCCTGAAGATGGCACTTAGGGCCTATGAAAATGGCGCCGTGTGCAAAAGGCATGGGCCTGGGTTCGAGTCACAAGGGAAGCAAATAAATGAAGTTTTATTTTTGCTTCCCAGGCTAAGGGGTGGACGGCACATGTGTTTAAAAAGAGAGGTGTTTTATTTCCATTAATATTGCTTAATAAGGTGATAAATAAAAGCTTTTTAATTTGGATTATTTAGAAGTGATAATAAGGATTTTTCTCTATTTTATTTTAAATAAAATAGATGATATTATCACAAGGAAGAGTGGTGGCCAAGTCAAGGACTCTTGCCCTGATAATTTCGGCTAAAGAAGGAGAACTAAAGGCTATTCTCTCATCTTTTCTAAGCTCTGCCGAAATTCCCTAAGCAAACTCTCTCTGCCGAAAAATTTCTTCTCCCCTTTTCTTCTTCTCTTTTCTTCATCTATCAAGACGAAACCTCATCTCTGTCTAAGTCTACAATAGTCGAATCCCTGAGAGACTAAGCAAGGAAGCAGTCGACTAAGCATTAAGGGTAAGGTTATCAATATTCAAGTTCTTTTCCTTCCTATTTGATAAAAGAGAAAGACTAATCCTACTGATGTGTGGTGGCCGAATCTACAAGGGGTCTATCAAGTTTCTACAACTGTTGAATACAAGGATCAAGGATCTAAGGGTTTTCGACAGACATACAAGACAAGGAATATTTTCTGGAACTCAAGGATTTAAGGTAAGAAACTCAGAATCGGCCAAAGGCCATATTCTATGTGTTAGAGTTAGATTAAATCTAACATATGGTTGTAGGATTTTCGACAAACATCAAGGAAGCAAGGATCTATTCTAGGATCTGAATAATCATCCAATTTGGCAACAAGGTAAGTAATACAAATCCTACTAGGATTTGGTTTTTAAGCCAAATAGGTTTGTTAATATATTTTAATGATTGGCCGAATATAGGAGTGAAAGATCTAGATCTGTAGATCGTTCTTTGGGATTTCAAAGAACCTATTAAGTGAATCAGGTGTGTACCCATACTAACCTTCAATACGTTATATGGCAATTACTAATTATATGAATATGCATAAGAGTGTGAATGTGGCTATGTGCCCTAATGTGGTACAAAAGTACTACTGTGCAGTGCGTTTCCTACTTACGATAGGATTACTTAATATGATATATTTTGAACATGTGAATAGTAACATGAATGAGAAATAAGTATGTTATGCATGATATAATAATATTTGGGGCATTTCGGGCTATATGTGGAAGGGGAAGAAGGTGTTGACTTTAGTCTCACCAACGGAATATGGTGACTACGGTCACATAATTTGAATATGGTAACCGGTTACATTATCTCGAATTTGGTAACTTCGGTTACATTATTTGAATATGGTGTCTAATGACACAAATTATATGGGCGATGAGCACGTCCGATCGCAGCCGATCGCCGATGGTGTGTAGCGGATGGAGGGTCGACTTAGTAGTCTCCACGGTGTGATTGGCGTGCACGGGTGGTGTGTAGCGGATGGACAAATAGGCTTGGGTTTGGGTTGCATCATTTTTATATGAATATGTCTTTGATATGAACATGTATGCCTGAATTGTTGATTGTTAGTTTGTGTACACATTGAGTCTCAGAGACTCACCCTTGTGGGACTATTTTTCAGTGATGAGCGATAATGGACCGGCCTGGCGGGAGTCAAGGTGGCCATGCAGAGAGAAAAATAAACGATTTGGACTTTATTTTTGCTAAGTACTTTTCATTTTAATTTTGGAAATTATTTGATGTAATAAGGCCATAAGGCCCAAGTTTGATTAAGGCATTTCTGTTTAAATTTTTATTATTATGTTACTGAATTACTTTAAAATTAATGATTGTTTAAAAACATATTTCTTAAATAAACCCTAGATTGTTTTTCTTTGTCACTTTAAATAATTGTTCTTTTAAAATTAAGTAAACAAGTTTCCAATCTAAGCCCAACCCAAAACCAATATCTTTCGAAAAATACACAAATTATCTCTAGGTAATAAAGAACTTCAAAACCGTTTTTCTTAAGGAACATACCAGATCCGGTTCAGGCTCGTGGGTCGGGTGTGGGGTGTTTCAGCTTGGTATCAGAGCCTAGTTTTCAACTCTCGGCCTGTGGGCTAAGGCCCAAAACATTTTTAATTCGAGCCCAAATGAGTTTCTTTGAAATAAAGCAGGTGTTTTGGCATGGCACCTAAGTCTCCGACCCGCAGTCCACCAGGAAGTACTCTAACTTTATGTGTGATTCTGTGATTTATGAACTGTATAAGGGTAGAAAAGGCATGGAACGTAGAATAGAATGATAGGAATTTGAACCCTAGGGCTAGATTACTCAAACACAGAACCCATAAGACTTAATGAGCTTAACAAACCTATGGCTAAGTCATCGAGCTAGGGTGTGGTAACCCCATGCGCATGTCTAGATTGGATCCTAAGAGCACAGTATTTAAGCGGTCCTAGTGACTCACCTCCTCTTCGCAGAATCCCACCGTGCGTAGCTTCTGGTCACCCTAACTCGAGAGGGCTCGGTGGTGTGGCAACCTCACAATGCATGTCTAGGAATGGTTTCGATGGGAGCTTGGTATTTAAGCAATCCGCGTGACTCACCTCCTCTCCATTCGAATCCGCACAGTGCGTAGCTTTGGTTCACTACCCGACCAAAGAGGCTCTGGCCATAGGCTAAACATAATGACTAAAACCCGAAAGGGAACTAGCCATGTTTTTTTTAAAAAAGAAAAAAAAATAACAAAACCCTAGTTTTAAAACCTTTAAAATCACTCTGTTGATTTGTGGAAACTATCTTTACAAAATTTTCCAAAAAAATTTTCGATTGGTGAAAATTACAAAAATACCTTTAGTGGTAAAATTACCAAAATGCCCTTGATTCCCAAAATGTCAAACTTCTCAACGATTTTGCCAAAACTTCATTATTTTATAAATGTTCAAAAACCCTAAATTGCAAACTATCAAAAATACCTTGATTTTGAAAAAAATTACAAAATTGCCCCTAACTTACAAAATGACCAAAATGACCCTGGTTTTCGAAAATTTTTGCAACATCACCATTTTGGAAAATAAAACTCTCAAAAAGAACCCATAAAGTTTTACAACTTTTGAAGTATCCCTAAATTACTAAATTTTACCAATTTACCCTAGCTTTTAGAAAATTACCAAAATACCCCCGAGGTCAAAAATTATCGAAATACTCCTGGATTTCAAAATTCTTCCAAAATTTCCCCGGGATTTTAAAAATACTTTCGTCAAAATCACCAAGGAACTTTTTATTTTGAAAAATTACTGAAAATGTCCTCAGTAGGACAAAATTACTAAAAATACCCTCTAGCGGTGGAAAAACAACAACGATAAAAATTACAACGTTTCTCTGAATGAACGAAAGTTCATAATTGTTTGATGGATGGATGAATGAATAAAAGACTGTGTGTTTGTATGAATACGAAAGAACCACTCTTAAATCCCTTTTCATAAAACTCCTTCGCGGGTAAATAAGTGGAACAAAGACTAATTCATAAAACATTTTAATCAGATCTCGATGCTAGAAATGAGCTCTAGAGGACGTGGTCGTCGTGGACGAGGTAGAGGAAGGATGACCGTGTCGAAACCCGTTAGATCGAGTCAGGGGTCCGACAATGAAATACCATCGCCACCACCACCCCGGCCATTGGTGGCTTTGAGCGTTAAAGCTCGGGCGGGGGAAGATCTTTGTGTCGCGGTCGTCGTCTTTGCGAGTTTTGGAATTGGTGGCTGGTGCGGGTGGAAATTCGAGAACTCGGAAATCTGTGCCTGAACGGCTCCGAGCTAATGGAGCTGAAATGTTTCGAGGAGTGTCTGGAGTGGCACCCAGTACAGCTGAGTACTGGTTGGAAGCAACGGAGCGCATCATGGATGAGCTTGATCTGACCCCTGAGGAAAAGTTGAAGGGGATGGTGGCACTGTTACGCGATGAGGCGTATCAATGGTGGTTAACTGTGTGAGATGGTGCCACGGCTGAGGATCTGACCTGGGAGTACGTTAAGGAAGCGTACCAAAAGAAGTATGTGGGAACCAGGTACACTGATGAGCAGAGGAAAGCTTTTCTGGGGCTAGTGCAAGGGAGCAAGACTGTCGCCGAATATGAGGGAATTTCTGAGGTTGAGCCGCTATGCTCGAGGAGTAGTGGCAATTGAGCATGAGCGCTGTGTCCGTTTTGAGGACGGGTTAAGAGATGATTTGAAACTGTTGATAGCACCGCATCAGGAGCGGGAATTCTCTGCTTTGGTAGAAAAGGCCAAGGTGGCTGGGGGTATTAAGGATGCTACCAAATAGGCTGTAGATAGGAATAAGCCTAAAAGAGGTTTTGGCCCATCTGGAAAGGGTCATAAGAGGCCTAGGGTTGACGGGCCACGAAATCAACAAGCCGATGCACGGTGGCAAAGACGCCTCTTGTGAGCATTGTGGAAAGAGGCACTTGGGAGAATGTTGGAGAAAGACGGGAGGATGCTTCAAGTGTGGGTCCAAGGACCATATGCTTAAGGATTGTCCTAAGCAATCAGATGAGAGCCGATCGGCAGCTCAGAATGCTAGTCAGGCTGGTAGAGGCAGATAGCAGCCTCAACGGGGTCGTGGTTCAGCCAACCGAGGTAATGGTGCTGGCGGAGGCCGTGGAGCACAGGGCCGAGGTGCCGCTAATGCTGAAGCAAGGCAACCGGGTTTGGTTTATGCGGTTCGCCGGAGGAGATGGTGACGACGTCTGGATGTAATAACCGGTACGTTCTTTATTTCTGACAAACCCTATTTTGCTCTGATTGATGTGGGCTCGACCCATTCTTATGTTGCATGTAGTGTAGTGGAAACACTAGGCCTAGACTCAGAACTCTCTGATAGACAGATGACTGTAGTAAGCCCATTAGGCCAAACCGTAGTGGTAGATAAGATCTTTCGGAATGTACCCCTAGAGATTCAGGGAGTGAACTTTCGGGCTGATTTAATGGAGTTACCTTTCGGAGAGTTTGAACTTATACTCGGAATGGATTGGCTAGTAGAACACCGAGCCGTGTTGAATTGTGCGGCTAAACGGATGGAACTAAGAACCTCGGAGGATAAAGTGGTAGAAATGATCGGAGAAAAGAAGAACTACTTGTCTAACGTGGTTTCGGCGCTGAAGGCCGAGAAGATGGTTAAGAAGGGGTGTAAGGCATTCTTAGCCTTCATTAGTACGATAGGTGGGAAAGATGAAGGTGTTCATGGAGTTAGGACGGTAAGGGACTTCGTAGATGTGTTCCGAGATGAATTACCAGGAATACCCCCAGATAGGGAGGTGGAATTTGGAATAGACTTGCTACCGGGCACAGCTCCTGTGTCAATCGCTCCATACCGAATGGCGCCAAAGGAGTTAGTAGAGCTCAAGGCTCAAATCCAAGAACTGTTGGATCGTGGGTTCATTCGACACAGTGTGTCTCCGTGGGGAGCACCGGTCCTATTTGTGAAGAAGAAGGATGGAACTATGCGAATGTGCATAGACTATCGTCAGTTGAATAAACTGACCATCAAGAACAAGTATCCTTTGCCAAGGATAGACGACTTGTTCGATCACCGAAAAAGAAGCATTGTGTTCTCTAAAAATAGACTTAAGGTCGGGATATCATCAGTTGAAGGTGAAGGAGGTTGATATCCATAAAACTGCTTTTAGGACAAGATATGGCCACTTCGAGTTTGTGGTGATGCCGTTTGGGTTGACGAACGCTCCAGCCGCGTTCATGGACATGATGAATCGGGTTTTCCAACCCTACCTGGATAAGTTCGTCGTTGTGTTCATCAAAGATATTTTGGTGTACTCGAAGTCGGAGGAGGAGCATGATGAGCATCTCCGAGATGTGTTGGAAGTGTTAAGGGAGAAGAAGCTCTATGCCAAATTCAGTAAGTGTGAATTTTGGCTTAAGGAGGTGGCATTCTTAGGTCATGTGGTATCCGCGGAAGGAATAAGAGTGGAACCTAGGAAGATCGAAGCAGTGTTGGATTGGAAACCACCTAGGTCTGTGGCTGAAATCTGAAGTTTCTTAGGCTTGGCAGGCTATTACAGAAGGTTCGTGGAAGGATTCTCGTCAATAGCCGTGCCTTTGACAAAGCTGCTAAGGAAGGAAGTACCCTTTGTATGGACGGATAAGCAACAGGAGAGCTTTGAAAAGCTTAAAAAGGTGTTGACGGAAGCTCCAGTGTTAATTCAGCCGGAGGCAGGAAAAGATTTCGTAGTGTCTTGTGACGCTTCGCACACCAGGGTTAGGGCGTGTGCTAATGCAAGAAGGAAAAGTAGTCGCTTATGCGTCACGGCAGTTAAGGCCTCATGAGGTTAATTATCCAACCCATGACTTGGAACTAGCAGTAGTGGTTTTCGCTCTCAAGGTTTGGAGGCACTACCTTTATGGAGAAAGGTCAGTGATCTACACGGACCACAAGAGCCTTATGTATTTGTTGACTCAGAAGGAGTTGAACTTGAGGCAACGAAGGTGGGTGGAATTACTAAAAGACTACGATTGCTCGATAGAGTACCACCCGGGCAAGGCGAATGTGGTAGCAGACGCCCTGAGTAGGAAGGTTGTGTCGGATTTAAGGGCTTTGTTCGCTCATTTAAGTCTATATGATGATGGAAGCCTGTTGGCAGAGTTACAAGTCAAGCCCACATGGTTAAAGGAGGTGAAAGAGGGACAGTTGGCTGATAAGGACTTAAGTACTAAGTTACAGCAAGTACAGCAAGGAGGATTAAAGGACTATGGTGTCAATGATGAGGAAGTATTGTGCTACAAGGGAAAGGTCTGTATGCCGAAGGATAAGGAGTTGAGACAAAGGATTCTTCGGGAAGCGCATGGTAGCCCTTATGCTATGCATCCCGGAGGCATTAAGCTGTATAGGGATCTAAGGGAACAATTTTGGTGGTCTGATCTTAAACGAGAGGTGACTGAATTCGTGGGAAAATGTCTGACGTGTCAGCAAGTTAAGGCTGAACACCAAGTTCCATCAGGATTGCTTCAACCAATCAAAGTTCCCCAATGGAAGTGGGAAAGAATTACCATGGACTTCGTTAGTGGGCTTCCCCTTACGCCTACTAAGAAGGACTCGGTATGGGTGATAGTGGACCGTTTTACCAAGTCCGCACATTTTATTCCGGTGAGAATCGACTATTCCCTTCAAAAGTTAGCCAAGTTATATGTGGCAGAGATCGTAAGGTTGCACGGAGTACCAACATCGATCATCTCCGACAGAGACCCAAGGTTTACGTCTCGATTTTGGAAGGCACTTCATCAAGCGTTGGGCACTAAGTTGGATTTCACTACAGCGTTTCATCCACAATCGACGGGCATCGAACGGGTTATACAAGTGTTGGAAGATATCTTTGAGAGGTCAGTGTGTGATGGATTTCCGAGAAAGTTGGGAAGATTATTTGCCTTTAGCTGAGTTTGCCTACAACAATAGCTATCAGGCAAGCATTCGGATGGCACCATATGAAGCATTGTATGGTCGAAAGTGTAGAACTCCTACTTGTTGGACCGAGTTAGGAGAACGTCGAGTTTTGGGCCCAGGGTTAGTGGCAGAAACTGAAGAGAAAGTTGAGTTAATTCGGGCACGGCTGAAGGAAGCCTCTGATAGACAGAAGTCGTACCCAGACCTTAAGCGGAAGGAGATCGAGTTTGAAGTGGGAGATCAAGTATTCCTGAAAGTTTCGCCTTGGAAAAGGTTATGAGGTTCGGTCGCAAAGGGAAGTTAAGCCCGAGGTTTATAGGGCCCTATCGAGTACTAAAGCGAGTTGGACCAGTGGCATACCAAGTGGAGTTGCCACCAGAGTTGCAGCTAATGCACGACATATTCCATATGTCCATGCTACGTCACTATCGATCGGATCCATCTCATGTGGTACCTGTTGAAGAAGTGGAGCTAAGGCCAGACTTATCCTACGAGGAAGAGCCGATTCGAATCTTGGAACGTGATGTGAAAGTACTACGGAGGAAGTTAGTACCTCTAGTCAAGGTGTTATGGTGCAACCATGGATCGGAAGAAGCTTCATGGGAGTCAGAAGAGACAATACGACAGCAATACCCTCAGTTGTTTAGTTAGGAAATTTCGCGGATGAAATTTTGTTTAAGAAAGTAGAATCAGTAACATCCTGGAAAGGGCCTATGCATTTTCGGTTTAATTGTATGAAATGACAAGTCTTAAGCATTATGAATAAATTTTTGATATTTTGGAAACTCGAAATGTATGAAAATGCATGGAAATGGAAATGAACATTTTGGAAACTCAACATTTTTGGAAACTGAACATTTTTGGAAACACGGAAATGCATTAGGACATGAACATTTTAGGAAACCCGAAATGTAAGGAAATGGTTCAAAAATGGAAAGTACACATTTTTGGAAACTAAGAAATGAAAATGGAAATGATCCAAAATGGAAAGTATACATTTTAGGAAACTTGGAAATGTAAGAAAATGGCAAATGTGAGCCGATCGAAAATTTTAGGAAACTTAGAAATGATGTAGAAATGTCAAATCTTAAAGTTTAAAATGGGAGATTAAGGCAAGAGGGCCTTAAAAGAAAAAGTTGGTAAAATTTGACACACAAACGGGCTAGGAAAAGTGGCCTGAAGATGGCACTTAGGGCCTATGGAAATGGCGCCGTGTGTAAAAGGTATGGGCCTGGGTTCGAGTCACAAGGGAAGCAAATAAATGAAGTTTTATTTTTGCTTCCTAGGCTAAGGGGTGGACGGCACATGTGTTTAAAAAGAGAGGTGTTTTATTTCCATTAATATTGCTTAATAAGGTGATAAATAAAAGCTTTTTAATTTGGATTATTTAGAAGTGATAATAAGGATTTTTCTCTATTTTATTTTAAATAAAATAGATGATATTATCACAAGGAAGAGTGGTGGCCAAGTCAAGGACTCTTGGCCTGATAATTTCGGCTAAAGAAGGAGAACTAAAGGCTATTCTCTCATCTTTTCTAAGCTCTGCCGAAATTCCCTAAGCAAAGTCTCTCTGCCGAAATTTCTTCTCCCCTTTTCTTCTTCTCTTTTCTTCATCTGTCAAGACGAAACCTCTTCTCTGTCTATGTCTACAATAGTCGAATCCCTGAGAGACTAAGCAAGGAAGTAGTCGACTAAGCATTAAGGGTAAGGTTATCAATATTCAAGTTCTTTTCCTTCCTATTTGGTAAAAGAGAAAGACTAATCCTACTGATGTGTGGTGGCCGAATCTACAAGGGGTCTATCAGTTTCTACAATCATTGAATACAAGGATCAAGGATCTAAGGGTTTTAATGGACATACAAGACAAGGAATATTTTCTAAACTCAAGGATTTAAGGTAAGAAACTCAGATAATCGGCCAAAGGCCATATTCTATGTGTTAGGGTTAGATTAAATCTAACATATGGTTGTAGGATTTTCGACAAACATCAAGGAAGCAAGGATCTATTCTAGGATCTGAATAATCATCCAATTCGGCAACAAGGTAAGTAATACAAATCCGACTAGGATTTGGTTTTTAAGCCAAATAGGTTTGTTAATATATTTTAATGATTGGCCGAATATAGGAGTGAAAGATCTAGATCGGTAGATCGTTCTTCGGGATTTCAAGGAACCTATTAAACGAATCAGGTGTGTACCCATACTAACCTTCAATACGTTATATGGTAATTATTAATTATATGAATATGCATAAGAATGTGAATGTGGCTATGTGCCCTAATGTGGTACAAAAGTACTCCAGGACGTTTCCTACTTCCGATAGGATTACCGAATATGATATATTTTGAACATGTGAATAGTAACATGAATGAGAAATAAGTATGTTATGCATGATATAATAATATTTGGGGCATTTCGGGCTATATGTGAAAGGGAAAGAAGGTGTTGACTTCGGTGTCACCAACAGAATATGGTGACTACGGTCACATAATTTGAATATGGTAACTTCAGTTACATTATCTGAATTTGGTAACTTCGGTTACATTATTTGAATATGGTGTCTAATGACACAAATTATATGGGCGATGAGCACGCGATCGCAAATGATCGCCTTCGATGGTGTGTAATGGATGGAGGGTCGACTTAGTAGTCCCCACGGTGTGATTGGCGTGCACGTGGTGTGTAGCGGATGGACAAATAGGCTTGGGTTTGGGTTGCATCATTTTTATATGAATATGTCTTTGATATGAACATGTATGCCTGAATTGTTGATTGTTAGTTTGTGTACACATTGAGTTTGTAGACTCACCCCTTGTGGGACTATTTTTCAGGTGATGAGCAGTAATGGACCGGGTCGGCAGGAGCTGAAGGTGGCCATGCAGGAGAAAAATAAACGATTTAGACTTTATTTTTGCTAAGTACTTTTCATTTTAATTTTGGAAATTATTTGATGTAATAAGGCCATAAGGCCCAAGTTTGATTGCTTCATTTCTGTTTAAATTTATATTATTATGTTACGAATTACTTTAAAATTAATGATTGTTTAAAAACATATTTCTTAAATAAACCCTAGATTGTTTTTCTTTGTCACTTTAAATAATTGTTCTTTTAAAATTAAGTAAACGGGTTTCCAATCTAAGCCCAACCCAAAACCAATATCTTTCGAAAAATACACAAATTATCTCTAGGTAATAAAGAACTTCAAAACCGTTTTTCTTAAGGAACATACCAGATCCGGTTCAGGCTCGTGGGCCGGGTGTGGGGTGTTTCAAATAATTTTTATTTTAATATTTAATATTTTTAAATGTTTTTAAAACTTATAATTTCCTTTATCAATATAATAATAACGATCATTATTTAAGTAGCTTACATAATTCACATAACTCACATAACATGTAACATCCTAAATTAATGGGCCTTTGCATTTGTTGTGTGTTACGTATAATGTGCTAATTAGAGTGTTTAAAGGGTCCAGATTGGGCTCAGGGTTAGGCCGAGGCCTTAGTTAAAAATCTTCTGCTTGGGCACTCTAGTGGAAAGCCAGTAGGATAGGGCTTAAAAGATGTTATCTGTGTTTTAAGACACAAATGGGCTTGTGGCCCAGTGGCAAAATGGCGCCACTAAAAGGGAAGAAAGTTGGCGTCAATTGAAGGTCCAAGGTTCGAGTCGCCTGGTACCTTTTATTTTAAATATTTTCGGCATTTATAAGAGCAGTGGTGGAGTTCGGCAAAGATGCTTAAATTTAGGAATTTATTTAATGTGATAATAAGGTGGATAATGTGCTGATAAAAGGAAGGAAGAGGTGGTGTTATGCATGCTACTTGAGGATGAGTGATCAGATGTAGATAAGGGAAAAAATCTAGGAGGAGGTGGTCGAATTTCCATCTCTTGGAGGGGTGCCGAATTTTCCCTTTTTATTTGCTTAATTCTTAGTTATCAGAAAGGGCACTTTCAGTTTTTGATAGGTAAGTGCCAAAATTTCTATAAATAGGAGGGGATAGCTCATCAATTCCGGCATTTGGAACCCTATTCTTTTCTTCTTTCCCTGTGCCGAAATTCTCAGTCTTCCTCTGAAATTTCTTTTCTTTTGATTTCTTCAAAAGCCGAAACCTCCCAATCTCCTCAACATCTTTTCTTTCAAAAGCCGAAACCTTGAACTCTCTTCTCATCTCCATAGCCGAAAACCCTTATTTTCTTTTGTCGATTTCTTCAACCAAAAAGCTGAAACTACTTAGATTTCTTCTTCTCTTCTGATCTTCTCAAAAAGCCGGAATCTCTAAGGGGTAGTCGAATTCTTTATGTAAAGGTGAGTACCGATTTTTCTAACTCTTCACTTTCTCTTTTGGGTTTTGAAAGACAAAGCCGAAAAGCTAATGGTTTAATGGTTTTATGTATTCTCTTGTTGGGCGACATTCAGGAATTGAAGTAGATCTCTTAGATCTAAAAGCCGGAAACACTAGCCCCTGAATCTCATATCACTTTTCGGGATTTCAAGGTAAGGATTTCAATTCTCCTTAAGATGATCAACCGTTTCCTTTTTGTTAGTTGTGCCTTAACCTAATGTTTCGTTACTGACCTCACGAACAACACCTTAGGCGGATAAGCGGTTGTGTCGGCTACGGATAGCGTCGACGTAGAAAGTCTTGTTCTAACGATAATCAAGTGTGTAGATCTCTAACACACTATTAAACCTGTATGTATGTCTATATATATACATTATGGGCTAAAAAGCCGAAAAGAGGCTGTGTAGACAGTCGAATGAAACCCTAATAGGGGTTAAGCAAGGATGCCAGGTACGTAATCATAGAAACCTCTATGTGTATCGAAATATATATGAAAGCCTGTGTGATGTTTTCCTTATGTGTGTATGCATGGGGTGGGATTATGTTAATGAAGGGGAAGTGCATGATTGGTCACTTGGTGATCGGTGGTTAAACCACAAAATCTAAAATTAGGTCACAAATGGCTGAGCCACATTATATTATGAGGTCACATAGTGATCGGTGGCTATCCCACGTTTAATGATTCCTGAATAATAGGAATAGGCAGTACGGTTGTCGTTATGGTGTGTAGCGGATGGAGGGTTGATTGTAGAAATCCCTAAGGTGTGATGGTTGGTACGAGTTGGTGTGTAGAGGATGGAATTCTAGGTTGGGTTGGGCTATGCATCATTTATTATTTATCATGTGATTATGATTGTTGCCATTATGTATGGGCCAGGGCTCATAATGTGTTTGTGGGCCTCAGGTCATTATATTTTGGGATTTACACACTGAGTCTTGATGACTCACCCTTTCATTTTCCTCTACTCTTTAAGATGAGCAGTAGATCATGGACATGGGAGTCGAGACGGGCTCGAGGGGCCATCAAGTTTTACTTCTATAGATTGTTTTCGGCTTTCTTTAAGTTTTTTTTATTTTGGGAATATTTATGTAATAAGGCCCCATAGTTTATCTTCATCTAGTAGTTTTTATTATTTGCAACTTATGAAACTATGTCAAAGGTTTAAATATACGAAATAATAATAATACAAGGTTTTCTTTTCAAAAGTCACTTGTTTATTCAAATTTTGTCTAATTAACTTGTGATTTTCTAAAGCCAACTTAGCAAAAGTTTTCAATGTACAACCCGTAGCATACCAGATCTGGTCGAAACTTATGGGCCGGGTTTGGGGTGTTACATAACATAATAACTTACATAACTCACATAACATACATAGCTTACATAACTCAGATAACTTACATAACATACATAATACATGTAGTTTTATGTAATAATTTCCTTAAAAGCATATAGGTTAAAGATCAAATTTCATAGCTTTCATCAAATAATAGAACTTACATAATACATAACTTACATATTTTTAAGATCAAATTTCATAACTTACATAATTTTAAGATCAAACTTCATAACTTACATAATTTACATAACTTACATAATACCTGTATAAATAAACAACTTACCCGTGTAATTTACTGTCAACTTTAGACTTCAACAACTACGAAATGGATAGAACTTGGATGAATTTGTCAAGGGTAAGCAACGGCTATCGAAATGGAGTAGAAAATTTTCTAAATTTTGCATTTCAAAATGCAAGCCAAGAGAATATGATTCTTTGCCTGTGTAAGAAGTGTTGCAATATCAATTGGCATTATCATGAAGTTGTCTACGAACATCTAGTTGTTGATGGCTTTGTTCAGGGGTATAAAAAATGGACTTTCCATGGAGAGTGTACATCTAGTGGAGCCTCTTCATCGATGAATCTGGGTTATCCTCATAGTGCTTGCAATCAAAATGTTAGAGAAGATGACATAGAAGGCATGTTGCGGGATGCATTTAATATGCACGGTGATGGTTTGCAATCATTTCCAGTTGACTTGGGTGCAACTGATGATTATAATTTTCGTGGAAATACTTTCACCAAAAGGGGAAGAAGTGTACCTAATGAACAGCAAAATGAAGAAGCGGCAAAGTTTTACACGTTACTTGGTGAAATGAATGAAGAATTGTATGAGGGATCAAAATTTTCAAAACTGTCTTTCTGTATTCGTCATTTTCATTTAAAATGTTTGAGAGGGTGGACAGGAAACTCTTTGACAATGTTGTTAGAGCTTTTGAGAGAAATGTTCTCGTTTGCGAAAATCCCTCAATCTTCCAAAGACATGAAGAAACTGATCAAAGATTTGGGCCTTGGCTACAACAAAATTCATAATTGCACAAATGACTGCATGTTATACCGGGGCGACAGGAGAAACCAACAGTGCTATCATGTATGCGGTCTATCCCATTGGATGAATAGAAATACAGAAGATGGTAACGAGGATGAAAATGATGCACAGTCAAGGAAGACACTAGTTAAGATTTTGCGGTATTTTCCACTAATACCAAGGCTTCAAAGGCTTTTCATGTTGTCGAAGACAGCCGAGTCAATTACGTGGCACCATGATGGACGAACTGATGATGGATTGTTAAGGCATCCTGCAGATTCTTTAGCTTGGAAATAATTTGACTCCAAATTTCCAAGCTTTGCAAGCGATCCTCAGAGTGTGAGGCTTGGGCTAGCATCTGATGGATTTAACCCTTACAAAATCATGAGCATAGCGTATAGTACTTGGCCTGTAGTGCTTGTTCCTTACAATTTGCCTCCATGGGTTTGCATGAAACAACCATCCTTTATCTTATCTATGATTATCCCTGGAGAGAAAGGGCCCAAGAAAAATATTGACATATATTTGCAGTCACTTATTGAAGAGTTAAAACAATTATGGGTTGGTGTTGAGACATATGATGTAGTGAGAAAGGAGAACTTTAATTTACGTGTAGCTTTGATGTGGACTATTAATGACTTCCCGGCTTATGCCAATTTATCTGGTTGGAGTACCAAGGGACTTTATGCTTGTCCTTGTTGTGCTGCACAGACATGTTTGCAATGGTTATATAATGGGAAGAAGTTCTCTTACATGGGGAATCGTCGGTGGTTACCGGAAAATCATAGATTTAGATTTCAGAGTACTCAATTTGACGGTACTGAAGAGTTTAGAGAAGCTCCTTCGCAGACCGGTGGATTGTTCATGTTGAAAGATATGAATTTCATTTATGGGAAGATGAATCAACCGTCCAACACACAAAGAAATAGAAGATCAAGGGATGAATCTGATGAAGAGGATGATCCTAATGTGGCGGACTTGTGGAAAAAAAGAAGTATTTTTTTGAGTTTCCTTATTGGGAGCATCGCATTTTACGACATAATCTTGATGTCATGCATATTGAGAAAAATGTCTGTGAGAACATCATTGGGACTATTTTGAATGTCGATGGAAAACCGAAAGACAATATTCAAAGTCGACTTGATTTAGTCCACATGGGGATTCGGCGTGATCTTTATCCCCAACCACTCCCTAATATGAAATATCGGTTGCCGCCTGTTGTTTTTTCAATGTCGAAGACGGAGAAAGTAGTGTTCTGTATGGTGTTGAAGGATATAAAGGTCCCGGATGCATATGCATCAAATATATCTCGATGTGTGAGTCTTAAAGATCGAAGACTATATGCCTTAAAATCACATGACTATCACATCTTGATGCAAGACTTACTGCCAGTTGCTATGCAGTGTTGTGTATCAAAAAAGGTGACGTCTTGTGTAATTGAACTACCTAATAAGGCGTTTGTGGCAAAGTTTTGGATGTTCAAGAACTTGAGACACTACAAGATCGAGCCGCATTAACTTTATGCAATCTGGAGAAGATCTTCCTGCCTTCCTTCTTCACTATTATAGTGCACTTGTTAATTCATCTCCCTCGTGAAGCAATACTTGGTGGACCCGTTTTTTATCGATGGATGTATCCCATAGAAAGGTCTTAATTTATTTGTAAATTATTCCTTCATTCACCTCAATGCCTTTAGTTGCAACTTTTGATAATGTTGTATATCGTGTTTAGGTTCCTATCCAAATTGAAGTCTTACTGTTGAAATAAGTGTTATCCGAAAGGATCAATTGCTAAAGGCTACTTGGCAGAGGAATGTATGACTTTTTGTTCAATGTATTTGGAAGATGTTGAAACAAGAATGAACAGCCCAAGTAGAAATGCTGGGCTCACAGATCATAACTTGGCCGAAACTTATTTATTTCAAAGTTTTGAAGAACCAATCGGCAAAGTTGAAATTGCAGAATTAGATGATAGATCGTGGGTCCAAGCACATCGATATGTTCTTTTTCATCATGATTCAATGGAACCATTACGCAAGTAAGTTCTAGAATTTGATAAATATTCATTAATTATAATTTGTTTGTCTTCTAACAAAGTAAACCATTTTGTAACGTAGTGAGTACAAACAAATATTGAAAGCTCGTTCATGGTCCCGAAGATTACAACAATGAGAAATTAATAAGTTGTTCACAGAATCATTTCATGAATGGTTAAGCCAAATGGTATGCAATTGAAGTTTTCATTGACAAGTAATAATGTTTTCTCATAACATTTATAATTACTCAATTTACTTTTGATTCAATAGGTTTGGAGCCGGAATGAAGTAAATGACAAAGTTAAATGGCTTTCCCAAGGTCCAAATAGAATAATGAAAAGATATAGTGCCTTCCTCATCAATGGATTTAGACTTCACACAAAGTATCGCGAGAGATTGAGGAGAACCCAAAATTGTGGAATTTTTGTTAATTCTTCAATTACAAGTTATGTTAGTGCTAGGGACAGTAATCCTGTCGAGGGGAATGTGGAGTATTACGGACTTCTTACTGACATAATTGAGTTCGATTATTATGGCAGATGGAAAGTTGTCTTATTTCGAGGTGATTGGGCTGATGTGAATACGGCTCGCAGAATTAAAAACGATCAGTATGGTTTTACAATGGTTAATTTCTCTCGATTGATTCACACTGGAGAGCAATTGATGGACGAGCCGTATGTATTTTTCTTCTCAAGTGAAACAAGTTTTTTACGCAAAAGATCCAACTGATGAGGGTTGGTACGTTGTACTCCGGAACACCCCTAGAGACTTGTTTGACATGGGCAATGGAAGTAGAGATGACATCGTCGAAAGATCAGAAACTTTGTATTTTCCAGAACAAAACTTAAATAAAAATATCCCTAGTACTAGTACACAATTTCAATGGGTTCGTCAGGATGTAGACGAAGATATTTACGAATTATGATGTAGTAAGATTTTATAATTTTTTATTTATATGTAATATTATAATTTTAATCTTGTTCATGTTATATAATTTAACTATTTTATATGTACTATTATTGTTGTTATTTGTTACTAAAATTTCAACTATTTTATGTGTATTGCAGGAAAAATGCGTAGAAGAAGATTATGAGATTTAAGTATTGTCCAGAATACTGTAAATTCAGAAGAAGGAAATAATGAACACCAAACAGTTGTTGGATCTTCGAATGTGCCGGACATAGATGACGAGCCTGCAAAATTTCAAAGTAATGTTAAGTTTATTTTACATGCATGTTGACTTTTATTATTGATTCATTTTTCAATTTTAATATAATAATATATCATTTTTTAGCTGAAAGTGGTGGGACGCGTAGAGGTTAGGGACGTACGTTGCTTAAAGATTTATACGACCTAAATCCTGTCGAGCGTGTCAAAGTAAGGAGAAACAGTCATGGCCAGCCTGTTGGATCTGAAGCTCGACTTTTAGCAGGCTATTTGGGCATTATAGCACAAAATGCCAATATGTTGCCCATCAACTACGAATCATGGCATCACATGCCTGATGCCAACAAAAATCAAGCTCTCGATAATATTAAGGTAACAAAACGTGAATGTAATTTATAATACATTGGTTTAAGTTTCATTTATATTTACTTTCTAAACTTATGTTTTTTTAGGAGAGATTTGCTTTAGAGGTCTCCGATGACTACATCAAGAAGACATTGGGTAAAAAATGGAGAGACCATAAAAGCACTTTGAAAAAACAATATTTTAAGAAAGACATAAGCCGCCAAGAAAAACTGCGAAATGTCCCGCCGGGAATGTTGAGGTACCATGGGAAGATCAAGTTAGATTCTGGAATTCAAAGAAAGGAGAGGTATTACGTACTTCTAAAGTCTTATAAATTTTTCGGTTTATAGTATTTACTATATATGTAATAAAAATTTCATTATGTAGGACAGTGAGCGAGTTAGAACAAGCAGCAGGCAGAAACAAAAATTCACGCACATGGTAAGGTCGAGAAGTTTTACTTGTGTAGCTGAGGCCAAGGTATTATAATGTATTAATTCTGTCAAATATTAATGAATTTATACTATTAAATTATACTTTTACTACTACACTGTAGGAAGTCTCGTCTGGTCAAAAAGTTGGACGCCTTCAGCTTTTTGACATTACGCATAGGAAGAAAGATGGATCTCCGATGACATTCGAAGTTGGAGAAATTATGGTATATTTACTTAATAAAATTTGATTTATTATAAATATTTATAATGTTTAATTATAATAGTATAATTCATCGTTAGTAGTTTTAAATTAATAATGTTAAGTTATGTTGCATTCCTTATTATTATATATTTCATTTCTAACTCTTTCATTGATTTATTAGGAGAAACTAAAGGAGAAGAAGGAAGAGTATGAAGTGGCTGCTTCGATTGATAGTTCTGTTATTCTTGAGGATATTGATAACAGAATTATTACTAATGTTTTGGGTCCTGAAAGGTATGGTCGGGTTCAATTTCAAGGATCTAGTGCTACCCCGACCCAATATTTTGGATCCGGCTCCCAACAATACATGCCTTCCGGGAGTCAATCTCAAGCTGAAGTTCAGAGGTTAAAAGACCAGATAGCTCAGATGCAAGCGAGCACGGTTGAGCAAATTGCTGATGTTCAAAGAAAATGTGAAGAACTCCAGCAACAGCTTAGAGCGGATGCAGAAGTGGCAGCCACGAGGGTGGCAGAGGTAGCAGCGATGGTAGCAGAGCAAAACAGGAAGTAAGATGAGCTCGGCTACGGCTTGACAAAGATATGATGCGAGATGTTTCAAAGAGATTGCAAAAGCCGCCATCTTAGACATTTATTTTCTCGTTGTAAGATTATGTTACATTTAACATTATTGTAAGAATATTTTCAGTTATACTTCATTTATTAATTTATATCATATATCATTTATTGAATTTGAAGTATCATTTAGAATTAATACTTTTGGTGGGATTTTTATGCTACGTTTGCTGTTTTGGGTTGGAATTATATGCTATATTTACTGTTTTGGGTTGGTTTTAATGCAGGAAGGGTATGATATTGGACAAATTGTCTATTGAAAATCTGTACAAATTAGCGGCGTTTGTGAGAAAAGCGCCACTAAAAGTCATGACTTTTAACGGCGTTTGTGGGAGAAGCGCCGCTAAAAGTTATGGCCTTTAGCGTCGTTTGTGGGAGAAATGCCCCTAAAAGTCATGGCCTTTAGCGGCGTTTGTGGGAAAAGCGCTGCTAAAAGTCCTGGCTTTTAGCGACGTTTGTTGGAAAAGCGCCGCTAAAAGTTATGACCTTTAGCGGCGTTTGTTGGAAAAGCACCGTTAAAAGTCATGACCTTTAGCGACGTTTGTTAGAAAAGCGCCGCTAAAAGTCATGACCTTTAGCGGCATTTTTTCTCATAAACGCCGCTAAAGTTTGCGGCATTGTATTTAGCGGCGTTTTTTGGGCGCTTTCGAAAGTGCCGCAAATACTATTAGTGGCGCTTAACGCCACTAAAAGCCTAAGAAAACGCCGCTAAAAGTCTGTTTTGCTATAGTGAATGTTTTGGAAATGTGAAAAAGGTATAATTTGAATAGGTGAGAATATAGTATTATAAGTACGATTATGTCTTTTGAATTGAATTGGTTGATGGTTGTGTGATGATTGATGATTTGTGGTTATTGGTATGCTTGTGAAAGTAGGCCAAATAATGCATATTGTTAATGATCATTGTGATGTTTAGTGAAGACAAGGATTGGTATGAATTTAGATCACAATATGTGGTGTATATGTTTTGTATTAATTGGTGATGGAAATGGCATAAATTATGCTTGAATTGGAATTGAATTATAGGTCCATTGATGTTATGTTTTGTGCCATATGGGTGGTATATTTGTTCCTAAGTTTGGGAGGCAAATTGGCTTGGTAAATAGCCTATTTTTGTCCACACGGGTAGAGACACGAGCTTGTGTCTCAGCTGTGTGAGACACACAGTCATGTTACACGGTCGTGTATCCCCTGGTGTGTTGAAATTGAAATGAAGTCAATATGCTCCACACGGTCTAAGACACGAGCGTGTGATCAGCCGTGTTGCATAAATTAGTATACCCTACAGGTTTGGCACGGCCTAGCACACGACCTGGCACACGGGCGTGTATGGCCACTTCGAAGGGCACATGGTCTAGACACACGAACATGTGGTTGGCCGTGTGACCCAAGTCAGTAAGCTCACTTGTTTGGACCTGGGGTAGGACACGAGCTGGGACACGGCTATGTGTTCCCATTTCGAATGTCCACACAGCCTGTGACACGGGTATGTGTCCTTGTTTTTGACAAAATTCTCTAAGTGTTCTAAGAATTTCCAATGTTATCGATTTAGTCCTGAACCACTCTTAAAGCATGTTTAGGGTCTCATAGGCTCGTACTAGGGACATATTGATTGAGTTTGAGTGATGAATGTTTGTATTGAGGAAATGTATCCTAAAAGTATGTGTAAATGTATTGTAAGTTCGGTAATGCTCCGTAACCCTATTTTGACGGTGAATACGAGTGAGGGGTGTTATACTGATACTCTGGTAAAGGTTTTGATACTTAAGTACCAAAATGTCAAAATCTACCATTTGGTTCCTTTTCATGCCGAAACAAATTTGAGTTCAAATGGTGTCTTAAATATAGTACCAAGGCCTACACAAAACACCCCAAATGCATACCAAACATACCATAAAACTATTCCCAATTCAATACATCTCAAATTGACACCAAATCAATTCAAACAACTTAATAAGTTGTATAAACTCACTTAACATGTTTCCAACGATTCAACCAAGTTAAAACCTTGCGCTAATCATATTCAAATTATATCACTGAACTTTCAACTTGCTATTCATATTGATTCCCTTATATAACCCATCATATTGTCCAAAACTGTAACTGTAACATCCTAAAATTTGGAATTTCATGTGTTGCATTGTTTTTGGTGCTAAGCTTGTTAAATTATTAATTATGTATGTTTAGGAGGTCCTGAGAAGGCTCGGGGTTCATTCAGACCTAGTAAAAAGTTTTGGTATTTAGCACTTTAAGGAGATGGAGAAAGTGACCTTTAAGCATATGAGAATAAATGATTAAATAGCTAGCATAATTGAGCATTTGGTAAAGAGGTAGTGGCGCCATATGATGGACTTGAAGGGAGGAGGTTCGAATCACACTATGTACAAATGTGGACTTTTATTTTTGCACTCATCCATCAAGTGTCGACCAAGCATGTTATTATGGAAAGTTGGACTTTTATTTTTATGGAAAGATGGCTAAAGAGATTAAGGAAAGATTGAAGTTGGGGAAAGAAATCAAAAGAAATAGGTAAGTAAGGGGGACAAGAGGCTTATTTCGTGGATAGTGTTTTGGAAAGTATGGGTGGCAAATTGTTGACCATTTTAGCTATGTATGTGGTCGGTTTTTGGGGCTTAAGGAGCATAGCCAAATTTTTGTTAGTGTTGGTAAGGCTTTAGTGTTAGTTTTGGACAATTCCTTTAGCATTAAGTGTGTTTTTTTTTTCTCTTTTCAAATTCTTTTCTCCTAGCCGAATTTGGTCTTGGCAATTGGTGAAAGTTTTAGTTTTGTTTTTGGCCAAAATTCATTTATGCAACATTGGTGTCATTTTTCTTTCTCTCAAAATCTTCCTTCTTGCCGATTCTTCAAACCATTTGGTGAATTTATTCTCATCTTTTCTTCTTTTGTTGCCGAATGTACACAACTTTGAGACCATTTCTTTTGTTCACTCATCATTCTTGAAAACCGAAACTAATCCACCATTTTACTTCTTCCTCTTCTTTTCTTTTCGTAAAATCCTTCAAGCATCACTTCCACTCTAATATTATTCACCATAGCCGAATATTGATTTAAATTTTCTTTATAATCGAACTCTCATTTCTTTTCTACCGTTCTTCTCATCCGTACTTACATTCAATCTTTAATCAATCGGTAAGCGTACTTCCAACATTTTATCTTGTTTTCTTTCTCTTAGTGCCGAATATAAGTTTTGATTTGGGAGGGTCATATGAACCGAAACCATCATATTATTATACTCTCTCAAATAAGATCATTCTCTTCTTTGTAGTGGTATAGTGGAGTGCCAATTACTACAACATCGCTTAATCGACTTTAGCCATAGGAAGATCCTGTGAAACGGGAATTTCATTGTTCAAGGTAAGGAAGTTCTCTCATAGTCTTTTCAATAACTCCATTGGTTATTGTATTAATCGGACTGAAGGATAATTCATCGACTATATGTTTTAGGTACTTAATCGCTCGATTTATCATCTTGCAATCATACGGATTTTGTGGTAAGCCGACCTTACTCCTAAGATCAATCATTCATAATAACGTAATATTAGTTAGGACTAATATTTGTTTTCAATGGAGGCAAGCAATATCGAATCAAAAGGGGTAGTGATTGGTGATCGAGAAAGGAGTGGATTTACGATCCCTACTCCTAAATTCAAGGGAAGGGCTGTATCGGCGATTCGAGACTTTCTTCCGGATTGTGGACCCTTATCCGACGAGAATCAATTATTTGAGGTCGTTCGTAATTTTGAGGCATCGGTGATTCGAGATTTTCCACCAGGTTGTGAACCGTTAACCGGGGAAAACTGACAAATCGTAGTTGTTCCTGACTCCGAGGGTAATTGTTAGATCGTTTGTTTTTAAATAGATTTATTAAATCGTGTATGTCGACTAATCAAATGTTATAAAATTTTAGGTGTCAACGATTGAGAAAGCGTAGTGCTAACCGTAATCAGGTGTGTAATCTCACAACATGTCTCATAGGCTAAAGATTTATATCGTGTTAGTGGTAAATCACTTGACTAAATCATATTTCAGTGAAATTGGGAAAAATGGCTTAGACATCATTAATTTGGTAAAATTATGAAATCGGTATTAAGACTGTGAAAATTACGAAAATACGTTTAAATTGGCCAAATCGATATATTGATATATGACTATGTGGGCCGATTGATATATGACTATATGGGCCGATTGATAATTTGACTATGCGGGCCGATTGATAATATGCGAAATTGGCCAAGATAATTTTCTGCTTAATGGGCCAAGTTAATAATTTGTTATAATGGGCCATAAAATTTGTAAGAAATATCTGAATACATTGTTGTAAATTGTTATGCATCATATACATGTTTTGCATAGGATGGGATAATGATGAAGAGAAGTTCTAGTAGCTCTGCTACATAAATCTGGTGGCTCTGCCACAAATCTGAAAAATGGCAATGCCATGTAAATTCTATTAATCTGGTGGCTTGACCACAAATTTGATATAAATGGATTAATGCCTACGTTTGGTGTGTTGGTGGGGTGGGTTGACTAAAGATCACCCACAGGTGTGTTGGTTGGTACGGGTGGTGTGTAGCGGATGGAAAACTAGGTTTGGTTTGGGAATTGCATATCATATGCATATTATATATATATGACACTTTTATATTATTGTAAACGGGCTATGGCCCGAACAACTGCTTAATGGGATTTCGGCTCAGTGGACAACGGTAAGTGGGTTACACACTGAGTACTAGTAACTCACCCCCATTTTCTTTATCCCTTTTAGGTAATGATCAGTGATGGAGACTTGGGCTGTGGATGACTCGGTGGAGGCCATACTTCGTAAATGGTTAAATTTGGATTTTGGATTTCTTTTAGTATTTTTAATTACTTTGTTATTTTTGAATTAAGGTTGTAATAAGGCCTCTGGATTAATTTTTGTTTTGTTTATTGTGTGATGAATTTATAAACTGCTTAAAGTATTTCAAATTATAATATTATTTTTCTAAAAACTTAAATAAACATTTTATTCAAAAATGAATATTTAGAAAGGGTTTCATAATAATTTTTCATATTTTTAACCCGGAAAATTACTCTTAAGATTTTCATCGATTCTTTTCGAAAAATACATTTTTATTTCTTTTAAAATTTTCTCGAACTGTTAATGCTAATTTCAAAACTTCAATATATATGATCTTACATCTCAAATTGTTGATTTATCAATCAAATCTTTTACCCGATAAATATTTCGTCAAAACTTTGAAATCTGTTTCACTTAAAAAAAGAAATCAAAGTATACTTATTTTGTGTGACATGTCAAATCTGGCCTTAAAGCATAGGCCGGGTTTGGGATGTTACAGTAACGATCTGAAATTCATTGATGACACAAAATGTGATTTTGGGACCTCATTTTCGTAAACCAAACCCCTAAATATTTTTATTAAATATTTACAAAGTTATTTTACAAGTAAATCGAATTTCGATCAGGTAATTTTGTCAAATTGGTGCTTAATTAGGGTACAAAGACGAAATCATAAAAGTATTAAGTGTTAAAAGTTAAATTGTTAGTGAATAATTATGTAGAACTTAGCTAAGGGACTCATGAGGGAATTAAACTATTATTCTAGTAATTATGGATGGAAACATAGGTTTTAATTGTTAAAAATGTTACAAAATTATAAATAAAATAAATAAAACATTAGGTAATAAAAATATGAAAGTGGGGAGAAAGAGAAAACATGAAAACTTTCATGTTTTCAATCGAATTTGGAGAATAAGAAATCTCAACACACGGCCTTAAAGTTCAAAATTTTCAAGCTTCAATTGCTAACGTCGACCCAAATTCCTCGAAAAATAAAGGAAAAGACAAAGTCATCGACGAATAACTTGGAGCTTGTGTTTTGTGTTTCTATAATCCGAACTAATTAATTTTGTTGCATTATGAATTATTTGCATGATAAAATCATAAGATCAGTTGGTTTTTGAGAAAAATGTTTTGAATTGATTTGGTTTAATATTGAATTATAAATGTAACTTTGAAATAATTACCCTATTAATTGTTCGGGCAGGGTCAGGTATAATTAGCATGCCATAGGATAGGAAAAGTTCAGGGTTATAAGACTATGTGTCGAGGAGTGTTGGGCACCCCATTTGTCGATTATACTGACCAGCGCTAAGCATAACTTATGTAACAGCCCGATTTAGGGCCTAGTCAGAATAGTGGTGCGAGGCCACAAATCCGAAGTAGGAATATGTGTTTTATGATTTTTATGAGACTTATGAGGTGTTTGCATGATTGTGTGAAAATTTCATGAAGAAATTTTATTAATTAGTGATCAAGTTGTCCATTAGGACTAAATTTCAAAGATTAGAAAATATGAGATTCTAGAATATTTAAGTATGAAATAGCATCATAAAAATTGTCCTTATTTAGGAATTAGACCATTAAATGTTAAGATGGGCAAAAATGGACATGGGAAGGAAAAATCTCAAGAAAGAGCCTTAAAGGGTATTTTTGTCATTTGGTTAATAAAAGATTAAAAAGGGAAAATGAAGCAAAATTTTCTCATCTTCTTCAAGCTAGGGCCGAAAATACCAAGCTCTCCATAGCTAGGGTTTCTTCAACTTTCAAGCTTGATAGTAAGTGCACTCTAGCCCTGTTTTTAATGTTCTTTGTATTTTTGAGATCCTCGTAGCTCGATTTAGCTATTTGTTGCTATATTTTGAGCTAGGGTTCATGTTCAAAAATTTACCCATGTATGACATGCATGTATTCTGATGTTTTATGGAAGAATATGAAAGTTTGATGTATGATAAACATCTTTTTCTAGGTGATTTTCATGAAAAATGCATGAAAGGGACCAAATAAAAGTTATAAAAATGGTTATACATGAGTGAAATAGTGGAAATTAGAGGCTGTT
The DNA here is from genome assembly GCA_025503065.1 of Gossypium bickii. Lineage (NCBI taxonomy): Eukaryota > Viridiplantae > Streptophyta > Magnoliopsida > Malvales > Malvaceae > Gossypium > Gossypium bickii. Next base: position 64,107,183 of record CP106711.1, on the reverse strand, counting down.
GTAGTTAAGATAATGACTCGTCTAGGCTTGAAATACAAGAAAGTTGAACAAAAATCATTTTACAAGCCTAGGGGCAAAAGTGTAATTATGTGAAAATTTAGGGGCAAAATCATAATTTTTCCAAAGTGTGATTCATGAGTCGATTTAGTTAATGTGAGTATTAACAAGTGAAATTGTTATTATAGATCAAGAAACACGAAGCCCGGATTGAAACCGATGCAAGGATAAAGTGTTGGACTAAATCGAGCATCCACACACCTTTTGAGTACCGAGGTAAGTTTGTGTGATGTTAATGAAATTGCTTGATATCATGAAAATGAATATCATTTTTTTATGAAATTCTAATGATGAAGCCTCGATGAGGAAATGATGAGAAAATGCTAAGTTGAAGCCCCGATTGAAGATTCGGAATAATGAGGATAACTATGTCATGGCATAGAGTAACGAAAGTCTCGTGTAAGACCATGTCAGTGACATGGCTTCAGCATCAAATTAAGATCTCGTATAAAACCATGTTTGGGACATGGCATCGACATCCTTGTACGATCTCGTATAAGACCATGTCTGGACATGGCATCGACATCGAGTTAAGAGATCTCGTGTAAGACCATATCTGGGATATGGCATCGGCATCAAGAGGTGATCCCATGTAAGACCATATCCGGGATATGGCATTGGCATCGTGTACATGTATGATGAGATTGAGTATCCTCCGATATTCCGAATAGTTCACGAGCAAAAGAGTATGTAAAGATGGTATAAATCCAAGTTAGACAAGGATGACAATGAGTTCCATTTATGTTAAGGATAATGATGATTTAAGTTTATGCTCAAGTTAGCATAAGTGCAAAATTATGTGCCTAAGTGATACATGTGCCATGAGTAAAATACAAACTATGAAACCATAATGTGTTAAGTGATCGGTAAGAGTAAGTATGAGTAAGTGTGCCTAAGCACTTAAGATTTACGTTGCTATTGTTCGATGAGATCAATGGATTTTACCATGAGCATTTATGTTGCTATATTAATTCATGCAAACTTACTAAGCTATATGCTTACCCCTCTCTTTCCCCTTTTCCTTGTAGTATTGCCAAGCTAGTTCGGGGATCGTAGAACGTCGGAGCTCAGATCACACTATCAATCATTCTTTTGGTATAGTAAAGTGGTTTTATTTTGAGTATGGCATGAATAGGAACTTGGTCATTTTTTGGTATGTCATATTTGATAGCCAAATTGTTGGCCACTAAATTTATACACTCATTTTGTAAATGGCCATTGGGAGTTGGCCAATATTTATCAAGTTTCATATTTTAATGATAATGAGTTTCATGAGATAAAAGTTCATGCAAATGATGGAGTAAAAATGTGGACTGTATGATTGATGTTTAGTGGTTCTTCATAGTGCAACATTGCCATGTTAAGTATTGCATGTGTTGGAATAAATGTGTTCATGTTTCAGGGTGGCAATTGGCTTGGAAAAATAGCCTTATAATTGTCCACACGGGTAGACATAGGGGCATGTGTCTAGGCTGTCTGTGACATATGGTCAGCCCCATGGGTGTGTTAATAGGCCATGTGTCTTGTAACACCCCAAACCCGGCCTAGACGTTATGGCCGAATTCGAGAATGTCACATCAAAGGCACAATTTCAAACAATTTTGCTAAGTTAAAATTTAAGGCCTAAAAGCCCAAAATCCTTGAATCTTGTTAAGTAATGATAAAAGCTCATTTAATTATTTTAAGTATTCCGAAAACCATATTTAAACATAAGAAATTACATAGGTTTAATAATTAAGTAAATAGCTGAAACAACGAAACTCAAAATCCAAAGTTAAAACGGAGTACAAGGCCTTATTACATCCAATGAAAATAAAGCAATTTAAATCATGTCTTTTGAAACAAATAATTAAAACTTCTAAATATCTTGTAGTGTGGCCATCTCCAAGTCCTCTCCCACGTTGAGCCGTTTACTGAGGATCACCTGAAATATTTAATAAAAAGGGTGTGAGTTTCGAAATTCAGTGTGTACGACCCTTGGCAATCAAATCAACATGCAAATATTACATTGGGCCTAAGCCCTATCAAAATCAATAGTCTCGGGCCTTAGCCCACAATGACCTCATACCACATCAGAGTCACATGAATGCAATGCACCCATCCCAAATCCAACCCTGCACACCATTTTCGTTCCAACCCTACACATCATTGGGGATATAAATATCAACCCACCCATCCCTACGCACCAAAGGTAGCACCAACAGCAGCACTATTCAAACGTTGTAGCAAAGCTGCTATTATGGGCTTAAAGCCACTGGTGGATCCACGATCGTCAAGCAACTATACGATCCTCAAATCTTCCTCCGTATCATCAAAACCCACCTAAGTGCAACATATATTTCGTGAATGCAACACACATTTTCACACTTTAAGGACCTAGGGGTATTTTAGTCATTACACTATTCAGGGGTATTTTCGTAATTCTACCCTACAGGAGTATTTAGGTAATTTTGCAAAATAGAGGTACTTTTGAAATTATGTAAATCAGGGATATTTTGGTAATTCTGCAAATCAGGGTTATTCTGGTAATTTTACAAATCTAAGGATATTTCGGTAATTTCCAAATCAGGGGTATTTTAGTAATCTTACAAATCTAAGGATATTTTAGTAATTTCCAAATCAAGGGTATTTGGTCCCACTCGGGTTTTAGTTATGAACTTTGGCCCGTTGACAAGTCCTTGCGGCTAAAGTGAACAGACACTATGCACCAGGTAGGATTCTAGAGAAGAGGAGGTGGGCCACTAGGACCGCTTAAGTACCAAGCTCTCCCTAGATCCAATCCTAGACATGCATATGTCCGTTGCCACACTCTAACCCAGCGACTTGTCCACGGACATGTTTAATTATTAGATTAAGTCTTATGCGGTTTAAGAGCTGTTCAGAACTAGGCCTAAAGTCCATTAAACCTTAGCATACTTGTCTACGTCCCCATCAAGCCCATCAAGCCCAAATCACATCCTTACGGCCCATTAGGCCCAAATCTCATCCATATGGCCTATTAGGCCCAAAATAATTCCAGATCATGTAACATGCATGACTAACTCAATTCGTATAACCAGCCAAACAATTTCATCAAACTTAGCCTCAGGGCTCATCGGGCCCATTTAGCCACTTTCAGCTTTTCGGCATTGCTGATATTGTGTGTGTGTGTGTAGTGTTTGTACACACCTGGTTACTGCGACGTGCTATACTATCCTTAGCCTTGAACCTACAACCAACCAACCTTCAATCAATCACTAAATTAAAACATTTACCAAAAGTTGAAGCCTTACCGTAACCTTACCGTGTGCCACCGGGTTCTAATAGCCCTTCCTTAGCTACTAATCAGGAGTATCCCCTAGATCTGTAGTCACACATACGCCATCAAAATCCGAGTGACTCATAATCCATACAAGTCACCCCTATAGATCTTACACACATTCGGCCATTCACTTAAACCACCATCGAGTTGAGTACACTTACCCTTGCTAACGATGCTACCACGCTTGCGATCTTTGAACCTTATCCTTATTATCACAGAGTTAACGATAGGACAGTTAGATAGCCTTTCGGCTTTTAGCAAAACGTAAAAGAGAGGTTAACCAAATACTTACCAAATCCACTTTCGATCCTACGGCCTAAATTCGGCTTTTAACCTTGACTGATAGTAGATAATAATCAATTTGTGAGGGAGGAAAACAACAATGGTTTGGCACAAATAGGAATTTCGGGAAGGAAGGATGATGGTAATTCGGTAATAGGGAGTTTGGCTATGAGAGAATTCAGCAAAAAGAATTCGGCTATAGGAGATTTCGGCAATAGGGAGAATTCAACTATAGGAAAACCGATTAAGGGGGAAAGAAAGACTAATGAAAGCATAAAAACCCTTCAAAGCATTCAGCCACTCCTTTTATAGCCACCAGCCGAATACTCCTTTCCCCACAATCCCATTCGGCACAAATTCTTCCCCCTCCTCATCTACTAACTTTCCTCCCTGATAACACCTTAGCCTTATCCGAATTTCCCTCCATTTTCAGTTCCCCTTACCACTCAAACACTCCAACGTAAGAGTTCATATTCAACACAACTCTGGTCATCCACCTATGCAAAATAAAACACTCCAAAAATACCACTCCTAATGCTCGAACCTTGGACCTCCTCAGTTGACAACACACCACCTTATAGCCCCACAAGTGACGCCACTTGCCACTGGACCACAGGCTTCCTTGTGCTATCTTTTAACCCAAAAATATTTTAAAACTCTTCTGACTAACACCAACCTCACTTAAAGGTAAAAACAAAATTTTTGCTAAAGCCCTAGATCGAGCCCAAGACTTTTCCAACACTACCAACCCTTCCTAAATCACCTAAAAATTAAACTAAAATGCAATCATAATTTTTTTAAACACACTTAATTCATTATTCCCTTTTTTTTCCCGATCGACAATATCCATTCTCTCGACACACGAAACCCATTTATTCTAGGCCCAATTTTCATGGCATTACATGCCCCCTGCATCAAATTGTGAGAATTTGATTTGTCACACGGGGCAGCACACGGGTGTGTACCTAGGTCATGTGCCCCTTAAGAGGTTGTTGATGTCATAAATAGAATACCTAAGTTTTCACACACGGGTGAAGACACGGGCGTGTCTAGGATGTGTGAAAGACACGGGCCAGGGACATAGGCGTGTGTCCGGCCATGTGAAAACCCCTGTAGGATCGAATTAGAAAATAAATTCCACACGGGCTAGGGACATGGGCGTGTGTGACCACACGGCCTGCCCACACAAGCGTGTGGCCCCTGATTAGGCAAATTTTTTCTAAGGGAACAAAAGTTTTCGGCTTAATTCTGAAACCTTCCGGATGTATGTTTAACGCCTTGTAGGCCCATAATAAGAATGTTTATATGTGAATGAGAAGTTTTAAGTTGAGGATGAAATTTTAAAGTTCAAAGTTGTATGTTCAAGCAAGTCAAGTACGATGATGCCTCGTACTCGATTCCGGAGTTGAATATGGGTAAGAGGTGTTACAACTTATTATTTTCGGATTTATCCTATATGCATTGTGTTCCAAATTGGTGTGATGGTCGGATCCGCATATCCGTTTGAGTCCAAGTTAGGTTAATAGTGAATTAAAATATGGAAGTGAAATGAATGAAATCATGAAGAGATTCAGTATTAAATTTTACTATGTTGCTTGAAATAGTAAGTTCGAAATTCAAATGAGAAATATGATAATAAATTGTTGAAGTAGCATTTATGGGATAATTTTATCAAGTATGGAATTGTGTTTGAATAAGTAGTTGATAATGTCGATTAAGATTAATTGGAATATGCATCTAATGAACTTAATCTATGTTTCATTATGATTTATAATATGATTTATTTTTAGATTATAGAAATACCACTAAGTTATACTCAATGTACGGTTTTGTTTTCCGTGCTTAAGTTAGGTTCTTTTTTGTTTGAATGCCAACATCAGCATCCAACAACAATTTTAGACTCGAAGTATTGGTGATGTTTCTACTTGTTAATGGCATGTACTTAGGAGGGTCATATGTTTTTATAATGTTATGCTTTGGATGAATTTGGCATTTTGAATGTTATGTATGTACATATATAAATAAATGTTGGTAATGATCTTTGTTGTTGATGATCTTGTTGAATAGTTTAGGCATGTATGCTTAATTACTTATATGGTGATTAGGTAATGTGCCTTAAAATGGGTTTGGTAAAATGATTGGTATGCAAATGCTAAGTTTGAAAGAATTTGGTAAGTCTTGGTGTATGTTGCATGGTTGATATTGAATCATTATAAGGTGTTGTAAATGATTAAATGATGTGTGCCGTGTTGGTTGTGCAGAGGTGCCATTTAAAGCATATTGGAATGGTTTCAATGTGACATTTGGTTGATATATTAGTGAATTACATGCATATTATAAGTAGGTTTGATTATTTTTTGGATCTTGCTGGCATATGGAAAAATGTTTAGGGTTGTTTTTGAGACCTAAAGATTATTTTTTATGCCACATACGGTTCCAAGACACGACATCAGGCTGTTACACGGGCTAACACACGCTCGTGTGACCTATTGATTTTGTGCTTGTATGGTTGCACATAGCCATAGCCTGTTACAAGGCCCAACGACACAATCGTGTGATAATTTTTAAATAATTACACTTTTGACCCAAACGGCCTCAGTGACTTACACGGTTTGTTCGCACGGCCGTGTGACCCCAGCCCACATAGGGTCATCCTTTTACATGGTTTAACCATAGGACTGTGTGTCCCATCCTCGCACGGCCTCAGCCTTTCACACTCTGTTTACAATATTTTCTTGTCTTTTTGTAATTGTTTCAAATTGATCCCTGATTGATACTGGGTTAAATTTAGAGCTTTTGTAAGTTTGATTTAAACCCAAAATTGGTTGTATTACATGATATACTCATTATATGTGATTAATTAGTATTGAAATGAAAAATTGAACTATGAATTGTATGTAAATGTTTCGTATTTTTCTATAGCATCCCATTACTTTGGATCGACGACCAAACAGGTAAGTGGTGTTACATACATTGGTGCATATATGAATATTAGCTTTCCACCAACAAACATTAAACAAGATTTCAACTAAACCATACACCCATAAGATGTTACATATGTAAAAACCTATGTACATGATTCAAAACATACTATTTCAACCTATTCATTTTCACTTACCAATAATCTAGCATTAAGTAAGTCTCAACATTCAAACTCAACAATCACATAAAACCTATGTACATGCCACAAAACTGAGCTTAAAACAATAGAAATACTATTGAATCAATAATAGGATAGTGTGAGATCCTCGACATTTTGCTAGACAAGTTCTGTAAGTTGGTGATTTACAGGGAAAGGGAAACAACAGGGGTAAACATATCAAATGCTTAGTAAGTTCACAAGTATTTAAACAACAACTTACATCAAATTACAACTTAACCGATAACAAACTAGCTTACGAGTATGCCTAAACATGGAAACCATATATCAACAAGGTGAGTATAAACATAATCGCATCGTATAGTAATTCAAGCATATAATATTGTAACATCCCCAAACCCGGCCCATTCACTACGACCGAATCTGGTTATGTTAGTGCGAAAAAGACGGTGGAAAATCTATTTAACTTAGAAAAATTTATTCGAGCTTGTTAACTTTTGAAAATCCATGTTTATTTAATATTGTATGAGAAAAACTTTGATATCATATAAATATTATAAAATGCCCAAAAGTAAACTTTAATGAATATATAAGACTAATTTTGAATAAATAAGTTGTCAAAATAAATTCGTTTCCACTTAGTAATTTAATATAATCCAAACATAATTTAAAATAATAATTAAATAATTTCCAGAGTAAATAAAAATCAAAAGGACCTTATTACATATTCTATTTTAAAACAAATACTTAAAGTAAGCCTAAAACGTTTAATCTCTTCTTCTGCATGGGCCACCATGTGTCCTCTCGAACCCGATCCAACTACGCGTCACACAAAATGGTTAATGAAAAGGGTGAGTCCACGACTCGAGTGCATAATCAAAACACATATTTCCATCCGTATGGGCTTGGCCCATACCCACACACCCATCGAAACAAATCATACAAGAATGCATCTCATTGAACCCATTGTCCAACCGTGACACCAACCTTAGCGGACTCCCGCCTAAGGCGTGGGAAACTCCCCACCGATCACATAGTGATCCATAACATCTTACCTTGGCAAGCTCGCTGCTCAAGGCCGTGGCTGAGCCACCGATCAACCCAAGTGATCCAATATCGCACTATTTCTGTGGTTTTGGTTTGCTAACGTGTTACATGTGTATTATGTGTGAAAGCCGTTTATAATGGCATAAGTGAGGAGAACGGGTGACTGGTAAGATTATTTGTGATGTATTTATAAATATTTATATACTTATGTGATGTGATGACTTAACATGTAGCATCTACATATTTGCATGAGGTGGGGCTTGATTCGATGAAGGAGGAAGAGTACACAAGTTGTACGTGGTCTAATGATAACTCCGGCTACATTAGCGCTTGATGGTTAGCTTTGTGCTACCTCAAGGGAGGTGTGGCTCGGTGCCCATCTCGGCGGTTGATGGCTATGTGCATCACCGTAGACGGTTTATGATATTGGATCACTTGGGTTGATCGGTGGCTCAGCCACGGCCTTGAGCAAATGAGCTTGCCAAGGTAAGATGTTATGGATTACTATGTGATCGGTGGGAGTTTCCCACGGCCTTAGGCGGGAGTCCGCTAAGGTTGGTGTCACGGTTGGACAATGGGTTGGTGAGATGCATTCTTGCATGATTTGTTTCGATGGTTTGTGTGGTATGGGCCAAGCCCATACGGATGGAAATATGTGTTTTGATTATGCACTGAGTCAGCGGACTCACCCTTTTCATTAACCATTTCAGGTGACGCGTAGTTGGATCGGGTTCGGAGAGGACACATGGTGGCCCATGCAGAAGAAGAGATTAAACGTTTTAGGCTTACTTTAAGTATTTGTTTTAAAATAGAATATGTAATAAGGCCCTTTTGATTTTTATTTACTCTGAAATTATTTAATTATTATTTTAAATTATGTTTGGATTATATTAAATTACTAAGTGGAAACGAATTTATTTTGACAACTTATTTATTCAAAATTAGTCTTATATATTCATTAAAGTTTACTTTTGGGCATTTTATAATATTTATATGATATCAAAGTTTTTCTCATACAATATTAAATAAACATGGATTTTCAAAAGTTAACAAGCTCGAATAAATTTTTCTAAGTTAAATAGATTTTCCACCGTCTTTTTCGCACTAACATAACCGATTCTGGTCAGTAGTGAATGGGCCGGGTTTGGGGATGTTACAAATATTCCCAAACACTTATAATCAACATTTAATCAATTCCATATCATTTTCCATATATTATCAATAATACATCCAAATTCAATATACTGGCATTTACTATTTTGTCTCATTATTTGAATTCCAAATCAAAATCATTAATTCATCAGATTTCTATCTCGGCCCTCTGGGCTCATAAAATAAGATCGCATGACCTTTCATAAATCACAATATGTATTTGTATCATCAAATCATATTATCAACTCAATTCATATATCATTTATATCATTTACATTTTATACCCCTATTAATCTACCTTTGACTCGAATGGATACATGGATCCAACCAACACACAAATTTGGCACCCAGTGCCTCATCAAACAATGCTGAAGTAAATCGTTTGTGCCCAACGCTCATCAATGTGTTTGGCACCCAGCACCTTATTGATACAACCGAAGTAAATTTTGTGTCCAACACTCATATTTAGTTGAAGTAGCCCATACTCTATTTATTGTATGGCATGCCAACTATATCTGACTCTGCCTCGACAGTTAATGGGTAACCAATAATCAAATTTCTTTATAGTTCAATTCTTTTTTATTGATCTCAATATCATCAATTCATCAATCAAGACATCATTTAATACATAGCATAACATTATTCGTTACAATACTAAGACAATTTCACAATCTCATCAATTTATACTATTTTCGATTCTATTCAATTTAGTTCTCTATCTCAAAAATCAAACATAATTATTTCAATTTTATTTGATTCAACTAATTAATCTCAAATTGAAATTTGTTATATTCAATTTATAAGTCAATTTTTCATTTCTTTACGATTTAGTAGATACCTCACCTCTATACTAAATTGTAAACAATTCAAACTAATATTTGATCTGTCGTAATTCGTTGTAGCAGATAAAACTATTTTCCATACTTAATGAGCTTATTGTTATAATATGAAATCTGATCTTATTACATTTGAAGATGCAACAAAATCTCAAAACTCTACTTTTTGGAAAGAAGCTTTTAATGATAAGATTGATTTACTGATGAGAAATCAAACTTGGATCTTAGTTGCTCTTCTACCGATTCCGAACTGTATCACCCCAAACCCGGCCCAAACGCCACGTCCGAATCTGGCATGTCACTAGGAAAGAATTTATAAGGTATTACGAAATTCAGAAGATTTTTAAGTCATTTTTTTTAAAACCCCAAATTTTGTGGTTCAATTGAAAACCCATTATTCATTTAAGATAAAATTTAATTTGCCAAAACATTGTGATTAGGTGACATTTGAAAACACCTGTTACTACGTTTGATTAAGCTAGAGGTATGTTGTGGAAATCCGTTTGTAAAATCGTTAATTAAGTTATAAAAAAACTTTATTTGCATTTCAGCGAATAAAACATCTTATCAATTATCTTAGATTTAAAGCGTCTAAAACTTAAAACCGAAATTTTAAACCGAATTAATAGTGGCCTTTTTACAGCATAGAATCCCAAAAATTAAAGATAAATAATGTTCTAATTTAAAAGAAAGAAAAAAGTGCATGGCTACCTCGTAGTCCTCTCCGGCCCGGTCCACTACACTATGTATTACCTGCAAAGATGTTAAGCAAACAGAGTGAGTCAAAAGACTCAGTGTGCAATTTCCAAACACCTTTATTGGGCTCAAGCCCACCACTTACCATTTGGGCTTTAGCCCCTTTTTCATAATCACATCGGGCAAAGCCCATTCGAAATCAGATTGTGCCTTAGCCCACGGTACAAAATAGCAGAATAACATATGCAAGATGATGCAGAACCCAATCCCAGCCTAAATATCCATCCGCTACACACCACCCGTACCAACCAATCACACCAATGGGGATTTCTACAATCAACCCTCACTGCTACACACCATAGACGACAATCACGCTGCAGTTAGCTGCTCGTCGTCAGAAATTGTGACAAAGTCACCAGGCTGAAATGGCATAGCCACCAGAAACGGAGTTGTGACAGAGTCACCAGGCTGAAATGGCATAAGCCACTAGATATACTTCCCCTTCCATTCATGGTATATCCCCTCATGCAACATAAAATCATGATGTATGCATGCAACAGATTTCAACATGTATCAAATGCTCAAAGTGCGCTAATAATCATGTCAGTATCACTACATATTTATCATAGATAAAAGTCACTAACCTGATGTCCTGCTTTTACTCAGCATATGTAAAAGAACAGCTAATGCCGAAGTTTCGGCACTTAACAGAGCATAAACACACTTAAAAGTAACAATAAAAAGGTGTGAATATTACACACCTGTATACGAGGAGAAATAAGCTCTCAATACTATCGACACTCTCGGAAGAGGGAACGATTGCAATCTACCTATTCGTCTCTGACGCCAGTCCACAACCCGGTGGGCAGTCTCGTACTGCCGATACCGCACGTCGCTTAAACTTAGGGGCTGGGACTACGGGTCCAACCCCCTCCTTTGCTTGATTGGTATTTGATTCCATGAAAGAAATCTTGGTCAGAAGACCGGGTTAAGGCATTGAAGAATATGGAAATGAGAACACACATTCAAATGAAGAGGTTCCTTACCTAGATCGGCAGAAACCGGAAGCTTCAGCCTTGGATTAGGAGATCGATTGAGTACCTATATAAATACCATGTAAGAATCTGTTTGAAAGAAATAGATTAGAAGAAGTGGCCTTTCGGCCAAACGAGTGGTATGAACCCCCCTCACCTTGATCGTCCACAACCGATTGTCCCCCAAAGACTCTTCAAATGTTGCCCAGATGTAGAAAGAATACGATGACGAGGCCCCTCCTACATTCGGCTAAAGTACCCACTGAACAAGATTAATGCCTTCGGTTTGACAACCAAAGAAAAAAAGAGAGAGAATTGAAGGGGGAGAAGAACATTTACCACAACTAAGAAGAAACCGATTGAGACGATTAGGGAACAGAGTGATAGCAATCTTCTGAGATAAGAACGAATGAAGGAGATGAACACACAAGAGGGATTCGGCTAACAAGAACAATAAGAACAAAGGAAGAAGAATAAATTTCGGCTTTGAAAAGGAACAAATGAAAGATATGAGAGACAAGTAGGTGTTTCGACTTTGAATAGTTGTGAAAGAAAACGAAAGGTGAATCACCAAGGTGTAGGTTGAAGATTCGGCTATGAAGAAACAATTGAGAGTAAAAAATGAAATGGAGAAAGTGGTAGAAGGGTTCGACTAAGGGGTTATCAAATGCAAAACACGTTTGAACAAAAGAAGAAGAGAATGCTTTCGGCTTTAGATGGTGAAGCAATGTACGCACGTTACCAAAAATGCAAAAGAGGGGGTGAAGATGGTTTCGGTTTTTTTAGCTGAATGAAGAATCAACAATAGCCTTGGAGTTTCAGCCAACAAAGAAAAGAACCAAAAGTTGCCAAAATGCACAACACCCAATACCGAAAAGAAAGAGCTCACCACACCAAATTACTAAACACTTCAAAAAATTCGGCACCTATACTCACCAAAACCGAATGCCACCACCTTCTTGACCGAATTGCCCCCCAACACAACCAAAAATTGGGCCACTCTCCTTCACATCCCTACATTCACTCTTGATCGCCCGTTTGAATCAGTTTGAATAATTCAAACTCCCTCTTTCTCTCTTGGCCACCCATTCAAAACATTTGACCAATTCAACACCCACTCTTCAAGGTCCCTAGCCGAATCCATCACCCCTTATCCTGACGCCAAAAAAATTCCCAAAATGTGAACTATGCGACTCGAACCTGCTCCCTCCTTGCTCCCTGTGGCGTCACTCACCTGCCTCTTAAGTGGTGCCTCTTTGCCACTTTACTATTGCACTTCTTGTGTCATCACAACACAATTAAATACCCTTAAGGCTTGCCTCAGCTAGCTCTCGCCTAAGATGCCTAAAAGTAAAATTTTCACCAAGGCTCAGGCTTAGGCTCAAAAGTTAAGAAAGCCACGCATCCTTTCCTCACCATTCTTTCTGCCTTTAGAGCAGACACTACATTGGACAAGTAGTCTCTCCTTTCGCCTATCACTAAAACTTCATTATCCTCAGGAGTCCTTAACAACATGTGCTTAGCAGCACAATCCAAGTTTGCTCGATATCTTACCAACCAATCCATACCTAAGATCTATACCTAAGATCAAATCCAACCAATCCATACCTAAGATCAAATCCTTAACAACATGTGCTTAGCAGTTCCTTTGGTGAAAGTGTTATGGCAGAATCATGGAACAAAAGAGGCCACGTGGGAACCAGAGGATGTGATGCGGCAGCAATACCATCAACTCTTTTGGCCAGGTAATTTCGAGGCCAAAATTATTTTTAAGGAGGGTGGAACTGTAACATCCTTAAACCGGGGTCTTTGCATTTTATCTACTGTATGTAGATAGTGGGGTTGTTGTGCTAGTCTAAGGTGTTTTAGGGGCTAGGTATAAGCCAGGAATAGGCTAGAGTCTTGTCGAAAATTTTTGTTTTGGATACTTGGAAGGGAGAGCTGAGTGGGTTAGGTGTTAAGGGAAATTACTGGGGTGTTTTGACACAAGAAACCCAGTGGTAAAGTGGCAAGGGAGGCGCTACTTAAGCACAAGGGGAGTGACGCCTTAGGTAGGTGGGAGAGCCTTGGTTCGAGCTACGAAGATTCCCTTTCTGCTTATTCTTTTTGACGCCAGGACCTAGAGGAGGTGTACTCAGGATGGACTCTGATAGATAGCTGTTGAAAGGGTCAACAAGTTCAAACGGGTGGAGAAGAGAAATTGTAGGAGTTTGACTCATTCAAATCGGTTTGAATGAGTGGCCAGGAGAAAATTTAGGAGATGGACAGGGGAGCTAAAGTTGGCCGAATTTTAAACTTTGCATAGGGAAGGGGGAATCGGTTTTGTGTTGGCAGAGAGTGAGTGTGTCGAATTTGGTTAAGGTGTAAGTGGTTTCGGTTCTTTTTCGGCATGTAGAGGTGTGCTTAGATCTCTCTCTTAAAAACTCCTCTATTTTCTTCTTTGCCGAAAGTTGTTTAGGCAATTTCGTTTCTTCTTCTTTTTCCATCTTAGCCGAAACTTAAAAGGCCACTAGGGTCACTTTTGTGCATTCTTTCTTTCTCATTTTCAAAAGCCAGAAACATCATATCTATCTCCCTCTTCGCTTTTATTCCATCTTCTTTCCTGAAACCCTTTTGCAGCCAAATCTTTCCAAAGCCATATCACTCTTCTTTTCTTCTTTTATTTGTGTAAGCAAGAGTCGAAACCATTACCCTCCCTCTCTTTCGGTTTCTTTCTCTTCTTTTGGAACTATAGCCAAAACCTCTTGGATCCCAAGAGCATTCTATGTACTTCTCTTTCCCGAAGAATTTACTCTAGTCGAATCTCAACCCACATCTTGGTAAGGTCTCGTTGTTCCTCCTCTTTCTTTCCCTTTTTATTCTTTTGTGGTGTGGCCGAATCCTCTCTATAGACTTATTCTTTCTTTTCGTTGTTGTTGGGTCAGCAGATCGTTCTCATTTGGCGGCATAACTTGTTGATCGGATACCTGTTCAATCATGGTAAGTGTCTCCCTCTAGTTTTAAATCTTCTTTCTCTTCTTGCTGATGTCGAATGCATTAATCCTATATTGTTGGTTCTTGGCCGATTGAAGGGGGCTCGACTTCGCGTTGCTTCGACTTTTGCTTGTTGATTGTAAGGTGTTGAGGTAAGGGGCGATCATCTTCTTACGTTATCTCTTTCGGGATTTCATGACAAAAGTCGAATGGCTATTTGCTTAATAGTGATGTGTTTGGTCGAATATAGGACGGGGGTGACACATACGCTTAGATTCTCGGGACTTGCTCGGTTCGTAGTGTAGATCTTGATATTGAGATCTGTCGATCTAGGTGAGGGATCTGTTCATTCAGGTTAAATCTCCATTCTTAGTTATTCTCTGTGTTACTCTGATTTAGTGACCAAATGTGTTATGGACCCTAAAGCCAGCCAAACGTTAGGAGGGGTTGGATCTGAGACCCCAGCCCCTAAGTTCAAGAAGAGGGCTGTGTCGGCTGTTCGCCATTGGCCACATAGGTGTGGGCGAGCATCTGAGCAAAGTAGTAGACAGATAGTGGTAGTGTCGATTAACGACAGTGTCGACGTAGAGAGCGTCGTATTACAGGTAATCAGGTGTAAAACTCTTACACACTTCTTTCGTTAATATGTTTTGTCATGTATATCGTCAAAAGCTGAAATAACTATTGAAACTTGTGGGTAAAAGCGAGGACTCCGGGTAAGTCCACTAATGATTGGCTAACGTTAAATTCCTCTGTTAAATCTGTATATGCTATGCCATGTGATTTCTGTATTTTAAGCATGATTATTATGCCATGAGAAGCATGTTCATAAAACTGGGTATGATGAGAGAAGGGGGAAGACATGACTTTAGACTGTCACCAGTGGTTTTGACTACACAGTGGGTTGGCCCCGCTTTCTATATTATTGTGACTAAGTCTCAATGGTTTTGACCACCAGTGGTGTTGACCACATATTTCTATCTTTGTGACTCATCCCAGTGGTTTGGCATCACAGTGGGTTGGCCCCACATATCGATATACGGGATTGTCACTAGTGGTTTTGACCACAATGTGGGTTGGCCCCACGCATATTATTTGTGACTACGGTCACCAGTGGTTTTGACCATATATATATGATATTTGTGACTACGGTCACCAGTGGAGTGGTTTGGTACCACACGGGGTAGATACAGGAGTTTCGGATGGTTAGGTTTTGGGTTGCATGACACGTATATTGGCTTATGAAACTGTGTAAGGGCATTAATTTTTTCGGGATGGGGATTTATACACTGAGTCTCGGTGACTCACCCCTTCCTTTACATCTTGCAGATAATTCTTAGATCGCGGATATGGAGCCGGGACGGACTCGAGGTGGCCATGCACGATATTTCGGGTTTTTGTTTTAAATTATTATTTCGAATTTAGTTTTCTTTAAATTTGGTTTTTGGTTGTAATAAGGCCATCTAAATTTTTATTTCGGGATTATTTATTGTGATAAATACCTTTGAATTTGTGTTAAACATTAAAGCATGATTAAAATGGAAAAGAACCAATAAAATGAATGTTTTCATAAACCTTAATGAATTTTCGGAATTTCTTCCAAAACTTTACCATCGGGTAAATAGCGAACATGTAACAAAAACGAATTACCTCAGTTTTTCTTTAAACAAACTTTGAAAGGATTTTAGCAATTTACCTAACTCAACATCGGTTTCCATAAAATGAAACGTTTTCTTTACAATTTAAGTCAACAACTTGTTTTTCCAAAAACGATTTTTCCTGTGACAGCTCAGATTCGGTCGTAGCGTTTTGACCGGGTTTGGGGTGTTACATTACCATAAATACTCCTTGGCCGACACTTTAATGAGGGAATGCAAAAATAAAAGTCAAAAATGCACACAAAGGGATTCGAACTTCTTCCCTCAAAGTAACACATGTAGCGCCATATCCCCTTTACTAATTGCTCAATTATGCTAGCTATTTACTCATCTATTTCCATATGCTTTAAGGTCACTTACTCCATCTCCTTAAAGTGCTAATTGCCAAAAGTTTTTACTAGGTCCAAATAAATCCCGAGCCATCTCAGGACTTCCTAAACATACACAATTAATAATCTAACTAGCTTAGCACCAAAATAATGCAACACATAAAATTCAAATTCTAGGATGTTACAATTCTACCCCCTTAAAGAAAATTTCATCCTCGAAATTTACCTGATTAAAAGAGGTGAGGATATTGTTGTCGAATCGTGTCCTCAAGCTCCCACGTAGCTTCCTCCGCTCCGTGATTACGCCATAGAACTTTGACTAACGGTACTAACTTCCTTCTCAGCACCTTAACATCTCGATCTAAAATTTGCACTGGCTCCTCCTCGAACGACAAGTCAGGCCTTATCTCAACTTTCTCTACCTGTACTATATGAGACGGATCCGATCGGTAACGCCTTAACATTGAGACATGGAATACACTATGTATCTGACTCAACTCCGGAGGTAATTCAAGCTAATAAGCCACTGGTCCTACATGCTTCAACACACGGTACAGTCCGATGAACCTAGAGCTCAACTTGCCCTTCCTTCCAAATCTGAAGATCTTCTTCCAAGGTGAGACCTTTAGAAAGACTTGATCTCCCTCCGCAAACTCAATATCCTTACGCTTCAGATCCGCATAAGATTTTTGTCTATCCGAAGCTTCCTTTAATCGTGCTCGAATTACCTTTACTTTTTCTTCCGTCTCTGATATTAGCTCAGGACCCAATAACTGTCGCTCCCCCAATTCAATCCAACAAGTAGGAGTACGACACCTACGACCATACAACGCCTCGTAGGGTGCCATCTGGATGCTGGATTGGTAGCTATTGTTATAAGCAAATTCTGCCAACGGTAGGAAATCTTCCCAACTACCCCTGAAGTCAGTCACGTAACCCCGTAACATGTCTTCCAGAGTCTGGATCACTCTCTCCGACTGACCATCTGTCTGAGGATGAAATGCCGTACTGAAATTCAACTTGGTTCCCAAAGCTTCATGTAAGGCTTTCCAAAATCGTGATGTAAACCTAGGGTCCCTGTCTGAAATAATAGACACTGGTACCCCATGTAACCTCACAATCTCTACTACGTACAACTTGGCCAACTTCTTAAACGAATAATCCGTACGAACAGGTAGAAAATGGGTAGTCTTCGTCAACCGATCCACTATTACCCAAATGGAATCTTTCTTAGTAGGCGATAAGGGTAACCCACTAACAAAGTCCATCGTTATCCGTTCCCATTTCCATAATGGAATCTTTACCAACTGTAGCAATCCCGATGACAATTGATGTTCTGCCTTCACTTGTTGACATGTTAAGCACCTACTCACAAATTCAGTAACCTCCCGCTTCAACCCTGGCCACCAATACTGCTCACAGAGGTCTCGATACATTTTATTTCCCCCGGGGTGCATAGCATAAGGGCTATGTAACACCCCTAACCCGAGACCATTGTCGGAACAGGGTAAAGAGGCATTACTGATCAAACGGAACCTTTTACATCCAGAAATTTCAACACAAAGTCAATCATTACCTTTTGTATTTATTTACAAACATAGTGTCCCTTAAATGAGTCATCAAGACCCTAAGCATGCTTATAAACTGAGTCGGGACTAAATTAAAATACATAGAGAATTTCTTGGAAAATTTAAAACTTTACTAAAATACAGGGGAGAAACGCCCGTGGGAGGAGACCGTGTTCCCTCCACAGCTTCTAGACACCCCCGTGTATCCATACGTGTCGATATACTAACTATACCAACACGGTCATTAGGCACGCCCGTGTACCATAGTCGTGTACTTTTAGGTCATATACTGACTTGCCCACCACGGCCACCAAGCACGCCCGTGTCGAGGCCGTGTTCTTTTTAGTTAGCTACTAACTTGTACACCACGGCCAGATGACACACCTGTGTCGAGGCCGTGTGATGATAAACTGCATCCTACAATTCACCCACGGTCGTTAGGCACGCCCGTGTGCCACAATCGTGTGACATTATAGGCCATTTACAAGGCCAAAATGCCACCCACTTAGGGTCAAACCTACAAGCAACACACCCCAAAACGTACCATGCACATAAGGCAACCAAAAACTTACCAAATGACCATTTAATCTATGCATTCAATTCCCATTCCAACCATAACAAATTCAATACCAAAACTTATCTCATCACAAGCATAATACATCCAATACCAAACATCATTTCTTCTCAATTCACTAATTCATATTAGCATTTTATCAACACCTAATTACCATTCATAAGTCAACTTCTCAAACCACAAACCTTGCCAAAAGATGCATCATATATACCAAGTTAATTCATGCTAAAACTAACACATAACTAGCCACATCTCATGGCTACTTACAAACTATCAAACATAATTCAAATAACCAGCCTATACATGCCATATCTTAACTATATACATCTTTCCAAAATACCCCAAAATAGATTGCCGATAGTGTGACTGAGAAGCTAACGATCCCCTGATCCGAGCTAGCTTTACTGACACTGCAAAGCAGAGAAACAAATCACACAGTAAGCTTATAAAGCTTAGTAAGTTCATAACATAATACATAATATCAACATGTCATCACATAGATTAATGTTTACTACCACAAATATAATACCATCTACAACCAATATGTTCAATTAACTCATCCACACCCACATTCATAGTTTCACGAACCACATAGATTCTGAGCGTACCTTAGCCAACACTTAGTTGTCAAATACTTTTGCTAATTAATAACCACGGTTCATTTCGATACACTCTCTTTTCTTCCTCTATTCATTCGCACACTTAGTGCATAAATAATTAGCCGAAGCTTAATTAGCATCGTACACTTAGTACATCCATCCCAAATCGATCTTAAATCGGCATTGCATACACAGTGCCAACCACAAAGCCGAAGCTTAATTGTTCCACTCACACAGTGCTGTTTATCTCGATCACGTTTTGGAATTCGCACACTTAGTGCCATTTAACTCAATCTATCAGCATTCACATAGTAATAATATCATACCATTTATTCCATAACATTAAACATAGCTAAATATAAGTATTATGTCCGAACTTACCTCGGACGTCGACTATCGATACGGCCGACTAATCGAGTACTTTATCTTTGCCTCGATCTCGATCCGAACCTCTTTTCTCTTGTTCTATACACATTTAAAATCAATCCATTCAATCACCATTTCATTCAATTTAGTCCACACACACACATTTAGGGCATTTTTCATAATAGCCCTCATATTTTCATATTTCGACACTTTAGTCCTTATTTCATAAAATCATCAAACACACAAAATTTCAATATACATGTGCTTAGCCGAATTCTTCTTATACTTATACAAATCCACACATTTCATTTATTTCACAATCTAGTCCTTCAAAATGCTATTTTCACAATTTAGCCCTAATTAACTAAATTCATCAAATTTCAAAAACAAAATATGTTCATTTTCCACCAACCTATCATTTAACACCTTAAAGCATCACAAAGCTCAACATATCATCAATGGCATAACTTACAAACATCACCAATACACCAAATTGAAACATGGGTTTGATAGTAGACGAAGCAACGATTACAAAAACGTAGAAATTATCAAAAACCGACCGAAATCATACCCTGAATTTAAGCTTGCAAATGCCGAATGCCTAGCCAAAGTTTCCTTTTTTTTCTCTCTTTGATATTCTGCCAAAAGCATAGAAATAAAAGATGAACACTCATCTTTTTGGTTTCATTAATCTAATGTTAATGTTTCATTTACCAAAATAGCCTTTATTCATATAATTAAAAACCATTATACAATATAGGCATTTTTGTCCTTTGATCATCCACTAACTAATTAGTGGTTCAATTACCACATAAGGCTATAACTTTAAAAAGCCACAACACTTTAGTACTTTAGCAATTAGCAAGCAAATTTCACATTCAATGCATTTTAATCCTTTTGTCAAATTAGTCACACAGACGGACAGATTAGCTTACAGAATTTTCACACAGACTATATCACATGTCATTCACACAGAAAATATCATTAAAATATTTTTACGACTTCATATTTGTGGCCTCAAACCACTGTTCCGACTAGGGCCTAAACCGGGATGTTACAGGCTACTATGCTCCTCACTTAGAATCATTTGTCTTAATTTCGAATCTTTGGGCATATAGATTCTTCCGCGAAAACACAATACTCCATCATTATTCAATCCAAAATCCCCTATCACACCACCTTCCACTTGCTGAAGTAAGGAACCCAACTTTCCATCTGGTAACTGCTTTTCCTTAATCTGACCTAACCACACAAGCTTCACCTGAAGTTCGGCTACTAGACTACTATCTTCATACAGACTGAGATGAGCGAACATCACTCTCAAATCCGATATCACCTTACGACTCAACGCGTCTGCCACCACGTTAGCCTTTCCGGGATGATACTCGATTGAGAAGTCATAATCCTTCGACAGCTTTATCCATCTCCGCTGTCTTAAGTTCAACTCCTTTTGGGTAAGGAGGTACTTTAAAATCTTATGATCCGTATAAATGATCGACTTCTCATTGTACAGGTGGTGCCTCCAAATCTTCAAAGCAAACACCACTACAGCCAACTCCAAATCGTGAGTAGGATAATTCACTTCATGCGGCCTTAACTGACGAGATACATAAGCCACCACTTTCCCACCTTGCATCAACACACATCCTAAGCCCGTGTGTGACGCATCGCAGTAAACAATAAACTCTTTTCCAGCCTCAAGTTGAATCAGTACTGATGCTTCCGTCAAAATCTTTTTCAATTTCTCAAAGCTCTCTTGCTGCTGATTTGACCACACAAATGGTACTCCCTTATGCAACAGTTTAGTTAAGGGTGCAGCACTCAACGAAAACCCTTCAACAAAACACTGATAATAACCACCCAACCCTAAGAAACTCTAAATTTCAGCCACTGACTTTGGTGGTTTCCAATCCAACACAGCCTCTACTTTCCGGGGATCAACTCTAATTCCTTCGGCCGACATAACATGTCCCAAGAAGGTCACTTCCTTTAGCCAAAATTCACACTTACTGAATTTGGCATAAAGTTATTTTTCCTGCAATATTTGCAATACTATTCACAGATGTGAATCATACTCTTCTTTATTCTTCGAGTATACCAAGATGTCATCTATGAAAACCACCACAAACCGGTCTAAATAAGGTTGGAAGACCCGGTTCATCATGTTCATAAATGCAGTTGGTGCATTGGTCAACCTAAACGGCATCACCAAGAACTCATAGTGTCCATAACGAGTTAGAAACATCGTCTTATAAATATCCACCTCCTTGACCTTAAGCTGGTGATAACCCGATCTCAAATCTATCTTCGAGAAAACTAAAGCTCATCGTAGTTAGTCAAACAGGTCATCGATTCTCGGCAACGGATACCTATTCTTGATCATCAACTTATTCAACTGCCTATAATCAATGCACATACGCATCAACCCATCCTTCTTCTTGACGAACAAGACCGGTGCTCCCTACGGTGACACACTTGGTCAAATGAATCCTCGATCCAACAACTCCTGAATTTGAGCTTTAAGCTCCACTAACTCTTTAGGCGCTATTCTATAAAGAGCAATGGACACCGGAGTCGTTCCTGGCAATAGCTCAATGCCAAATTCTACCTCCCAGTCCGGAGGCAATCTCGGAAGTTCTACTGGAAAGACGTCCGAAAACTCCTTTACCGTTCTAACACCTTCCACCGACAATTTATTGGCATACAACGCACTGATGAAGGCTAGGAATGCTCTACACCCTTTTCGCACCGACTTTTCTGCCTTTAAAGAAGATACCACATTCGATAGATAATTTCTCATTTCACCTATAATCACCACTTCTTTATCTTCTGAAGTTCTTATCGTCATTCGCTTTGCAGCACAGTCCAAGTTCGCACGGTGTTTCACCAACCAGTCCATGCCCAAAATAAGGTCGAACTCGCTGAAAGGCAGTTCCATCAAATCCTCCAAAAATGTTTCTCCTTGAACTTCTAAGGGTACATCTCTAAACAATTTATTTACTATCATAGATTTTCCTAAAGGACTAATTACCGTCATCTCTCTAGCAAAAATCTCAAATCTAATGTTCATTTTTCCAGATATAGCACTAGCAACATACGAATGGGTAGATCCGATATCCATCAAAGCAGTAACAGGTACATCAGAGATGAAGAACGTACCAGTTATCACATCAGGTGCATTGCCATCCTCTCAGCGTCTAACTGCATAAACCAACCCTGGCTGCCTCGCCTCCGCGTTACCTTTGAAGCCATTACCTCTACCCGGTGCACCCTGACCTCGTCCTCCGCCATTACCACCTCGACCTGGCCCACGGCCTCTCGGTTGCTGCTGAGCGCCTCTAACTGGCTGTGCATCATAGTTACGAGCTTCTTGATTCGGAGTCGTCCGTCGAGGATAATCTTTAAGCTGATGGTCCTTAGAACCATATTTGAAATAACCACTGGTTCTCTTCTAGCATTCACACGGGTGTCGTCTTCCACAATCAGCATATGATTGTATCTGATTGGTAGCAGCAGGTGCTCTAGCTTGAGCTGGCTCATCATTCCTGGGCCTCTTCTAAAACCTTCTAGTAGGACCCGAGTACTTAAAGCCCCTCTTGTTCTTGCCTCTATCTTTTTCTCGATTTCGCCGCTCCGAGTGCTTAGCCTCTTCGGCTATCTTCGCTTTCTCCACCAGTGTGGCAAAATTCCTTTCTTGTTGTGGGGCTATCAGTACTCGCAATTCATCACTCAACTCATCCTCGAAACGCACGCAGCGTTCATAGTCAGTTGGCACAATACCTCGGGTATAACGACTCAGACGCAGAAATTCTACTTCGTAAGCTGCCACGGTCTTACTTCCTTGAACCAGATTAAGAAATTCCTTCCTTCAGGCATCCACATAGCTAGCCCCAACATACTTTCCTTGAAATGAGGTTTTGAAGAAATCCCAAGTAACGCAATCGGCCTGAGTGCCCTCCCGAACAGTAAGATCATTGATACGCCTCGTCTCTCAACAAGGACACAGCTCCTCTTAATTTCTGCTCGGTGGTGCACTCCAAATCATCCATGATCCGTTCAACTGCCTTGAGCCAATACTCCGCTACATTTTGGGCTACACCCGAGACACCCCTAAAAACCTCGGCACCACTTAATCTAAGTCGTTCCGAAAATGATCCACGAGCTGCTGGCCTAGTTCTAGCCCTAGCAACCCTTTCTAAGACTCGCAACATTACTTGGGACAAGGCAATGTCCTCCCTTATATGATCATGTGATCCAATTTCAGTTAGGGTGACGCAGGTGCGTCTATTTCTGGCATATGTCCCGACGCTTCAGACGCAACTCTAGCGCCTCAGCCTCTACCACGGCCACGTCTACCTCGTCCACGTCCTCTAGCACTCATATTGGGTAATTCGATTTAATCTGATTAAAAGTCTTATGAATCAATATACTATTTCAATATTTATTAAATAATATTTTATGAGGTATAAGAAGTAAAGTCGTTTTCGTACACACATCCTATAGTCTCAATCTCTATAGTTTCAACATCTAAAACTAAAAGTTCTAGAGTGTTCCTATAGTTATATCACAATAATCATAATCATTCATTAATAACATGTACTTACTTGACTTGGTGTCGGATTCCCGTGGTGCCATACTTCCTTTAAAACATATGTCAAATTTAAAGCAGCTTTTAAAAATATTTTTGAACCCAAACCACAGTCGAGTTTTGAAATCGGGCTCTGATACCATAAAATGTAACACCCCAGACTCGGCCTATGCGTTAAGGCCATATTTGACATGTCACACAAAATAAATATACTTTGATTCCTTTTTAAGTAAAACAGATTTCAAAGTTTTGACGAAGTATTTATTGAGTAAAAGAATTGATTTAAAAATCGACAATTCGAGATGTAAAATCTTATAAATCGTAATTTTGAAAATATCGTTAACAGTTCGAGAAAATTTTAAAAGAAATTAAAAATATTTTTCGAAGGAATTGATGAAAATCTTAAGAGTAGGTTTCTGAGTAAAAAAAATATGAAAATTATTTTGAAATCATTTTTATATATTCATTTTTGAATAAAACGTCTATTTAAGTTTTTAGAAAAAATATAATCCCAAATTTGAAATACTTAAAGCAGTTTATAAATTCATCAAACAATAAACAAAACAAAAATTAATCCAGAGGCCTTATTACAACCTTAATTCAAAATAGCAAAGTAATTAAAAGTATTAAAAGAAATCCAAATTCCAAATTTAACCCCTTTTTTTTAAGTATGGCGTCCACCAAGACATCCACGGCCCAAGTCTCCATCATTGATCATTACCTGAAAGGGATAGGGAAAACGGGGTGAGTTACTAGAACTCAATGTGTAACTCACTTACCGTTGTCCACTGGGCTAAAATCCCATTAAGCAATTATTTGGGCCAAAGCCCGTTTACAATAATATAAATGTATCATATATATAAGATGCATATGATATGCAATTCCCAAACCAAACCTAGTTTTCCATCTGCTACACACCACCCGTACCAACCAACACACCTGTGGGTGATCTCTAGTCAACCCACCCCGCCAACACACCAAACGTAGGCATTAAGCCATTTATATCAAATTTGTGGACAAGCCACCAGATTAATAGAATTTACATGCATTGCCATTTTTTAGATTTGTGGCAGAGCCACCAGATTTATGTAGCAGAGCTACCAGAACTTCTCTTCATCATTATCCCATCCCATGCAAAACATGTATATAATGCATAACAATTCACAACAATGTATTCAGATATTTCTTACAAAATTTATGGCCCATTATAACAATTTATCAACTTGACCCATTAAGCAGAATATCATCTTGGCCCATTTCGCAAATTTTCAGATCAGCCCATTTAGCGAATATATCAATTTGGCCCACATAACAAAATATATCGTTTTGGCCCACATAGTAATTTTATCGATTTGGCCCACATAGCAAATATATCGATTTGGCCCACATAGTAAATATACCGATTTTGCCCACATAGTAAATATATCGATTTGGCCCATATAGTAAATATATCGATTTTATCAATTTTATCAAATAATGAGGTCTAAACCATTTTTCTCGGTTTCACCTTAATACGATTTTAATCAAACGGTTTACTATCAATATGACATTAATCTCTAACCCACGAAAAACAGCGTGAGATTACACACCTGATTACGGTAAGCACTACGTTCTCTCGATCGTCGACACCTAAAATTTTATAACGCTCGATTAGTCAGCGCACGCGATTTAATAAATCTACTTTAAAACAAATGATCTAAAATTTACCCTCGGGATCATGAACAACTACGATTTGTCGATTTTCCCCGGTTAACAGTCCACAACCCAGTGGACAATCTCGAATCACTGACGCCTCAAAATTGCAAACAACCTCGAATAATTGATTCTCGCCGGATAAGGGTCCACAACCCGAAGGAAAGTCTCAAATCGCCGATACAGCTCTTCGCTTGAATTTAGGAGTAGGGATCGTTAACCCTCCTTTTGAGATCTCCACTCGGCTTTCCTTTCGAATCGTTACTACAAGCCTCCATTTGTTAAATCTTATGTAGATCGATATTACGAAAAAATATGGACTTATCAAAATGGTAAAGATCAGCTTACCATGAAATTCCGAGTGATCAATGAATAAATCCCTATAATATAATCGATTAATCATTTCCATACTAATAATCATCTTAACGAATAAAGAATAATTATGGAATCTGTGAAGAACTCTTACCTTAAAGATTTTAGAACCGAATCCTAGCGATAATGCGATGACTTTGGAAGAATGAAACTTCAGCCTTCCACTATATCACTACGAAGAAGAAAGGGATCTTGTTTAAGAGAGAAATAAGTGATGATTTCGGTCAAAAGACCCTCCCAAGCCAACATATGGATTCGACAATAGAAGGAAGAAAATAAATTAAAAAAAAATTGAAAAGAGTACTTACCGATTGTTCAATGGTGAGTGACAACTCAAATGAAAAAGAAAGGTAAATAAAAGGATGGAAGGTTCGACTATAGAGAAATAGTGGACTCAATATTCGGCTATGGTGAAAAATATTAGAGTTTAAGTGATGCTTGAAGGATTTTGCGAAAAGAAAAGAAGAAGAGGGATAATGGATTAGTTTTGGTTCTCAAGAATGATGAGTGAACAAAGAAATGGTCTCAAAGTTTGTATACAATCGGCAAGAAGAAAGAAAGAAATGGAATATGCTTCCTCAAGGTTGTGTAGATTCGACAATGAGAAGAAAAGAAGTTTGGAGAGAAAAGAGAAATGATACCTAAGTTGCCAATAGGGAATTGGCCAAAACAACCAAAATTTTACCAATTGCTAATGACCAAATTCGGCTAGGAGGATAGGAGTTTTAAGAAAAAGACACAATTGATGATATTGGTATTTTGACCAAAACTAACACTTTAATCTCACCAAAACATCAAGCACAAAATCGGCTATCACCCTAGCCCCAAACCGTCCACATTCATCCCCCCTAGGATAAAGTTTGGCCACCCAAACTTTCCAAAACACTATCCACGAAATAAGCCTCTTGTTCCCCTTACTTACCTATTTCTTTTGATTCCTTTCCCCAACCTCAACCTTGCCTTATTCTTTTAGCCACCTTACCATAAATACTTCTTGGCCAACACTTTAAGGAAGGAATGCAAAAATAAAAGTCAAAAATGCACACAAAGGGATTCGAACTTCTTCCCTCAAGGTAATACATGTGGCGCCATATCCCCTTTACTAATTGCTCAATTATGCTAGCTATTTACTCATTTATTTCCATATGCTTTAAGGTCATTTACTCCATCTCCTTAAAGTGCTAATTGCCAAAAGTTTTTACTAGGTCCAAATAAATCCCGAGCCTTCTCAGGACTTCCTAAATATACACAATTAATAATCTAACTAGCTTAGCACCAAAATAATGCAACACATAAAATTCAAATTGTAGGATGTTACATAGGACCTCTTACACCTCAACTCTCTTACCATCCGAACCAGCAGGCTCATTCTAATATGGATTAATAGATAATTTAATATAAACCCACTTAACAAGGGTAAGGCTTGGATCTAAAATAATAAAGCTTGCCAAAAAGTGGGATTTGAACCCAAGACCTCATAAACACACCCAGAACACTTAGCCACTGAAGCAGATACACAGTTGTGTCAAAATTTACAGAAACAGAAATAAATTTATCATGGCGTCATAGTACACAAGTAATCCAAGTAGTTTGCATTGGCAAGTTTTGAATAGAGTACTTAGGTACTTAAAGAAAAATATTAACTATGGGTTGTGCTAATAACGGATATCCTTCGGTTTTAGAAGGGTATTTTGATGATAGTTGGATTACAAGTTTTGAAGATCATGCTTCTACTAGTGGTTGGATCTTCATTCTTGGTGGATGTGTTATTTCTTGGGATTCCAAGAAACAAACATGTATTACTGATTCCATCATGGTAGTTGAATTTATTGCATTAGTTATTGCATCTAAAGAAGCGGAATGGTTAAGAAATTTGCTTTGTGGTGTACCTCTATGGCCTAAACCAATTTCACCTATTTCTATCTGTTGTGATAGTGAGCCTACTCTAACAAAGGCATATAGCCAAGTATATAATGGAAAGTCTAGACACATTGGATTAAGACATAGTTATGTCCAACAATTAATCTCTGACGAAATGATCACTATTAATTATGTGAGGTTAAGTGAAAACTTGGTGAATCTTTTTACAAAAAGTCTTGCTAAAGATATGATCATCAAGACCTTGAAAGGAATGGGACTCAAGCCCATTAATTAGAGTCACCCATGATGGAAACTTGACTTAACGCTTGGTATAACGTCAAGTATTGAGTTCAATAGGGAAGGATGAGTAATGTACTCTTAATAGACTCATAACACAAATATGTTAGTGTGTTATAATTATGGGAACACTCTTAATGGGATCTACCTATGTGAGTGTGAAGTGTGGTCTCTTCTAGGAGCTCAAGGGCTTGGCTCTAACAACACTCATGAAAAGAGAACACAGACACATAGCCATAATAGTGTCCTTAGATACTATGCATTGACCGGTGTTGAAATAATTGTGTGAGATGTGTTTGGTTAATCAAATAGAATAGTTGATTCAAAGCTTAGTTTGCCGTGTAATTTCAATTAACTTTAACATGTTTTCACTAAGTAAATGTTGAATCGTAAGACACATTCATTTATGCAAATTGATTTACAAGATTATCAATATCTAAAATATTTTAAAATGAGTGTTGATTGTTGGAACATTTTCAAATATTTATAGTGTTCCAATAACTATAAATGAAAGGGTGTAATATCTTTTGGTTATTGATCAAGAGTTATATCACTTGATTTTTTACAAAGAATTATAACTATACAAAAAATATTACTTGATTAATTATGAGATATTAGTTGAATAATTATGTCTTTTTTAACGATGTGATTATTCAGAAAAGACACCTTGAAATTTATGTCTCTATGAAGAGACATGAGAGTTCATATAAATAGGATTGAGATTTCAGTTAAAAAATACCCAAAATTTTTCAAAAAGTTCTTTCTATCATTCCTCCATCTTCTACTATTATTAGATTGTGCTTTATAGAAATTAATTTTCTTGTTATACTCTGCTCAATGTTTGGTGGATTATTTTCATCCGTGCAAAACGTAAATAGCCACCGGGCTTCATTGTATCCTCGACGTTCGTTTGCTTGAAACTTATTTGCACACCAAGTATAGGTGAGGGAAAATATAACTTTAAAAATAGTGACTTGATACACGCCTTGTAGCCTTGTCCTATTACTTTGTTTTTCTATTCGAGTTGTTATTTGTGCTCCATTGATGTGTTCGAGATTTTCCTCACCTAAATTCTGCATTAACAATTGTGAACTGATCAACTTAAATATGATCCACTTGTTTATATAAATTAAGCAATAACCCAATAAAGGAGAAACACCTTTTCGATTTGAAGCCTTCTTTTAGTACAAACAAATTAGATTTGGCTAAGATTTCGCAGCCAATTGTGTAATTAATTTGTTCTATTTGCTTGCTTTGTGCCCACCAAAAGCTACTGGTTTAAAATTGATCAACACAGATTACAGCGTATCTACTCAAATCCTACATATCTATCCAGTCTTATCTATGATTTTGAGAGTTAATCAAAAACAAAAAGATTTAAAAAATATCATACTAGCAATACAAGTCCAATGGAATCGTTGCAATTTACTTTTGCAGGGGTCAAATTATGATTTTCCAGCCCTTCGAGGTTAATAAAGGACCTATTCTAATTAAAAAATGCTATCTACAGAATCTCTTGGGATCTTTCACTTCATATTATAGATGCCTACATACACATAGGATTTCCAAACTATATAATAATTGTTTTAGTGGACAATTCACTTTCTTGCACTAAAAACTACATTAAGCCTCTGAGTGGACACTGCCACTTTCCTTCCATTATCTTTACATGCAATGGCCTTCTTATATATATAACCTCTCAATCTCAGCTCGTCAACACAAAGAAATCCTCACCAAAAATCCATTATTGTAATCAGCAAAGAAATCTTTTTTCTCAATGGGTATCCCTCATTTCCTTATTCCATCTCTTTGTTGTGAACTAAAAGTCTTGCAAGCCAGAAACATAGAGCCAAAGTACCCTGGAAATCTTTTTGTGAGATACTATCTTTTTGCAGGAAGCAACAAGAGAGTTCAAGTAGACAGCCATGAGATCTCCTCAAAGTTGGACCCCATTTGGAATGAATCTTTCTCTTTGGAATGCTCGGGAACCCAAGAATCTATCAATGGCCTGAAGCAACAAACCCTAGTTTTTGAGCTCCGTTGCAGGAGCAAAATGATGCCAGTTCTTGGAAAGATGGGGAAGTCAAAGCTTTTGGGAAGAGCTGAAATACCATGGAAGGCTGTTTTAGAATCACCAAACATGGAGATTGAGAAGTATTGGGTTACCATGTCAGTGAATGATCGTGTTCTTGAAAGTCTTAAGCCTCCTTCATTACAAATATCAATGAAATTAGGTCAAGGTCCAGCAATTGTGGAAACAGAGAAGAAGAAGAAGAAGAGAAAACAAAGTTTGAAGAACAGCTGGGATGGATGTGGATGCAAAGATGTTGGTGGAGGGTGCTGCAGCTGTGCAGATTATGAAATATTTGCACTAGCGGCTGCTATGGAAGCACTTTAGCCGCAAACCAGTTCTCAGCAAAGTCAGAAAAAGAAAAATCCAATTAAAAACAATGTTTAACTTGTTGAGAGATTCTTTTTCTTTTAATTAACAATGTAGAGAGAGATTCCATTCTATTTAACTCTTTCGAATTTACATTTTATAGATTCAATCGGGCTTAAATTGCCTACTCTCTACTTTAGTTTTTTTCTTTTCCTTATTGATATTTATTTATTCCCCAAAGCTTTCATTTATTTTAATGATTTTTTTTTTAATAATTTTGTATCGCAAACTTGAAAAATTGTTATTACATTTAATTCTCAGTAACAATACATACAACACATCTAAACTAAAATCTCATAAACAACAAACAATTAAAGCTCAACACTCCAAAAAATTCACGACTTAAAAATGAAATTAACATAGCTAGCAGAGGATTTGCTCTCAACCCTCCTCTAATTTTATATTTTATCAAGTTTTAAATAATTTAATTAAAATTAAAGAATAGATTAAATGTGGATGATTATATAATAATTTCATATTGTTAAAAATTAATGGCACGGAAAATTTTAATTAATATTTAAAAACTAAAATTTTAGAATGGTCTTATCAAAGTTATTCTCTTAATTTAAATCAGAATAATTCATTTTCCTCTTGTGTAAGCTTTAACTTTAATGTGTAAATATATATTCATATAATATATATTACATTATTTATAGCTTGCTGCTTGCATCAGTACTTCTAATATGAGTATGAATACTACTAGTTTACCCAAAAATGTGAACTTTCATGGCACTTCTTTTAAACATTCTTTTGAATTTTTTAACCTACGTTATACTTAAACTTGGTCTGCCTTGGAAGAAACGGTGTGACATATTATGCTTAATTGCATTAAAATGTTTGTTATATATATATATATATATATGATATTGATAAATAAAGAATAAATTTATTTAAATTTAAGTAGTTAATGTAATTAACATGTAAAGTTATAACTTGGATTGATTTTCAAAACATATGCTTTGATATGGGTTTCTTACCCAAATAATATTTTAAAAAAAAAAAACCTAAATGGCATGTTGCAAGAATTATGTACCAAAATGGTACATTTAAATGGGTGGAGGGTGGTGCATACGCGGCACACCCTGGTATTCTGACACAATTTGCATGAAAACAAAAAAAAATGGTGGAGGCAGGTCAATAGGCGGCATACAGGGTAAAATGCAGGTCAAATACGAGTCGTATACGGTAAAAACCAAACCCAAAAATTGACCCGCTGTCATGATGGGACAGCACACTGGGTCACGCCTAGGGAAGAGGCGGCACCCAGTGGTGGAGGAGGCAGCACAGGTCACGCCTCTGGCAGAGGTGGCACAGGTCACGCCTTTGGCAGAGGCGGCACCACCAGTGTCAGGCACGGATAGATGGGTCATGCAAGCCGATTTGTTTGGTATGGGTGTTTGGGGACGTTATAATGGTCCCCAAGGCTCATTTTTGGCCGAAAAAGCCTATTTTGAAGAAAGAAAAGAAGAGAAGAAGGAGAAGGAGAGGGCGGGAAGGGAAGGGAAGGGAAGGGAAAAAGGAAGGAGAATAGAGAGAGGGAAGGAGAAAGAGAAGAAAAATAAATAAATAGAAAAGGAAATGAGTGTTTGTTATTTAGGGAAGATCAGGTGTTTTGAAAAGGTTTTTTTTTTTTGTTATAAATTAATGGATTTGTAACAGCCCATTTTTAGTCAAATTGGTACAGTGGTTTCGGAACCATAAATTCAAAGTCAAAATATTTATTTAATTATTATTTTAATGTTTATAGCATGATAGAAACTTTATCACTTAAATGATCAATTTGAGAAAAAGGACTAAATCGCGTAAAGTGCAAAAGTAGTGTTCTACTAGTTAAAGGTATTAAATAGCTATAGAACCTTAAAGTAAATGTACTTATGTTGTAATTAGACCATCCTTAGTTTAAGTGGACTTTGATGGACATATTATCATTAATTTTAATGGTTTTTAATTAAGGGTAAATAGGTAATTAGTATATTAAAAATAAAATAAATAAAACAAAAAAATAAAAGAATTGTTTTGTATCATCATTCTTAGCGTACTATTAACTTTACGAGAAGCCATTTTAGGGCTTGAATTTCGGCAAGCTTGTTTTTTTCAATTAAGGTATGATTTTTGTCCCGTTTTTAATGATTTCTATGTTTTTGAAATCGTTGCCACTAGTATTAGCTAGCCCAGGGACTAATTTGCAAAATTGTTAAAGATTTTGAATGTTTCCATTGATGAATATATGAGTATTTTGATGTTTAATGATAGATTATGAATATTTGATGTTAATTAAACAAGTTTTGTAAAGTGATTTTTAGTGAAAATGTAAAATAGGGATTAAATTGAGAAATGTGTAAAGTTAGTGGTTAAAATGTGAAATAAATGAAAATTATGGGTTTATAGGGGCATTATGGTAATTCAGCTAGCATAGAGTCTATTGTGAATTTCATTAATTTGTGAATTTATGAAATAAGGACCAAATTGTAAAAATGTGAAAGTTTAGGGGCAAATGTGTGTTTTGGATTGAATTGAATAAATAGAAGAATAAACAAGTTGATTTTGATTACTTATAGATCAAGAAAAGTGGGAACTGAACTTAGATCGGAGAAAAAGAAAAGTAATTGAATAGTCGGTCCGTTTCGTCATTTCCGTACACGAGGTAAGTTTGTATATTTGAACTTAAATGTGTATTTATTCAATGGATGGATGCTATTGAGATTGTATTTATATTATGGTTTAATGTGTAGAACTTAATTTAAATGTACGATTTAAGTGGACGAGTTGCTGAATAAGACCATAGCTAGGCTATGGCAAATCGAATAATAAGACCATAACTGGATTATGGCATGTGAATGTAAGACCACGACAAGGCCTTGGCAACGTATGTGTAAGACCATAGTTGAACTATGGCATCAGAAAATTGAATTATTTGTATCGTAAACATTTATAAGCTCGAAGTGATTTGGTAAGAGAGTTGGTGGTAAATAGATATGTATCGGTACAGGTATGTACTGAAAACTATTCTAGTAACGAGTTAGAAGAAGTTCAGGACTTATGAGTTACGATATGGTTAAACTTTATGTTAGCACATTGATTAATGCTTTAAATGTTAATTATGTTATCCATTTTGAAGTGTTAATGATTGTTGAGATTATTTCATATTTACATATGAACTTACTAAGCTTTATAGCTTACTTTGTTTAATTTTCAATGTTTTATAGTTATACGAAGCTAGCTCGAATCCGGGGATCGTCAAAGACTTCATCACACTATCAGATATCTATTTTGGTACTTTTGAAATGTGTATATATGGTATATGGCATGTATAGGCTTGAGTCATTTTGGTATGTTTGATGAACATGTATTTAGGCCATTTGAGTTGGCTTGTGATGGTGAATTTGATGTTGTTTATAAAAGTACAAATGGTATTATTTTGAGTTAGGTAATTGACCTATAATGAGTGATTGAGGTTGAATGGATATTGCATGTTTGGAATGGTTTAGTTAATTGAATGGTCTATGTGAATTAGGTATAAAATTATATGGCAAATTGTGGTTTATTTGTGATTTATATTGATGGTAAAGAATTGGTATGATTTGAACTTTGGTTGATGACTTTTGGATACTTATTTGTGTCTTGAAATGGAACTATTTGAGCTTGTTTAGGTATATGTACAATGGGTGGCAAAATGGCTTGGTAAATAGCCTATTTTATCCAAACGAGCAGAGACACGGACGTGTGTCTCAGCCATGTGTGACACACGGTCATGTTACACGGCCGTGTGTCCCCTGGTGTTGAAATTAAAATCAAGTCAATATGCTCCACACGACCTCACACACGGGCGTGTGACTTGGCCGTGTGGCATAAGTCAGTATACCCCTACAAGTTTGGCATGGCCTAGCACACGGGCGTGTGTGTTGGCCGTGTGACCCAATTCAATAAGCTCACTTGTTTAGACACAGGGTAGGACATTGGCTGGGACATGGCCATGTGATCTCTTTTCAAATGTTCACGCAGCCTGTGACACAAGCGTGTCTTGTGGCTGTGTGAGATACACGGGCGTGTGTCCCCTATTTTGAGAAAATTTTCAAAGTTTCGTGAAAGTTTCTTAAGTTATCAGTTTAGTCCCAAACCACTCCCAAAGCATGTTTAGGGCCTTGTAAGCTCATAATAAGGACAAATTGATTATGATTGAATGATGAATGGTTGAATTGAGAAAATGTATGTTAAATAGATGTTTAAATGTATTGTAAGCTCGGTAATGCTCTGTAACCCTATTCTGGCATTGAATACGGGTGAGGGGTGTTACACTTATAATGTTAATTTAATTTGTTTTTGTTGTTATTATTGTTGATAATGTAACACCCCTTACCCGAGTTCCACATCGGAACCGAGCCCGAGGTATTACCAACCGACACCACTTAAACACCACTTAGGCTCGACTTGACTACACTCCTACAGTACTCTGGCAGCCTTATTCTCGACTTACAAGGCCTTATTCATACCCAAGAAGGCTCTCGAGATTACATCGAAACTTTTTTTATTCCTAAAATTCTCTTTTCTATACAGGGATCACACGCCCGTGTATCATGTAACACGCCCGTGGGTTCGCACTCACGCCCATGTCCTCAGCCCGTGCTTAGAACTCCAACATTTTGTTTTAACACCACGGTTAGGGCACATGCCCATGTGAAATGGGACACGCCCGTGTACACTCACAACATGCCCGTGTCTTCAAACTGTGGCGGGTTACTGACTATATTCACACGGCCTTGACACACCCGTGTGGGTAACCAGTGGTCTATCCTAATTTAAAATGTTAACATGCAGGGGACACACGGCCAAGTCGCACGCCCATGGGCTGACCGTGTGTCACACATGGTCTAGACACACGCCCGTGTGCCTACCCATGTGGACAGAACCAAAACCATTTGTCCAACTTCTAACACCCCTATGTTTTACACTACATGAGTCCATACAACATACTAATAAACATCCCTTAATTCAACAAGTACTCTCATTGATAACTTTGAAATTTCATAAATGATAAAGTATGCCATCATTCTTGGCAATTTACAAAATTAATATCTTAACAAGAGCCAATACACCTTTGGCCAAAATAATAAAATAATCTATCTAGTCTAGCCCCTATACATGGCATACACAAAATCACTAAGTCTATTTTTACCAAAGTGAACAGATAGTGTGGGCGGTCTCCTAGTTATCGGCGTATCCCGGCTCAGCTTTCAAGCTCTATATAACCAGGGAAAGAAAAGGGGAGTAAGCTTTAAGCTTAGTAAGTTTACATGGAAACAATAAAACACTTTAACATGTATTCAATAATTTTCT
This sequence comes from Gossypium bickii, assembly GCA_025503065.1. Taxonomy (NCBI): domain Eukaryota; kingdom Viridiplantae; phylum Streptophyta; class Magnoliopsida; order Malvales; family Malvaceae; genus Gossypium; species Gossypium bickii. The sequence continues at coordinate 64,071,028 of CP106711.1, read as the reverse complement.
TGGCTTTAAAAATACTAATCAAGAGACAATTTATTTTCATGATCATGCTTACTCATTTTCCTCCATTCACACATTCCAACCATATCACTAGCATAATACATACATTCATTCTCAAGTTTCCCTGCACTTAACATCACAGGGTTACAATATACAACACATCACAATCTCTTAATCAATTACTTAGAGCCAATTTACTTGATGGTTTCGTACCTATCCCACCATTAGTTTTTAATAGGGTGGTAATGCACTTAGCCCATCAAAAGAATTAGTTACGGTGGTATCGCACATAGCCCACCAAATAATAAGTAAACGATGGTTTCGCACAAAGCCCATGTAATTAAGCAATAAGGTGGTATCGCACTTAGCCCACCAAAGATAAATAAATGATGGTATCGCACAAAGCCCATCGTAATTAAGCAATAAGGTGGTATCGCACTTAGCCCACCATTAAGCGTTGTTTTTACATATTTATACGGCTAACATATTTATACGGCTATTTCTTCATTCATACAATGATTATTCAATGACTACCACATTCAATCCATTTGAATTACATATGATCTCAATCAAGTCATAATTCAATTAGTAGCACAATGCATATAAGTAAATTGTATTGTTTACACGTAAACTTACCTCAATGCAAAACATGTTAACTAGCAATTTACTCGGTCACCTTGCCTTTCCCACGATCAAGGTTGATTCCTCGGTCTTCTTGATCTATGACAATAAAATTTATTCGTTTAGATTATTCTAGGACCATAATACATCAAATTCTAACCTTGGGCAAAAATGACCGTTTTGCCCTTGTATATTGGCAAAATTACGGCTTTACCCCTAGGCTCGTAATTTATTTTTCAACACATTTTCTCGATAAAAAAGCATAGATGAACATTTATTTCTCTTACAACTACCCACCATTCCAACTATTTCATGTATTTATGACACAATTTAAATCTTTGCATTCAAGTCCTATTTAGGTGTTGTCATGAAAACACCTTTCACAAAAGTTGTTCCTTAACTCGCTATCATTCATTTTCCTCCATAAAAACTCAGCAAACAACATGAATACTCTCATGGTAAGTCCCTAGACTCTCAACCATATCTCAAATTAGTTCCCTCATTAGCTAGCTTAAGCTTTGGGGACTCCAAAAGTACAAAAATTATCAAATAAAACCACCAAAATCACTTACTAGCAAGGATTGAAGATTGCTGAAAATTTCAAGCTTCCATTTTGAGTGTAAAAAAATCAGTGGAAGAAGAAAAGAGGTAAAAAGATGATAGTTTTCTCTTTACTTCTCTTATTTGATTCATTTTTATTCACCTAATGTCACCCAATTTGACTAAAATTAATGCTCTTGTCTCCCCTAGCTTCCTATGGCCGGCCAACACACTCTATATGGCCTAATTGCACTTTAAATTCTCCAATTTTACATTTTATAGCTATTAGGTACCCCTACCTTATAAAATGGAACTTTCGCATCTTATGCGATTTGGTCCTTTTTCACAATTGAGCATGTTATTTCTAAAACTAAAGCACTAAAATTTCCATATAGTCATATATTAATACCATAACACATAAAATAATACTAAAATAATTTCCTCAATCTCGGATTAGTGGTCCTGAGACCACTGTTCCGACTAGCCCCAAAATCGAACTGTTACAGATAAAATTTGTATTTAATTTTTAATATTATTTTTATAAGGTATTATTTGGCTAAAAAGAGCTATTAAGGTATGTTTGTATTTATTTTATATTTTCATTCATTCATAATTTATTTTTAATGTTTATTGAAGTAAAAAAGCCTATTTATGTTATGTACAAATAATGTTTTATTTTTTTAAGTAATTTATTTGTTATGTGTGTTTTAAGTTGATTAGATTTATTTTTATGTAATTTATTTGGCATTTTATTTTGATTATTTTAATATTTTTATTTTTATTTTTTATATGTTAGGAATTAGTTTATATGTTCTAATATTTTAAGATTTTATAATTGAGAATAAGAGTTTATGTTTTTAAATTTTATTTTATGTTTTTTATAAATATTATAAATGAAATTTCTTTTGAAGTTCTATGCAAAAAAATATATATATTTTTTGACAATAATTAAGTTGGCATGTTATTATATATATATATTAAACCAATACATTTTACTTATTATCGTTTTAAAATAATAATAATATTTGTATTTATTATGTATCATTTATGTTATGTTTTTGTTATATTTTTTATTGGCATGTTATTTATTATTTTTTAATATAATTTTTTTATTATTTTTTATGTACTTAAAAGATTAAACCATTGAGATGGAATTTGTCAATGGGACCATTGAGTTGGAGTTTGAGTTGGAATTTATAAGATATATTTAGTTTGTTAATGTAGTATAGCAAAAAATATGATGTGGACAAAATTGTTTGGTATTTTTTTGTAATTAAAAACAATATATAAAATTTAGGTATTTTGAGAAATATTTAAAATCCATCAAACTTTGAAATTAATAACCAAAATTTGTTTTGAAATTGCAGGTATCACAATAGGTTTATTGATTAAAAACGATGGTCACATATCAAACACAGTTAATAATATGGTAATATATTGTTATTTGTTAACCACGAGTTCCCTTCAAAAAAAGATCTATGTAATTTATGGAAATAAATTATGTTATTATAACTATTTTTTTTAATTTAATACTGTCAGGCCCGTACCGCGCATTAAAGGGTCGGGTGAATGGTTTAGGATATTCCCCAGATGAACGACTGATGTCATACTTGGAGTTAGCTGGATTCTGGTCAGCGGAATTGATCCGAACGTTTAATTTGTGGTACGATTTAATATCCTCATTGGTCGAGCGTTGGCGCTCGGGGACCCACACTTTTCATTTTTCGAGTGGGGAGTGCACTGTCACTCTAGAGGATGTTGCATTGCAACTTGGGCTCCCAATAGACGGGACTGCTATATGGGGCTTAAGTACGATAGCTGAGCCGGGTGCCCTTTGTTATAGCCTACTAGGAGTCTCGCCCTCGCCCGACGATGCTGAGTCCAAATTTACGGGTTTGAGATTTTCATGGCTAAAAGCCAATTTTGAATATTTATCAATTAATGCCACTGAGCAGGAGGTGATGTTTGCAGCTCGAGCGTACATTATGCATATTATAGGGGGTGTACTGATGTCAGATGCGAACAACAACATGTTCATTTGATGTATTTACCCCTATTAGCTGATTTGTAGAATGTTCGCTTGTATAGTTGGGGTTCCGTAATTCTGGCTAAGTTGTATTGTGAGCTTTGTCGGACGACAAAGCCTAATGCCGTAGACATAGGCGGATGCCTTGTATTGCTACAGTCATGGGACCTTTATCAGATGTCATTCTTAGCATCGGTTAGGCACCAACCATACGTATTTCCACTAGTGAACAGGTGATATAATTTAACTTGTTATTTTTTTCTAATGAAACTATTCTAACGATACTATTCTAACATGTAATTTATTTTTGTAGATGGAGTTTTAATCTAGTTATCAGGAGGTCGTACACTGTCCCGATATATCATCTGATAATTGAACAACATACCGGGAAAGGGGTAAGCTATTCCAATATTTGTGACATGTAATTACTTTGTATATCTTACTCGAACCGTGTTAAACCTTAACCATGTTATTAATTATGCAGTTTATCTGGATGCTGTATCAGAGACCAAAAATATATTGTAGTGTGGGATAATCGAATGGCGCGGAGACCTTAGATGGATATTTCTTCCGATTTGCAACCATCGTTAAGTACATACAATGGTACTCTAGTACGGGAAAACCATATTTACTTGGTAGGCAGTCGACTGTATGCATCGACTTGGGGCATACGATGTAACATCCTAGAAAGGGCCTATGCATTTTCGGTTTAATTGTACGAAGTGACATGTTTTATGTACTAAGAATAAATTTTGAATATTTTTGGAAACCCGGAAATGAATGAAAATGATTTGGAAATGAACATTTTTGGAAACCTGAAAATGTATGGAAATGATCTGGAAATAAACATTTTTGGAAACCTGAAAATGTATGGACATGATTTAGAAATGATTCAAAAGAGGAAAGTGAACATTTCTGGAAACTTGGAAATGTAAGGAAATGTCAAGTTTACAGAGCCGAACGAAAATTTTTGGAAACTTAGAAATGACTTAGAAATGTCGAGTTTTAAAGTTTAAAAGAGGAAATTAACGCAAGGTGGCCTTAAAAGAAAAAGTTGGTGAAATTTGACACACAAACAGGCTTGGAAAAGTGGCCTGAAGATGCCAATTAGGGCCTCTGGAAATGGCGCCACATGCAAGGTGTTGGGCCTGAGTTCGAGTTACTTGGGAAGCAAATAAAGGAAGTTTTATTTTTGCTTCCGTAGAGCTTCGAGTGGACGGCACAAGCCTTCTAGAAAGGAGGATTTTTATTTTCATAAATATTCGATTAATAAGGTGACAAATAAGGGATTTAATTTGGATTATTTTTGAAGAGATAATAAAGGATTATTCTCTAATTGTTTTAAATTAAGGAGATAAACTTATCAATAAAGAAGAGTGGTGGCCAAGTAAGGGATTCCGAGTAGTAGTTTCGGCTATAAAAGGAAGAAAATAGGGCTACTCATCAATTTTTCTTCCTCCTCTTCTCTCTGCCGAATTTTTGAGTGCTCTCTTCTCTTCTCTTCTCTTTTTCTTTTGTCAAGCCGAATCTATAGTCCACCATTGTCAAAATTCTCAAGTTTTCTTTTCTTCCTATTTCTTCTTACCAATCCATTCAAAAGCCGAATCTTGGAAGGGCTTCAAGCATAGGTGTCATGATTTCTTCAAAGGTAAGAACAAGTTTGATTTCCATTCTTTTCTTTAGATTAGCCGAGAGATAATCTAACCCCATACATATTATGGTTGCCGAATATGGAAGGATCATTCGAGATTATCAGAGTAGTCGACTAAAAGGAGGAGTATTCGGGATTTCTAAGATTAAGGTAAGACATGTGAATATTCGACCAAAGGCCTTGATTTATGTTTCGATGATTAAGATTAAGTCTAACGTAAGGTTTTAGGGATTTCGACATTCCTAGGGAAACAAGGAACAGTTTCGGGATTTGTTGGTGTTCCAATCGGCAACAAGGTAAGAATACTAATCCTACTAGGATTTGGAATCTTGGCCGAATGGCTTTTTATTAAGGTAATAAGTGATAAATCAATGTAGGGATTAAGGATCTAAGCATTAGATCAAGCTTTTCGGGATCTCAAGGAAATTTTAAGCGAATCAGGTATGTACCCCACACTATTTCATAATACGTTTTATGGCATGTTTAATTAAAATATGTGACATTAAGAATATGAAAGTGGCTAAGGTATCATGTTATGGTACTAAGTACTCAGGTACGTTTCCTACTCCTACTAGGAATATGAAAAATGTTATTAGTAACATGAGAATAAGAATAAGAATGTGAACTCTTGCATATTTATGCATATTATTATATTGGGCATATGGGTTTGTTTTGAAAGGGGAAGTGAACGTGGTGACCTAAGACCACGAATACGGTGACCTAAGACCGTGATATCTGAAAGTGGTGACCTAAGACCACAGTAATCTGAAAGTGGTGACCTAAGACCACAGTAAATGCGGTGACCTAAGACCGCAATTTGGAGTGTAGCGGAAGGAGTGTCGACTTAGTAGTCCCCACGGTGTGACTAGCAGGTACGGGGGCGTGTAGCGGATGGACAATTAGGTTTGGGTTTGGGAATGCATCATAATTTGTATGCTATGTTTTGAATGAGTAACTCTTGTATGCCTGATTCTATTATGATTTAGTGTCGTGCACGCATTGAGTCTGTTTGACTCACCCCGTTGTGGAACCATGTTTCAGGTGATGAGCAGTGATGGACCGGGACGGCAGAACTTGTGGTGGCCATGCTCAACATAAAGTTTTTATTTTATGGACTATTATTTTTATATAAGTAATTGACTTATTTGGAACTTATTTGATGTAATAAGGCCATAAGGCCATAGTTGAATTGTTTTCCATTTATTTTTATTTATTATGTTTATGCGATTTATCTATTAAAGTTTAAGTATTAATTTATTTTTTAAACTAAACCCTAAATGTTTTGCCACCTAAATTAAAGGATTTTTTTTTATAAGGACATAAATTTGCTTTCTACTCGAGCCCAACCCAAAACAATATTTCTTTCAAAACACTCTATTTTCCCAAAGTAACAAAAGAACTTTGAACCGGTTTACTTGAGGAACATACCAGATCCGATCCAGGCTCATGGGCTGGGTCTGGGGTGTTTCATACGAGCCAGTGCCCGATATAAAGGCTGAGCCACAGTTGAAGCCCGAGCCTAAGCGGTCGTATACACATTCCGTTGATAGTTCTTATCATCCGAACTTGCGGGTCAATGACTATTTCCCGGGCTCGTCAGGACACAGATACCATTCCGGGTTTGATATCTTTAATCCAGTACCACTGCAGTATAGCACTCCTCCTGGCCCATATCCACCGCATTACCCCACTCCTCTTGGATCGTATCCATCGCAGTACAGCACTCCTCCCGGCTCATGTTCATCGATGGCGTTTGGGGCATATAATTTTTAACATCCCATTTTCGGTGAGATCGGAACAATGATTTCGAGACCACATATCCGAGCCCAAGAATAAAAATTTATTTTATTTTATTTTATTTTATGGTTGGTATTATGATAGGAAGGTCACATGAAAATTTTGATACGAAAATTTTATCGATTGTGTGGTTAATTAGGTAAATGACTAAATTGCATAAAATGCGAAAGTTGAATTCTAGTAGCTATAAGGATTAAATAGCTATGGAATTCAAAAATAGAGGTCCTTATATGGTAATTAGACTATTAAGAAAAGTATGTAGATTTTTCATGGTGACTCATCTATGGAAAAATTAAAAATGGCTAGGGACTAAATTGGAAATCAATAAATTAAAAAGATGATAGAAAAATAAAAAAATTTATCATATTTTTTATTCATCTTCTTCCCCAATATTTTCTATGAAAACCCTAGGAGAGAGGAAGAGAACTTACCAAGCTTGAAAAGACCCAGAAAAACCAACTACGGAATTAGATCGAGAGAAACAAAACGTTTTGGATTAGTTGGAATTCAAACCCGAATAATTGTCAAGGTAAGTTCGTGTAACTTAATTTGGTACGTTAATATGTATGTGCTGATATACATAATGAAATAATTACCAGTTGGAAATATTGATAAAATATCATGTCCCAGTTGAATTTTGAAATTCGATGGATTTTGGTGATTTCTTTAAACGGGTACAATAAGGCAAAGGTTACAAATAGGATTTAACCCAGACGGGTAATCCTGAATTTAAGCCTCTTGATCATATGTTATATATCGGGTTTAGCCCGGACGGGTAACCCTAATTAAGCTCTTTAGAGCATAGGTCATTGATAAGATTTGGCCCGGACTGGCAAACCTAAATGACTCTTGTGAACGTTGGTTCAAAATCGGGATTTAGCCTGGACTGGTAATCCTATTGTAAAATATGTGGCTCGAGAGTGTGCTCTTCGAACTTATGCCCAATGGGTAATAATGAGTAAAAATTGATGGATAATTCATATGTATACCTTATGTTTATCACCCGAATGTCCATCGAAATTTCATTAATTCAATGGAAAAGATTCTAAAAATATGGAAAGGTGGAATTAATGGAAGTTAGTATATAATGAGCTCATTTATGTTTACTTGATATTTATATGATGTTATATGACTAACTTGCCTGATCAAGTGTATATGTTTAGGTGAACTACCTATAATGGATTAAATGTATGTTTATGTATTCTTGCTTGAATAGATATGACTAGTAAGTTTATTTTCCGTTATACGATCTTACTAAGCATGAAAATGCTTACCCCATTTACTTTTCCCTTGTTTTATAGTGCTCGTAAGCTCGCGAAGGTTGGAGGACCGGTCGGAGCACAATCACACTATTCACTATCTCTTTTTTGGTATACTTAGAAATCTCATTTTGGTATAATGGCATGTATAGGCTTATTTGGCCAAATAATGACTTGTAAGTGATGTTTTGTAATCTAGCCATTGCAATGGCTAGTAATGATTTATTTGGTATGTTTATAAGTTATCTCATGTTCAATGCTTATGTGTTAAGTGTGGATAGATAGAGTATGTTTATCTTTTATATGTACCAAAAGTATGATTATAAACATGAATTGCATGTGATATTACGCCATGATAGATGTTAGTTTAGGCTTGGTTTTAATGCTTGATTTAGTTGGTATATACATGCAAGTATTGATATAGGGTGTTGGTAAAATTGGGTGAGAAAATGAAGCTAAGAAATGGCTTCCTTTTGTCCACATGGGTAGCATGTGTCTAGGTCGTGTGTGACACACGGCCGAGTACATGGGCATGTAGCCAGGCCGTGTGTCCTCTGCACCTTAAATTCGAGAAAACAGAATGCTCAGATTTGAGCAAACGGGCGTTCTCAACCGTGTGGTTGACATGGCCTTGAACACGGGCGTGTTACATGGCTATGTGAAAATTGCACCTAATTTTAAAAATAAAAATTTGCGACTCGGCCTAGCACACGGGCGTGTGACTTGGCCGTGTGACTTGGCCATGTGACTTAAATTTCTTCATGCCTTAGAAGCCAGAGAGTTACACGGGTTAGCGACACGGGCATGTGAGACCACACGGCCCGACCACACGGGCGTGTTCCTAGACCACACGGACGTGTGAGCCCTGTACTTGGAAAAAATTTTGGAATTTCACGAAAAATTCCCTGAGATCCCGATTTAGTCCCGATTCATTCCTAATGCTCGTATTGGGCCTCTAAGGCCCATTTAAGGGACGCTATGTATAATCTCAGTAAATGAATAGTGATTAACATGAAATTTTTATAAATGTTCTGAAAATATCTGGTAACGCTCCGTAACCCTATTCCAGTGACGGAGATGGGTTAGGGGTGTTACATTTAGTTGTATTAGAGCTACGGTTTAGCCGATTCTCAGACTAACTAGCAAGTACGGGTCTAGCTATACATGTCATTATATAAATCATGATAGTGTGACATCTTCTGACCACTTTTAAATGTATTTTTATATAGTAATGTCTTCCAACCAAGCTCGAGATGAGTCTAAGGAAGCTAAGAACACTGCTCAAGCTTCTATGCAACGAGACGCAACCAATAGTAGTAGGAGGCCCATGTCTGAGGGCCGTGAAGAGGCAAAAGTTTCCTTCTTTGAAATGATGGACGAATAGTTTAGTGAGTATATAAGAACACGCCCTGCTGTTCAACAACCTCCCCCACCTACTACACAACCCGATGAAACGCTACAGGGTACTGGACCCATTAGAATTAGTAAGGCTCCGGTTGATAAGATTAGAAAATATGAGGCTAAAGAATTTAGGGCTATGACCGATGATGATCGAGAAAGGGCTGAGTTTTGGCTGGAAAATACTATTCGGGTTCTCGATAAATTGTCATGTACTCCTGCCGAATGTTTGAAATGTGCAGTATCCTTGCTGAAAGATACAACTTATCATTGGTGGAAAACTATACCTTCTGTTGTACCGCGAGAAAATATTACGTGGGAATTCTTCCAAACGGAGTTCAGAAAGAAATATATTAGTCAAAGGTTCCTAGATCAGAAACAGAAGGAATTTTTAGAACTCAAATAGGGAAATATGACAGTAGCCGATTATGAACGAGAGTTTGTTAGAGTGAGCAAGTATGCTACTGAATAGGTTCAGACTGAAGCTGATATGTGCAAACGATTTGAAGAAGGATTGAATAAAGACATTAAGTTGTTGATTGGGATTTTGAAATTAAGGGAATTTGAGGTATTGGCTGAAAGAGCCCACAAGGTCGAAGAATTAAGCAAAGAGAACAAGCAAACCGAAGGAGAACCTCGGGTTTGGAGTAAAAGATTTATGAGCAAGATGCAATCATCTGCCTCAAAGAAATCAATAAGTTACCAAGAACGTATTGCCTCTTCAGTGGGATATTCGGGAAAGGAAAGAAGTTCTAAACGCTCTAACCCGAGGTCTTCATCTCCGCTAGCAACAAGTGTTGGGAGTGTTGGAAACCCCAAGCTACGATGCAATGTCTGTAACACCCCTAACCCATATCCGTCATCGCGATAGGGTTTCAGAGCATTACCAGAACATTTAGAACATTTATAGATTAATTCAGGCAAGTTACTATTCATTCACCGATGTCATTCATAATGTCCCTTAAATGGACCGTCGAGGCCCAATACGAGCATTAGAATCAAGTCAGGACTAAATCAGGAACTCAAGGAATTTTTCACAAAATTCTAAAATTTTCTAATGTGCAGGGCTCACACGCCCGTGTGGTCCAGGGGACACGCTCGTGTGACCCTGGGACACGCCCGTGCTGCAAGCCGTGTTCAAAACTAGGTAGCTCTCTGACTTGCACCACACGGCCATGCCACACGCCCGTGTGCTAGGCCGTGTGGATAATTAATTCAATTCGAATTAGGTGCAGGTTTCACACGACCAAGAGACATGCCCGTGTTCTAGGCCGTGTCTCCCACACTGCTGAGGCATACGCTCTTGTCCCTGCCCATGTATTCAATTCTGGGCATTCTGTTTTTCTCGAATTTAAGGTACAGGGGACACATGGCCTAACCACACGCTCGTGTGACACATGGCCTAACCACACGCCCGTGTGACACACGGCCTAGACACACGCCCGTGTGTCTACCCGTGTGAACAAAATTAAGTCATTTCCTAACCTCATTTGTCACCCAAATTTACCATGCTCCTAAACTAAAACACACCAAATATAATCCAACCATTTCAAGCATCCATCTTAAGAAAACTTCATCATTTACAAGGCATACCACTATATGCATACATGTTTATTATCTTATCTTGGTTTATTCCATATGTTAAACATAGTTTGATCAACTACTTAACACATGTGTAGCTACCATAGTATGATATTATGAATATATCAAATCAAAACATTACTAGCCATTCCAATGGCTAGATTACAAGCATCATTTACACTTATATGCCAATATGACCAATATAACCTATACATGCCATTACAACCATAATTGATTTACCATATTGTACCAGCATAGGCCGATGGATAGTGTGAGTGATCTCCACCGAGCTTCCAATCTAACAAGCTTTCGATTTTCTCTAAAACAAGGGAAAGTAAAACGGGTTAAGCATTGTATGCTTAGTAAGTTCGTATAACATGGTACTTAATTTACCATTCATTCTATTTTGAGGTAACTATGTAAGGCACATTCATTCAATTTGACCTCAAGCCCTACACATATACTCATTGCCTATGTTAATCACACATTTCATATAAACATTAAGAAACACATATATGAGCCCAACAATACTCAGATTCTCATAAACATATGTTTTTCCACAACATGTATTCACATAACATATACAAATTATTTTCCATATATCTCAAATTTATTTCATATTAATTCATCTCGAGTTATGGTATATTTCATGTCAGAGCTTTACTCAATAAGCATTTGAAATTTTGATAATTACTCAAGTAATACACTCAAGGTGTACAAGTCTATTCTCATATATGAACGTATTCATCAAACCAATTTATGTTCACATATATAAACATCTCATACTTCCATATTTCATTTGATGTAATGCCTTTTCACATTTTTCAGGTAGATATATGTAAAAATCCATTTTCTTTTCATATCAGTATTTTACCTATTGAATTATTGAAAACATCGATGCATACATAGGTGGTACACTCGAGGTTTACAGTTCCATATTCTGTCAATTCATACGCAGTAGTACCTTGTAGGTACACTCTCGAGCCACGTATCATACAGTAGAATTATCAGTCCAGGCTAAATTCTTATTGTAACATATACTCTAAGGGCTTTGTCAGATTACCAGTCCAGGCTAAATCCTTTATATGACAAAGAATTCCCTATAGAGTTTGATCTGGATTACCAGTCTAGGCTAAATCCAGTCAATTAGGATTACCAGTCCAGGCTAAATCCTTATTGAAACATATACTCAAGAGGCTCATTTCAGATTACCCGTCAGGGCTAAATCCATTCTGCAACACATGCAGTTTTATCAGGGAAATCACATTTATCCATTGACTTCCATTTATTCAAACTGGATTTAACATTTACCAGGCAATTGTTAGGTATATGTTCAATCTCATAAATTTATGCATTCATACAATTCAAGTGTTCACATTCAACTCAAGTATAAAATTTACATTTTTATCATTTATCATTTATCGAGCATTATTGCTAATAGGGCACATTTCATTTATTGAGTTTTGACGAATATGTGATGATTCACATAATTAAGGCATTTATACAATTCACAAACACAACATTTAATTCAAGCATAAAAATATATACAATTTAGTTACACGAACTTACCTTGACAATGTTCGTGTACGTAAAATCTACTACTCCGACATTTTCCTCTTTCCTTATTCTAGCTCCAAATTTGGTCTATCCAGATCTATACGAGTAAATTTAACATCAATTATCATATTCATATTCAAGGGGACTCAATTTTTATCCTAGGTAAAATTACCATTTTGCCCCTAACTTTTCCATAATTTTTATTTTTGACCTTAGGCTCAAAAAAAGAAACTTGTGCAAATTACTCCCTATTCCAAGCCTAAACAAAGCCCCATTACAAAATTTACAGCACATGTATTCATAAAATTTCAGAATTTTTCCTTCAATTTCACAAGTTTATATTTTAATCCCTAAATCATGTTTTCATCAAAAATCACTTTGTAAAAGTTGTTTATCTATCAATAATCTTTCATTTTCTACCATAAATTTCTAATTTCCAGCACATACATCCATGACCCATTTTTAATACCTTGATAACTTTCAATTTAATCCCCCAAATAGATAGTTTAGACTATCCTGATTCTAAAAATATCAAAATTATTAAAAACGGGATAAGGAAACTTACCCAATTTGGCCATGAAAGTTTCTTTTCTCTCTCCTAAGGTTTCCATGTTTTATTTTGGGAAAGATGATGAGAAAATAAGATGATATATATTTTATCATCTTTTAATTAATTAAAAATTTTCACTTTTCAATTTAGTCATTACCCTTTTTCTATATTTCCATGGATGAGTCACCAAGAAAAATTTAAATATTTTTCTTAATGGTCTAATTACCATATAAGGACCTTAATCTTTGAATTCCATAGCTGTTTAATCCTTATAGCTACTAGAATTCAACTTTTGCATTTTATGCAATTTAGTCCTTCCCGTAATTAAGCACTCAATCGATAAAATTTTCGTACCAAAATTTTCACATGTCATATCTATCATAATACAGACCATATAATAAAATAAAATAAAATTTATTTTCTGCTCGGATTTGTGGTCCTGAAACCACTGTTTTGATTTCACCAAAATTTGGGCTGTTACAATGTCTGTAACAAATTGCATTTTGGAGAGTGCCGGATAAGAAGTGGGGCATGTTTTAAATGTGGTTCTCTCGACTATTTTCTTAAGGATTGCCCGAAAAATGTTGAGGAAGATATAGAATAAACCCCTAAGTCGAGTATTCCCGTCGCAAGGGGTAGACCACTATGATATCCCGAAAATGTCAGTGGTAGTCGGACTACTGCAAAAGAATCAATGGCTAAATTTGAGGCACGGACTCCGGCGAGAACATACGCCATACGTGCAAAGGAAGATGCCTCGGCACCAGATGTTATCACTAGTACATTCTCCTTACTTGATATTGATATTATTGCTTTGATTAATCCTTGTAACACCCCAAACCCAGCCTAGAATTTATGACCGGATCTGGCATGTCACATAAAAGGTTGTTTAAAAACTGCGCGTTTGTTAAAAATTTCGAGTTTAATTATTTATTCGCTTGTTATCCTTTTATTAACATTTTGGAAAACGGTTATCAAGGGTTTAGGAAAATCCCGTATTAAACATTTAATAATAATAGGCAGTAATCATATTAAAAGCTAAACCAAATAAAAACCAAATTTAAAGTTATAGTGACCTTATTACATAATGAAATCCCAAGATTAAAAAGTACTATTAAATAAGAACCGAAAGTGAGAAAAACAATGCATGGCCACCTCGAAGTCCGCCTTGGCTCCAAAACCTCAATCTATGAATTACCTAAAACATTTAAAAAGAGGGGGTGAGTTTATGGAAACTCAGTGTGTAATTCCCCTTATCAGTGAGAACATGCATCAAAACAATTCGGCCGAAGCCCATTACAATAACGGTGGCAATTGGGCCTTAGCCCAAAATAGCCTCGGTTGGGCCTTAACCCATATCAAATGTCACATATCATATGTATAGCTCTGGGCCTAAGCCCATCTCAGTAATATAATCTATATATGCAATGCATTAATGCCCATACCAACCGAACACTCCGTGTCCTATCCAACCGTGCACTCCTATGGGGATTCAATCGACCCACCCATCCGAACACTCCTTATGTAACACCGGCTGCGGCATTACCTTAACGGTGCAGCATAGCTGCTCGATGGCTAAAAAGCCTTCGGTGGATCCACAGTCGTCAAGCGACCATGCGATCCTATTTGCACTTTCCCTTTCAAATAATCCCATCCCCATGCATCATGTCGTGACATAATAATTCGTATATGCAGTACGACATGTATGCAAATCATATATCAAATATAACATATGAAACGAATTACCATCATACTCAGAATAACAAATACAACACAATCAAGCTAATCAACCTCTAAGGGGTATAACAGTAATTTACCTTCTAGGGGTATTTCTGTAATTTACCCTTTAAGGGTATTTCGGTAATTTACCCATCAAGGGTATATCAGTAATTTCGCACTTAGGATGGCCTTTCCGAAGGCCCAATGTCACATTGAGCGACTCAACTACCATTTTCGGTCTTTACCGGACTATTGGCCCAAAAACCCGATTTCGGCCCATTCGCTCGTGTGGCCCATCTAGCACAAATCTAAGCACGTATATGAGATTCACCAAGTCTAGTTCACTATATACTACACCATCATACATTTTATTCAATTGGGCCCACGGGCCCATCGTGGCCCAAGCAGCCTTAACCCACAAGAATACTACTAATGGCCTCAACTATCGCGTTGAAGCCCCACACGTGCGCTCGCACGCTCATGTGGCTACTATTTTCGTGGCCGGCACTTCGGCATTTGTCGCTTTACAACTAGAGTAGAGAGAGTTACACACCTGATAGGAATCTGGTGCTAATCCGCGCTCCGACCACTCCTGTGCCTAAACGCCCTCCAAGGTGTATTCACTCTCCCCATAGAATGCTCTATATATAACTAGCTTCTCACCTTCCCTTCTTTGTACCTTTCTGATGTGGGATCCCTCCATCAGTAGAGTTTAAATCCAACTCAAACTCTTGCCGTCCAATTCGCAAAATAAATACTCCCTTGCTTTTCATGAGATTCGAACCCAGGCTCCCTTGCAACATAATCCACCCTACTAACCACTTGGCCACAAGCTCCTCTTGTGTCTTAAACCATGCACAACTAAATTTAAATCTATAGCCAAATTCTAAGGTCCATGTAAAAAAAAAACCAAAATGCAAAAGCCAAGACTTGAACCTTGGACCTCCTTCCTTCCTTGTGGCGTCATCCCCTTGCCTCTTAAGTGGCGTCACTTTGCCACTATACCACACACTCCACTTGTGTCATTTTTCTCTATATTTTATTCTTAAAGCCTACCTACTAACTTCTAGGGTTTTTTCCACCTAAAGCCAAAAATTCCCTAAATCCGAAGTTTGATCTCGGGTCTTTATAGAAGCCCCCTAACCTTCCAAAATCACTTACCTAATAGGTCCAACTTGCATTTAAGTCGGTCTCTTATTCTCCCAATTTTAAACGCTACTACTCCGAAGGCCCATTGGGACCAATCCTACTAAGTCCAATTTCGAGATGTTACAATCCTGGTTCAACGCATTCATATATATGCGCGAAACTTGTGACTGTTAAAAATATGTTGGTTGAATTCGTCGAATTTGTGGTTAAAGTTTCAAATCCTTTGGGTCAACATGTTATGGTAGATAAAATTTGTAAGAATTGCCCGTTGATGATAGAGGGTCATTGTTTTCTGGCTAATTTGATGTTGTTACCTTTTGATGATTTTGATGTGATTTTGGGAATGAATTGGCTAACCCAACATGATGCGGTCGTTAATTGTAAACGTAAATATATCATGTTGAAGTGTCAAAATGGTGAATTACTTCAGGTTGAATCTGAAACACTATATGGGTCATCTAATGTGATTTCAACAATATCAGTATAGAGATATATTAGAAAAGGGTATGAGGCTTATCTTTCTTATGTGTTGGATACCAAAGTGTCTGAGTTGAAAATCCAGTCAGTGCCGATTGTTTGTGAGTTTCTTGAGGTATTTCCAGAAGAAATTTCGGGTTTACCACCAACCAGAGAGGTGGAATTTTCTATAGACCTTGTACCAGGGATGGCACCGATATCAATAGCACCATATAGAATGGCTTCCACCAAATTAAAGGAGTTGAAAGTGCAGTTGCAAGAATTAATTGATAAAGGATTTGCTCGACCTAACTTTTCACCGTGGGGTGCACTGGTATTATTTGTAAAGAAGAAAGATGGATCGTTGAGATTATGCATCGATTACAGACAGCTTAATAAAGTCACAATAAAGAATAAGTACCCGTTGCCTCGTATAGATAACTTATTTGATCAATTAAAAGGTTCCACTGTATTTTCGAAAATTGATCTACAATCTGGTTACTATCAACTATGATAAAGGATTCAGATGTGCCGAAGACAACTTTCAGAACTAGATATGGGCATTATGAATTTTTGGTAATGCCATTCGGGTTAACAAATGCCTCGACAGTATTTATGAATTTAATGAACATAATTTTCAGACCATACCTGGACAGGTTCGTGGTTGTTTTTATTGATGATATTTTAGTTTATTCCCAGGATGAAAATGAGCATGTTGAGCATTTGAGAACTATATTGCAAACTCTACATGTAATAGTTTGGTTTATACCCTAGTCGGAATAGTGGTTTCGGGACCATGAATCTGAGTCTGTATAATATTTTTAATATTATTTTCTGTGCCGTTGATGTGTGATTGAGCATGTGATAAATTTTCGTGTGCTAATTTGACTGTCTGTGTGTTTAATTTGACAAAAGGATTAAATTGCAATAAATGTGAAAGTTGCTGGCTAATTATTTAAGTGCTTAAGTGATGTGGCTTTGTAAAGATGGAAGCCTTATATGGCAAATAAGCCATCTTTGAGATAATGGATGAATGAAAGTCATATATGCCCTTATAACATATTTGTTTTATTTATTAATGGAATGAATATTTTAGTAATTGAATAATAAAATGTTGGTATTAATAAAACAAACATTAAAATGATGAGATAGTGCTCATCTTTCTGCCAAATTTGAAGGAAAATAAAAGAGATAAAATTCAAGCTAGGTTCGGCTATTAATCATCTTGATTTAAGGTTAGTTTTTGATCCGTTTTCGATAACTTCTACGTTTTTGTAATTGGTGCTACGAGAGTTATCAAACCCATGTTTCAATTTAATGAATTGATGATGTTTTTGTAATATGCCATTGATGATTTGATAAGATTTTTGATGATTTTTGGTGTTAAATGAAAGCTACGAGCTAGATGAATATGTTTTGTTCTTGAAGTTTTGATGAATTTAGCTAAATAGGGCTAAATTGTGAAAATATTATTTTGGAGGACTAATTTATGAATTTTATGAAATATTTGGACTTATATAGTCTCTAGGGAGGTTCGGCTATGCTTATGTGTGAACAAAGTTTGTGAATTTGATGTTTTGAGAAAAATAGACTAAATTGATTAAGTGTGCAAATGTGAGGGCTAATTTGCAAATTGCCCTAAATGAGTGTCCTTGGATTGAATTGAATGAATTATTGAATAAAAGGGTTAATTCTGAATATGTTTAGATCAAGAACTGAGGAAAACGAATTTAGATCGCGGGAAAGCGAAAGTTATCGAGTAGCCGTTTTCTATTCCGATAAACCGAATCCGAGGTAAGTCACTATACAAATAAATGAATATGTATGCATTTGTAATTGTTCATATGTTTAATGATGATAGTGAATGCTTATGAGAAATTCTGTAATTGAATTCCTAGATAAGTTCGGTATATTGACTAAGTTTGAGAAGCCTCGTACGAACCTTGACATAGGTATCTGTTCTGTTTTATCATGTAAGACCACGTCTGAGACGTTGGCATTGATTTGAGATCTGTGTAAGACCCTGTCCGGGACAGTGGCATCGATATATGATTATGTATAAGACCACGTCTGGGACGTTGGCATCAATATAAACTTTACGTATAAGACCACGTCTGGGACGTTGGCATCATTTTGACATTTACGTGTAAGACCATGTCTAGGACATTGGCATCGTTTTGATTCGTATAAGACCCTGTTCGGGACAGTGGCATCAATATCCGAGTGCATGTAAGACCTCGTCTGGGACGTTGGCATTGTACGATTATTCTGAGCTTTCTGAGTATCCTATTAGATTTATTACGGTTCAACGGGCAAGTCTATGATACTAATTGCAAATCCGAGCTATGAACAAATATGTGATTGTAAATCCAATTCAGGTGTGTTGATTATACACTAATTGTGTATACAAGGTAAGCATCAATATGTTTTTACTATGATGCTATGAATATGGAATTGATGATATGTTATATAAAGTTTTGGTGAAATGAGATATGTGTTTATATGATTTTTGAATTGTGAATTTGGCTAATGTTGTCAAAAGTGTATGGACCAAAGCAAATATATACATTTTTATGCTAAGTTTGTTTGTATATTGACTTACTAAGCTTTTGGAAAGCTTACTCTGTGTGTGGTTAATCTGTTTTATAGGTCGTCAAAGCTACTGAAGGCTCGGGACCGTCTTGGATCGTCATCACACTATGGAACCTATTTTGGTACATTTTGATATTGTATAAAGCTAGATATGGCATGTATAGGCTAGTATTTTGGTATAAATAGTCATGTGATCTTAGCCATGTGATTTGGCTATTTAAGAGTTAAAACTTTGCTTAAATGAATGTGTTATAGGATGTATCTTTTGGTATGATGAAAGAATGTGGAATGACCAAGTTTGAATGAGCAAATGCATGAATTAGTCTTGTAATGATATGCGTTTTAATTCTTGAGATTGCCATAGTTGGGATTGGTTTTGAATGTAAGGTTTGAATGGTTATTTTGGTATGCTTTTGATGGTTTTATGTGCATGAAATATCTTGTTGAATATGGCTTGTAGGTATGACCCTTTGTGGGTGGCATTTTGGCCTTGTAAATGGCCTATAATGTCACACGGTTGTGGCACACGGGTGTGCCTAACGACCGTGGGTAAATAATAGGATATAGTTTATCATCACACGGCCTTGACACGGGCATGTCATCTGGCCGTGGTGTACAAGTCAGTAGTTAACCTAAAAGTACATGGCCTCGACACGGGCGTGCTTGGTGGCCGTGGTGGGGAATTCAGTATATGACCTAAAAATACACGGCCATGGCACACGGGCGTGCCTAATGATCGTGTTGGTATAGTCAGTTTAAACACGGATGGTTACATGAGGGTGTCTAGAAGCCGTGGAGGGCGCACGGTCTCCTCCCACGGGCGTGTCTCCCCTGTATTTTAGAAAAGTTTCAAATTTTTATGGAATTTCATATGTGCTTCAGTCTAGTCCCGACTCGACTTATAAGTATGATTAAGATCTCAAAGGTCTGATTAATGGACATTATGTCTGAGAATGATGATTGAATGTATGATTTTGTCTGTAAATGTTTTCGATCTGTCCGGTAACGCTCCTAACCTTAATCCGGCGACGGACTCGGGATAGGGGTGTTACACTGCATGAGAAGCAATTGTATGCCAAGTTCAGTAAATATGAATTCTGGTAAGGGAAGTTAGTTTCCTTGGACATATTGCATCTGCAGAAGGTATCCGGGTAGATCCGAATAAGATTTCAGCTATTGTAAGTTGGAAGCCTTCTAAGAATGTTTCAGAAGTCTGAAGTTTTCTGGGGCTAGCCGGATATTATCGGAGATTTGTTAAAGGGTTTTCAATAATAGCTTCTCCGATGACTCGAATGCTACAAAAAGATGTGAGATTCGAGTGGACTGATAAGTGCCAACAAAGTTTTAATAGATTGAAAGCCTTATTGACGGAAGCACCTGTATTAGTTCAACCTTAATCGGGTAAAGAATTTGTAGTCTATAGCGATGCCTTATTGAACAGTTTGGGATGTATACTGATACAAGATGGTAAAGTAGTGGCTTATGCATCTAGGCAACTAAAATCGCAAGAAATGTATTACCCGATACACAACCTTGAGTTAGCAGCCATTGTGTTCGCACTGAAGATGTGGTGGCATTATCTCTTTGGTGAAAAGTGTCATATCTATACAGATCATAAAAGTCTAAAGTATTTAATGACACAAAAAGAACCGAATTTGAGACAACGGAGATGGTTGGAATTGTTGAAAGATTATGATCTCGTTATTGATTACCATCTAGGGAAAGCTAATGTGGTTGTGGATGCCTTGAGTCGAAAATCTTTGTTTGCCTTGCGGGCATTGAACGCCCAATTGTCCTTGTCTGATGATAATTCAATCATAGCTGAGTTAAAAGCTAGACCAACGTTTCAACAACAAATCTGTGAGGCTCAGAAGGATGATGATAAGTTACAGGCCAAACGAGTGCAAAGTGAGTCAAATCCTGATTCAAAGTTTCAGATTGATTCAGATGGTTGTTTTGTTGTTCAGAGATATAACATGTATCCATGTTACGACAATATTGATCGGATCCTTCACACGTTATTCGTCCAACAAAAGTTGAGATTCAGCCTGATATGACCTATAATGAAGAACCTATCAAAATACTGGCACATGAGACAAAAGAGCTGAGAAATAAAAAGGTGGCATTGGTAAAAGTGCTCTGGAAACGACATGGATTAGAGGAAGCTACCTGGGAGCCGGAGGATACTATGAGGAAGCAATGCCCTAACCTCTTTTCTGGTAAGAATTTTTTAGGATGAAAATTTTTAAGGGGGGAGAGTTGTAACAGCCCATTTTCGGTGAGATTGGAAGAGTGGTTTCGGGACCAAAAATCTGAGCCAAAAAATAAAATTTTATTTTATTTTATTTTATGGTTGGTATTACCATAGAAAGGTCACATGAAAATTTTGATACGAAACTTTTATCAATTGTGTGGTTAATTAGGTAAATGACTAAATTGCATAAAATGCGAAAGTTGAATTCTAGTAGCTATAAGGATTAAATAGCTATGGAATTCAAAACTAGATGTCCTTATATGGTAATTAGACCATTAAGAAAAGTATGTAGATATTTCTTGGTGACTCATCCATGGAAAAATTAAAAATGGCTAGGGACTAAATTGGAAATCAATAAATTAAAAAGATGATAGAAAAATAAAAAGAAATTGTCATCTTTTTTATTCATCTTCTTCCCCAATATTTTCTATGCACACCATAGGAGAGAGGAAGAGAACTTACCAAGCTTGAAAAGACCCGGAAAGACCAATTACGGAATTAGATTGTGGGAAACAAAAAGTTTCGAATTAGTTAGAATTCAAACCCGAATAATTGTCAAGGTAAGTTCGTGTAACTTAATTTGGTACGTTAATATGTATGAGATGAATTATGTGATTGTTATAATATGTATGTGATGATATACATAATGAAATGACTACAAGTTGGAAATATTGATAAAATATCATGTCCCGGTTGATTTTTCAAATTCGATGGATTTTGGTGATTTCTTGAAACGGGTACAATAAGGAAAAGGTTACAAAGAGGATTTAGCCCAGACGGGTAATCTTGTATTTAAGCCTCTTGAACATATGTTATAGATCGGGTTTAGCCCGGACGGGTAACCCTAATTAAGCTCTTTAGAGCACAGGTCATTGATAGGATTTGGCTCGGACTGGCAAAACTAAATGACTCTTGTGAACATTGGTTGAAAATTGGGATTTAGCCTGGACTGGTAATCCTATTGTAAAATATGTGGCTCGAGAGTGTGCTCTTTGAACTTATGCCCAATGGGTAATAATAAGTACGAATTGACAGATAATTCATATGTATACCTTATGCATATCACTAGAATGTCCATCGAAATTTCATAAATTCAACGGAAAAGACTCTGAAAATCTGGGTTCGAATCTCATGAAAAGCAAAGGAGTATTTATTTTGCGAATTGGACGGCAAGAGTTTGAGTTGGATTTAAACTCTAATGACGAAGGGATCCCACATCGGAAAGATACAAAGAAGGAAGTTGAGAGGCTAGCTATATATGGAGCATTCTATGATGGGAGGAAGGACACCTCAGAGGGCGTTTGGGCGCAAGAGTGGTCGGAGCGCGGATTAGCACTAGATTCCTATCAGGTGTGTAACTCTCTCTACTCTAGTTGTAGAGTGGCAAATGCCGAAGTGCCAGTCATGGCAATAGTAGCCACGTGTGGGGCTTCGAGGTGATAGTTGAGGCCATTAGTAGTGTTCTTGTGGGGTTGTGGTTGCTCGGGCCACGATGGGCCGAAATGGGCCCAATGGGCCCATGGGCCCATATGAGTAAATTGTGTGATAGCGTAGTATATAGTGAACTAGACTAGATGAATCTCATATACGTGGCTAGATTTGTGTTAGGTGGGCCACACGAGTGTGTGGGCCTGAATGGGCCAAAATCGGGTTTTAGGCCCAATAGTCCGGTACGACCAAAAATGGTAGCTGAGTCACTCGGGGCGACATTAGGACTTTCGAAAGGCCATTGCAGGTGCAAAATTACCGAAATACCCTTGGTGGGTAAAATTACTATTATACCCTTAGGAGTTTATTAGCATGATAGTGTGTAAAACTTCACACACTTATTTTTATCTGTAGTATTAATTGTATGGGCTGAAAAGCCGGAAAAGGCTGTATGGACAGTCGTGGATGCCAGGTACGTGACTGTAACGTTTTCCTTGTGTGTATGGATGTATGTAGTAATCTTTTACTTTGTTGATAGCATGTTGCATTCATTATGACATGTATGTTGTGCATGGGATATGGATATGATATAAAGTGGTGGTCACATGGTGATCGGTGGCTAAGCCACGTGCTATTATTTTTGGTCACATAGTGATCGGTGGCTAAGCCACGTTATATTATTTGGTCACATAGTGATCGGTGGCTAAGCCACGTTATATTATTTTGGTCACCTAGTGATCGGCATTATGACTGACAGCATGACTATCAAAGTGACGTGTAGCTGATGGAGGGTTGATTGTAGAAATCTCCACGGTGTGATGGGTTGGTACGGGGTGGAGTGTAGAGGATGGAAAAACTAGGTTGGGCTGGGACATAATGCATTCATTTATTCTTTTGTCATCTTGAGTGGCCTAAGGCCCGATATGCCATTGTGGGCCATGAGCCGTTTATGTGATATAGGGGATTTACACACTGAGTCTCAGTGACTCACCCCTTACTTAACCTTTCAAGTAATCAGTAGATCATGGATGTGGGAGCCGAGGCGGACTCGTGGAGGCCATGAAGTTTTTCTTTTCGTAAACTGGATTCCTGCTTTATTTTATTTTTAATTGGGGATTTTTGGTTATGTAATAAGGCCTTTCTAAGTTAATATTTGGTTTTTATTATTTATTATTTATTTAATATTTGATACTATGAAAACTTAATCATGAAAGTGAAGATGGGGTTTTCAAAATACGAGTAACACCAAAACAAACGTTTTCTTTCAAGTATCACCATGTATAACGAATATTCGATTATCACCATTTGGGAATTTTTCTTAAACTACAAATCACTGTTTTCAAGACATCGCCTTAATCGAAAAGTTTTCAAATCTACGGTTTTTTCCAAATTCACCAAAATTCGTTTTTACTTCACCCTGTAATTAGGCCGAGTTTGAGGTATTACATCAATGCTTATGTGTTAAGTGTGGATAGATAGAGTATGTTTATCTTGTATATGTACCAAAAGTATGATTATAAATATGAATTGCATGTGATATTACGCCATGATAGATGTTAGTTTAGTCTTGGTTTTAATGCTTGATTTGGCCGGTATATACATGCAAGTATTGATGTAGGGTGTTGGTAAAATTGGGTGAGAAAATGAAGCTAAGAAATGGCTTCATTTTGTCCACACGGGTAGTGTAACATCCCAGATTTGGGGTTATGCGCTGGATGCATAATTCAAGTGTTAGCAGGCCTTGTGTGTGTGTTTGGATATGTTTGGGAGGTTTGGAGAACCTTAGGAGATGGGGAAAATGCATTGGAAAATAATTGGATTTTAAGTTAAAAAGAGGAGCTAGGCCGAAGAGGCCTTAAGAAAAGTTTTGGGGAGTTTAGGACATAAGGAACCGTGTGGCAAATGGGCAAGGGACGCCACTTAGGAGCAGGAGAGCTTGCGTCAGGAGGGAGGAGGTTCGAGCAGCAGAAATTGCATTGTGGGCTTTTCTTTTTGCGCCAAGAAGGGGAGCAAGGCCAGGGAGGCCTTAAGGGAAGAATATAGGCATCTTTGGACATGAAAGTGAGCCTGGTAAAGTGGCTGCAAGGCGCCACTTAGGGCCTTGGTGATGACGCCATGGGCAAGGGCCTTGGTTTGAATCACGGGAGTGTGTTTTTATTTTTGCTCCTTGCGTTAAGAAGGGGAAACTGGGCTAAGGAGGCTTTAAAAGGAATTGTGGGAAGTTTATGACACAAAAGAGCTAGCAGCAAAGTGGCTTGGGGCGTTATCTGTGGGGCTCCAGTAGGTCTCATGTTCGAATCATGTGGGCAGCAAATGGGTGTTTTTTTATTTTGGCTTTCGGCGTCAAGAGAGAAGGAAGTAATGGACGGCATGTGGACTCCAAAAAGATGAGATAAGCTTGTTTTTTTTTATGTTAAAATTTGGCTGAAGAGTAGGATAAGTATGGTTTTATTTTATTTATTTTAAATGGGAAGATAAGGATAATGTGATGGATTATTTTATTTTATTTGTTAAGGTGATAAAAGAGAAATATGAGGGATATGATAAGGAGTTGGGGTAATGGCCGAATGTGGGTCTCTCTGGTGGTGGTAAATTCGGCCATAAAGGTGGGGGGAAGTAGCCGAATTCTTTATAAGGGGTTTAGATGTTCTTTTTCAACTCTTTTTCTTTCTTGAGTATTCTTTCTTTCGAACTCTCTTTTCATCTTTATGTATGCACCCTATTTCCCTTTGACAAAAGCTGAAAGTTAGCAATATTTGTGCATTTATTTTCTTTCTCCTTTCACATTTCTTTCTTTTCTTTTATCTTGCTTAAACCGAAATCTCCCTTAAAGTTGCCATTGCCGAATATTTCAACTTCATTCAGGAGCCTTAGCCGAATCTTTTAAGTCCTACATTATCTATTCCTTGTCACAAGTGTTAGAAGCCGAAAATATCCCTTTGATATCATTCTTAAAAGCCGAATCTCCAAGAAAGGTGCTGTCGACCACTCTCTTCTAGCCTCTTCAAACGTGTGGTGCCAACGTTAGGAGCAGTAAAGAGACTCTCGGGATTTAAAGCATTCAAGGTAAGCAACTATAATATTCGACCAAGGGCCATTTTCCTAGATTATGTATTAAGCCGATTCTAACAGTGGTTAATAGGGATTTCGATAACTTCAGGAGCAAGCAAGTATTCGGGTTTTGGATAAACAAGGTAAGTGATTTAGGACTTTCGGCCATAGACCATATTATGGGTTTAAGTGGTGACCAATTGTGTATTATGATTTTAGGGGTTGATCGATAGAGGTAACAGAGGCTTCGGGATTCTAGATCGTTTCGGTAAGGATACTTAGTAAGCTTGGATTTACTCCGTATTCGTTCAATAGCCGAAGGCTGATTATTTGTAGGTACCAGTGTATGGCCGATTACTCAGAGTGTGATTCGGGATTTGCTAGGAGACCAAATTGGCATTTAGGGAGAAGGAAGAACCACGTTTTGAGATCGTGTTAGATTCGAGTAGTTCGAGATTTCGCTAATAGGCAGGTGTGTGATTAACCCACCATTTTCCTGGTTTATGTGATATTTGCATGTGTTATATGTATGTGCTAATAAGTGCAGTGGCAATTTATGAAGTGGATACCCTTAAGGGGTATGTTGATAATCAGGTCTGTCTCAAACCTGACGTAATGTGATTATTATGTGTATATGTGAATGTGCCAATGAAAATATGATAGTATGCTGATTAACATGTACATGCATTATTATATTATGACACTATCATATGTTGCATGTGCATGGGATGGGTTATGGATATGAAGGAAGGACAGGGTCTACATTATGTACGTGGTCTGATGTTAGCCTTGTGCTACATTGGCGCTTGATGTTAGCTAGGTGCTTCATCAAGGTGGAGTGTTGGCTATGTGCTACCTCCTGGTGGATGATAGCTGTGTGCATCACCGTAGATAGAGGATGACCTCAAGTCACCTCGTGGATACAGATATGTGGGGTCACTTAGGTGATCGGTGGATTAGCCACGGCCTTGAGCAGCAGGTCTGCTAAGGTAGGTGTAATGGATGGACATTAGGTGGGGTCACTTAGGTGATCGGCGGATTAGCCATAGCCTTGGGCAGCAGGTCTGCTAAGGTAGGTGTAACGGATGGATTCTAGGCTGGGTTGGGTGCACTTTGCATATTGTATCTGATATAAGTATTTGATGTGAAAAATGGGCCAAGCCCAATTGATATGTGGATTAATGTGAAAAGGGCCAAGCCTAGTATATGAATGTGGATCAGTGTGGAAATGGTCTAAGCCCGATATGTGGAAATTATGCGGTTAATTACCCTGTTACCTGATAAGTGATATGAATATGGGCCAAGCCCAGAATGTGTTGTTATGTGAATATGTTATCTTGTTATTTGCTATATGGGTTGATATGTGGTTTGACATGTGGGTGGAATTCAGTGGATTAATTACACACTGAGTCTGTATGACTCACCCAATTTTTATTAAACATCGCAGATGAGTCGTGGTGATCGGGCCGGGTTGGAGTGGATACGAGGTGGCCCATGCAGAAGATGTTTTAATTATGTTATGAAATTTTATTATGAAGTACCTTGATTAATTATTTATTGTACTAAGGCCCAGTTAAAGTATTTGAGCATTTTTATTATGTTTAAGCTAGATGACGATTAAATTATTATTTGGAAATGCTTTTATTTTCGGCAACTTATATATTTTAAATTTACATTAAGGTTTCCAATTCGGTTATTTTGTAACAGTAAAGTTTTACTTAAATTTTTAAATATACCATGCTTTATAAACGATGGCAAACTTTTACGATTTTATTTACAAGTGAAACTCTTTTCAAACGTTTTCCGCAGTGACACACTAGATCCGGTCAAGACTCGTGGGCCGGGTTTGGGGGGTGTTACAGGTAGACACACGTGATTGTGTCTACACACAGCCGAGTACATAGGTGTGTAGCCAGGCTGTGTGTCCCCTGCACCTTAAATTTGAGAAAATAGAATGCTCAGATTTGAGCACACGGGCAGAGGCACAGGCATGTGTCTCAACCATGTGGTTGACATGGCCTTGAACACGAGCGTGTTACACGGCCATGTGAAAACTGTACCTAATTTTGAAAATAAAAATTCGCGACACGGTTTAGCACATGGGCGTGTAACTTGGCCGTGTAACTTAAATTTCTTCATGCCTTAGAAGTCGGAGAGTTACATGGGTTAGGGACGCGGGCGTGTAAGACCACATGGCCCGACCACATGCGCGTGTCCCTAGACCACACGGGCGTGTGAGCCCTGTACTTGGGAAAAGTTTTGGAATTTCACGAAAAATTCCCTGAGATCTCGATTTAGTCCCGATTCATTCCTAATGCTCGTATTGGGCCTTGAGGGCCTATTTAAGGGACGTTATATATAATCTCAGTAAATGAATAGTGATTAACATGAAAAATTTGTAAATGTTTCGAAAATATTTAGTAACGCTTCGTAACCCTGTTCTGGCAATGGATACGGGTTAGGGTGTTACATGATTTTTCTTCCATGTTTTTCACACCCCCACCTGCGACTGAAGAGGATATTGATCACCGCGATCACCCACAACGTGAACGTCGACCCCCGCAAAAATATACACCTAAGACCACACCATCAAACCATCAATTTTAGAGGTTTCTTGCAATTAAATATTACAAAGTTTGTACCTTTTATATTCTAAAAAATATGAATCAAGAAAAAGACAATATTTGTATTTATTTAGTTAGATTAATTGCAACTTAAAACTTGGAACAAACTTTATGGTCATAAATTAGATTAATTGCACCATTACAACATTAAAACACTAAAACTTGGAACAAACTTTGTAATATAAATTAGGTAAATTGGATTACATAAGCTCTATTCCTACCTGATTTTGACGATTATCCAATACGGTAGTTTCGATGCGGGCATTTACTCCGATTATAACCAGCTAATCTGCATAATCCACAATGCTTATCGTCAGATTTCTCCCTAATGTCCATTTCATTACGGATTCTGGATGATTGCAGATGACCTTTCGGATTCGCAACCTTTTGTCTAGGACAAGCTCGAAAGTTGTCGAAGGCACCACCAACATAAATAGATCAGGTAGGACGGGGAACTCATTCTCCCAAACATGCAACGTGTGCTCGAGGGTCTACATATCATCAACAAATTGTTTAACATTGAGCAAGACTTTAGCATACGCTGCCACGACATGCGTACATAGATAATGAAGTGTTTGGAACCTCCTGCAATCATACCGTATGTTTCGGAGATAAACCCCATAAGGCCTAGGTGGTATACCGGGTCGACGACTGATGGTCTCCGTAACTCAAAACGCTTCAAGACGTCATGAATATACTTCTACATTCATCGACCTCACCATCCGACGGTTTGCAACCATTGCATCCTTGACATCTTCGACAAACACGTGTCCCGCCTCTATCTGGTTAACTTGTTGCTACCCATTCTTGGCATCAAGGTAGCCAACCTGTAGAATGTATCCGAGAAGTCAGATGAAATCGGAAGATGTCGTGTTTTCAACAACACAGCGTTGATCCCTTCCACCAAGTTTGTGGTCATTTGACCATAACAAAAGCCCTCATCAAAAATTTAAGCCCATTGTACCCAACCACTGTCGAAAAGATGTGTTCGTTTGACCCTTCATGTCATTCTCAAGTCGAGTCATTCTTTGGCGGAAAATGTGTGGCTCTAGCTCGTGCGTTGTATATGTATTAAGAAAAGATAAGTTACAGTATTGCCCTAAAACATTAAAACTTATATTGAAATGATAAGGTTATCCTTTATCCATTCTTACAACTTGTCTCCGCCAGTCTGCATTCTTATAATCTCGATGGAAGTTAGCCACAATGTGTTGGATGCAGTAAACGGATCTCCATGGCACATTGAAACGCCTAATGGTAGCAATTAATCATTTCCCTCTATCAAAGATGATGCAAATATTATCGTTGCTAATAACATACCTCCGCAGGTTGGTAAGGAAGAATTTCCACGATTCCATGTTCTCCTTATCTACGATGGCAAATGCTATCGGGAGCACGCTCTTGTTGCCGTCTTGAGCAACCGCAAGAAGTAGGATCTGTGTATATTTTCCATATAGCCAGGTCCTATCTACTTGCACAAACGGCTTGTAGTGGGGAAATGCGTGCACACATGGATCAAACGTCCAGAACATCGGATGGAAAATTCTTTGTCCCGATTGTAGTTGGTCATCCAGGCCATAATAAGGTCGTGTCTGTAACTCAATGACAGTCTCTGGTACGTACTTTCGCATAGCGGCTATCCATCTCTTTAGCTCATTATACGACGCATTGAAATCTCCGTACTTGCTCCATTTCCATCTATTTATCTATCCACGCCTTTCGGTATGATACTCGATACTAGAATCGTGCTTGCATTTCAGCAATTAATACCGAAACTTTAATAGTCGGCATGTCCTTCACCATTGGCATGATACACGAACAAATATTTTTGGAATCAAGTTTTCGATAATCTTCTGTCATACGTGTTAATGTGCATGTGTGAGACCCAACAAATTTTCATATCTCCCACATCTATGAATTTTGAATAAATGCAGCTCATACCCGCCAATTGCAGCCTTCCGCCGACTTCCAACACTCCCCAATATATAATGTCGATTTAGACACTGCGACTTTGTTGTCCATTGATATATTCATGCTTTACCGCTTAACAGCAAATACGCACTCTTCCTTACTTTCGAATCTCTAGCCTACGAAAAACTCCTTAGGATCAAAACTTACGGCCAGCCGATGAGCAGATAGTATTTAAGGGTACTCTGAGACCTCGGCTACGTGGGCCGCGTTGGGGTCTATGACCGACATGTGTGGCCTAAGATTATTGTGTATCGCAATACGTCGAATCTGGTTCCCAATTGAAGACGCGTTAATGTTTCCGTCGTGTAACACCCCTAACCCGTATCCGTCGCCGGATTAGAGTTGCGAGGCATTACCAGACTTAACTAATAATTCGGGGCATAAAATTGAAACTGTCCATCTGCGTCATGTTGACTAATTCCATTTCTCCTATTTTTGGTGATTTTCCAAAATTACATCACTACTGCTAACCAAAAACTGTTTCATTGCAAAATATGGTTAACTAGTTTATAACATCTTTACTCCATTTCATTTAACTCTATACATTAAACCTATCGAAATCATTGAATCAATAATTATATCATATCTAGCCATTTTCGCATGGCTTAGTAATTACAACTTCAAAACGAATCCAAAACACAAGATAGCCTATACATGCCATAGTTTCAAAAATTCAGTTTATAAAATACCAAAATGAGTCGATAGTGTGATAGACTTGACGATGATCCCCGAGCTCGTAACTTGACTCCAAAATCTAATAAACAATACAAACAAACACATACAGTAAGCTATCATAGCCTAGTAAGTTATAAGCAATTACATAACAACAATGCATTATATCATTATATTAGTAAGGCCAATTTAATATAATCGAAATCGAGGTTTAAAACCATAACTATAATTTATATTACCATTCGTAAACTTTCACATTCATAGCCTTAAGGCCAAACACTCACACATTCAATAATAAATTTCACATCGATCTATAAATCACTTTCCCATCTCAAAACAAATACATATACATTTGTTCAAGTATATACATATTAACCACTAAATTTTCTTTCTTACCTTTCAATCCATATAATTCACCAATAAATATGTATGATATAAAATTTTCATTTCAACATCTAAAACTTACTTATTATTCAAAAGATGATTTATCATCGCATACCTGTTCATTTTATTCTGTTAAACACGTTCGTTAACTGATTAAATTAAAAGATCGGCAAACCTGCACACTCAATGCAAAAACCTTATCATGTATCACATGCTTAGAGTCATCATACTAATACCTTGCACACTTAGTGTCAAATTCTTGTAACGTATCGCACACTTAGTGCCAAATTCTTGTAACGTATCGCACACTTAGTGACGTTACATTTAACTTCTCGCACACTTAGTGCTAACAACCGATGTCGCACACTTAGTGCTTGGTATTTAATTCCGCACACTTAGTGCTCATTGACCGATTTCGCACACTTACTGCTTGGTATACAATTTCGCACATTATTGCATTTCCCGAACTTTATCTTTATTTATATATACATAAAACTTAAACCTCAATTGCATATATACCAATTCGCTTATTTTATTTCTATGATAAACATCACATTCAATTATATCATTGCCATATATATGCATCACATTCAGTTATATTCATTCCTCAATTCAATGTCACATTCGGTTATATCATTGACATATATATACACATCACATTCGAATGAACCAATGACATATATATATGCCTCTCATTCGGTTATACTTTATACATATATAAATAATACATTCGGCTATATTAAAAATCAGTATACATACTTCCATTAAATTTTAGGTACATCAATATAGCTAAATTCCATACAACATGATTGCTTAAAAACTTACCTCGGACGATGTAAAATGGAACAGGGCGACTAGTCGACAACTTTCGTTTTTCCCCAATCCAAGTCTGATTTCTTTTGTTCTTGATCTATATAATTTCAAATTAACCCCATTTAAACACTATTTCATTCAATTTAATCCAACAACACATAAACGGGAAAATTACCATTTTACCCCTGATATTTCATACTTTTACAAATTAGTCCTAATTGCACAAAATACAAAATACACAAAATCTCACCACATCATAGTTAGGTCGAATCTTCCTTATGCTCATACTAATCCATATATTTCATTTATTTTGCCTTTTAGCCCTTCAATTTATTATTTTTTCAATTTAGTCTTAATAATTCAAAATAATTAAAAACTCCAATACAAAATATATTAATCCAAAACATATCTTTCATAATTTATTATCAAACATCACAAAACACAAATATTCATCAATGGCATAACTCAAAATATTCACCAAAATCAAAAATCAAGCATGGGTCGGGTAGTACTCGAAGCAAGGATTTCAAAAATATAAAAATTATCAAAAATCAAAACCAAAACATACCTTAATTGAGTTAAATAAGTGCCGAAACCTAAGAAGCCATGGATGTTTCTTTCTTTTCTACATTCGGCAAAAACAAAGATGAATATGTCATCTTTTTATGGTTTATTTTATTATATTAATATATTTTACCTAATTACTAAATTAACCTTTTAATAATAATATATAACATATATCTTAAGGTTAGTTTTGTCAAATGCCACCCACTATCTATCTTTTGGTCTTATTGCATCATAAAACTTCCACTTTATAAAGACAACAACAAATAGGCACTTTTAGATTTAACCCTCGAATTTTCATTTTACGTAATTAAATCCCATTTATTTAATCGGACACCTAAACGATGAAATTAAGTCACGAAAATTTAACACCAACAAATTCACACATAATAAACATGAAAAATAATTTTAAAATATTTTTCGGACTCAGATTTGTGGTCCCGAAACCACTTTTTCGATTGGGGTCAAAATTGGGTTGTTACACGTCTTCGTTGTCAATATCATCGAGGACCTCGTCCACATCGGGATCACTATCACTATCAACCTCTTGATCACAAGGATCACTATTACCGTATCCATCATCACCAATCACATCAATATTGGGTGCAACATTAATATCGATATCGATCTCGCATATAGTCGATTCACTATCAACAGACGATATTGGAGCCACCATACACGGTTTTTGAGCTCCATGTTCTTCATCATATGCAGTGAGATCTTCAATTGGCTCCACACCAGCTAACTCAGTGAATCAGTGCATTTTGGTCACTTCGATTCCCACAATAAAGAGCGATCATTGTCTCCATGTCTTCATCGTCTACAAGTTCTATTTCGGTGAATTTGATGGGATTTGTCAAAATTGAAAACTTGTAGAAAAGTTTCGAGATCCTTCTTCCACAACGTCTAACAATTTTTGCGCTAATCATTTCCTTCATATCATCGAACGAGACATTTCCATTAAATCTCATTGCTATTTGTTGCCCGACATTCAAATATACATCCAACGATTATTGTCAAGATGATTCTATCGAAATAAATGCATACGAAAAACTAATTATCCATCTTCAATACTCAATCTATAAAAAATAAACAAAAATTCTCAAAATAATTTCGAACAACATAAAAATACTTACATAAAAAATTTAATGAATGAAAAGAGACCATTTCTAACAATATCAAATTTATTGTCATTTCTAACAAAATCTATGACAAAAATATTTTTAGTATTTATATTTTTTTCCTGTTGTTATCACTAACTAACAATTACTTTATAATACTTACTAACATAAAAACTTTCAAATATATTAAAAAACTTTAAAACATTACATTCATAATAATCTAAACACAAAACTTACTAATAAATCACAATAAACAAAACATAAAAATAAGACTAAACAAACTATATAATACTAACAAAATAATTTTTTCTTATCATAATCTATTATATTTGAAAATAACAATAAAAATAAAAATACATTTTATTTCTTCTCTTTTCTTTCTTTCTTCTCTTCTCCCTCTCTTATTCTGCTAATTTTTTTTTAAACTGATACTTTGAAATGAGCCGGATGGGGGAGTGGTGGGGGAAAAATACTAGGTGTGCTACCTATCAGATAGGGGTCACTGGTGCCGCCTATCAGATAGGCACCACAACCCCATACCCCCTCCGTATTTTTATACCCCGTAAATACCAAAATGGAAAGGTGGTGCCGCCTATCACTTTGGCACCACTACTAAAATATTATTATTTAACTAAATTGTGTCAGAATACCATAGTGGTGCCGCCTATGCACCACCCTCCACTCATTTGAATGTACCATTTTGGTACATAATTCTAGAAACATGCCATTTAGGTATTCTTTTTAATATTATTTAAGTAAAAAACCCAATACATAATTTATGAAATACGAATATTTTTATTACTTATCATTTACAATATATCATAATAGTAAAATGGCCAATTGAGTCTTAACTTAATTGGTATGATCATTGTTGTCAATGGAAAATGACGTGGGTTCGAGTATGCTGAAACGCATTATCCTCTTATTTATAAATTGGGAAGGGTTATGGATAATTCTAAACATTATATTAAAAGATAACATATATTATCATAAATGTTAAAAAAAAAAACTTATGTTTAATTTTTACCCTCAAACATTATCTTATGTTTTGTAAAAACACCATATTATAACCCCTTCAATTTTTAATTACTTTGCCTAATCTATAAAGTCATCTAATAATTTAGTAAACAAATCATTAAAACATTTTTTTAAAAAAATAAAAAATTACCGTATTTGTTACATTTCTTCTTCTTCTTTAATGGTCCAAAATAGTAAATTAGGATTCAAATCTCATGTGTACTAGACTCTTTTTAGTCTCATTTCTAGAAGCATTATTTTATTGTCATTGTTTTCTAATAAGAATTTATTTATTACTTAATTTAATAAAATATTAATTAAAAATAATTTAATAAGTAATTTGGTAGTAATTAAAATAAAATAAATTCTGAAACATAAAAATACATTAGTTAAAAAATTTTGAATTACGAAAGACATCAAAGTTAAAAAATGATAAATAAAGATTAAATAATATTTCATTAATACTATAAATCATTCATATTATAATAAATTTATAAATAAAGATTATTTTTATGTCACACCCCAAAAATTAGGCATAGGAATTTTAGGAGTATTTTAAGGATTTTAGATTTAATGAGCTCAGGAATTTCGTTAGTATGGTATTCATAAATGTTTCTGTCTATGGCATTTTAAAAATTAAATCAATTTTTGAAAATGATGTTCAAAAGACATTCAATTTTGAAATAAGGACTGATTTGTAAAAGGCACTAAATTATGTGTGTTTATGAATTAGTTAAACCAAATTTTGAAATCAACCTAATATCCCCCATATATAGTTTTATTTTCATGATAGTTTCTCTTCATCTTGTTGTGTCGTCCCTTGCTCTCCCAAGCCTCTCCCATTCGATTTTGTTCTTCAAATCCTAATTCCATTGATTTCTTTCATTCTCCCAACATTAAACCTCCATAGTATTCCAAGAAAAACACCCAAATCACCATAGATTTCTCCATTGTCAAGTTTGTAGGTTTTTTGAGTTTTCGAATTTTCGATCAAACTCATTTTTCTTCCATCGAAGGTAACCATTCGCCTACCCATTAATTTTTAATGTTATCTAGTCTTTAAAACTAAATTCTTAGCCGTTAAATTGCACGTTTTAAATAAAACCCAAAAATTGGGTCGTTATGGTGAATTTTAGGATTTTGAGTTAAAATGTGGTTTCAAAGTATTCTTAAATTAGTTATGATGTAATTAAAAGGTTTCTAAACTTGCTTTGAAGTTTCGTTAAAGATTTCCACTCTTTTAATGGATTTTTATGAAAATTGTTATAAACATATTCTAATACCATTTTTTGGGTAGTTTTGTGTAGTTTAAAGGTTGAGAACTTGTCGTAGGTGGATATTAGATGAATGGAATTCGTTTTAGGCAAAACAATTAAGTATAGACCAAGATATTTGAAATTTAAGTTTGCTATGTTGAAGGTTTTAGTTACTTGAGTCCTTAGCTAATTGTTGATTGTATTGTTGTGTGATTTGTTGCGTTGAAGCTTCAGATTCGTTAGGACCTTCCATGAGTAAAAGAAAGGCTAGCTTGAGCTTTTGACATTTTAACGAAAGCGTAATTGGTGAGTGTTCGGAATCGCTGTTTGTGGACACGATTTATTGCGTTAATTGGGAATTTAGAAGTAGCCTAAACCACTACTCTAAATTCTGAGTGTAAGCTTCCTTGTACTCTTGATTTAATTTGTGAAATATGTGCTAATGTGATTGTGAAAATGTGAACTGAGATGAGATGCTAAAGCATGTGTTATGTGTTCATGATTATCGTTGTTAAAGTGTAAATGTAGGCATATTTACATGCTAAATGATAGAAATAAAGTTGTGCTTGTAATGTGATATTTGCAGTGAATAAGTGCAGTGAACGATAAGTTAATATGTGTGTTAATAACGAATATTTTGGCCTTGTGATCTTTGAGATCGTTGGATATAGTTGGCATGCCATAGGATTGTGAGTACTCACCTATATGTATTGTGTTTTTGGGCATTGAGGCTATAGGATAGGCTGGAGAGCTAAGGGACTGTGAGCTAAGCTCTATTCAACAAGACATGTTTGGTGTGTTGGAGACTGTTAGCTTTATGCTTCACTTTTGTGGATATATTTGACTCTATTGAGTATTTTAGTGTGTTGGAGATCCGTGTATCCGATGAGTAGCTCAAGTGTCAAGTTATCTATAAATATGTTCATGAGTGTTACGATATATGCTTAAATGATATGTGATTGTTATATAAACAAATCAATAGATATATAATGTATAAATGGGTAATATGCTGCTAAAGTATGAAATGTTGTAATTGTGTTAAATGGTTGTTTCCATAATGCATGATGACATGTTTGCGTGATAGCTATTCTGATCATTTAATGAGCTTGTAAAGCTCACTCACTCCTTTTAAACCATTGCAGATTAGTTGGGTTCCAGTGTGAGCAGTGTGGTTTTGAGGGAGTGATCTAAGCCAGACTTTCGCATTATCTCATAGGTGTTTAATTATTTGTTTTTGTTATGGGAAATAAAGGAATGTGATAGACTTTTTTTTGGGTTTTGCCATGATATTTAGGATGTTTCCATGATTTATTTGCTTTATATTTAAGGACTTGGATCTTGATATGTTGATTCTTGTTCGGACATATTTTTGGTGTTTTGAACTAATACTATAGCTGTTTTGACGATTGTTTGATGTGGTAAAAGTTGCATGTTGAATGGACTTAAGTTAGATTGGAATGATTGCTTTAAACTGCTTATTTTTGTGGTTTGGAGCAGAGGTATCGATATTTGGGTTTTAAAAATGATACATATGTGATATTTCAATGTACAAGAAGTCAGTATTGTAATTTGGTATCGATACCTTATCACAAGTATCGATACTTGGAGTAATAAAACCGATACTTTTTGAAATGTACCAATATTTTCTTGTGTTTTGATTTTTAAATGGGAAACAGAATGCTAATTTTGTATTGATTTTCTAATCGGTATCGATACCTATGCTACAGTATTGATACCTACGTACTTATTCAGGAATTTTTTTTTTTTAAGTGGTTCAAAAGCACATATATTTGTTAATATTAGTATTATTGAAGTATGTTGAGCATGTTTTAATATTGATTGATGTATGTTGGACTTAAAATTCACGTGAATGCTTATTAAAAAGAATGATTTATTAATAACGTGACAAATTACTATGAATTTGATGTGTGACAGCGGTGTGACATCCTGATATTCGGGCTCGACGGTCGAATCGAGTATAGGGTGTAAAAAAAAAAGTTAATAAGCACTTCAAAGTTAATAAAACATAATAAATAAATATTTTTCAATATATTTTAATATAATAAAAATCCAATACTTATAATAATTGATATGAAATAAGTGTTGATATGATATAGTTATAAGTTGTAATTTAAAAAAAAGTAAAGTACACCTAAGGTCATTAAACTATTAGTAAGTTTACGTTTTGCTCACCCAAATTCAAGAAGTTACAAAATGGTTACTGAATTATTTGGAAGTTTTCATTTAAATTGTTGGAATGTTAAAATTATTGTTGTATGAATTTCTCTACTTGCACTGATTACAACAATCAAAAGCTTTCATTCCCCTCTCTTTTACAGTTCATGTTTTTTTCATGAAACAACTTTGATTATCACGAATTTGGAAACCAAAATCCAAACAGCTTTCTTCTCAGATCTCCTATATTGATCGTCAAATCAACTAAGATATAAGGTATACTCTTGTATTTTAATTACATTCTTTAACTATTGATGCTATATCAATAAGGTCCTTCCATTACTAAAATC
This sequence comes from Gossypium bickii, assembly GCA_025503065.1. Classification (NCBI taxonomy): domain Eukaryota; kingdom Viridiplantae; phylum Streptophyta; class Magnoliopsida; order Malvales; family Malvaceae; genus Gossypium; species Gossypium bickii. The sequence goes on along the minus strand of CP106711.1, from coordinate 64,032,455 downwards.
ATTATGTTGACCATTAAATGACAAATAAAATCTTGTATGATGTAATATAAAAATGGAAATTTTAAAGAAAAGTAGAATGTTGTCACATAACTTTTAAAAAAATTAAAATTAAATTAAAAAAGATAGAGAGTGAACGATAGTTTGTAAAAGCTTCGAAAACCTCAAAGCCAAGATTTTTTATAACATTCATTCTTATAATATTCATTTTTCTTTAAAATTTTTATTTTAAATTATTTCACATAAGATTTGATATCTCATTTAATGATTAAATTAATGATTTTAGTAACAAAAGGACCTTATTAATATAACATTGGCAGATTGAAAATGTAATTAGAATATTTTTAAATTTTGAGAACTAATTTAAAATGAAGATCATAATTTAGGGAATATTGGTGCAATTAACTCTTTTATTACAATTTGAAGACTTCGGTATAAGTTAGCTTACTAAGCTAGCCTTATTTCAAAACTTAGACATATTTTGTAAGAGTACAAAAATTATTTTATCCTTAATTAATTGATTATAATTTTTTTTATATAATTGAAGGAGGGAAATAGGATTGTTTGGATTGAACCTAAACTCTCATGCTACTCTTACCACTAGGTCAAGAAGCTGTTGACATAAAAATTTATTATATTATTCATTATTTACTAACATGATAGTTTATCACTATATTATCTATATTTAGGCTCCGTTTGTTCCATTCAAAATGGCTTACGGAAAATGATTTCTGCAAAATGGCCTACTTTTCTAGAAAAAGCTAATATTTTCTGGTGTTTGGATAAATCTGTATAAAATATTTTTTGTTGTTAGGCAGATTTCCTGAAAATATTTCATAAAAGTTGCTTTCAATCAAACAAACATACATTTGAGATTTATGATGAGTAGTTAATTGATTACAAAGTGATATTAAGGTGAAATTATAGTAAATAATGAATCTTTAGGATGTTAAGGATTAAATTGTAAACTTTGTGAAATTTATAATTGAAATAAGAGAAGTGATATGCATGAAATTTTTTTATGTGAAATAAGATATTGTAATGAATTATTTGATTAAAGTGCTTATATGATGGAAAAATAAATTACATGGCAATAGGGGCTAAATTGAAAAATGTACAAAAGTTTAAGTGTGAAACAATTTAATATGTGAATAAAGTAATTATGATAAAAGTTTAATGAATGTGTTATGAGATGATGAAATATGCATAAAGTATTGTAAATGTGAAATTGTGGGAAGATATGAATTTTTTATGATGAAAATGACTAAATTATTAAAGTTAAGAAAATATGTGGATGAAATAATAGAAGTGAAATACATTGAAATTTGATGTGTGAAACAACAAGACGAGCTTTAAGTCTCTCAATACTTTCATCGAAGTTATATTTAATCTTGTATGTCAAGCTTACTACCCAGTGCTTTCTTTCCAGGAGGAAGTGTTTCCATAGGCCAAGTGTCATTATCCTCCAGAGTATAAATATCCTTTTGCATAGTTTCATGCCATGTTACATCCTTCACAACCTCTTTAAAAGATTGTGGCTCAACCCCTGCAATAATAACTGCAAGAAAATTTCGGTGTTTCACAAGTAATTTTTATACAATTAACATAATGCGTTATAGGAAATGGAGTACCTAAAGAATGCTCTAAAGTAGGTGAGGCGGGAGATAGACTTTTCTTTATGACGGTATGAGTGAAAAAATCCTGAAGCTTCATAGAAGGAAATTTCTTCCTATGTCCTCATCACAATTCAAGTGCATCATTGTCCAAAGCCCTTTTGTACCACCGTGTAATTGGAGGAAGAAGAAGGTATCACAAGTGTCGAAGAACTCACAGGTGGCGAACTCACAGGCTGTGGAGTAGCAAGCAGAGGAACTACCACAGGTTGCAACACCTATGACTCACCAAGATATGTATCAAAAATTGCGTCCACACTCTCATATGGCAAGGCAACATTGTCAGACTCAATGGTTGCAGTATTCTCATCCAAATGCGGAAAAAATATCCTCAAAAATTTTACATCACGGATCACAAAGAACTTCTTAGAATCCAGATTGTATAATTTGCCAAAAGGGTACCCAACAAAAACACACTTTCGACTTTAACTAGCAAACTTATCACCCTTAGAACGTTGATTATGAGCAAAACATAAGCAACCAAACACATGAAGATCATCAAACAAATGAGGGCTACCAAATAACATTTCATAGGGTGTTTTATTATGAAGAAGAGGTGAAGGAGTTCGATTAATGAGATAAGAAGCAACCAACACAAACTCCCCCAAAAAATATATAGACAAATTTCTTTGGAAATGCAAAGCACGAGCTACATTTAAAATATGTTGATGTTTCCTTTTCACTCTCCCATTTTGTTGAGGAGTACCAACACAAGATGTTTGAAAAATAATGTCATTTGCAAGAAAATAATTTTGGAAACAATTAAATTTCGTCCCATTATCACTTCTAACACACTTTATTTGTTGAAAAAATTAGCGATCAACCATAGCAATAAATGACATGAAAACTTTGAAAACCTCTTTTTTATTAACTAATAGATATACCTAAACAACACAAGAATTATTTTGTCCGTAAATTTAACCAAAATTAAATTGCAGTTTAATTTAGAAACATAAATAATGCATTTTAAGTGAATTTTGTCCGTTAATTTAACCATTCCTTCTTTGGTAGCCACCACTTTTTGTTCATTAGGGAGTCCTACAGGATATGCTACAACATCGCTCAAATTCATCTAACACATAAGATCACTTGGCATGATTTGAACACCCCATATCAATAATCCAATTATTCTTTGACTTACCATTTAATCGAATGGAAGTTGATTGTTTATTACCAAACACCATGCCCCTTTGCGATGGCAATGAGTGCACAGTAAGGTCGACTTATCAATACAATCAACCTAGCCTTTGTTACAACCTTTTATGCGCACCACAAAGCCCATAATTTCGAGTTTCTCTTCCTTAACTTGTGTAATGTCTTGTACGTGTTCCTCCTGAGTAATTTGCTGGAATGCCTGATTCAAGGAAGGCAAAAAGATCTTGGGAAAGCAGTGTAGACCTAATCTAGGCATAATAATCAGAATAGAGACCAAAAAGAACTTGATGAAGCCAATCATGATCACTACGTTTTTCATTCGCCCTCCCTGATTTATATAAAGATCGTTCAAACTTGCAACAAATTAAAGGTTTATGATTATTTAATTCATCCCACAAAATCTTTAATTTACTAAAATAAACTTTAACACTCATAGTCTTGGCTTGCTCACAACGACTAATATTTGCTTTTAATTGTTGAATACATGGACCGTTGACAACGAAAAAACATTCATGTAAATCATCCTACAAATTTTTGCATTATCATAATTGGAAAGCATTGAGCATACCTCCGGATCGTTAGTATTGAGAATCCAAGACACAAGCATACAGTGGATGATAACCCAATCATCTTTTGAGCAAGAGGGAACAAAATCTGTAATGGTATCATTAAGAAATCCAAATTTGTGCCTGTTAATTATGACTCCTATTTTAGTCAAATTCAAGAAGTAATCTCCTAGTTAAACTTTATTTATTTGTTTCAATCAAACACTGATTAGTTTAGATTATTTTATTATTATTTGACCTATGGATTTAGCCTATAAATAGGCTCTTTTACAACCTTAGAATAAACACCCATTAAAGATTAGAACTCATAACACATTTAGAGAATTTTGTGTTTACGTTTTGAGGGTTCTTTATTTTCGGGTTTTCGGGGTTTAGTTTTTATCTCCATCTTTTGTACTCTTCATTCTGTTGCCATTATAGTAAAATTATCTTTGCCCGTGGTTTTTTATTCTCTTTGGAGGAGTTTTTCCACGTTAAATTTGTGTGTTCAATTTCTCAATTTCTTCTACTATTTTTACTTGTTCGTTGCTTAATCGGGACGATCTTAACAAGTGGTATCAGAGCTAGTTCAATTTTCATAGATCATCCCATTCAGATATGGCAGCAACAAGATTTGAAGTTGAGAAGTTCGATGGTGAGACAAATTTCAATCTGTGGCAAGTTCAGATGATGGCAATTCTAGTTCAATCCGATTTGAAAAAGGTTGTTACCGGGAAAAAGCCTGAGAATCTAAATAAAATAGAATGGGAAGAGCATGATGAAAAGGCTTTGTCTGCAATCCATTTGTGCCTCGCGAATACGGTATTGCAGGAGGTATTGATGGAGAAGACCTCATCTGCCTTATGGAAAAGGTTAGAAACTCTTTATGCGACTAAGTCTCTGGCTAACCATTTAGTGTTGAAACAACGTTTATTTACGTTTCGCATGAACGAAGGTGAGCTTCTTAGAGATCACATCAGTCATTCATTACTCTTTTAAATGATTTAAAGAATGTTGAGGTTCATATTGACGATGAAGATCAGGCTATGCTATTATTGTGCTCTTTACCCCCTTCATACAAGTCTTTCAGGGAGACCCTGATTTATGGCAGAGACAAACTCTCGCTCGAAGATGTGAAGGGTAATTTGTTGAGTAGAGACAAACTGGACATTGAGCTTCATTTGAATAGCAAGGCAGATAGGCAAGCTTCCGTTTTGATAGCATCAAAGAAACGAGACAAAAGGTGTCGCTATTGTAAAAAGTTAGGTCACGTCAAAGCAGATTGTTATAAACTGCAAAAGAAAAGAGCTGCTGAGAGTAACGAGGAAGATGTAGCTGGTGCTAATTTGGCCGATGAAAGCGGTGATGATTTCTTGTTAGTGTCAACGAGCGATAACTCCAAGCTCACGTCCGAGTGGATCCTAGATTCAGGATGTTCTTTCCACATGTGTCCCAATAGAGAATGGTTCTCCACATACAGTTCAGTTTAAGGTGGAGTTGTGTGCATGGGAAACGATTAATCTAGTAAGGTAATTGGAATTGGTACTGTTAAAATTAGGATACACGATGGGACAATTAGGACACTCTCAGATGTCAGCTATGTACCTGATTTACGAAAGAATCTCATATCCTTGAGTATTTTAGACTTGAAAGGATACAGAATCAACATCGAGTCGAGCGGTATTAAAGTATCTCGTGGAGCTCCCGTTTTGTTAAAAGGTAAAAGAACTGGAAGTCTTTATGTTCTGGAAGGTTCTACAGTGACCGGTGAAATCAGACGTCCCTCGTCTGTTACAGAGCTAAAGTCAACTCATTTAGAGCGGAGGCAACTTGGTCATAGGAGGGAAAAAGGTATGACCATTTCGTTAAAGAGAGGTTCTCTTTTGGATGCAGGTTTTGAAAAGTTAGGGCACTGTGTTCGTGAAAATCAAACCCGGGTTAGTTTTGATTTGGCAGTGTATAAGTCGAAGGCTAGAAGTCTTCCAGCTTCTAAGCATAGAATCGACTCAGTTAATTCCCTGCATGGTTCAAGATAGGCTCGTGGCGGGCTTTGGCAAAGATGGCATTGTGGAAATATGAGTCAAGGTGGAGATTTGTTAATTATGACTCCTATTTTAGTCAAATTCAAGAAGTAATCTCCTAGTTAAACTCTGTTTATTTGTTTCAATCAAACACTGATTAGTTTAGATTATTTTATTATTATTTGACCTATGGATTTAGCCTATAAATAGGCTCTTTTACAACCTTAGAATAAACACCCATTAGAGATTAGAACTCATAACACATTTAGAGAATTTTGTGTTTACGTTTTGAGGGTTCTTTATTTTCAGTTTTTCGGGGTTTAGTTTTTATCTCCATCTTTTGTACTCTTCATTCTGTTGCCATTATAGTAAAATTATCTTTGCCCGAGGTTTTTTATCCTCTTTGGAGGAGTTTTTCCATGTTAAATTTGTGTGTTCATTTTCTCAATTTCTTCTACTATTTTTACTTGTTCGTTGCTTAATCGGGACGATCCTAACAGTGCCGAGAAGACAGAGTGACACGAGCAGCATAAGCCCAATCAACGAAATTGTTGAGCTTCGATCGAATAGGAGTAATAAAGTCACTGGGTCAATCTTAAGGACCCAAGAAAAATGGAGAGCTCTGTAACATCTTGAAATTGGGCTTATGCATTTTTGCTTAATTATATGAAATAGCATGTTTTATGTGTTATGAATGTGTTGTGTGCATTTTTAGAACCTTGGAAATGTAAGGAAATGTCTTAGGAAATATTAAGTTTTGAGCTTAAAAATAGGGAACTAAAGCAAGGTGGCCTTAAGAGAATTTGTAGGGAGAATATGACACACAATTGGGCTTGGAAAAGTGGCACGGAGGTGCCACTTAGGGCCTCTGAAATGACGCCATATCTTTGGGGGGGGAAGGGCTTGAGTTCGAGTTGCATGGGAAGCAAATAAAAGAATTTTATTTTTCTGCATGGATAAGCAGTGATGGACGGCACCAAGGCACTTGAGGAAGAGTTTAATTCTCTCTAAAATTTGGCTAGATAAGGGGGATAATTGTTGGATTAATTTGATTAATTTTTAAAAGAGGTAAGGGAGAGAAAAACAAGGGATTGGATTGAGAGAGAAGAGTTGGCCGATTGGGGGAAACTAAGGCTAGTAATTTCGGCCAAAGGAGGAATTAAAGTCATTATTCATTCTTTTTCCTTTTCCTTCCTTTCTCTCTGTCGAATTTCTTCTTGTTATTGAGCATCCATCTTTTTCTTATTTTTCTTTTAGCCTCCTAGACGAATTCTTCTATTTTTTTTTCTCTACATCTTTTCCTCTTGTGGCCGACTTTTCCATCACCATTTGAAAAGGTTAGCCGAATCTCAAGGCAACCTTTAGTCAATTGTTCAGCAAAGCCTAAAGCCGAAGGTTCATTCTTTTTGAATCGATCTCTCCTGCAAACTCTTTGCCGATTCCAATATTGAGGGTAAGGGATCCTATTGTTGTCATTCTATTTCTTTTCTTTTAACCAAAATCAAGATACTAATCCTATTAATAATCTTGTTTGCCGAAACTTTGAAGAGATCTTTCGGGTTTTGCTAGTGACGACTTCAAGGGAGAAGGTTTTCGGGACTTTTAAGATCTAAGGTAAGATATGTGGTATTCGGCCTTAGGCCATTCTATTGAATTTAATGTTGAATTAGATCTAACATGTGGCCATAGGGATTTCGACATTATCAAAGAAACAAGGATCGATTGGTGGGAATTGAAATCGCAAGGTAAGAGCACCTATACATTCGGCCAAAGCCTATTTACCGATTTAGATTTATTTCTTATTTGTAAAAACCGAAAACTAACCATTTAGGTGATCTAGTAGTGACCGATTACAAGAGGGAAAATAGCAAAGTTTCGGGATTTGACTCGTAATCAAATCGGCAATAAGGAATCAAGGATCTAAAGTAGTAGATCGAGATTTTTCGGGATTTTCGGGCTTTCAGCGAATTTGTTAAGTATATCAGGTGTGTACCCCACACTGTTTCTCGATAGATTTATGGTATGTTTAATTAAATATGTTAATAAGAATGTGAACAATATAGCTAAGGTACCATGCAATGGTACAAAGTACTCAGGTATGTTTTCCTACTCCTACTAGGATTGTAATGTGATTTGTTATGACATATGTGAAATTGTAAGAATGAGAAATAGGAATGTGACATATGCATATTTGTATGACCTGGGGCATTTTGGGTGATTATGAAAGGGGAAGTGAATGTGGTGACTTCGGTCACATTATCTGAATGTGGTGACTTTGGTCACAATTATCTGAATGTGGTGTCTCATGACACAAAATATACTATCTGGTGGCTATGCCACAAATTTTATAAGGGCGATGATCATGTCGACTGCAGCAACTGCCTTCGATGATGTGTAGCGGATGGAGGGTTGACTTAGTAGTCCCCACGGTGTGCAGGTTGGTACGGGTGATGTGTAGCGGATGGTATCTAGGTTTGGGTTTGGGTTTGCATCACTACTTTTGTCTGTTATATATTTATGAATTAATATGATATGCCTGAATTATTGAGGTCTAGTGTTGGTTACACATTGAGTCTGTTTGACTCACCCCGTTGGGGAATATTTTCTTTCAGGTGACGAACAGTGATGGACCGGGTCGGCGGGAGCTTAGTGGTGGCCATGCTCAGCTTGAAGTTTTATTTAATTTTGGGACTTTTATATTTTATATTTTTGGAGTTATTTTGGGTATTGTTTTCGTTTGTAATAAGGCCACTGATATGAAACTATTGATGCATGTCTTTTAAGTTATTTTATTTTGATACGATTCTTATTTAATTGAACTCAAATGAATTTTTCCTAAAAATAAAAACGTTAGATGTTTTGACGCCTAAATGTGAATGAATTTTTAGTTTAAGACAAACTTTGAAACGAAGTAATAAAGTTTTACAAAACCTAGATTTCAAATAGATAAAGTGTTTTCAACCCGAGCCTAACACAAATTAAAAATTTCTTTCAAAACCATCCGAATTTTCCAAAGTATCCAAAAAGTTTTGAACCGTTTTACTCAAGGAACATACCAGATCTGGTCAAGGCTCGTGGGCCGGGTTTGGGGGTGTTTCAAGCTCACAGCCAGCCATTTAGAATGATGAAAGAAAAAAATTTGTATCAAAAACCTTATTCAAATGCCATGACAAGAATATGATAATCTCTTGAATTTTATTGATAGACTTCGAGGGTATATATATGACTATATAGTAGTACTTACGTAAAAATTAAATTGCTAAAAGATAACATACCATAAGAATATCATATACTATCCCATTAGTAATAAAATTACTAAAAGATAATATCTCATAATAATAACCTAACAAATTATCAACTAATAAGTGTTTTGTTTTTATTCATTTATAGATGTAACTATTATTTCTACTATAGTATTTATTATTTACTAACAATTTAATTTTTTTTAATAATATTCTTGTTTTAATGAAATTGGTTAAAGTTTATTTATCTTAAAGATATCATATTCTTTAAAAAATATTTTATTTCTAATTAATTTAAATTAATAAAAATAATCAATAATATTTATCTTACCCGTAATTAATATAATTAATCATGAGATAATAATTGATAAAAAAATGATACAATAAATGTATAACCTAATTTAAAAGCTATCCGAGCAAGGATATTCCTCATTTTGAAATATTAAAGCATTGGTTAAATAGTAAATGGGCATAAATTATTATTTTTGGTTAATTAAGGTAATCAACTTTAAAGTCTATACTATATCTATATCTCTTCTTCTTTTTTCTAGACTAATTTGATACAACTAGATTATCTCTCCTTACCATATTTTCTCATGCATTTTTTTATAAATGTCTTTATTTTTTATTATATTTATACTTATATTTTTACGGATTCATAATTTATTTATTTTTATATATTTTGACACATTTGTGAGTGCATGTTATATTTTTATTATTTTTCGTGTTATGTCGTGTTTTACATAATTATTTAATTCATAAAATATTTTGCATAATTCATTATAGTAATTCAATTTTTTTGAAAAAGAAAATGTTATAACATTTTTTTGTCATACTTTGGAGAAAAAAAGTATGTTCGAACATGGTTTGTAGGTGATGTTTGCATCTTGGTTGAATCAATTTTTCATATATTTGAGTATTGGTTATTTTTTATTTGTATATTTATTGTCATGTTTTTATACAGCAAATTAAGACTTTTTATGATAAGAAACTAGAATAATCTCTGGCGATATTATCTCTTTCCTTTATTAATTATTATTTTACTTGGATGATGAGATTTTTGGAAAGATATATTCATCAAATTATAGAGAATTTTTATCGAGACACTTGAAGAATTACTGGAGTAAATTTCTACAATTACCAACCTTCTTTCATGCAAGCTGTTTGTTCTTCCTTCATTTATCGAGTTGAGCTATATTAGAGTGCATGTTTCTGTCTTCTAATATTCTGATATAATAAAATTAATTTCAAAATTTTCTCAATCAAATATGGTTAATTTATTTTCAAGTATTTAAAACTTAAAAAATATTATTTTCAATTTCACCAAAAAAATATATTATTTTCAAATAACTTAAGTAATTTACAAATATTTTTTAAATAACTCCAACACCCTTCAAAATAGTTTCTAAGTTTTAAAATGCATTTTCTAGCTCAAGTATTGGGACTTACCACCTTAGTCTCGAGTTTTATGAAAACAATAAGCACAGACTAAATGAGAGCAATACAATCTCGAGACTTAGCAATACAATCTCGAGATTTATTGGTCTAAGTGTCGCCTTCAAGACTTCTAAAGGCTATTTTTCATTCAAATCTCGATACTTAAGAGTATCTAGACTTGACCTTGCAAGCTGAATTAAATGCTCGAGATAAATTCTTCCAACGGCTCCAAACATCCAAAAATAAGTTAGAGGGTATATATGTAAGTCAAGAACACTTGAAGACACTAGAGAAGAACATTCAAGCCAAGGAATCAAGAGAAAAGCTTCAAATTCTTTATTTCTTCATTTTCTTTTGTACATATCTCAGAGGTGCTTATTGCTAAATCTTATTATTATTCTCACATTCATTCTTTGAGAGAGCTTAACACTTGTAAACACACTCCAAGATTCTTTATTGTTTACATTTTTCTTTGTATTGTAAAAAGCTACTTAATGTTTTTGTGGAATAAAACCTTAAGTGAATTGTAAAAAGTTTTAGTTGAACCTTGTCAAAACTAGAGGATTATAGTTAAATCATAAAAATTAAGGGAAGGTTCTATCTTAGCCTCATGAAAAAGTATAGTGAATTGGTAAAATTCGTAGTTGAGGTATACCAAGGTAATGGATGTAGGCAATTGGAGTCAAATCACTATAAACCGAATTGTTTAAACTTGTCTTCCTTTTCCTATTCATTTAGAACAACTTGCAAAAATAAAAAATAAAAATAAAATTGGTATCATATCTAGTTCTTCACCATTAAAAGTTTCACCACTAGGAAAGGGACCGGATCCAAAAGGAAAAACACTAAGTTCAAAGATGACTCAAAATTTTGGATCAACTAACTTAGGTAAAGGTCAATCCATGATGAGACCTCCTTACTTAATTCAATTAACATTAATTTGGTTATTTTACAGCAATCTATCTCAATCCAACATTTTCACCATGTTTGTAGAGGTTGCTCGGAAAAATACAGTTCTACTCCTACCAAACCCATAAAGTTAGCACACCTATTGTGATCCAGTTGTGTCTGGGAGAACCTTATTCTCTGCTACATAAGTTGTATGGTTTCACATAAAAATTCAATTTTAATAACATTTTTCGAAATCATTTTTTTTGAAAAATGGGGTCGACTTTGATTTTAAAAAATGATAACGAAAAAATGGGAGTCGCCACTAATTTTTTTTGACGAGGTGTGATCGGGTCACCTCGTAATTCGGTCATTTTAATAATGAGTTTGATTTATTAAAACAACAGTTTTGGTCTACGAAATTCAGAAAAATGAGTTCGGGAGTCGATTACGCACGAGGAAGGATTAGCACCCTCGTAATGCCCAAAATTGGTACCTAGTTGATTAATTAGTGTCTTAGTGTCAAAAATAGAAAATTTGAAGAGATTTTAAAAACATGATCCTTTGTTAAAATTTTGCTTAATTGAAAACTTTTTACAGACAAGGGCGTATTTTAGGTTAAACGAGAAAAAGGATTACGTCCCTAAGTTAGGACACAATATCTTAAATTCCCGAAACGAGAATAAACACCAAAAAATTATTTTGAAGGATATTCGGTTATCTCGATTTTAGAAAGAAATCATATTTCGTAAGTTAGAACACGATCTTTTCTTGATTCCCGAGATTATTTTAAAATGTTTTAAAAAATGTTCGTTTACTCGAATTTATCGAGAAAATCGAAATCCTGTAAGTTAGGGAACAACTTTTCGAATCTTGAATTAAGAAAGATTGCTTATTAAAAAATGAAATTTTATGTATCGGGCAAAGATTAATGTGACTCGAATTTATAATAATAAGGATGTAATATGCTTGATAAAGTATAAAAAATCATGGTACTAACATGCATAACAGAATAATAATGAAAGCGATAACATAAATAACAATAATAAGAGCAAAATTAAAAAATAAGGTAAATAATAATAAAATAATAAAACAAACCAATTGTATATAAAATAAAATAAAAAGAAAAGTCAATGAACAAATAAAAACTAAAATTTAATTTAAAAATTTAATAGTAATTACTAATGTATAAAGAAAGAGAGAAATATTAGGTAGTTTAAAAATACTAATAATAATGTGTAACACCCCAAACCTGGCCGACCGGATCTGACATGTCACATCAAAGTGTTGATTTGAAAACTGGTCTTATCGATGAAAGTTCGTGACTAAAGTTTTAAATCCCTTTTAAACTAACTGTTATTGAAAACGTTGGTGTTGTAAAAACAAAACATGATGACTAATTATTGGTCATATCATTTGTTACCAGTTTATTAATCTGAATTAAAAACCGCGGAAGCTTTTCTAATTATAAACCATTTAAATTTGAAATGCGTGATTTTTTTTGGAAACAGTTATTATTTTGAAAAATCATTTTTTCTAATCTAGCAGGTAGAATAGAAGTTAAACCTCAAATGGCTTTATTACATAAACAAACCCAAGCATAAATTAAAAATAATTAAGTCTCAAGCGGAAAATTCCCTCGTAGCTCCAAATCAATTAAGGTTGGGGATTACCTGTACAATTAAAAGAAAGGGTGAGTTTGCGAAAACTCAGTGTGTAATCCCCTATCAGTCAAATGACAATCGGTGCAAGCAGAAAGCAAGATCGGGCCTAAGCCCTATCAAGATGTGATCGATGCAGGCTTAGCCCTATACCGTAGCAGTGTGGGCCTAAGCCCAAAATAATAACAGTACATAACAGAGATGCAACCCAACCCAATCCAACCAACACACCACCCATACCAACCAACACACCATGTGGGGACTAAGTCAACCCACCCAGCCAACACACCAATACGCGCAAAGATAGTCGCTAATAGAAACGCAAAGAAAAAGCGCTAACAATGCGATGTCGTGGCCTAGCCACTAAGATCAAAATATGTGGCAAAGCCACTAGAACAGTAAAAACGTGGCAGAGTCACTAGTACAGTACTTCCTCCAAATCAGAATCCCAACCCCAATGCAGAATGTCGTGTCATAAATATTACGTGTGTGCAGTATGTCATATTCACAACCAGACATATAGATATCATATACACATAAATTAAACTACCACTAGGGGTATAATGGTCATTTTGTTGGTTAAGGGTAAAACGGTAATTTCACCCCTCTAGGGTATTTTAGTCATTTAACTACTTTTGGGGTCACGGCACAGATGATGACCCTTTGGAAGGTCTACAGTCGTCTCAAACGACTCAAATAACCTATATGGCCAAAACAGTACAATTGGACCCAAGGCCCATTACTCGGCTCAAGTGGGCCCACACGCTCGTGTGGCCCGTTCAGCCCAAATTCCATCACAGCTATATGAACTTCGTAGATCAATCCATTATTTGTCATTTACCGTGGATTTTACCCATGTGGGGCTCATGAGCCCATTGGGCCTACATGACCCATCTTGGCCCAACGAGGCCCATTACGACCCAAGTCCACGAGAACGCTCGTGGCAGCCTCTACAAGCTAGCGCCCATGTTTATGGGTCAGTTCACCACACATACGATCGCACGCTCGTGTGGTATCATACGCCATATTTCTGGTTTTTCGACATTTTACCGATCTACAATCATAGCAGTGTAAACAATACATACTTCCGGCTTTTCAGCCGATCATCAAATACTACATACAAATACACACCTAATTGCAACAACGAAGAGTGTGAATACTTTGGAGCACACAACCTATAACCAACACAACACAAGGTTAACGCATACTCTTAATCCACCACATTTATTACTTAAACCACAACCACTCACCTTACTAGAACTAACAGATACTAGTGCCTCCCTGTTGATCAAGGGCGATTTCCCCCTCCTAACATGATTCGGCAGATAAAAAGTTGTTAGAAGGCAACCATGCATTCGGCCCCCAAAACAAATAGAAGGGAAAACCCAAGCTTGTTATTAGATCCAAAAGAAATCTGACTTAGAACAAAAAAATAAAGTGGTTGTAGTACCCCCTTACCAATACCAATAAACAAACATATTTTGGCAGTAGTTAGTCAAGAAGATCCGGCCCAAACCAAGAAGAACAAATAGATTTGAGAGGGAGAGAGTATGAGAATTCGGCCTAACAGAGAAAGGAAAAATGAAATTTGGAAAAGAAGTAGAGATGGAAGTAAAAGAGAAGAAGAATACCAATTCGGCAGAGAGAAAATGTGGAGAAGAAAGAAAGGCTTCAAGGGAGAATTTGGCACTTGGTATTTGTGTTTGGCAAAAGTGAATAACAGTTGAGAGAAAGAAAAAGTTAAAGAGAGAAAGACCCGAATTGTCAAAAATGTTGCACGAGACGCCACAAAGAGAGTAAAACCCAAACGCAAAAAGGAAACCTAAAATACCAGAGAGGAAAAATGGCTTCTACACTCTCCCTAAATGCCGAAAATGCACCAAATGACATACCTTTAGCCGAATTCCCTACTCAAGCTTCCCTATTCGGCTATGACTCCCTTCACATCCCAACTCCTTCAAAATCTGCACGGATTTCTCCTTGATTTACTCCAAACCTCCCATTCAAATCCATTCAAATTTTGATGACCAATTCTCCACCCACCTCTGCAGAGTTTGAATCAAACTCTACCTCTCACGCCACAGAGACATAAAATAAAACCCCATTTTTATATGCAACGGGATTCGAACCCACTTTGTAACATCCCGGTTTAGACCCTAGTCGAAATAGTGGTTTCGAGACCACAAATTCGAGGTCATAAAAATATTTTAATATTATTTTGTGTGAATGGTATGTGATATAGTCTGTGTGAAAATTCTGTGTGATAATTTAATCGTTTGTGTATCGAATTAAGAGAAAGGACTTAATTGCATTAAGAGTAAAAGCTATGTGCTGATTTGTGAGTACTTAAATGTTGATGGTTTTTAAAGGTGGAGGCCTTATGTTGCTATTATACCAACTTATATATAGTGGATGGATAAAAGTCTTAAATGTCCATATTGTATAATTGTTGTAATTATATTAATGAAGGCCATTTTGGTAATTTAATTATTAATATTAGATTAAAGAAACAAAAGATGAGTGTTCATCTTTTGTTTCTCCCCATTTGACCGAAATTCAAAGGAAAAATAAAGGTTAAAAGTTCTCATACATTCGGCTACTATCAAGCCAAAATTAAGGTATGTTTGGAGTAGGTTTTCGATAATTTCTACGTTTTTGTAATCGTTGCTTTGTGCTCTAACTAATCCATGTTGTAATTTCATGAATTGATGATGTTTTTGTGATGAGCCATTGATGAACATTTGAGCTATGTGCTAGTTGATAGTGAAAAATGAGAACTTGGTGTTGGATTAACATGTGTTGTTTTTGAATTTTGGTGAATTTAGCTAATTAGGGCTAAATTGTGAAAATAGCAAATTGAAGGGTTAAAATGTGAAATAAATGAAATGTGTGGGTTTGTATGGATATTAGTAAAATTCGGCTAAGCTTGTGCTAGGTGGAAATTGGTGAATTTGATGATTTTGTGAATTAGGGACTAAAGTGTCGAAACGTGAAAATATGAGGGCTACTATATAAAATGCCCTAAATTTATGTATGTGGATTAAATTGAATGATTTGGTGATTGAATGGATTTAATTTGAATGTGTATAGACTAAGAAAGAAGAAATTCGGATCGAGATCGAGGCAAAGATAAAGTGCTGAATTAATCGACCGTATCGATAATTCAACGTCCGAGGTAAGTTCGGACATAATACCTATATTTACCTATGTTTAATGCTATGAAATAAATGGTATGATACTATTGCAAAGTGAATGCTATGTGATAGATTGAGTTAAATGGCACTAAGTGTGCGTATTCAAAAACATGATCGGGATAAACGGCACTGTGTGTGCGGAGTAATATAAGCTTCGGCTATGTGGTTGGCACTGTGTGTGCGATGCCGATTTAAGATCGGTTTGGAATGGATGTACTAAGTGTACGATGCTAATTAAGCTTCGGCAAATTATTTATGCACTAAGTGTGCGAATGAATTGAGAAAGAAACGAATGTGGATCGAAATGAATCGTGATTATTGATTAGTAAAAGTAATTGACAACTAAGTGTTGGCTATGGTACGCTCGGAATCTATGTGGTTGGTGAAACTATGAATGTTGGTGTGGATGAGTTAATTGAACATATTGGTTGTAGATGGTATTATATTTGTGATAGTAAAATTAATCTATGTGATGACATGTTGATATTATGTATTATGTTATGAACTTACTAAGCTTTATAAGCTTACTGTGTGATTTGTTTCTCTGCTTTACGGTGTCAGTAAAGCTAGCTCGGATCAGGGGATCGTCAGCTTTTCAGTCACACTATTGGCAATCTATTTTGGGGTATTTTGGAAAGATGTACATAGTTAAAATATGGTATGTATAGGCTGGTCATTTGAATCATGTTTGATGTTTGTAAGTAGCCATGAGATGTGGCTAGATATGTGCTAGTTTTGGCATGAATGGTTTTGGTATATATATATACGTGTGATACATTTTTTTTGGTATGGATTGTGAGTTGAGAGATTGACTTATGAATGGTAACTATGTGTTGGTAAAATGCTAGTAGAGATTAGTGAAATTAGGAAGGAATGGTGTTTGGTATTGAATGTATATTGCTTGTGATGAGATAAGTTTTGGCAGTGAAATGGTCATGTTTGGAATGAGAATTGAATGCATAGATTGTATAGTCATATTGGTAAGTTTTTGGTTGCCTTATGTACATGATATATTTTGGTTTGTGTTGCTTGTAGGGTTGACCCTAAGTGGGTGGCATTTTGGCCTTGCAAAATGGCCTATAATGTCACACAGTCATGGCACACGGGCGTGCCTAAAGACCGTGGGTAATTTTGCAGAATGCAACTTAGTAGTACACAGCCTTGACACAGGGGTGTTAGCTGGCCGTGGTGTACAAGTCAGTAGCTAGCTAAGAGCACACGGTTTCCTCCCACGGGCGTGTCTCCCCTGAATTTTAGAAAAGTTTTAAATATTCATGAAATTTTGTATGTGTTTCGGTTTAGTCCCGACCCCTCTTTAGTATATGAAATAGGTCTCGTAGACCTTGATAAGGGATAGCATGATTGTAAATGAAGGTGATTAATGATGATTGACTTTGTGTCGTAAAATTTTAGATGTTAAATGTTTAGATTGATCAGTAATGCCTCTTAACCCTATTCCGGCGACGGTCTCGGCTTAGGGATGTTACACACTCCCTCTCAAATGCCCCAACACGCCACTTGCCACCACAACACAAGATCTCTTATGTCATAAAACAAACACAACTTAATATATACCCTTTAAGCTAACATCCAGGTTTCCAAAAGAGTAAAAATCAAAATTTTGCCAAAGGTCATACTTGAACCCAGGCTTCCTGAAATCCCCAAAACATGCCCCGATTACCTGCCCCACAAGCAACCATGATATTTACATCCAAGCTTGCAAAAAAAAAAACGACCCTAAATTTTTATGGCGTTACATAATGATAATAATATTAATAATAATAATCAAAAAATAAATGATCTAAAGTTTGAAATTATTTAAGAGGATATAAATAAAATAAATGCATTTACCAATACTAGGTAAATAAATATTAAGGAAATAATAGTAATAATAACAAAGTTAATTAATAATAATACATTAATAATAATAATACGTTGATAATAACAATAATACTAATAGTAATAGTAATAATAATAATAATAATGTTAAATTAATTAATTTGATAATGCGATAATAAAAACAAGTAAATAAAAATAAAAAGTAATATTAATATTAATATTAGTAATAATAATAATATTAAGTTAATAATAAAATAGCAAAAATGACAAAAGAAATAAAAAAAGGACTAAATTGAACTTAAAACAAAAATTTGGGGCAAATCTAAAAATAAATAAAAAAGAAAAGGACCGAAACGAGTGCGCGAATAACAAGGAGGGGCTAAAGGGAAAAATATCCCCACCCTTCAAAACGCAGCACTTTACATGGGGCAAAAATGAAATCAAAGCAAAATTCTAGGCAAAATTAGAAATAAAAGAAACTTAATTGCAACACCATAAAAAAGCGGAAGGGCTAAAGTGCAATTAGCCCTTCTGTTAAAAACACATTGATCCTAGGCCTGGAGCGGGTTGGATCTCAGGTCAGAGGCTCAAAACGTTGGGGCTTTAGGACGCCAGCCAAAACGGCGTCGTTTTAAGTGGCTATATAAGCGAAAAAAATTTTAAAAAAAAAATTCACATTCAGTTTTAAAAAAAAAAAAAAACTTTGGAGAGCCCCTTTTTTTCTCTCTGGCCTCTCCGATTTCTGGCTAAACGCCGGTCACTTCCGATCGCCGATAACGGCACCGCCGTCCACGGTGTTCGAAAAACCCTAAAATCACCTTTTTTATGTTTTTTTTTTAAAAAGGAAACCAGACCTAGGTTTACACCTTTTTAAAAAAAAAAGAAAAAGAAAAAGAAAAGAAACCGCGAAAGGAGCCTTTGGAGCGCCGGAGGTCGTCCTCGACGGTGACGAACGGCAGGTGAGACCCTTCTCCCCCCTTTTTATGTTTTGTTGTTTTTTCTTTTAAAAAAATGCAAGTAAAAAAACCGCATAAAAAATAGAAAAGATATCAACAACACCTTTTGATTTGTGTATTTACTTCAAATTCTCTGCCTTTTTGTATATATTCCTTTATGTCCAATATACAAGCATTTTTGTGGCCTTTTATAGCTGAATAGCTACAATGTTTTTTTTTTTTTTTTGCTTTTGTATTTTCTATTGTCTATTTGTCCTTCTTTTTTTGCAGGTACGGAGGTTGACGTGACGTGCGACGGTGGTGGTGTGCATGAGAAGGCTGGCGTGCGTGGGAGGAGCAGCGGCTGAAGAGGGTTAGGGAGGCTAGGGTTTTCTTTTTTAGTTTAGGTGTTGGGCTAATTTGGGCTAGGGTTTTGGGCTTAGTTTAAGTTGGGCCTGTATTTGGGATTTTGGTAAAAACTTGGACTATAATAGACATGTAATTTTGGACTGTTTATTTATTGGTTTGAGTTTTCGTTTTATTTTGGTAATTTGGGCCCAAGCCAAAATTGGCCTATTACAACATTATAATTATTTTTAATTTTTGTGGCATGATTTAAATTGATACATAAGTTGTATAGTTTTAATATAAAAAGTCAATTTTAACTCTAAATTTATCTTTTTAAGAATTAAATTAATATATGCTGACTGAATATTAATTCATAGTTGCCTACTCTGGGAGGTTATGGGTCTAAGTAAATTTAGGTGCAATGTCCTTTTTATACAAGTATAATTAGTTGGGGGCTTGGAGGTTAAGAGTAGATTAAGAAGCCCATAAAAAATAATTGAATTATTACACCAATTATACATTATAAATATTATGTTTAACTAAAATTTTAATTTGATTTTGTGGAGCCATAGAAAATAGACATATTCTAGTAATATATAACAAATATAAATCTTGTAGATCACTCATCTAAAAACAATCATATTTTATAAAAGTTCACCATCTCCAAGTCATTCAACACAAGTAAAGAAATTTAGATGTTCATAATTACCAAAGCTTAAAGAGGATATTTGAAAAGAAGGATTTGAATAATGTAAAAAAAAATATATATAAAAAGCTCTCAAAAGTTGTTCTCTTTATCTTATTCAACAAATTCAAAGTAGGCTCTTCCAATTTGGTTGTATAAACACAAACGAGTTAAATATTTCAGTTTTGACGATGTTCGAAACGAACTTTATTAACTAAGATCAAGTCTCTAAATCTTTTGAATCAATTTTTTTAATAAGTACATCTTTAAATTCATTTTCAAAATTAAATCTCAATGATTCTTAAAGTAAACGACATCCATCTAAGATTAACTCTACACAACTTTTGGATCCATTGAAGAAAAAAAAAATCAAAAGATTTTCTTTCTATTAAAAAAATTTTTAATTTTTTAAATCAACGGTTAAGATTGTAGGAAGAAGAGCAAAAAATAAAAAAGAGAAACATACCAAAGAGCAAAAGGGAAATAGAATATAGGGTAGGAAAATATCATAAATATGGTGTGATTTATGGGCCTATAATCTATACCTATATATTGAAGTAAGATCCAAAAGATCTTCTTCATGCTGACACATGGTACACATCCACCATTCTACCTTTTTTTTGTTACATTTTACAAAAGTGGTTAATTTTTCATTTTGGTCCTTTTAATATGCTTAGATTTAAAATTTAATCATTATACTTTAATTTCTAACATAATTTTATATTTATATTCTTATTATTTTATTAATTAATTATAATATTTTTATAATATAATTAATTAGTTCAAATAATTAATATCATTAACTTTTTAATAAAATGTTACGTGGTTATATATAATTTGAAAGTAAATTTAAAAATTTAAAAATTAGAGGAACTAAATTCTTAAAAATAAAAATAGGATGCCTAAAATACAATTGTACGAAGTGTGAAGACTTAGAGTCATGGTTGTTTGAACCGGTCGAGTATCAATCCAAGGAGTGGCATTAGACCAATTGACCCGCAAACCAGTACGGACCAGTTGAACCAAGCTTAAAAGCTGATTGAACTACCTTTTTATTTTTTAAATATTTTTAATGATTTATTCAATCAAACCATATGAATTAGTGGCCTGACCAATTCGACCATCGGTCCAGTTCTGAGAATATTGCTTAGAGTATATTTTAATTTTCAAAATTTTATTCTATAATTTGATATAAACAAATAATCAGCTCAACACAAAGCATTAATTGATAGATTATACTATATTATTTATTTAAGTGATTTTATTTAAATAAGGTAAACCTTAGAATAAATTTAATTTACCTTAAAATAGAATAATAAAAATTTATTTATTTATTTAATAAAATAATAAAGTAATATATCATTATAATTACTTAGTATTTTATTATTTAATATATATTGTTTTTAAACACCCATTTATTTATAATAAAAATTATTATATATTTATACATAAAAATTTTCAATTGTCCGTATCCGTCTTCATGCTTCAAAACTCGCATTATGTAGCGTTTGACAACCATCCTAAATTGTTACCGTAACACATCTTTTTCTTTTTCCTTGAAGTGCTCACTTTATCCCTTTTTCTTTTTCAAAATTAGTTCGACTAACTCAACATAACATATCTGATACTAATCAAGTACCGCAGCAACACTTATCTCTCGTATTATTAGGAAATATGTCTACAAACACATCATCTTGAACGTTCTAACACGGAAGCAGCGGCATACAAAAGCCATGTTCACACAACCCAACCAAACAAACAAACTCGCACCTCAAATTGCAAACTAAATTTTCATACCAACAACTCAACATAGGAAAGCAGCTCAGACGTCTCCAGCTCCAATCAACGCAAGCAGCATTTTCTCATAGTCTCCAGAGGTATCTCCAGCAATTGCTTTTTCCAGGGTCACACTGTTTCTTCGCTGATATTCCTCCTTAATACGTACCATGTCTACCTCCGCCCGAGTGGCGACCACTCTAGTAAGAGCCCATTCATCTGTTCCCAGCTTATTGATTGCTTGACGTAGCACCTTCTCAAAATATTTCTCAGGGACAGTCAAGCACTTGATTGCAGCTCTCAGCAATTTGAGGAATTCGTCCTCGGGGTCGGCCTTCAAATCCTGCAAACCAGTAATTCATTATCGGTTTGAATTAATATATGCCATATAATTGTACTCTGCAACTTGCAACTCTATTCTGCCAATAGACATAGTGACATTGAATTAGAACATGGCATATGCTTATACTCAGCTACTTGTTAAAAAGTGTCCTCCTTTGGAGTTTCCTTTACTGCCACACAGACTGTTATGGGGTTAAAAGGATATGATGAACAACCCTGTCTTCACATTATTGCAAGGAGGCTGATAAATGATACAAATTTAAACTTTAATGCAATTTCAGAAGAAAACCAAAACATATACCTTGTTGATAGCATTACCAAATGCAGTATTGTAATGATTCAGAGTAGCATTTAGCTGTGCCTTACTCCGTGTTGTTACAATCCTGATGACCTCCTCATCACTGTAATGCTTGTCTGAGATCTTCTCACGAAGTATCTTTGCCTCTGACCTTGCTAGTGTCATGTTCACCTCCTCTCCCTGGTATCGGAATGCACTAACAAGTGGGACCAAAAGCTGCACCAGCATTTAATCAGTTAACATGTCAAAGAAAAAAATAAAAGGGGGAAAAACCCGAATTGCACATGGCAAAGAAACTTAAGACCGAACCTTGCGGTAGTCTCCCTTGGTATGGTGTGCAACATCTTCTTCAAGGGATTTCTTGTAAAGATCGTGATACGCCTTCCTCACATTGAACAGTTCATGTGAAGACCTAGTGCAAGCAATTTCCATGAGAACCCAATGGCTTGATGTGAACCTCTTTGTAGCTTCATGAGCCAGAAATGCATCACGCTCAGCAGGGTCCAAAGTAAACAGCACCACAGCTCGCTGTCGAGTTTCAAAAGGGGAACAAAAGAACCCAAGTCAAAATAATCATACTTATCTCACTTTCTAGTGAACTACAAAGACTGCACGCCAAAGCCAAACATCATCATACTTATTCCATATTAGATAACTCGGTCATGTAAAATGTTGTAATATCATCAACCAGATTAAGAAAAAGGAATGTCAAAACCTCACCTCAAAGTCACTTGAAAGTTCCTCATCCAAAGACTTAAGGAGATCTTCCCCATAAGCTTCACGATAAGTTTTACGAATCAAATTGCGCTGAGCTGCATTCCTGTGAGCCAATATGTCGATAATCAATTGCTCATTTGTACCCCATCCTGCAAAACACCAGCAAAAATTAATGTGAGTAATCAATTTTTACACCCAAAATAGCACAAATCTAAACATTATTTCATACCCATAAATGATGGTCTTGCAGCATACAAAAGCTAGATTACTACACAAGATCCCAATGATTTGTTTGGCAAAGGTGAATCTGATGTAACTAGGAATATAATCAAAGGTCCCAAGTACCCTTTTAACCTTACTTCAAATCAAGCCAAAATTCATTCAGAAATGTTTGGTTCAACAATCCCCTTCCCATGTAACCCCAAAATTACAATGGTCATTCAAAGTGCAGAGATGGTGATAAAATACAGTCAATTTAAGAAAACAACAGTTATCAGATCAGATCAGAAAATACATTATCAGAGTTCAGTCAAATTTCTCTTGTTTCTTAGAAATTTATTTTTAAAAAAAGATCCCTTTGAATAAGAAAAAAAAAAAAAAAACCCTTTAGTCTCATCAAATCACATCACCTACTTCCAGAAATCATAACACAAAAGACAGATAATAAAACATGAAAGATGAAACCAGGAAAGAAGAAAGCCGATCAGTCAAAGTAAATAAAACCCATGATCCAAAGCAATGTATCATGTCAACAACAACAAATCAAGTAAAAGGGAGCATATTCACTTTTTAAAAGGAAAAAAAAAAATACAGACGGATCAAAGATCCATTTTAGAAAGGATAAAGAAAGACCTTCAAAAGCTTTACGAAGTTGCTCAGCATCCTCAGAAGGGGCAGGTACATGAGCTGGAACTTTAAGGGTTGCCATTTTCACTGTAATTTTTCTTTTCTTTTTTGTGAAGAATAGCAGACGATGGTGATGAGGAAAAATGCCTAAGGTACTTCATATAGTGCATAGAAAATAATTTTATTTGATTTATATATGGCAATAAATAAAGTACTAATCGCATGGAAATTTCCGCCATCCTTTTCAACTTTCATCACTTTTCAGGCAATAATACGTAACGACAGAACAAGATATTATTGTAATAGAGCGATAGTTCTTACCTGTGATCATAAAACAGTACACGTGTTGGAGGATTGTTGGGTGTTAAAGCCAAACTACTCACGCTTTCAACGTCCACATCTGATAATGTAATATAAATTTTAAAATATTTCAATCTAATCCTCAATTTAGGTGTTTAATACCAATTGGAGTATAATGTCAAACAAACGTTGAGTTAAATTGTAAAATGTATGTACCCATCACATGAATAGCATGAATCTAACGTCTTAAAGTAGATAACATCAATAAAATTTAAAAGAGTTATTTTTTCTTTAACATGTAAGTTCTAAATTATTCATCCGATGGATATATACTTGTTTACAATTTTATCATATGTATGCTCCATATTATGTTTGAGATGATATTAAATGACAAACTTAATGAAAGGGAATTGTTGTAATATTAATATTTTTAAGATTTAATTAAAATGTTTTAAAAACTAAATCATAGATTAAACTCTTTAAAATTCTAAACATTTCAATACAACTACTCTATAAGAATTATTAACTTATTGGGTAAATTATTAAAATAGTTATTTTTATTTCTTTAAATTATAGTTTAGTCATTTCTGTTTGAAATGTTATGTTTTAGTCACTTACATTAATGTGTTGTAACATTTTAGTCACTAAACTGTTAATTGTCATTAATAGTGTAACGATAAGCTGATGTGGCAAGTTAAATTATCATTTCAAACTAAAATTTTAAGTTAAATTAAACAATTGGTTCCCATATTTTTTTTTGTTTTGAGCAAAAAAAATATTTTATGTTCTTTTAACTTTTTTTTTTTATTCTCTTCTGCTTCTCCCTCTATTTTCCTCCATTCTTCGTTTCAAATGATGATTTAATATATAATTTAACTTAAAATTTTCATTTCAAATATAAGGACCAATTGTATAATTTAACCTCAAATTTTTGTTTCAAATGATGATTTAATGTGCCATGTCACCATCATTACCTTCGTAACGAAAATTAATGCTCGGTGACTAAGATGTTACAACACGATAACGTAAATGTAATATCCCGGGTTAGGGGCTATTTTTGTCATGGCATGTTCTGCATGTTGTTAGTATGCTATGTTGCTGTTTGTATAGTTTCGGGACTTAATTGTAGGCTAGGAGTGTGCCTGAGTGATAAGAAAAATTTTATTTTTGACTTTTCATGAGAGGAGCTGAAAAGGAGTGGGCCATATGTATTTTATTTGGTGTTTTTGAGCACAATTGAGGAGCTAGCAAAGTGGCGAGCTTGCGCCACTTGGAGCTTGGTTTGGCGTCATGTGCAGAGGAAGGTCTTGGGTTCAAGTCACGAAAATCCCCACTTTTGGCACTCATTTTTGGACGGCATGGAGGAAGAAGTAGAGAGTAATTTGAATTCTTCCTTGGACTTGGTCATACTATTCAAATGGGGTTGAGAGTAAATAGTGGAGGAAGACTTGTTCAACCCATTTGAAATGTGTGGCTTGGAGTAGTTGTGGGTGTGATGGCCGAATTTTAGGGAGCTTGGAGTGGGGAAAAGTGGACGGCTTGGGGTAGGGAGGTGATAGCCAAAATTCATTTGGCTTCTTGGGCATTTTTTTTCTGTCACTTTGTTTTCAAGCCAAAGTTCTTCCTTGTGTGATTAGCCTAAGCCGAATTCTCTCCAAGTAAGTTTTTCAATTCTTCCTTTTAAAACCGAAAGCTTTAAGCAATTTCACCCTTTCCGAATTTGCTTGTTTCCCTCTTGACTTTCATTGATAAGCCAAACCCATCCTCTAAAACTCTCTCCATTTCTTCTTCCTTTCAAAACCGTAAGTACTCTCCTCTACCCATTTTTGTTTTGTTATTTTTATTTTCCTTCTATTTCAACACTTTTGAGCCGAATCTTCCTTCCATTGTTGGCCGAATATCAACCCCTTCTACATACACCTTTCTCTCGTGTTTCTTCTTTGGAATAAGCCGAATTCTTTCTTCATCCGTTCTAAGAGTTGGCCGAACCTCTCTCTCCTAGAAGTCCTAGTTTGGCCGAATATTGGGTGTTGGTAAGTGCTAGGCCGAATGGCCAATCTTCCTTGTGTTGTATCGTTTGGATTTGGTTGAAAAGGGGCGTTGGGTTCGGTGGAAAGGAGTTAATCTTGTGTTAATCTTTCATTATAGGTCTTTCGGATTTTGGATACAATCAAGGAGCCTTCGTTCTTGATTAAGCTGTTTGGTAAGTGTGGTAAGTGTGGAGTTGTTAGCCACTCGTTTGATTTCGTTAAGATGAGTTGCAAGAGATTAATGATTCTTTTCTTAAAGGGTGATTCGACAAACCCTTTTGGTCTAAATGGTGTTGGCCGAATGTTGTAGATGCCTAACCCCTATGTTTTGGCCGATTGTAGGAGCTAGCAATCGAGGGATTTAGATCGTTTCATTGGGATCGTTAGACTCGTATTTACCAAGTGTGTAACTAACACACTGAAACTTAGTAATATTGTTAATAAACCTGTTTGCCTGTTAAAAATCATAACAGTGTGATGGATAATCGGATACCCAAATAGGGTATGTGGATGGATCCGGGTAAGTCAACCTTATTACGAGTTCTATTGTGATACCTGTGATGTATGATTTATGCTATGTATGCTATGAGATGCATTTTGGGGCATGTTGGCATGTATTACATGATGTGCATCGATATGACATGTTGGGTGATTTGAGAGGAGGGGCAATTGATATCCGTGTCTTTGGGACATCACTTTGTGACTTTGGGTCACGGAGGTTTGGCACCTCCAGGTGGTTTGGTACCACGGTGATATTTTGTGACTTTGGGTCACCGCAGGTTTGGCACCTCGGCGTCTCGTCCCGTGTGGCTTAATACCACGCGGTGGGTTGGCCCCACAATTGATTATACGGGATTGACGCCGGTGATTTGGTATCACACGATGGGTTGGCCCCATCACTCGATTATCGTGACTACGGTCACCAATGGTTTGGTACCACATTGTGTCTTTGGGACACGGAGGTTTGGCACCTCATTGCGACTCGTCCCCGTGGTTTGACACCACCGTGGGTTGACCCCACTTGAGATACGGGATTGTCGCTAGTGATTTGGTATCACGCGATGGGTTGGCCCCATCATCGATTATTTGTGACTTTGGGTCACTAGTGGTTTGGCACCACACTTATGGATATCGTGACTTTGGGTCACCAGTGGTTTTGGCACCACCAAGGTTTTGGTACCACACGGGGTAGAAAAGGAGATACGGATGGTTGGGGACAAGGGTTGCATTAATTGTGTTACTACGTATGATGTGTGTTAGCATGTTGTTTTATTGGGAGCGGGATTTATACACCGAGTCATTCGACTCACCCTCTCCTTTGACATTTCAGTGATACTTAGACGCGGACATGGGCCGGATGGACTCGGGTGCTCTCGCCATGCTTTGAATAAAATGTGTTACTCAGACATTACATTTTGGGTACTTTAGTTATTTACTTTCAGTTGGGTTTTATTTCGGATTTGTAAAAGGCCTTTAAATTATGCCTTATGATGTTTATGTTTTAAGTTGGATTTTAATATGCTTTAACAAAATAATTGGGATAATTTGCTAAAACTTGAAATGACAACGATTTCAAAATTTTAACGGTATGTTTTCAACTATACCATCGGGTATCACACTGATTTATAAATAAATGAAAATCAATCGTCTTCAAACTTGAAATCAAATTTTTACTCAGTCTAAATGTTTTAGTAACGATATTAAACAACTTGTTTTTCCAAACGGAACCGAGTTTTATCAAATCTATTTAGTGCAAACTCGTAACTTTCAAACACGGTTTTCCCCGTAACATACCAGATTCGGTCGTGGTGTTTGGACCGGGTTTGGGGTGTTACAATTGTGGTATCAGAGCCAAGTTCAAAAGCTCGGCTGTGGGCCTGAGGCCCAAACTGTTTTCAAAAGTTTGTTTTAAGTATTTTGGGTTTAAAGGTATGGTTTATAAGGCATGGCACTGAGTCTCCGGCACCAGTTCGCCCAGGTAAGTAGTTCTAAACTCTTTTGTGAAATATTATTTGTAGAAGGGTAGGTGGTATGGAACGTAGATAAATTTATAGGATTTGAACCCTAGGAGTAGATTACTCAAACACTCACACCAAAACATAAAACTTAAAGAACTAAACCAATCTATGACTCAGTCACTGAGTTAGGGTGTGGTAATCTCTGTACGCATGTCTAGGAGAGGATCCGGAAGAGCTTGGTATTTAAGCGGTCCTTGTGACTCACCTCCTCTTCGCAGGTATCCCACATGGTGCGTAGCTTTGGTTCACCCTGACCAAGAAGGCTCGGTCATAGGCTTAACCTAATGACTAAAACCCGAAAAGGGAATTAGCCATATTTTCGAAAACAATGAAACAACAACCCTAATGTTTTCAAACTCTTGCAATAAACTCTTTCAAAACCAAGAATGTCACTTTTACAACAATTTTCTCGAAAAACCTGATTTGTGGGAAATTACAAAAATGCCCTTGGGGTAAATTTACTAAAATGCCTCTGGTTCATAAAATATCAACTCAATGATTTTGCTCAAAATTTCAATGATGTTACAAACTTCAAAAACCTCTTTGCGAAATATCAATCGAAAATTTTGATTTTGGAAATTTACGAAAACGCCCTCAGTTTGTGAAAATTACTAAAATACCCCTGGGTTCCAAAACGAAGTATTTTACAAAATTCTCAAAAAAAAAACCCTCCAATTTTGAAAATTTCAAGTGACCGGTTTTACTGAAGGTTTAAAATATTTTTATTACAAAAATACCCACAGTAGGAAAAATGACTAAATACCTGGGGCTAGAAATGGGCGTGATGTCCAAGAGTGAATAGGTAGGAAAAGGGTTAAGGAATGGATGTATGAACTCTTTTGGGTGAATTAGGATAGAAGATTGAAACCTTGTTTGCTCGAAAGAACCACGATTAAACTCCATCCATAAAATTTCTTTTGCGCAAGTAAGAAAGTGGAACGATACTAATGCATAAAAATCTTCTTAATCGAGACGTGGCGTGTAGTCATGAGTACTCGAGGTGGGCGTGGTCGTAATACTCGTGGTCGAGGTCGAGGTAGGATGACGCTTTACAACCCGTAGGATCCGGTCGTGGTGGGTCGAGAAAGTGAGATCTGCACCACCACCATTTAGAGGTGGTGAGTTTCGAGATCGATGGGGATGACGCAGCGTGTCACGCGCGCGATCTTTGCGTTTTTGAAAGGGTAGCCGGGATAGGCGGAGGAGGAGCTCGTAAATCGTGCTGAGCGACTCCGAGCAAACGGTGAATTCTTTCGGTGTTTTCGGTGTTGCTCCCAAAGATTTGCTGAATATTGGCTGGAGGCGACACAGCGGATCATGGATGATCTGGACCTATCTGTTGAAGAGAAGCTTAAGGAGATTGTATCGCTTCTTCGGGATGAGTCATACCAGTGGTGGCTCACGGTTCGGGACAGTGTAGCAGTAGAGGAGTTGACATGGGACTATTTCAAGGCTGCATATCAAAAGAAGTACATCGGAGCTAGTTATATTGACTCCTAGCGAAAAGCATTTCTGAGGCTTGTTCAGGGGAGTAAGTCTGTTTCTGAGTACGAGGCTGAGTTTTTGAAATTGAGCCGGTATGCCAGGGGCATTGTGGCTACAGAGCACGAGAGGTGTGTTCGTTTCGAGGATGGTCTGAGAGACGAGTTGAGACTGCTGATTGCTCCACAGCAAGAGCGCGAGTTTGCTGTCTTAGTTGAAAAGGCTAAGGTAGCCGAGGGTGTGAAGGAGTCTGTGAGGCAAAATCTGGACAAAAATAGACATAAGAGGAGCTTTGGGTCTTCTGGATCGTCGGGTAATCCGCAGAAAAGGGCTAGACCGAGCGGGCCAAATCACCGCTAGGTTCGTTCTTTGCTAGGCGAGGACCGCCGCAGCGATCAATCGATGTGGGAAATCTCATTGGGGAGGTTCTTTGGAGTGGAGGAAAGGGTCGCTTTGAGTGTGGTTCTCTAGATCACCGTGTGAGGGACTGTCCGCGCAAGTTGGCTAGGATTCAGTCTGAGAGTCAGGGCCGTGATCAGTTCAGAGGTAATGGACCGCCACCGCAGAGGGCCGTGGTAATGGCGAGAGGTGGTAACGGATTTGGTCGAGGCCGTGGAGCACCGGCGAGAGTGTGCGGGTAGTTACGAGGCACGACGGCTGGTTTGGTGTATCTTTGCGAGACGCCGAGAGGAGGCGGCGCGCCCGGGCGTCATCACCGTGACGTTTTTGATTTTTGGTTCTCCCTATAACGCTTTGATTGATTTAGGTTCCACGCATTCTTATGTTGCTAGTAGTATAGTTGAGACCATGGACTTAGACTCTGAGATATCTTCTAGACAGATGACTGTACTTAGCATTCTAGGTCACTCAGTAGTAGTAGATAAGTTGTATAAGGGCGTACCCTCTAGAACTCCGCCGGTAGTATTTGCTGCTTGATCCGATGGAACTGCCGCTTGGGAGTTCGATCGATTCTTGGGATGGACTGGTTGGTTAAGTACCAGGCCAAGGTGGATTGCGCGGCTAAGCGCATGGTTCTATCGACGGATAGGGGTGATGAGGTGATTATGATAGGTAATAGAAGAGATTACTTATCCAATGTGGTATCTGCATTAAAAGTCAGAAAGATGGTCGGGAAGGGTCGTGAAGCGTATGTGGTTCATGTGTATGCCTTGGAGGCTAAGGAGTCTCTGCTTGTAGAGAGGTGCGAGCAGTTAAGGAATTTGTGGATGTGTTTCCAGGAGGAGCTCACGGGTTTGCCACCGGATCGTGAGGTAGAGTTCGGGATAGATCTGTTACCAGGAACTGCGCCAGTGTCTATTGCTCCATATAGGATGGCGCCAAAAGAATTGGTGGAACTTAAGGCTCAGATTCAGGAGTTGTTGGACCGAGGTTTTATCGTGCCAAGTGTTTCACCTTGGGGAGCGCCGTGCTTTTCGGTCAAGAAGAAGGACGATGCGATGCGGATGTGTATAGACTACGCCAAACCGAATAAGTCGACAATTAAAAACAAGTATCCGCTACCACGGATAGATGACTTGTTTGATCACCGGTGAAGGTGCGTCTGTGTTTTCAAAGATCGATTTGAGGTCCGGGTACCATCGGTTGAAAGTTAAGGAAGCGGATATCTATAAGACAAATATGCTTTGGACTCGATGCACGGGCACTACGAATTCTTGGTAATGCCGTCGTCGGTGACTAACGCTCGGCAGCTTTTATGGACATGATGAATAGGGTGTTTCAAAGAAAGATCCTGGACCGCTTTTGTCGTGGTTTTTATTGACGATATCTTGGTATATTCAAGGTCGAGGAAGAGCATGATGCACACTTGAGAGTGGTGTTGCGATTTTGAGGAGAAGCAACTTTATGCTAAGTTCGATAAGTGCGAGTTCGGCTTAGGAAGTGACGCGTTTTTAGTCATGTAGTATCACCGAGGGGATTAGAGTAGATCCTCGGAAGGTTGAGGCGCTTCTGGAGTGGAAACCTCCTAAGTCGCGGTGGTGAGATTCGGAGTTTTCTCGGGTTTGGCGGATACTACCAAGATTCGTGAGGGTTTCTCGTTGATCGCAGCGACCGATGACTAAGCCAAGCATGGAAAGGAGTTCCGTTCGTTTGACCGAGAAGCGGCGGGAGAGTTTTGATAAGTTAAAGAAGATCTTGACCAAGCTCTGCTTTTAATTCAACTTTGAGGTGGGTAGGGAATTCACCGTGTACTGCGACGCATCACATACAGGATTGGGTTGTGTGTTGATGCAGGAGGGTAAGGTGATGGCTTACGCTTCTCGGCAGCTGAGGCCACACGAGGTCAACTATCCGACGCACGATTTGGAGCTAGCAGCTGTAGTCTTCGCTCTAAAAATCTGGAGGCATTACTTGTACGGTGAGAGATCGATAGTCTACACAGATCATAAGAGTTTGAAGTACCTATTGACTCAGAAGGATCTGAATTTGAGGCAGCGTAGATGGGTTGAGTTGCTCAAGGATTACGACTGTTCGATTGAGTATCATCCGGGCAAGGCTAACGTGGTGGCAGACGCGTTGAGCCGTAAGGTTGTTTCGGACTTAAGAGCGATGTTTGCCCATTTGAGTTTGTACGACGACGGGAGTATTCTGGCAGAGCTGCAAGTTAAGCCTACTTGGGTTGAGCAGATTAAAGAGAAACAGTTAGAGGATGAGGTTCTGAGTGCGCGAAGGTTGCAAGTGCAGGCTGGTGGTTTGGAGGGTTACAGCTTGTCTAGTGATGAGGTTCTGTGTTTCCAAGGAAAGGCTTGTATGCCTAAAGATGTTGAGCTAAGACAGATGATTCTTCAGGACGCACATGGCAGTCCTTATGCTATGCATCCTGGAGGAAGCAAGATGTATAGGGATCTTAGAGAGCAGTTTTGGTGGTCTGGCTTGAAGAAAGAGGTGACAGAGTTTGTTGGGAAGTGTCTGACTTGTCAACAGGTCAAGGCTGAACATCAGTTGCCGTCAGGGTTGCTTCAGCCGGTGAAGATTCCTCAGTGGAAGTGGGAAAGAATAACCATGGATTTCGTCAGTGGATTACCGCTCACGTCAAGTAAGAAAGATTCAGTTTGGGTTATTGTGGACCGTCTGACTAAGTCACTCATTTCATTCCGTGAGGTGGACTATTCACTTCGGAGGCGGCAAAGCTTTATGTGTCAGAGATAGTGAGGCTGCACGGTGTACCAGTTTCGATTATCTCGGATCGAGATCCCAGATTTACGTCGAGGTTTTGGAGAGCATTGCATCAGGCTCTGGGTACTCGTTTGGATTTCAGCACAGCTTTTCACCCGCAGTCTGACGGGCAGTCGGAAAGAGTTATTCAGATCTTAGAGGATATGTTGAGAGGTTGTGTTCTGGATTTCAGAGGTAGTTGGGAAGAGTTTCTGCCGTTAGCCGAATTCGCCTACAACAACAGTTACCAAGCAAGCATCAAAATGGCACCATATGAGGCGCTGTATGGTAGGAAGTGTCGCTCACCTACATGTTGGACAGAGTTAGGTGAACGTCAGTTGTTGGGACCCGAGTTGGTTGCTAAGACCGAGGATAAGGTTAGGTTGATCTAGGCTCGTTTGAAGGAAGCTTCGGATCGACAAAAGTCATATGCCGATCTTAAGCGAAGAGATATAGAGTTCGCTGTGGGAGATCAGGTCTTCTTGAAGGTCTCGCCTTGGAAGAAGGTACTGAGGTTCGGCAGAAAAGGCAAGTTAAGTCCGAGGTTTATTGGGCCGTATAAGGTACTGAGGCGAGTGGGACCAGTAGCGTATCAGCTTGAGCTGCCTGCAGAGCTAAGTCAGATTCACGACGTCTTTCACGTTTCGATGCTTCAGCGTTATCGTTCAGATCCGTCGCATGTGGTAGCAGTGGAGGAGATCGAGGTGAACCCAGATATGACCATAGAGGAAGAACCAGTGCAGATTCTGGATTGGGATGTGAAGATTCTGCGTAGGAAGACTGTGCCTTTGGTTAAGGTTCTTTGGCGGAATCATGGCGTGGAGGAAGCCACGTGGGAACCCGAGGATGCGATGAGACAGCAATATCCGCAACTCTTCTGATCAGGTAATTTCGAGGTCGAAATTATTTTTAGGGGGGTAGAACTGTAATATCCCGGGTTAGGGGCTATTTTTGTCATGGCATGTTCTGCATGTTGTTAGTATGCTATGTTGCTGTTTGTATAGTTTCGGGACTTAATTGTAGGCTAGGAGTGTGCCGGAGTGATAAGAAAAATTTTATTTTTTTGACTTTTCATGAGAGGAGCTGAAAGGAGCTGGGCCATATGTATTTTATTTGGTGTTTTTGAGCACAATTGAGGAGCTAGCAAAGTGGCAGAGCTTGCGCCACTTGGAGCTTGGTTTGGCGTCATGTGCAAGGGGAAGGTCTTGGGTTCAAGCTGCGAAAATCCCCACTTTTTGGCACTTATTTTTAGACGGCATGGAGGAAGAAGTAGAGAGTAATTTGAATTCTTCCTTGGACTTGGTCATACTATTCAAATGGGGGGTTGAGAGTAGTTGTAGGTGTGATGGCTGAATTTTAGGGAGCTTGGAGTGGGGAAAAGTGGACGGCTTGGGGTAGGGAGGTGATAGCCGAAATTCATTTGGCTTCTTGGGCATTTTTTTTTCGGTCACTTTGTTTTCAAGCCAAAGTTCTTCCTTGTGTGATTAGCCTAAGCCGAATTCTCTCCAAGTAAGTTTTTCAATTCTTCCTTTTCAAAACCGAAAGCTTTAAGCAATTTCACCCTTTCCGAATTTGCTTGTTTCCCTCTTGACTTTCATTGATAGCCGAAACCCATCCTCTAAAACTCTCTCCATTTCTTCTTCCTTTCAAAACCGTAAGTACTCTCCCTCTACCCATTTTTGTTTTGTTATTTTTATTTTCCTTCTATTTCAACACTTTTGAGCCGAATCTTCCTTCCATTGTTGGCCGAATATCAACCCCCTTCTGTACACCTTTCTCTGGTGTTTCTTCTTTGGAATAAGCCGAATTCTTTCTTCATCTGGTTCTAAGAGTTGGCCGAACCTCTCCTCTCCTAGAAGTCCTAGTTTGGCCGAATATTGGATGTTGGTAAGTGCTAGGCCGAATGGCCAATCTTCCCTTGTGTTGTATCGTTTGGATTTGGTTGAAAAGGGACGTTGGGTTCGGTGGAAAGGAGTTAATCTTGTGTTAATCTTTCATTATAGGTCTTTCGGATTTTGGATACAATCAAGGGGAGCCTTCGTTCTTCGATTAACTGTTTGGTAAGTGTGGTAAGTGTGGAGTTGTTAGCCACTCGTTTGATTTCGTTAAGATGAGTTGCAAGAGATTAATGATTCTTTTCTTAAAGGGTGATTCGACAAACCCTTTTGGTCTAAATGGTGTTGGCCGAATGTTGTAGATGCCTAACCCCTATGTTTTGGCCGATTGTAGGAGCTAGCAATCGAGGGATTTAGATCGTTTCATTGGGATCGTTAGACTCGTATTTACCAGGTGTGTAACTAACACACTGAAACTTAGTAATATTGTTAATAAACCTGTTTGCCTGTTAAAAATCATAACAGTGTGATGGATAATCGGATACCCAAATAGGGTATGTGGATGGATCCGGGTAAGTCAACCTTATTACGAGTTCTATTGTGATACCTGTGATGTATGATTTATGCTATGTATGCTATGAGATGCATTTTGGGGCATGTTGGCATGTATTACATGATGTGCATCGATATGACATGTTGGGTGATTTGAGAGGAGGGGCAATTGATATCCGTGTCTTTGGGACACTGTGACTTTGGGTCACCAGAGGTTTGGCACCTCCAGTGGTTTGGTACCACAGTGATATTTTGTGACTTTGGGTCACCAGAGGTTTGGCACCTCAGCGTCTCGTCCCAGTGGCTTAATACCACGGTGGGTTGGCCCCACAATTGATTATACGGGATTGACGCCAGTGATTTGGTATCACACGATGGGTTGGCCCCATCACTCGATTATCGTGACTACGGTCACCAGTGGTTTGGTACCACATTGTGTCTTTGGGACACCAGAGGTTTGGCACCTCATTGCGACTCGTCCCTGTGGTTTGACACCACCGTGGGTTGACCCCACTTGAGAGATACGGGATTGTCGCTAGTGATTTGGTATCACGCGGTGGGTTGGCCCCATCATCAGATTATTTGTGACTTTGGGTCACTAGTGGTTTGGCACCACACTTATGGATATCGTGACTTTGGGTCACCAGTGGTTTGGCACCACCAGTGGTTTGGTACCACACGGGGTAGAAAAGGAGATACGGATGGTTAGGACCGGTTGCATTAATTGTGTTACTACGTATGATGATGTGTGTTAGCATGTTGTTTTATTGGGAGCGGGATTTATACACTGAGTCATTCGACTCACCCTCTCCTTTGACATTTCAGGTGATACTTAGACGCGGACATGGAGCCGGGATGGACTCGGGGTGCTCCTGCCATGCTGAATAAAATGTGTTACTCAGACATTACATTTTGGGTACTTTAGTTATTTACTTTCAGTTGGGTTTTATTTCGGATTTGTAAAAGGCCTTTAAATTATGCCTTATGATGTTTATGTTTTAAGTTGGATTTTAATATGCTTTAACAAAATAATTGGGATAATTTGCTAAAACTTGAAATGACAACGATTTCAAAATTTTAACGGTATGTTTTCAACTATACCATCGGGTATCACACTGATTTATAAATAAATGAAAATCAATCGTCTTCAAACTTGAAATCAAATTTTTACTCAGTCTAAATGTTTTAGTAACGATATTAAACAATTTGTTTTTCCAAACGGAACCGAGTTTTATCAAATCTATTTAGTGCAAACTCGTAACTTTCAAACACGGTTTTCCCCGTAACATACCAGATTCGGTCGTGGTGTTTGGACCGGGTTTGGGGTGTTACAGTAAATGACTAAAACGTAACATTTAAAATATAAGTGACTAAAATGTAACCCAAGAGAAATAAAAATGACTATTTTGATAGTTTACCTACCGTATTTATTGTCCTTAATAAAAATAAAAGAAAAATGTTAATCAACATCCGGATTTGTGATTAAGAATCAATTTAACAAATTCAAATCCGTGTAATCTTTTTGTTACTATAGTAGTAGTTTAAAAGTGGGTTAAAATATGCCTCAGGTCCCTGTATTCTTTACAATTTTGAAATTTAGTCCTTTTATTTTTATTTCTAAAAATTTAGTCTCTTTATTTTTCAATTTTCAAAATTCAGGTCCAATATTAACATTGTTAAATTATTTTGGTTAAATTTATTGGTGTGGCATTTTAAAATTTAAAAAAAACTCACTTTGTAGCAAAATAATTAAAAGAATGACGTTGTAATGAACTTAAATAATTTTATCAGTTATCTTAAATTTTGAAATCTAAAAAGTAAAAAGACTAAATTCTTAGAAATAAAAATACAATGATTAAATTCTAAACTTATAAATAATACAGGAACTTATAACATATTTTAACCTTTAAAAATGTCATTATTTTTTTAATTCTACAAATAAAATTTTAAAAAATAATATACATCTTTATATTATATTAAATGAAAAAAGTAATCAAAAGTGATATGGAAAACTTTTAATTTCGTCAACATCAACGATTAAATTTTTATAAAATAATAATCAATATATTATTATTTTTAGTAAAATAAAACCTTGATGTTTAAATCACATAAAGATTAGGATTTTAATTGAATGAAAACCTAATTTAGCTGCTAGATACAGTACACTTATTCGTCAATCGAATGCTTGGTGTAATAATAAACGTTTCATTAAGATATTACTTTTTATACAATACTAAAAATCGAAGATAAGGATCAGCTCATGTTTTTTAAATTAATGGTTAGCAGCGTGGCCCATGTGCTACCCGTTCCACCTCTTTCTTTCATTATCTACAAACAGGACATCTGGTTCTGGTAGCTCAAACCCATTTTCTTTTTAATTATTAATTAAATGGGTTAATTATATTTTAACTAAATGTGCTACCCTTTTTCTTTTTTCTTTTTCTTCTGGAAAATGATATTTGTTATATTTTAAGTACAAATATTCAGTTTCTTTACTTAAATCAACTTGAAATTGTTAACCAAGTTGATGATGTAGCTTGTAATATTAATAATCTTATACTCAGGGGCGAAGCCAGAACAATTTTTTAGGGAGGTCGGATAAAATTTTAATTTTTTATAGTTTATGTCTTTATAACTTGTAAAAGATTAAATCAAATTTTTATAATTTTAAGAGGAGCCAAAATATGATTTTACCTTTATTAATTTAAAATTTTAAAAATCTAAATAACAATTTTACATTTTAAGGGGCCGGGCTCATACCAGCCCCCTAGCTTCGGGCCCCTGCTTATACTCTAAGCATATATAAAGTTCAAAGGATTTAAATAGAAAATTATTTATAACTTAGATGATTGGGTTGGATGCCTAACCCACTAGATAAATCACCTTATTTATTGGGCTCTATGAATACATGTATAATTCCAAGATATGGGTCTTTAAATTTAGTGGTGCAAATAATTTTTATTTTTTATTTGCATATAAATTAATTTATTTGAATAATTATAACTTTTAAAATAAGAAATAAACATATCTTTTCTCAAAAGCTGTAATTTTTTGAAAAAATATAACTTGTGGCACAAATTACGTACCAAGTGACATATTCTTTAATGAAAAACACAATGTGTCTATATATAAACTCAATAATATTATTTTCACTATTTTGTTTTTTTTAAGACTTGTATCCTAGGAACAAAATTAAATTCTCAAGGACAATGAATCACGTTTAGGTCTTAATTTTTTTCTTGCACCATAAGTTTCTTTCTTATACTACAATTTTTCTAGCTCTTATACTTTTTTTAGATACCTAATTGTTATTGTTAACTTTTGAATTGATAGTAAATAAAGGAACCTAATGAACTTAAATAACTATTTGTCTAAAATTAAAAAAATCTCGACATTAATTTGTTCTATTAATTAGATAACCATTTGTCTAAAAAATATAGAAACTAAAAAAAAAAATTCTAAAAGTATATGCAATTTTTTATAAAATAATATTATACTTATTTTTGAAATTATAAAAATATATAAATTTACTAAAAATGTGCGTTTGAAATAAACCTAAAGAATTTTGAACAACTTTCTATCTTCATTCATTATGCATGTGAAATTGATATTAATTTTTTAAAAGAATTAAGACATTTTATTAGTTGTGAATACAAAAATTAACAGCATCAACCATGTATAAAACAGGGGCAAACATAATTAATCATTTTCAAATTTATATACTAATTATGTCTGAAAATGGTTTAAATTACCAAATTCAGAGTTAAAATATATATTAATTCTATTTAAAGTTGTAACAAAAATAAATTTGAATTACTGATACTAACATTTAAGTTATGAAGCAAATAAAATTGAATGGCTAAAATTAACATTTTAATATTTTATCGGTGAATGATTTTGACTTTTTTGTTTGGCAATTTATTTGATTTATTAGATACTGTAACAACTTATTTTTCTTTTATTTTTGTGTTTAAAATTTGTAATATTCATCCTATTAGTGTCATCCTTTTAAACTTTTTTAGCCTAAGTCACTTTAAACTTATATTTGTTTTTTTAGTATTTAAATTAATATCTAAATTATCATCATATTATAACTTTTTAATAATAAATTAATGGAGTTCAAAAAAGAATATTATTCAATATCTTGTTAGTGAGTTTTTAGACTCCGCAAATGAAATCAGGGGTTGACAAGTGTCTTATAAAGATATAGTAAAATTTAAAGAAAGAGACGCGTGATAAATTTGCTTGTGAAATAAAAAATATATTACCAATGTACTAAATATTAACCCTATAAAAACTATACGAGAATGTGTCACATAGCATTCCTTTACACTTTTTTTTTGACAAAAAACGACCCGAAGGTCAACCTCATTTTATTGCATCACGAATAATAACATTGTGGATTTCCAAAGGATAATCCATATTAAACATCAAATCACATCTATTCTTAATAGCAATTTTACAGAGCATATCCGCAACTTCATTACTTCTATCAATCCAGTTAAAATGGATCGTATCAAATTTTCTAATAGCCTCACATTCCTGATTTACATAGCAGCCCAAGATAGTAACATCCTTATCTCGGTTTTTGATTGTATTGATGAGAGTAGCATTGTCAGACTCCATAATAATATTTGTCAAATTTAATCTTGAGGCTAGCATCAACCCCAAAGTCAAAGCTTTCAGTTCCACCCACACAACATCAATGGCCTTATTTTCGAAAACATAGCTTCTAGCAATCACAAACCTATCAGCGTCTCTCGCAATAGCCCCATAGCCGACATTCGTATTTAATACTGCTGCATCCACATTGATTTTAATATTTATATTTATTAAAAATATTTACAAAGCTAGTTGTGTGATTAAATAGGTTTTGGTTAGGTGAATTTGCATGAATTAAGAATAATTAGGTATAAGGACTAAATTGCATATAGGGTGAAAGTTGAATTATAGATTAAAGAATAATTAAAGGGATTAAATAAGCAATTATGCCATTGGCATTAAATGAGGCAGCATAAAATTAAAATATGTGTAAGTTTATTTTATATATATATATATATAATAATATTAAATCTTAATATTTAAGTATATATATATTATATTATAATAATAAAATAAGTAATAAAAAGAAATAGAAAAAAGGAAACAAAGTAAAACGAAACAGAAAAGGAAGGAAGAAAGAAAAAGAAAATGGAGAAAGGAGAAAGATGAAAGGTATCAGGGGTTTCAAAGTTTCAAGTTTAATTGGTTAGTCAATTTATTCCCTTTTTCTTGTAATTTTTATATTTTTGGAATCCTTGTGTTAAATACTATCCGATCCATGTCGAAATTTTAGAAATTATTGAGTTTTCAAGTGTCGTCTATGTTGAATAATTTTAGTATTAGGGATTAAATTGATAAATTTTTAAGCTAGAAATGAAAAAGGATTAAATTGTAGAATAAATTAAAATTTTTGAGTAATAGGGACTAAATTATGAAAATTCAAAATTTAGGAATTTGAGTGCAAATGGGGAGTTAAATTTAGTTTAAAGTGGAATTTGTATGAAAATATAAGATTAAATGTGAGGAAATAAAATTAGTCTCGTTTTAGGGACTAAATTGAAATTTAGGCAATATTTGAGTAAAAATTTAAAATATTCAATATGAAATTGAATTGTGTTGTATTGATGATCTTTAATTGTTTTAATTCTGTAGCTAACGTCGTAATGGAACCCTCGACTAAAAAGGGGAAAGATAAAGTCGACGAGGGATAGATCAGAATTTTTGGTTTGTATTTCTATAATCCGAACTTAGTTATTAATTATTGTATTTTGATTAAATGTTTATGGTAAGTGATTGAGGTGAGTATTTGGCATTTTGATATTGAATTAAATTTATATGTATATGTGATTATATGAAAATTTGATATTGGATATTGATTGTTTTTGAATTGTGGAATTAAACCCTATTATCCATATCGGACTGAGTCGGATATAGATGGCATACCATAGGATTGGAAGAGTTCAGGGATTTACTTCGAGTCGATGAGACACTGGATGTCAATTTACTACTTTGGATTAATTTGATGAGGCACTAGGTGTAACACCCCTAACCTTTATCCGTCGCTGGAACAGGGTTACGAAGTACTAAGATTTACAGATTAAATACAGACAATTTCATATAATTACGCATTCACATCATAAAACAATAATAATAATTCATATCATCCCTATTAAGAGCCCTCGAGGCCCAAAATATGCATTAGAATCAAGTCGGGACTAAACCGGGTACTCAAAGAATTTTTTGCAAAACTTTAAAATTTTTCCAAGGTGTAGGGGACACACGCCTGTCTGGCCAAGCCGTGTGTCTCACACGATCAAGAGACACGCCCTGTGTCTTAAGCCGTGTGGGCATTCGAAATGGGACACACGATCGTGTCCCAACCCATGTCCAAATTAAGGTGCTCACTGACTTGGGTCACACGGCCAAGTCACACGTCCGTGTGCTAGGCCGTGTGAGCATACTGACTTGCATTAATAAGGTGCAAGGGCCACACGTGTAACATCCCGAAATTGGGCCTAGTAGGATTAGGCCCAATGGGCCTTCAGTGTAGGAGTGTCTAAAATTTTTGAGAATAAGAGAACGACATTATTTCAAGTTGGACATAATAAGAAGGTGATTTTAGAAAGTTACGGGGTTCTATGAAGTTCCGGGTTCGAGTTGGGCCTTAGTAAAATTTTGTGATTAAGCCTATTAAGGAGAGATAGTAAGTGGCATCAAGGCTTATGGAAATAGATGAGTAATTTGTTAGCATAAATGAGCAATTAGTAAAGAGGTTATGGCATCAAGTGATGGACCTTGAAGGAAGAGGTTTGAATCCCTTTGTGTGCATTTTTTACTTTTATTTTTGCATTCCTTCCTTAAAGTGTCGGCCAAGGAGTATTTATGGCAAGTTGGACTTCTTTATTTTTGGTAAGGTGGCTATAAGAATAAGGCAAGGTTGAAGTTGGGGAAAGG
Organism: Gossypium bickii; assembly: GCA_025503065.1. Classification (NCBI taxonomy): domain Eukaryota; kingdom Viridiplantae; phylum Streptophyta; class Magnoliopsida; order Malvales; family Malvaceae; genus Gossypium; species Gossypium bickii. Next base: position 63,990,469 of record CP106711.1, on the reverse strand, counting down.
AATCAAGAGAAATAGGAAATTACTGAAATACCCCTGGGTTGCGAGATTATCGAATTACCCTCAGTGGGTAAAATTACGAAAATTACGAAAATACCCTTTATGGGCCAAATTGAAATACGTTGCTATATAGGCCGATTGATATTTGCTATATGGGCCGATTGATAATTTACTATATGGGCCGTTTGATATTTGCTATATGGGCCGATTTGAAATAAATTGCGAAATGGGCTAAATATGATATGTGATAAATGGGCCAAATGTGATACTTGAATTATGGGCCAAATGTGATACTTGATTTATGGGCCAAATGTGACATTGGCTACATGAGCCAAAATGTGATATGGGCCAGATTGTGAGAATTTTTATAATGGGCCATATGTTTGTAATAATTATAGGAATGGATTGTAGTAATTGAATGTACATATTTTATACATGATTTGCATGGGTTGGGATATTTGACGAAGAGAAGTTCTGGTAGCTTTGCTACAAAATTCTGGTGGCTTGTCCACAAATTGATATATGGCTTAATGCCCAGTTTGGTGTGTTGGCGGGGTGGGTGACTAAAGCTCCCCCACAAGTGTGTTGGTTGGTACGGGTGGTGTGTAGCGGATGGAAAATAAGGTTTGGTTTGGGAATTGCATATCACATGCATATTATATATGATATTATTTTTTTTATAATTGTAAATGGGTTTTGGCCCAATTGAAAGTTTAATTGGAATTTTGGCCCAGTGGACAATGGTAAGTGGGTTACACACTGAGTTCTTGTAACTCACCCCCTTTCTTTCTTAACCCTTGTAGGTAATGACTCGGTGGAGGCCATACTTCAGAAATGGTGTTATTGAAGTTTAAATTTATATTTCCGTTTATTTTATTATTTTGCTATTTTGGTTTTAGTTGTAATAGGGCCTCTGGAGTATTTTATTATTTGCTTTATGGTTGATATACTTATTATTTTGCTTAAATTGTTTTAAACAAGAATTTTTCTAAAAACTTAAATGAGGGTTTTCCAAAATCGATTAACAAATGAATTTCAAAATAAACTTTTACAAATATAATTTAACTCGAACTTTATTAACGACATTTTCAAAAGTCACGGATTTAAAGTTCAATTCCTTAATTTGTGATTCATTAATTAATCTCTCAAAAATACTTGTATTTTATCTACGTTTCCGCAATGGTTCAAAATGTTTTTGCAACTCTATTTCAAACGTCACATTTTCGTAAATCGTTTATTTCAAATATGCTTTCGCAACCGAAAAGGTTTATTAAAGATAATTTTGTTTTCACGTAGACACAATTGCTTAAGTGTTTTGGGTTTTAACAAAGAGGCTGTAATTCTCAAACAAGTTTTTAACACTTCCATGTGGCACGCCAGATTTGGGCCTAACTTCTAGGCCGGGTTTGAGGTGTTACATTTTATGGTATCAGAGCCCAGTTTCAAAACTCGGCTGTGGTTTAGGTTCAAAAAAATGTTTTCCAAAGCTGTTTGAAATTTGATTTATAAATACATGTTTGAAAGGAAGTATGGCACCACGTGTATCCGGCACCAAGTCAAGTAAGTACCTTTTATCATTGTATGATTATGATTATTGTGTTATGACTGTGTTAAGAAAATTCTACAAGATAGACATACTCTAGAACTTTTAGCTTTAGGAGCTGAAACTATAGAGATTGAGACCTTAGGATACGTTTACGAAAACAACTTTACTTCCTATACTCCATAAAACATTGTCTAATAAACACTGAAATAGCATAATGATTCATAAAACTCGTAATCAAGATTAAATCGACTTAGTGAAAATGAGCGCTAGAAGACGTAGACATGGTAGAGGCCGAGGTGCTAGGGCTAGATCTTCAGCATCGGGGCATGTTTCCGAAAGGGAGACGTTGGCATCGCCAGTGGCTGAGATGGGATCTCATGATCGAGCTGGGGTTGGCGAGTTAACTCAGATAATTAAGGAAGTATTGGAGGAGGTTAAAGGAATCGGTGAAGCACTTTGAGTTGGGTACGTGGATTGTAAGAAGAAAAGAGATCGCGATTCTCTAGGGTCGCAGTCTCATTCCGTAAAGCGTGTTAAGGCACGTCCAAACTTTCTGGCTTACGATTATTGCAAAAGGTGACATCCAAGTGAATTTTGGAGAAGGTCAGGACGTGCTTGAGATGCGGGTCTAAGGAGCATAAGGCTCGAGATTGTTTCATCACCATCAAGTCAGGTATGTTTTGGTTGGACGTGATGATTGGATGTAGGAAATTTTAGGTATAAGTGGTAGATAATGGTTTGCTTCGGTGGTTAGATGTTTGGTTGTGTGAAAGAGGATTCAAGATTATGTTAAAAGTACATTAGTGATATTAAGATCAGAGTGCGCAGCGAAAGCATAGTGGTGTGATTTGAGCGGTACGTTTAGTAGTGGGTTGGAAATTTCGAGGATGAAATTTCTTTAAGGAGGGTAGAATTGTAACATCCCAAAATTGGGCCTAGTAGGATTAGGCCCAATGGGCCTTTGGCGTAGGAGTGTTTAAAATTTTTGAGAACAAGAGAACGACATTATTTCAAGTTGGACATAATAAGAAGGTGATTTTAGAAAGTTACGGGGTTCTATGAAGTTCCGGGTTTGAGTTGGGACTTAGTAAAATTTTATGATTAAGCCTATTAAGGAGAGATAGTAAGTGGTATCAAGGCTTATGGAAATAGATGAGTAATTTGTTAGCATAAATGAGCAATTAGTAAAGAGGTTATGGCATCAAGTGATGGACCTTAAGGGAAGAGGTTCGAATCCCTTTGTGTGCATTTTTTACTTTTATTTTTGCATTCCTTCCTTAAAGTGTCGGCCAAGGAGTATTTATGGCAAGTTGGACTTCTTTATTTTTGGTAAGGTGGCTATAAGAATAAGGCAAGGTTGAAGTTAGGGAAAGGAATCAAGAGAAATAGGAAAGAAAGGGGGACATGAGGCTTATTTCGTGGGTGATGTTTTGGAAAGCTTGGGTGGCCAAACTCTTATCCTAGGGGGGATGCATGTGGATGGTTTTGGGGAGAATAGGTAGCTGAATTTTTTATTTTGGCATTTGGTAAAGACTTAGGAGTGTTTTGGCAAAAATTCCCTTTGGCAACTTTGTGTCATTTTCTCCCAATTTTTGCAACCCTTCTTGCCAAAACATATTAGCACAATGGTGCATTGTTTTTCTCTTTTGTTTGGTCACATACTCATTTTCTTTCCACCTTCCTTGATAGCCGAATATCATTGTTCATTCTTCTCCATAACCGAAACCTTTTCATCATTCTTTCTTTCTCATTCCTTAATCAATCGGTAAGTATTCTTTCCAATGTTTTATTTTCTTTCTCTTATGACCGAATCCATTCTTTGGTTTTTGGATGGTCATTTTGACCGAGATCATCACCTTACTTTCTCTCATTCGAAATCATTTTCTTCCTTGTAGAGATATAGTGGAAGGTCGAAACTTGGATTTTTCTGAAGTCATCATATAATCGCTAGAAATCGGTTCTAAAATCTTTAAGGTAAGCGTTCTTCAAGGATTCTATAAATCATTCTTTATTCGTTAAGATGGTGATGATTAACCGATATTATCTATAGGGATTAAATTGCTCAATCTACCCAATCATTGATCACTCAGAATTAGTGGTAAGTGATTCAAATACGTTGGGTATGAAATTTTTTGGAAATCCGAGGCTAACTTTTGGTTGGTATTATTCTAGGGTCAACGAAGAGTGGTTTTTTAGGAAATCAAAATCAGGCGTGTAATCCCGTACCTTCCGAATACATGTTTGAAATGGTGTGTAATCTCACACTTCTCTGAAAGTTTGCATAAGATATTCTGTGATTCGGTAGAAATACCAAAGAAAATCGAAAACCGGCATCCGTGATCACTCGGGCGTGCGTATGATAGTAGTGGTAATCGTTTTTTGTAATAAAACAGTTTCGGTTAGAAGTAGTGACGTGTTTTTGAAAAATCACGGAAAATAGGAGAAAAGGGATTAATAAGTGAATAAGATATCAAATCAAAGCTCACTGTGTCTATTTTAATATGGAAGAATAGAGAAGGAAAATGAATTTTATATTCTGAGATATGTAAATTTTAGTGAGACTGGTTCTGAATGACTTCGGGGTATTCTGTTCTATACTAGAAAAATCGTATAAAATTGTACAAAGTGAATTAAGAGTTATAATTGATATGTATGGATTCCTTAGTGAACCTATTTTCAATAGAAACAAGTAGGAACAATATATGAAAAGCGTACAGTAAGATATTTGAGATTAAGGTAAGAGAGGTCAGAATCGTTGGATAGTAAAACAAGGGAGACTTTAAGGAATAAACTGTACTAAATGGTTAAGCTAAAAATTTTGGAAAATTTATAGGAGAAAGATATATGAGTCTAGTTTCAAGAAAAATTTACGGATTTAGATTTTGAGTTTTCTAACTCGAGTTATGGTCAATTTAGTCAGTATGATGCAGGTGGATAGTTTCAATTTTATGCCCCAAATTAGTAGTTAAGCCTAGGTTGCAAAATTACCATAATACCCTTAGAGGGTAAATTATCGAAATACCCCTAGGTTGCGAGATTACCGAATTACACTTAGTGGGTAAAATTATGATAATTACGAAAATACCCTTTATGGGCCAAATTGAAATATATTGCTATATGGGCCGTATGATAATTTGCTATATAGGCCGTTTGATATTTGCTATATGGGCCGATTGATATTTGCTATATGGGCCGATTGATAATTTGCTATATGGGCCGATTGATATTTGCTATATGGGCCGATTGATAATTTGCTATATGGGCCATTTTGAAATAAATTGCGAAATGGGCCAAGATGATATTTTGCTTAATTGGCCAACATGATAATTTGTTATAATGGGCCATCGATTTTGTAAGAAATATTTGAATACATTATTGTAAATTGTTATGCATTATATACATGTTTTGCATGGGATGGGATAATGATGAAGAGAAGTTTTGGTAGCTCTGCTACATAAATCTGGTGGCTCTGCCACAAATATGAAAAATGGCAATGCCATGTAAATTCTGTTAATCTGGTGGCTTGTCCATAAATTTGATATAAATGGCTTAATGCCTACGTTTGGTGTGTTGGCAGGTGGGATGACAAAAGATCTCCCACAGGTGTGTTGGTTGGTACGGATGGTATGTAGCGGATGGAAAACTAGGTTTGGTTTGGGAATTGCATATCATTTGCATATTATATATATATATATGATACATTCATATTACTGTAAACGGGCTTTGGCCCAAATAATGACTTAATGTATTTTGGCCCAATGGACAATGGTAAGTGGGTTACACACTGAGTTCTTGTAACACACCCCCCTTTCTTTCTTAATCCTTGTAGGTAATGCTCCATAGGGAGGACTTGGGCCCATGGATGACTCGGTGGAGGCTATACTTCCGAAATGGTGTTATCGAATTTTAAATTTTCTATTTCCGTTTATTTTATTATTTTGCTATTTTGGTTTAAGTTGTAATAGGGCCTCTGGAGTATTTTATTATTTGCTTTATGGTTGATATACTTATTATTTTGCTTAAATTGTTTTAAACAAGAATTTTTCTAAAAACTTAAATAAAGGTTTTCCAAAATTGATTAACAAATGGATTTCAAAACAAACTTTTACAAATATGATTTAACTCGAACTTTCTTTCAAATTATTAACGATATTTTCAAAAGTCACGGATTTAAAGTTCAATTCCTTGATTTGTGATTCATCAATCACTCTCTCAAAAATACTTGTATTTTATCTATGTTTCCGCAATGGTTCAAAATGTTTTTGTAACTCTATTTCAAACGTCACATTTTCGTAAATCGTTTATTTCAAATATGCTTTCGCAATCAAAAAGGTTTATTAAAGATAATTATGTTTTCACGTAGACACAATTGCTTAAGTGTTTTGGGTTTTAACAAAGAGGCTGTAATTCTCAAACAAGTTTTTAACACTTCCATGTGGCACGCCAGATTCGGGCCTAACTTCTAGGCCGGGTTTGGGGTGTTACAACACGGCCAAGCCAAATGCTCATGTAATAGACCGTGTGAACAATTTTGAGCATTCTGTTTTGAAAATTTTAAGATGCAGGGGACACACGGCCAAATCACACGCCCATGTGCTAGGCCATGTGTCACACACGTCTGAGAGACACGCCTGTGTCTCTGCCCGTGTAGACGAAAATAGGCCATTTCCAAGGCCTCATTTCTCACCCAAACTTGGCATAACCTAGCCAAACATTTTTGGACATCAATAGACCATCATAAGGCATTCAACCAAACCAAAATTAAGCTTTACACTTAACATATTACCACAACCATTCAAAAATCTTTACTTACCAATTTTAATCCAACCATTAACATGTTTATAAACTATCCATCATTCAACCATACTAACTCACATTAGACTTGATAGGGCCATTACTTACACATCAAAACATGTTCATCACAAGCCATTCCAATGGCTAGTTACAACACTTATAAGCCCACACTGGCCAAATTATCCTATACATGTAAAAATAATAAAAATAATAGTATAAGGGAAGTAGGGTCAAATCCTCGGGGACCAGATTTGCACAATTGCTTGTTCCTCAAAATCCTGGACAGAATCATGCCCAAGAAAACCTGCATACCTGAAAAAAATAAAAAATAGAATTAAAAGTTTTGATTTAATTGATAGTGCGAAAATTAAAAATAAAATAGTAGAGATAAATAGAGTTGAGAAAAAATTTCTTATAGAGAGATTCTAGCTTCTGGTTGTCTCGATCCGCCTTGGGTTCAATTCTCGAATTTTAGGTGATCCTTCTCAAACATAATAAACCAGTTATAGAAAGAGGACGCCTACGACCACCAGCTCCAAGAATTTAGACTTGCGATTTAGAGGAACCTGACTCTAGCCAACAATCGCTTCTGTGAGACCATCTTATGCTAGATCATCGTTCCTCAATGGCGAATGCCACGCCATTTTTTCTCTTAGGCTCGCCAACCTCTAACGCAGTAAGTTAACGGACCGACTGTGCAACTTTCCCAAAATATACAAAGCGGTCGTTCCTTGCACATGTTGAAAAGACCACCTTTAAAGGGACATGGACGGAAGCGTCAGCCCTGTAATGCAGAGAAATGATGAATACTCGTTGAGAATGCTAAGTATGGATTCTAAGCCTCATGAACCCTTTTTGGGGAACTTTAACAACCTTCGGCTAGATAGATTTAGTGGCTCATGATTTTTTGGGAAAAAAATAAAAGTAATGGAAATGGGATTTTTATTGAAAAAATATGGAAAGAACAAAAGGCTAAACTTAATGGGAGAGAGTGTTTATAGAAAAGATGAGTGAAATTTGTGTCACTCCGTCCCCTATTTATAGTACTAGGAAACCTAGTCTATTCCTACTTAAATTCTAAAAAATAAATAAAGATAAATGCTAAAATTAAATCTAAATAATAATCTTTAATAATTATCCTAATATAATTAAAAATTAAATAGAGTCTTGTGCTATAAAATCTTTTCTTTTTCAGTTTTGCTCCCAAAATCTTCAACACTTTGCATTTTTGGCACCAGTTCTCTCCTACTTCGTATTTTGGCCCAATTTAACTTTAAATCCACGCTTTTAGCCCCCGATTTTCCCTTTGCCTTCAATTTAGTCCCTGTAAGATAAAAAACCATAAATAACTTAAATTAGTAGGATCATACTCAAAATAAACATATAATTAATACATAAAAATATGTCATCCTAGAGAATTATCAAATCCCCCCTACTTAGCCCATGCTTGCTCTCAAGTATGGTTCCTATCCACTGTGAAATTAAGATCTTGCCATGAAAGAAATACTACTCCGAAGTTTTATAACAAGTAGGCATAATGCTTATGAAAAATAAAGAGAACCTTTAGCTTGCTTTAAGTAAAACCGAAAAAGTATTCCAATTAATACACACAAAAATTAAAATCGACTTGGATTATTTCATGAAAAATTAGGTAATTTACTAAACGTACCAAGACACCTTATTTGTTTCCACCTCTAGTCCCTAAATGCAATTTTATTATTAATACATCACTTTTTTTTCTTTTATTATTATTATTATTGCTTAAGAATACATCGAACCTTTTGACGCGAAGAGAGATGACAGCCAAGCACCCCACCCCGATTACTCAGCCTAACATACTCCTAATTTATTATTTTTCTTAAGAACATATCGAACCTTTTGACGCGAAGAGAGATGACAGCCAAGCATCCCACCTCGGTTACTCAGCCCAACATATTCCTAAAAATATATGTATTTAATTCCAGTTAGCGGAGTTACCTAACATGTCACACAACCTTTTGATGTGAAATAGGATGACAACCCAAGCACCCTATCCCGGTTACTCAGTCAGTCACATTTTAAGCTGTACTCATAACACCGAAGCATCACAATTTATTATAATGAAACAGAATTTTAATTTGGAGGACTACTAAAAACAATCAAGTGTTAAAAATAAGTTTCGACAACTACCTAACAGTCATGAACAGAATTTCAGCATGCAATTTTTTTATTAAGTGTCCTCTTACATTTAGTCTTAATCAATTTTACTATAAGCAATGTGGGGTTAACTCTATTAATCATAATTATTCAGCCTAACAGAAATAAAACAGTGGAGATAAAATCAAACAGACAAAATCATAACTAACTCAGTAGACAAGAATCATGCATGTAGGTCAAACAGTGGGCAAGTCATGGTCAAATTCTTGGGCATGAAAAGAGGCAGAATATTCTTAAAAAAAAAATTATATGGGCAGCAACAATAAAAAAAGCAGCAACAACAAAAACAACATTTAAAATGAAAAAAGTAATGAGGAATGCTTCCTTCTACTTAAAACACATTGTCCTCGACGTGGAATAAATAAATAAGCGAAGGGAAAAAGAAGTTCAGAAAAACTCCCCAAGTAATTACTGTCGTTCACGCAAAACAGCAATAAGATTAGTGATCTGTTGGCCAAGGGTGTCGAGGCGTGCCTCGATGCACTCCAAACGTTACTCGATGGTCACAAGAGGTAGTTCTTGATTGGGTACATCATGCTAATTTTGCTGTCGAAAGATTCGTTCAGCTGGTGAAGAGCGAACACCTGGGGGGACAAAACGAAAGGAAGAAGGGGTGGCAAGAAGCAATCCCATCGAGTTGAGGCAGCAAGCATCTAATGGATCAGCCTAGCAAGTAACATGTAAGTCTGAAATAGGAGCATTAGATCCATGTAAAGAAAATAATAGCTGTGTAATAAAATAACCTAAAATGAGAGGATGCTTTGCATTTATAACATGTGCAAACTGAAGCGCATACCAATAGCCCAAATTCACCAGACGACTGGTGTACATGCACCATAATAAGAATAATTCCGTCTTCGAGACGGTAGCCAGAGCATTTCGTCGGCCAAAAAAGTTATAAGCTAAATAACGATGTATGCAACATAAGGCAGGGTTATGAAACCACAAATCCTTTGATGTTTTAGGGGTGTACATGGTCTTGACCTTATTTGTTAATAAAGCAAAAGCCTCAACAGCCTTAAAATCTACAGGAAAAGTACATAGGCTATTCTCATAATCTATGGACATAGCATACTCCTCTGACACAAAAGCTAAGGAAATATTAAAATCAGTGATGGATAAACTATGTGCGGTACCAAGCAGCCAAAATTTTATAATACCTAGTGTGTCCAATGAAACGTGTCTGTGCTGCTGAAAATGAAAGGTAGAGTAAAACTCCAAAACTAGTTCGTGATAAGCACAGTGAGTAATATCAAAATTTTCAACCCAACCAATATTGCGAAAATAATTTGTAACAGCAGTTTCAATATTCAAAGCAGCCAAAATAGATATTGATAAACAATCTATTTGTGTCTAAGATGGACATACCTTTCCCGATCGATGGCGGAAGTAAATGTTAGATAACTGTGTAAATAGCACTTCGGTGGTAGGATATTTACTCTAGAACGATAAGTTTGGCCGTGGGTAGGTAAGGGGCGGTGGTCGTCACGACTGTCGGATGCGCCAGCATGTGTGGGCTATTTGGGAATGTCGGCATCGGTGTTAGAGGAAAAGTCGGTGCTTGACAATGTTGGTTGGGCCGAAGGGCGTGTTCCCCGACAACGGCGCCAAAATTTGATGCAGTCGTTGAGAGCACCAAAAATATCCTATCCCCATGAAAATAATAAAAAATAATAGTATAAGAGAAGTAGGGTCAAATCCTCAGGGACTGAATTTGCACAATTGCTTGTTCCTCGAACACCTGGACAGAATCGTGCCTAAGAAAACCTGCGTACCTGAAAAAATAAAAAACAGAATTAAAAGTTTTGATTTAATTGATAGTGCAAAAATTAAAAATAAAATAGTAGAGATAAATAGAGTTGAGAAAATGTTTCTTATAGAGAGATTCCAACCTCCTGTTGTCTCGATCTGCCTTGGGTTCAATCCTCGGCTTTTAGGTGATCCTTCTCAAACAGAATAAGCCAGTTATAGTGGAAGAGGACGCCTACGGCCACTAGCTCCAAGAATTTAGACTTGCGATTTAGAGGAACCTGACTCTAGCCAACAATCGCTTTTGTGTGACCATCTTATGCTAGTTCATCGTTTCTCAATGGTGAATGCCACGCCATTTTGTCTCTTGGGCTCACCAACCTCTAACGCAGTAAGTTAACGAACCGACTGTGCAACCTTTCCAAATTATACAAAGCGACCGTTCCTTGCACACGTTGAAAAGATCACCTTTAAAGGAACATGGAAGGAAGCGTCAGCCCCGTAATGCGGAGAAATGATGAATACTCGTTGAGAAGGCTAAGTACGAATTTTAAGCCTCATGAACCCTTTGTGGGGAACTTTAACAACCTTCGGCTAGATAGATTTAGTGGCTCATGATTTTTAGGAAAAAAATAAAAGTAATGGAAATGAGATTTTTATTGAAAAAAATATGGAAAGAACAAAAGGCTAAACTTAAGGGGGGGGAGAGTGTTTACAAAAAAGATGAGTGAAATTTGTGTCACTCCATCCCCTATTTATAGTACTAGGAAACCTAGTCTATTCCTACTTAAATTCTAAAAGATAAATACAAATAAATAAAGATAATTAAATATAAAAAAACATAAAAAAGATAAATGCTAAAATTAAATCTAAATAATAATATTTAATAATTATCCTAATATAATTAAAAATTAAATAGAGTCTTGTGCTATAAAATCTCTTCTTTTTCATTTTTGCTCCCAAAATCTTCCACACTTTGCATTTTCGGCACCACTTCTCTCCTACTTCGCATGTTGGCCCAATTTAACTTTAAATTCACACTTTTAGCCCTCAATTTTCCCTTTACCTTCAATTTAGTCCCTGTAAGATAAAAAATCATAAATAGCTTAAATTAGTAGGATCATATTCAAAATAAACATATAATTAATACATAAAAATATGCCATCCTAGAGTATTATTAACATGCCATTATAACCAAAAGTAATTTACTATTTATACTGAAATGAGCTGAAGGATAGTGTGATAATGCTCTTACCTACCTTCAACCTTTACGAGCTTCTGAATACTATAAAACAGAGAAAATAAAATAGAGTGAGCATATAATGCTTAGTAAGTCCATATAACATGGAATTTAACTTACCATTTAATCACATTAAAGGTAAGCACACAAAACATATTCCAAACAACTTGGCCAAAAGCCTAAACACATATCTTCGTCAACATGTTAGTCATGTATTTCATAGAAATATCAAGGGACATATATGAGCTCATAACAATAGAATTGCCATATACATATACTTTCCATATCATGGATTCATATAACATGTACAAACCATTTTCATGTATTTCATATATATATTCAGTAATAATCCATTCCGAATCCATATTATCTCATATCAGAACTTCGCCCGTTGAACCATTTAAAATCTCAATGGATACAAGGGTAATACACACAAAGTGTACAAAACTGCAATCCATCAATTCATATTCAGGAATGCTTACATGAGCACATAAATGGGAAGCTCTCTCTCTCTCGAGCCATATAACGGGAAGCTCATGTAAGCCATGTAACGGGAAGCTTATCCGGGCTGTATAACGGGAAGGTCATAAGAGCCATAATCAGGAAGCTCATACGAGCCAATAACGGGTAGCTCCGAAGAGCCATTAATCAAGAAGCTCCAGATAGCCATATATTGGGAAGTTCAAGCGAGCCATATGAGGAAGCTCCGGAGAGCCATTAACTAGGAAGCTCACAAAGAGATTTTAATCAGAAAGCTCACAAAGAGCCATATATCGGGACGCTCATAAGAGCTGCGGTGTGTCCACAACACATGTAGGATCACAACCAATTGGGATGCTCCGAAGAGCTATTAACAGGAAGCTCGGAAGAACCATATAACGGGAAGCTCGAGAGGGCTAATGACGGGACACTCTTTTGAGCTGTGGTGTGTCCGCAACATATGCAGGACCACAACCAAATATGGGAACCCAGTATCAATCGAATTTCATTTATTCAAATAAGACTTTATATTTGTCAAACATTATAGGATATGTCATCAATTTCATATATATGACATTTACACCATTCACATATACAACATTCAATTCAAACACATAAATATACATAATGTAGTTACACGAACTTACATCGATAATTGTTCATGTATGCAAAATCTGCTAATTCGACACTTTTTCTTTTCCTTGATATAACTCCGTATTTGGTCTATCCAGATCTATATGAATTAATTTAACATCAATTTAATACAATTCATACTCAATAAAATCCAATTCACATCTTAGGTAAAATTACCATTTTGCCCCTATACTTTTAATTAATTCCAATTTAATCCCTAAGCTCGGAAAATAAAAGTCATGTAATTTAATCCTTATTTCAAGCCTAGAAAATTTTTACATATAACATTTTCAGCCCACGTATTTTATAAAAATTAGAATTTTCCATTAATTTTACATCTTTTCAATTTAGTCCCTAAATCATAATTTCATCAAAATTCTCTTTACAAAAGTTGTTTATCTATCAACAACCTTTCATTTTCTACCATAAAACTTCATAATTCATGTATACTCATCCATGGCAAAACTATAGTACTTTGATAACTTTACAAATTAATCCCCGGGATAGCTAGATTAAGCTATTACGATCTTGGAATTATAAAAATTACAAAAAAATGGGACAAGAATTCATACCTAATTAAGCCAAAATAGTTTTCTTGAACTCTCTATCCATAACTAGGGTTTCCATGTCTTTAAATTTTAGGAAAGATGATAAAATGATGATATTTTATGTTATTTTATTATTTATCATCTTTTACTTTCCAATTTAGTCCTTTTTTTTATTTAATTTTTCGTGGATGATTAAGAATACTTATCTACTAACTCCTCTTAATGATCTATTTTCCATATAATGACATCCAATTTTGAATTCCATAGCTATTTGATACTTATAGCTACTAAAACTCAACTTTTACATTTTATGCAATTTGGTCATTTCCATCTAAATAGACATGTACCTAATAAAATTTCTCTACAAAATTTACATAATATATTTCAATTATAATGCAGATCATAAAATAATATTAAAATAAATTTTCTTCTAGACTCGAATTTGTGATCCTGAAACCACTGTTATAATTTCACTGAAAACGGGCTGTTACACTGGGTGCCAATTCACTTCGATTTAGCCAATGAGACACTGGGTGTCAAATTATTACTTCAAGTTATCCGATGAGGCATTGGGTGCCAAACTGGTGTGTTTTGGTTTGATCCGTGTATCCATCCAAGTCCGAGTAGTGTTAATAGGGGTAAATGAATAATAAAGTTTTATAATTGATACTGAAATGGCATGGTATGATAAATGGAAGTGAAATAGTGAATTGAAAATAGAATGTGAAATATGTTGCAAATATATGGAATATATGAGTTATATACTCATGAAATGAATATATAATGGATAATGCAATTGTATAATGAAATGTGAAATAACTTGTGAAAAGCTATTTATATAGTAAGTATGAGAATTGTGATATTTGTGAAACAAATGAAATATGATATGGTTGTTGTAATATTTAAATATTAATATGTGTTTATATTTCAATTGTATATTTGTAATTTCTTATCTTTAAATATTTGGATTATAGAAATACCATTGAGTTTTACTCAGCGTATGATTTTGTTTTTTGTGTGCAAGTTAGGTACTTAATTTAGATCGTCGATTCAGCATCCAACAACGATCCCGAACTCAAACGTTGTGATGTCTATTAATTATTTGGTGAATTGATTGTAAACGAGGTTATAAATATAATGTTAGTTTGGTATATATATAAATATAAACATGTGAAATTAAGTTAATGTTTAAGTGATCATGAATTAGGCAAAATAGATTGAATTTGGCATGTTTATGAATTAGACTTGAATGATGTTTTATTGATATGAATTGATGATACAATTGTGGTACCTATGAGGGTACATTGGTTAGGCCCCTAGGATGTTTGTTTTGATATGATTTGGATGTGTTTAATTGTGTTTTGAATTGGTTAAACGAATGATTTTTGAGTTGCTTATTATCCAACCTTGCAGGGAATGGTAAGCCTGAGTCCACACGACTAGACACACAGACGTGTAACTGGGTCGTGTGAGACACAAGGTCTGGCCACATGGCCATGTAAATTCTACATCTTTGAAAATTTTTAATATTTTTTGAAAAATTCTCTGAGTTTCTGAATTAGTCTCTATTTGTTTCTAATATGTATTTTGGGCCTCGATGGCTCAAACAAGGGACAGCATGTATGAATTTATTTGGTTTTAGATCTGAATATTATATGATAGGAAATGTTTTAAATTTATGTCTGTTTGATCGGGAAACATCGGTAATGCTCTAAAACCCTATTCCAGCGACGAATATGGGTTAAGGGTGTTACATTTAGTGGCATTAGGGCTTTGCAGGTTTAGTCGATTCTTAGACTAAATCGAGCTCAAAATTGAGTTTAGAGGTACATGCCATAATTGAGTAGAATTTAGTCGAATTTTAGATGCTGATTTTTTTTTTTTTGTTTTATAGTTGAAAATGTCGGATGATTATAATGATGCTGTTGATCAAGAGATGTATACTGGAGATGATGTCTCCAATAAATTTGATGAAACCGAATCAGCAACACCAAGTGTTAATCTAGTTAGTACTCAACAACCTAACGTTGAACGAGGTAATATTAGGGAAAGAGATGATTCACAGTTACTTAAAGCTATTACTGATGCTTTTCAGCGAGTGGCAAGAACCAAATCCGCTACGACATCTGCACCTACTGTTCGTCGAGCTCCGATTAAAGAATTGCATAAATATGGTGCAACTGAATTCTTGGGATTGAAAGGAGTTGATCTTTCCGCAGCTAAAATTTGGATTGAATCTACTAAGAGAATCTTGCAACAACTTGAATGCAACCCGCGTGAAAATTTAATATGTGTTGTTTCTCTGCTGTAAGGAGAAGCGTATACCTGGTGGCAGTCAATGACACGTCATGTACCCGTAGATCAAGTAAATTGGGAATTCTTAGAAAAGGAATTTCAAAAGAAAGATGTGGGTGAACTGTATATTGAAGATAGAAAACAGGAGTTTTTTATGCTGAAACAAGGTAAAATGTCGGTGGTTGATTATGAACGAGAGTTTTCGTGACTTAGTAGGTATGCTGCTAAGTTTGTGCTAACTGAAATTGACAGTTGCAAGCAATTTCTGCATGGCTTACACGATGAGTTGTAAGTACAGTTGGTACAGCACAGAATCACTGAGTTTGCAGATTTAGTTGAATGAGCAAGAGTGGTAGAACAAGTTCTGGGTTTTGATAAAAAAGATTGAGAATAGTCGTACTATTGGAAAGCGTCCTGAAGCTGCAAGCTCAAATTCCCCACCAAAGAGATAAAAAAAATTTCGTGGTAGCTGGAGATCAAATTTTAAGTTAGATGGAACTGATAGAAACCGTGATAGACAACCGACTGTGTCTACGGGTAGTGTGCGAGGTCCATTCAAGGATACTGATATTCCAAATTGTGAGCATCGTGGGAAAAAGCACCGTGGTGAGTGCTGGAAGTTAAATCAAGGATGTTTTCACTATAGATCTACAGAACATTTTGTTAGAGATTGTCCGAAGAATGAGAATGCTACACCTATTACTTCTCAAAGATCTAAGCCTGTTTCTAAAGGTCGCGGGTCAGGTTGAAGTGGATCATTTTCAAGAGGTGGTGCTAGAAAGGGAAATGATGTTGTTATTCAACAGTTAGAGACCAGAACTCCAGCTCGAGCTTATGTTGTGTGGACTCGAAAGGATGGTGATGCTAATGATGTTGTGAGAGGTATATTTTTATTATATCTAGAACTTGTTTATGCTTTGATAGATCCGGGATCTTCACATTCATATGTTAATACTAAATTGGTTGAGTTGGGAAGTTTAAAATCTACAACGTCTATAGTATCGATGGTGGTGTCTAGTCCTCTGGGACAATCTGTGTTAGTGGATCAGGTGTGCAGGAGATGTTCGCTAGTGATACAGAATATGACCTTCCCTGGTGGTTTGTTGATAATAACGTTTGGTGATTTTGACATGATTTTGGGAATGGATTGGCTTATGGAGCACGGGGTGATTTTGGATTGCTATAAAAAGAAGTTTTTCGTTTAGAGTGAAAGCGGTGATATAATTGAGGTGAATGGTATTCGAACAAGTGGTTCAACTTGTACCATTTCAGCAATTCAAGCTAATAAACTTCTTAATCAAGGTTGTGAATTTTTTCTAGCCTATGTTATCAATTCAAATTCTGTTGATAGTTGGTGTAGTAAAATTTAAACTATTTTTGAATTCCCTAATATATTTTTCGAGGAATTATCGAGATTACCACCTGATTGGGTGGTTGAGTTTGTAATTAACATGTTTCCTGGTACAGTTCTGGTATCAATGCCGCCCCCTATCGTATGTCACCTACGGAGTTGAAAGAATGAAAAGTACAATTGCAAGACTTATTAGATCGTGGTTTTATACGCCCTAGTGTTTCGCCTTGCAGAGCTCTGGTGCTTTTTGTTAAAAAGAAAGATGGTTTGATACGGCTTTGTATAGACTATCGACAATTGAATAAGTTGATGATTAAGAATCGATACCCTCTACCTCGTATTGATGACTTATTTGATCAACTAAAATGAGTTTCTATCTTTTCAAAGATTGATTTGAGATTAGGTTACTATCAGTTGAAAGTGAAAGAAAGTGATGTACCGAAGACGACATTTCGTACACGATATGGTCATTCTGAATTCTTAATGATGCCTTTTGGATTGACGAATGCTCCTGCAACATTTATGGATCTCATGAATCGTATTTTCCAATCGTATTTGGATCAATTTGTGGTGGTTTTTATTCATGATATTTTGGTCTATTCAAAATCTGAATCCGAGCATGAACAACACCTCAGAATTGTTTTACAAGTTTTACGCGAGAAACAGTTATACGAAAAGCTTAGTAAGTGTGAATTCTGGTTATCAGAGGTTGTAATTTTGGGTCATGTTATCTCAGCAGATGGAGTTAGAGTTGATCAGAAAAAGATCGAGGCAATTGTTTAGTGGAAAGCACCGAGGAATGTGTCAAAGGTTCATAGTTTTCTTGGATTAGCTGGTTATTACCAAAGATTTGTAAATGAATTTTTGAAGATAGCCTTACCAATGACAAAGTTGTTGCATAAGAATATTCAGTTCATTTGGGATGATCAGTGTCAAGAAAGTTTTGAGAAATTGAAACAAATGTTGACTGAAGCGCCGATTTTGACTTTACAAGAATTGGGAAAGGATTTTGTAGTTTATATTGATTCTTCCTTGAGCGGTCTTGGTTGTATTTTGATGCAAGACGGGAAAGTGATTGCTTATGTGTCTCGTCAGCTAAAAGTTTATGAACATAATTATCTGACACACGATTTAGAGCTAGCTGTTGTTGTTTTTGCTCTAAAGATCTGGAGACATTATTTGTACGGTGAAAAGTGTTATATTTATACTTACCATAAGAGTCTCAAATACCTTCTATCTCAAAAGGAGTTGAATTTAAGACAGCGTTGTTGGGTAGAGCTTCTGAAAGATTTTGATTGTGTTATTGATCACCACATTAGTAAAGCTAATGTTGTAGTTGATGCGTTGAGTAAGAAAGAAGCGATTGAATTGTGAGCAATGTTTGCTCAGCTCAGTATTAATGACGATGGAAGCTTATTGGCTAAATTAAAAATCAAACCGGTGATGTTTGAACAGATCAAGTCAGCGCAGTTAGAAGATGACAAGTTGGCGAAGAAAAGAGAAATGGTTCAGAATGGTATATTAGAAAATTTTAGCATTAATGAAAATGATTGATTGAGATTTCATAATTGAATCTGTATTCTGGACGTTTCTGAATTGAAAGAGTTGATACTTTGCGAAGCTCATGATAGTCTTTTTACTTTGCATGCTGGAGGAACAAAAATGTATCGGGGTCTATAAGAATCTTATTGGTGGCCAAGAATGAAAAGATGTGGTCGAGTATGTGGCTAAATGTTTAACTTGTTAGTGAGAAGGCAGAACATCAGGTTCCCACCAGATTACTTCAGCCCATTTCTATTCCTAAATGGAAATGGGATTGTATTACGATGGATTTTGTAAAGGGGTTACCTTTATTGACAAGTAAGAAAAATATTGTTTGCGTAATTGTTGATCGACTTACGAATCAGCTCATTTCATTACGGTCAGCACTGATTGGTCACTACAAAAGCTTACTGAAGTATATATTCAAGAAATCATGAAATTGCACGGTGTTCCTATGTCGATAATCTCCGATCGAGATCCGCGGTTCACTTCGAGATTTTGGAAATAGTTGCATAAATCTCTTGGTACGCGACTTAAATTTAACACATCTTTTCATCCACATACTGATGGACAATCTGAGCATGTTATTCAGATTTTGGAGATATGCTTCGTACTTATGTTATTTATTTTGAATTAGGTTGGGAGCGTTACCTACCTTTGGACGAATTTGTATACAACAATAGTTTTCAATCAAGTATTCAAATGGCTCCGTATGAAGCTTTATACGGTTTAAAGTGTCAATCACTTATTTGTTGGATGGAATTGAGTGAAAGAAAAATGATCGAGCCGGAATTAATTCAAGAAACAGAAGACATTGTTAAGAAAATTCGAGATACATTGAAGGCAACTTTTGACAAACATAAATCATATGCAAATAAGAAACGTCGATATATTGAATATTCTGTTGATGATAAAGTATTTCTTAAAGTTTCACCTTGGAAGAAAATTTTGAGATTTGGCCGAAAAGGGAAACTAAGTCCTTGTTTTATTGGACTGTATGAGATCACGGAAAGAGTGGGACCAGTTGCATATTGTTTAGCTTTACCTACGGAATTACAGAAAATTCATTATGTTTTTTACGTTTCAATGCTTAGAAGATATCGATCGGATCCATCTCATGTTATTTCGACAGAAGAAATTAATATTCAACCTGATTTGTCATTTGAAGAAGAACCGGTTGAGATTTTGATACGTGAGGTGAAAAAGTTACATAATAAGCGAGTCCCGTTAGTGAAAGTATTATAGCGTAGTCATAGTGTTGAGGAAGCGACTTGGGAACTGAAAGAAACGATGAGATCTCGATACCCCTACCTCTTTTCAAGTAAATTTCGGGGATGAAATTTATTTAGGGGGAGAATTGTAACGACCCGTGACTTAGAAAATGTATTTCCGAGACTCCGTTCCCGTAAATTGGATTCGTAAATATTTATTAAAAATATTTACGAAGCTAGTTATGTGGTTAATAGGTTTTGGTTAGGTGAATTTGCATGAATTAAGAGTAATTAGGTATAAGGAATAAATTGCATATAGGATAAAAGTTGAATTATAGATTAAATAATAATTAAAGGGATTAAATAAGCAATTATGCCATTAGCATTAAATGAGGCCACATAAGATTAAAATATGTGTAAGTTTATTATATATATTATAATATAAAATCTTAATGTTTAAGTATATATATTATATTATAATAATAAAATAAGTAATAAAAAGAAATAGAAAAAGGAACAAAGTAAAACGAAACAGAAAAGAAAGAAAGAAAGAAAAAGAAAAGGGCGAAAGGAGAAAGACGAAGGGCCTTAGGGGTTTCAAAGTTTCAAGTTTAATTGGTTAGTCAATTTAATCCCTTTTTCTTGTAATTTTTATGTTTTTGGAATCCCTGTGTTAAATACTACCCGACCCATGTCGAAATTTTAGAAATTATTGAGTTTTTAAGTGTTGTCTATGTTGAATAATGTTAGTATTAGAGATTAAATTGATATAGTTTTAAGTAAGAAATGAAAAAGGATTAAATTGGAAAATAAATTGAAAATTTTGAGTAATAGGGACTAAATTGTTAAAATTTGAAATTTAGGGGTTTTGGTGAAAACAGGGAGTTAAATTTATTAAAGTGGAATTTGTATGAAAATATAAGATTAAATGTGAAGAAATAAAATTAGTCTCGGTTTAGGGACTAAATTGAAATTTAGGCAATATTTGAGTAAAAATTTAAAATATTCAATATGAAATTGAATTGTGCTGTATTGAGGATTTTTAATTGTTTTAATTCCGTAGTTAACGTTGTACCGGAATCCTCGACTAAAAAGGGGAAAGATAAATTCGACGAGGGATAGCTCAGAATTTATGGTTTGTATTTCTGTAATCTGAACTTAGCTATTGATTGTTATATTTTGATTAAATGTTTTATGGTAAATGATTAAGGTGAGTATTTCACACTTTGATATTGAATTGAATTTATATGTATATGTGATTATAAGAAAAATTGATATTGGATATTGATTGTTTTTGAATTGTGAAATTAAACCCTATTAACTATATCGGACTGTGCCGAATATAGATGGCATGCCATAAGATTGGAAGAGTTCAGAGGTTTCTTCGACTTCGAGTTGATGAGACACTGGGTGCCAATTACTACTTCGAATTAATTTGATGAGGCATTGGGTGCCAATTTACTTCGGTTTAGCCGATGAGACATTGGGTGTCAAATTATTACTTCGAATTATCCGATAAGGTTGTAAAAGCCCGTTTTCAGTGAAATTAGAATAATGGTTTCGGGACCACAAATCCGAGTTAGAAAGAAATTTTATTTTAATAATATTACATGGTCTTCATTATGATAGGAAAGAGGTATGAAAATTTCGATAAGAAAATTTTACCGATTTCATGTTTAATTATAGAAAGGACCAAGTTGTATAAAATGCAAAAGTTGAATTCTAGTAGCTAAAAGGATTAAATAGCTATGGAATTTAAAATTTGAGGTCATTATAAGGCAAATAGACCATTAAGAGAAGTTAGTAGATATTTATGATGATTCATCCATGGAAAATTAGAAAAAGAAAAGGACTAAATTGGAAATTGAATTAATTAAATATGGAAATAAGCTAATATCATATTATTTCATCATCTTCTCCAAATTAAAAATACATGGAAACCTAGCTAAGAGAAAGTGAGTTCAAGCAAGTTGTTTCGGCTCAATTAGATCCGAAAAGATCAAATAAAGAGTTAGATTGAGGAAAAGAAAAAGTATCGAATTAGTAGATCTTCGTATACGAGCAAGTGACGAGGTAAGTTCGTGTAACTATTTTGTGTATATTTATATGTTTAAATTGAATGTTATGTATATGAATTGTATAATTGACATGTATGAAAATCAGTCACATATCTGATAATTTTTGATAAGTATTAAGTCCCGCTTGAATAAATGAAATTCGATTGGATACAGGGTTCTCGTATTGGTTGTGGTCCTGCATATGTTGCGGACACACCATAGCTCTTACGAGCATCCTGTTATAAGCCTCCTGAGCTTCCCGTTATATGGTTTCTGCAAGCATCCTGATCGGTAGTGATCCTGCATGTGTTGCAGACTACTGCAGCTCTTTGTGAACATTTTGTTATATAATCGGTTGTGATCTTGCATATATTACGGACACAAACACTGCTTTTTATGAGCAACCTAATATAAGATCTTTGTGAGCTTCCTGGTATGGCTCACCTGAACTTCTTGTTATATGGCTATCCGGAGCTCCCTGATAATAACTCTTCAGAGTTACTTGTTAAGCTCAATGAGCTTCCTATTTTAAACTCTTATGAGTTTCCAGTTATAGCCCAAATAAGCTTCCTGTTACATGGCTCACATGAGCATCTTGTTACATGGCTCGAAAGAGTGCTTCCTGATTATGTGCCCTAATAGGTACCCCTGAATATGAGTTGGCGGATTATAGTTTTGTACACTTTGAGTGTATTACATGTATATCCATCGACATTTCAAATAAATTCAACGGGCAAAGTTCTGACATGGTTAAACTGAGCTCAAGATGATTTGTCATGAAAATGCACATGTTATATGGAAATAAGATATAAAGAGCATATGCATATGAAAGTTATTATATGATGAGCTCATCTTTGATTCTTGATGTTTACATGTAATACATGACTAACAAGTTTCTTGAGATTATATGTGTTTAGGCAAATTGCCAAATTTATTTGGATAAATTTTGTATGCTTATTTTAAATATAAATGATTGGTAAGTTGATTTTCCGTTATACGAACTTACTAAGTATAATATGCTTACTCTATTTTATTTCCTCTGTTTTATAGTACTCGGAAGCTCGAAAAGGTTGGAAACATGTCGGAGCAAGATCACACTATCCTTCAGCTCATTTTGGTGTAATTACTAAAATTTCCTTTGATATAATGGCATGTATAGGTTAAAATGACCAAATGATGGCATATTATTATTTGGTTGTAATTAGCCATTGGAATGGCTAGTGGTGGTATGTTTTGATGTTTATGTGTATGAGACCATATTATGTTGATATGTGTTGTGTGATAAAATTGATACACATATTAGGTATAAATATGCTTAATATACATATATGTGTATTTGGTAAGTTTGGACACTTAAAAATATGTGATGATATGTCATGCATAAGAATTAGTTTTGGGCTTGATTTAATTGTTTTAAATTGGTTTGGGAATGTGTTAAAATGTTAATGTAGGTGCAAAACAAATTTGGGTGAGAAATAAGGCTTGGAAATGGCCTTATTTTGTCCACACGGGTAGAGACACGGGTGTGTGTCTTAGTCGTGTGTGACACGCGGCCATGCTTACAGGCGTGTGGTTTGGTTGTGTGTCCCTTGCATCTTAAAATTTGAGAAACATAATGCTTCGAATTGTTCACACGGGCAGAGACAGGGGCGTGTATGTCACACAGCCTAGCACATGGGTGTGTGATCCCTGCACCTAATTTTCGAAAATTAAATTGTCCACATGGCTTGGCACACGGGCTTGTGGCTGGCCGTGTGACCCCAGTCAGAGAGTTACACGGGCATGGACACGGGGAGGGACACGGCCGTGTGCCTCACATCGAATGCCCATACGGCCTGGGATACGGGCGTGTCACTTGGCCGTGTGAGCCACAGGGCCTAGCCACACGGGTGTGTGTCCCCTGTACCTTGGAAAATTTTGAAATTTTGCGAAAATTTTTTTGTTTCCAATTTAGTCCCGACTTGTTACAAATGCATAAATTGGACCTCGAGGGTTCAATTAAGGGGTAGTATGATTGAATATGATTGGTTCCGGATACGAATAGTAAATAACATGAATTAATTGTATTTTTTCTGTAAACTTCGGTAATGCTTCGTAACCCATTTCAGCGACTGATATTGGTTAGGGGTGTTACAAAGGCACTGGTGTAAAACTGGTGTGTTCTGGTTGGATCTATGTATCCGTCTGAGTCCGAGTTGTGTTAATAGGTGTAAATGAATAATAAAGTTTTATAATTGATACTGAAATGGCATGGTATAAGAAATGGAAGTGAAATAGTGAATTGAAAATAGAATGTGAAATATGTTGCAAATATATAGAATATATGAGTTATATACTCATGAAATGAATATGGAATGGATAATGCAATTGTATAATGAAATGTGAAATAAATTGTGAAAAACTATTTATGTAGCAAGTATGAGATTTGAGATATTTGTGAAACAAATGAAATATGATATGGTTGTTGTAATGTTTAAATATTAATATGTGTTTATATTTTAATTGTATATTTGTAATTTCTTATCTTTAAATATTCGGATTATAGAAATACCATTGAGTTTTACTCAGCGTACGATTTTGTTTTCTGTGTGCAGGTTAGGAACCTAATTTTGATTGGCAATTCAGCATCCAACAACGATCCCGAACTCAAACGTGGTGATGTCTATCCTTTTGTGTCGGCATGTACCTAGGGTATCTAACTATTAATTATTTTGTGAATTGATTGTAAATGAGGTTATAAATAATATGTTAGTTTGGTATATATATAAATATAAACATGTGAAATTAAGTTAATGTTTAAGTGATCATGAATTAGGCAAAATAGATTGAAGTTGAAATGTTTACAAATTGGACTTGAATGATGTTTTATTGATATGAATTAATGATACAATTGTGATACCTATGAGGGTGCATTGGTTAGGCACTTAGGATATTTGTTTTGATGTGATTTGGATGTGTTTAATTGTGTTTTGAATTGGTTAAACGAATAATTTTTTAGTTGCTTATTGTCCAAGCTTGCAGGGAATGGTAGACTTGTTGTTTAAGGTGCATTTTGAGTCCACACGGCCATGTGAACCCTGCAGCTTTGAAAATTTTTAATATTTTTCGAAAAATTTTCTGAGTTTCCAAATTAGTCCCGATTTGTTTCTAACACGTATTTTGGGTCTCGATGGCTCAAATAAGGGACAATATGTATGAATTTAATTGGTTTCAGATCTGAATATTATATGATAGGAAATGTTTGAAATTTATGTCTGTTTCATCTGTAAACATCGGTAATGCTCCGAAACCTTATTTCGGCGATGGATATGGGTCAGGGGTGTTACATATAATCTGTGATTAATCCCAATATTGAGACTGACATCGTATTTGAGACTCAAATTTTCACCATACTAGTTCATTCTTCCTTATTTCGATATTTTGTTATTTAATATTCTATTTTCTGTTGGATATATTTATTTCTTTATTTTCAAAATAATTTAAAAAATCCCTGTTTACTTAGTTGTGAGTATGATTAATTTTTTTGTTGTGACATAATTTAATTCAATTTTTATATACTTTACTCTTTTATTTAAAATGTTATCTAATCCAATATTATATATAAATTATATTAGGAAACCCGACTTTATTCAATATATATGTATGATTATCATGTTTAATGTATGATAATGTGTCTATGATACCGTAATTATATGTTTTGTAAAATATTGTCAGTTGAAAAGTAGTAAAAATTTGCATGAGAGACATTACAATATAAATGGTAGTACAAATATACAAAGGTCATAAAAAAAGTGTTTACAAATTTTTCTTAGAAGATTCATTACATATACAAAGGTCATAAATAGTTTAAATAAAAAATAGATATTTTGTAAATCATAATTAAAATTAAATTTCCTTAAAAAATCCATTACATATTTATTTTCATTTTTATTTATTTTACATATATGTTTAAAAATTGTTTAAAACATATTAAAAAAGATAAATTAAATAAACACATTTAAAATAGATGTTAATTCAAATTTTACTAATATTTAAAAATAAAATTAATATTATGTTTAAAAACGAAAAAATCATATTATTTTGTTAACCACATAATTTCTTTTAAAAAAACATAAATTTTCTGTTTAAAATTTTAATTTATGGTGAGACAAATTCAATGATGAAAATATGATTCAAAATATTTGGATAATATTTTCAACAAGAATCCAAAATTATGTAAGTCCGCAGCTCCGGTTCAAACCACAACAAAATTCTTTCAAGCAAAATCAGCAGCTAGTGCAATGTTAGCTCAAGCCAATACCAAGAAGTAATACCAAAAACTCATGGTTGAAATGCTCAGCTCAATGGATTCTGGATCAGAAGACGAGAAATCTTCAATGTCTTCAATCAAAATAGTGGATCTTACAGGCGATATCACGTCAATAACTATTACCAGAACCAAGAAAAAATTATCCAAAGATAAGAGATGAATGAAGATGAATAGGGGAAATTTCCTGCAAGAAAAGACGAATGAACAGTAAATATTCTCTGACGTGAACAGTAAATATTCTTTGGCATGAACAATGAATATTCTTTGAAAAAAAATTTGTAGTTTGTATTTTGTAATAAGAAAATATATTATCTGAAAAGTAGCAATTATGTAATGTTCTCTTAAAAGTAACAATTATATAATTTTTGGACATGATATAAGGGATAAGATCCCTTAAAGAAAGAGACTATAAAGAGGAACTGACCCTCTATAAAAGATTCTCAGTTTGAGAATAAAAGGCATGACTTCAAATATCTAATAGGGAGATAAAAAATTTGTTTATCCAAAATTTAACTTTCAGAACTTAACTTTTCAAACTATTCCAAATTAAGTTTTCAAATTACGACTTCCATCCTTAGATCTTTGGGACTTTCAGGTATCAGAACTAAGGAGGAGTAGGTATTTCTAAGCTTTAAAAATATTCAATCTGTTTTAAATGTTTTCGAGTTATGGTTTAACTGTCTCTATTAATGTATTATTATTTTTTACTGAGTATTGATACACAGTCCAGTTAGTCATGAGTTAGGCGTGTCAAGGACAAAGTATCACTGTAGGCAACTATAGTAATCCATAAATCTTGATAGTAGAACCCTCTTGTAGGAAATAAGAAAACAAAGAATGTTTCCCTTCCTTCGAAGAACCAATTCTTATGCAAGCTTTGCTTTTAATTAATTTCAAGGGTTTGATCAAATCTCAAATAACATTATTAATGAAAATAATTGTTAAATTTTATTTAAACAGACAATTTTTTTAAAAAACTTGCTAAGTAATTAATTTTCTAAAATAATTTACAAGTAGGGGTGTGCAAAATTCGAGTAAAACCAAAACAATTCGGTTAACCGACCGAATTCGGTTAATCGGTCGGTTAACCGAATTAATTTGGTCGGGGTCAGTTAATAATTTTTTGAGTTTTTGGTTAATGGTTAATTCTGTTCGAAACCGGTCGATTAACCAAATTTTTTCGGTTAACCAAAAAAATTAATAAATAAGATTATAATATATAAATATCCTACTATTTACCTAAACCCAATCCAATATAAACCCAATCTAATATATACAAACCTAAGCACCCAACCCAACCCAATTATCCAACCTAATTACCCAACCCAATCATAAAAATTACAAATAATTAAATAAATAAAAATGAAAATAAAAATCTAAAAGTAAAAGTCTAGCAAAACTAAACATAGACACTCACACAGACGACAGAAAAAAAAAAATCACCTTTCAAATCCCTAATTGAAATATCCCAAAACCTTCAAAACCTTCAAAATCTTTTGTGTATTTTGCAGAAAGTATTATAGTTGGAGGCTGGAGCTACGACTGGCCGCTGGTGTTGTCGTCGAAGCAGCTCTGTTACCTGTACCCAATTGATACAGTAAAAACTCGACTCCAGGTAAGTTGACTTAATGGTTCTGTATTTTATCTTGACACTTTTTTTTTAGGTTTTTTTATTATGAAATTACAGGAGAGTATTTTATCTAGAACTGCAATGATGCTTTTGTAGTAAATTCTATACTTATATAGCAATAAATTATTTTTCTTTTCTTTTCTTTTTATGTATTACAAATTAGAACAATACATTTTAAACTTTGGTATTGAATTTGAAATGGGGCTCTCTAGCTCTTTTTTGCCTCTTAGTATCCCATTTCTATTGAAGAAAAGATAATTTAGACATGCCTAAAACATTCAAAGTTTAGCTCTGCTCCATGAAAATAGCCATTCGTATGAAAACCCCAAAAATATTAAATTTCCCTTTGTGAGGCTAATCTTAATATAATTAGAAATAAATGGGCAATAATACTTATAGTCAAAGTTCATGGAAAAAATATGGGTACTGTTTCCTTATTTACAAACTCAATACTATCTGGAAACCTCAATGAGGTATTAACCTTGTTGGCCTAGGTTTCAACTTCTTTATAGTTAAAAAAAATTCAAATATTTATTATGCTAATTTTTTTTTTATATTTTTACAACAAATTAAGGTCAATTTATTTAAGCATTGATTGTGCCATTTATTGTCTATAACAAATCAGGATGGTATTTCTGAAATACATCCACTATCTACCTATTCTTGCACCCTTCCCATATCAAATTAAATCCCTTCAAATCCTTGGCACTTTGTGTTCTGCTCCCTCAATTTTTTTTATTCCAAATACCATCATCGACTGCCTTCCACCACCGCTTATATCATCTGCGGACAATTGCCTTAATTTACAGATTCTTATTCTTCACATTAAAGTTGGTGCCTTAATTGTTATTTCTGTAAAGGAATTGATGCAATACTTAGTCTTATTTTCTAAGATTATTAAGTTTCATTTTATTAGAATTAGATGGAATATGTGGGGTTAACTTCTAATAATTTATTTAGTTTAAGATTCATTGATTTTATTGCTGTAATTTTTGCTTATTTTTATTTGTTGTCAGAAGGTAAATTATCCTACTAACTGTAATTTATTGCTGTAATTTATTTAGTTTAAGATTAATTGACTCATTGAGATTTGTATGTATATGTTGTAAAAAAAAAAGATTTATGTAGGCTGTTAATATCTGTGCCTGCATTATCCTATTAACTATTTTTTTAACAAATTGGTTTCTTGTCTGCATGAAGTTATTAGACATGGATAAAAGTAAAATTTATTTCTCTAAAACTCAACATAAAAATATGTTTAATATTAAAAATGTATTTTAATTTATTATATAATTTTTTTCTTGCAGAATGTCCACCGAACCAACATCTATTGAGGGTAGTGTTACACCTCCTACTTCGATAGATTCTAAAAATTCGGGAGTTGAAGCTTCAAGCCAAGCAAAGGGGACTACTGGGAAAAGAAAAACCACGCCTCAAAGGTCAGAAGTTTGGTCTCACTTCACTAAGATTATTAATAGTGAGGGTGCAAGCATAAGCTAAATGTAATTATTGTCAAAAGGAATTTTGTTGTGATATGAAAAAAAATGGTACAAAGTCATTGAAATATCATATTGGTTCATGTAAGAAAAATCCTAGTAATGTTGTTGACACTAGTCAAGGACAACTAGTTTTACCTAGAAAGGGAGTTAAAGGGGGGAAGGGCATCTTTCAACTTGGAGATTTGATCAAGAAGCATGTAGGAAAGGATTAGCACAAATGGTTGTGATTGATTTTTGAAAGTGAAGGCTTTAAGAAATTTATGTTTGTGGCATGTCCTAGGTTTCATATTCCTTCACGAACTACTATGACTGGGGATGTATTAATTGTATTTAGATGGAAGGGTTAAGATAAAACAACTTTTGAGAAGTTCTTGTTCTAAAGTTTGCTTAACTACTGACACATGGACTTCTTTGCAAAGAGTTAACTATTTGTGTATCACTACTCACTTTATTGGCAACGATTGGAAATTAAATAAAAAAATTTTAAACTTTTGTCCAATATCTAGTCATAAGGGTGAGTCCATTGGGATGGTGATTGAGAAATGCTTATTGAATTGGGGGATTGATAAGTTGTTTATTGTTACTGGATAATGCAAGTTCAAATGATGTTGCTATTGGTTATTTGAGAAGAAATTTAACCCTCGAAGGGGTTTAATTCAAAATGGTAAATATCTTCATATGAGATGCATGACACACATTGTGAATTTGATTGTTGTTAAAGGCTTAAAGGAAATGAATAAATCTGTTGAACGTGTTAGGGGGGCTGTTAGATATGTGAGACAATCTCTAGCTAGATTACAAAAGTTTAAGGAGTGTGTTGTGGTGAAAAAGATAGAGTGCAAGAAGATATTGTGTCTTGATGTTTGTATTAGGTGGAACTCGACCTACTTAATGTTAGACACTGCTCAAAACTTTGAGAGAGTTTTTTAGAGATTTGAGGAGCAAGATACAAACTTTAGGGCTGAACTTGAAAGGGGAGAGGGTTGGCCTAGTGTGGATGATTGGGCTAATGTTAGAAACTTGAGGGATTTCTTGGAGCATTTTTATGAAGTCACTTTGCGTATATCTGGCACTTCATATGTCACGTCCAATAGTTTTTTTTATGAGCTTTCTGAAATTGATATTCTTTTACGAGATACTCAGTTAAATAGTAATGTTGATTTCAATGTTATGGCCATCAAGATGAAAGAGAAGTATGATAAGTATTGGGGTGATATTGATAAGATGAATTTGCTTATGTTTGTTTCTTGTGTTTTAGATCCTAGACAAAAACTAAAGAATCTTGAATTTGCACTTAGTGAAATGTCTAGTTCTGAAAAAGCTTGTGAAATGATGCAAAATTGAAGGAATCTTTGTATGAATTGTTTGATGAGTATAAGTCTTCACTTCATAGTACTTGTAGCCAATCGAGTGTGCCAACACATGTTTTTTTCGATGAGCCACAGCAAAAAATGAAAAGGCGAATTCAAGCTTTGTATAAAAAGCGTGAGTTGGAAAATGGTGGTGAGGATAAAACATTTGAGTTGGATAAATATTTAACTGAGGCTAATGAGGAATTTGTTGAAGATTTTGATATTTTATTGTGGTGGAAAGTGAACAGCCTTAGATTTCCCACTCTTTCAAAAATGGCCAGAGATGTGTTAGCTATACCAGTTTTTACAGTTGCTTCAGAGTCTGCATTTAGCACCGGGGGATGTGTGCTTGATCAATATAAGAGTTCTTTAACTCCTAAAATTGTACAAGCTCTTGTGTGTACTCAAGATTGGATTTGAAAATCATCATCACAATAAGACATCAAAAAGATTGAAGAACAAATCCAAGAGCTTGACAAGATTGAAAATGGTATATTTATTGTTTTATTTTAATAGTTTCAATTTTTTTTTACGATATCACTCCTACTTATTTAATTGATTCAATGTTTAGACTTTTCTTGGAATGCATCAGAGCCTACCCTAAATTCATGAGCTTTCGTGAGTTGAAGTCTTATTCTTGTTAACTTATAATCTATTCATTTGTTTATATTATTTGATTTTTTTAAATGTGTATATTTCTATTATATGCTAATTTTTTGCACATGTTTTTTTGTAGGTTTAATGCAAATGGAGATCTTTTGGAGAGAAGAAATAGATACAAATGGAGAATATTAAAGACTTACATTTCAATTATGTGTTAATTTCAAGACTTACATATTGTTTTTAATTAAAAAATGTAGTGATTCAAAGACTTATGTAATGTTTTTAATTATGTAGTGATTCAATCGGTTAAATCGGTTAATTCGGGTAATTCTATACTTATTTTAACCAAAAATAAAAAAAAATATAATTTTTAGTTAATTCGGTTAACCGACCGAATTAATCGAAAAAATTTTGGTTAGGTTAATTTTTTTGAAAAAATTTCGGTTTGATTAACAGTTAAAAATTTTAAAGGGTCGGTTAATTCGGTTAATGATATTTTGGGTCGGTTAACTGACTGAACACCTCTATTCACAAGTTATCAGGTACTTCAATATATACTTTGTATTATTTTTTTATAATCTAACTAATATCACTAATTTAAAATTTTGTAGTTTCCAATTGCAAACATTGCTTAGTTAAATTAATATAAAAGTTAAAATATGTATAAGTTTTGTACTCTTTATGAATTTAAAATTGAGTCCTTGTACTTTTACTTTTAAGAACTTAAGTTCCTCTACTTTTCACATAAAGAGCCTGAAACGAACAAAAATATTATGAAAATTTATCAAGAAGATTTCATTAATTCAACTAATTGATTAGTTGAACAATATAAAATATTTTATACAATATTTAGACTTATTTTTATATTATTTTTGAAAATATATAAATTTTTTTAAAAAATTTAAAATATATTTAATATTTTATAATTAAAAAAATTGGATAAAAAATTAGTATATATATTATAGTAGAGTTTTAGAGCAAATAAGGAAAGTAAACGTAGGTAAAATAGTTATAATTTTGACAAGTGACAATCTAATTAGTTAAGCCTTATCAAATTCAATAAATAAAACACTAATTTATATGTTTATATTAAGAGACGAAATTATATTACAAAGTTTATTAAAAGTTATATTTACTAAATTACATTGCAAGTTTTTTAAAAATTTTATTGTTTGTTACTTTATCTCAATCATTTTCATTTAAGGATAAAGTTCTGCAATTTTTTTCATTAAATAAACTATATTCTTTAAAAATCATATTTAGATACAAAATTTTAGGTAAAATTTATTTATTTTTATTAGAATTGACACTTGAAATTATGATTATTTTCAAAGAGATCTCCAAATCTTCCATTTAAAAGAGAAGTGTTAATCTTAATAACTTTAATTTTTTTTTTTGAAATTTTTATGTTTAATAACATTTTTAATTTAATTAATTTAAAATATGTAAACTTATTTAAAAAGTGTAACATATCACAGTTACTTAAATTTTATTTATACATCCACTTAGTTAAAAAAAAAAAAGCTAAATAATGCATTGTTACAATATTATTGTTGTTTGTTTTGGTAACGGAAGTGGATAATTAGATTAACAAAAAGTACTAGGACTTGAAGACACAAGCAACCTTAACTATCGATTAACTAAATGGGGAGCCTATGAAAGATTTGGGCGCCAATCGGGTAGTGCTTCATCAATTCAGCCAACAAGTGCCAGCAAAATTCACTTCCCTCGGGATCGACTTAAAAACAACATTCCAATCTCAACGACATAAGTCCTTAGATCCTAATAATCAGATACTCTGTATAAAGTGCCTGTTACATCACCATTGATCCCTTTGATAACAAGCGCACAATCTGATTTAACAATGACAACCCTCCATTGAGCATCCCATGCCATAGAAAGACCATCATAGATTGCCCAGAGTTCCGCTTGCTCCACACTGCAGCTACTAATATTTCTTCCTATCCCACTTATCCAGTTTCCAAACTCATCTCTTACCCTCTCTGCCAAAGTAGCTAAACCCGAATCTGTATTCACCTGTAGTCAGTATTCAGTTTAATGGAACCTGACAGGGGCGGACTCCAATTGCAGCATCTTTTACGTCCCACGGCGTTAACAACAGACCTGCCAAAAGAAGATTTGAGAGATTGAGCCCAGCTCCATGTTGAAGTTAGGATGTGATTAATACTGAACGAGGCATTTTGAAAGACACAAAAACATCTTTGTTTCTGAAACTTCCAGTAAAGAATATCAAACAGAGAATTCCAAACAAAATCCTAAAAAACTAAAGCAAAATCATTCCTCAAATTAGCCATTAACCAGTCCTTTAGCGATAGAGAGAAAAATCTATGCGAACATCTCGACGGAATGATCTTTTCCCAAGCATTTCTAACCTGACAGTAGTCCCTTAAGGAATGAAGGACAGATTCATTCACCCCATCGCAGAGCTTGCATGAAGGATTATCTGGCATACCTTTTCTACATTGTTCATCATTAGTAAGTAAATTTTCCTTAAAAACCAGCCAAAGAAAATGTCTAACGCGTTGAGGCCCTGGAAAAGACCATACTAGTTTCCAGTACTCGTCCTGAGGATCTAAACAATTCTTTTTGAGGAAATTATAAGAATATTTGATTGAGAAAGTCCCATTAGAAGACCATTGTGATATCATAGTATCAAGACCAACTCGGTGGTTTGGAACCAGAATACTTGTAATGTTGGATAGGATATTAACATCTAAGAACCTTCTTAGATATAGCCAATCCTAATCACCATTTGTGGACATCATCTCCCTAAGAGGAGTAGCTTTATCAACTTGTGAAGCGTTATGGCAGAAATTAATTAGAGGACCGAGCCCAACAACCCAATTATCAGTCCAAAACTTAATGCGATTACCATCCCCTACTGACCAACCAACACATTGGCACATAAGGGGCCAAATCTTTGCAAGTGACCTCCAAAGAAAAGAGCATTGATTCTTCAAAATCTCTATCGGGAAATCATCACCTATTTTATACTTAGCTCGCAGGAAACAAACCCATAAGGCTTGTTTGTTGGAGAGGAAATTAAATCCCAGTTTAAGAAGAAAAGAATCATTTTGATCCATGAGGAATCTTAGACCAAGACCTCCATTAGAAAGTGGTTGACAACAATCGTACCATTTAACTAAAGATGGCTTCTGCCTAATCATGGATTTTCCCCAAAAGAATCCCCGTGTGATCTTTTAAGTCTCTTTGCCTATAGAAATAGGGATCTTCATAGATGGCATGAAATAATTGAGTATTGATAATAAACTGACCTTGCCAGAGCAACTCGACTAGCCATTTATAACAGCTTGGCGTCCTAGCTATCCAATTTTCTCCTAACCTTCTCAACATTAAACTTGAAAGTATTAGATGTGACTCATCGATGGAACAACAACATACCCAAATAGGATCCCAAATTATCAGTCATACTAAACCCCAAAATATTACAAATTTTAGCGGATATGTTGGCATTAGTATTCTTTGAGAAAAAGTATTTGTCTTTGTGTCATTTACTTTGTGTCCCGAGGCAGCACCGAAAAGACTGAGAACATCCCAAATTATAAAAGCCCGATCAACATTCGTCTTCGCAAATAAAAAGAGGTTATCAGCGAAGAACAAATGAGACACTGGCGGTCCGTTTTTGCCAAGAGAGAAAGGTGTCCATTTTTTTATCATCAACCTCTTTATGAATAAGGAGTCCCAATCTCTCCATACTCAACACAAAAAGATACGGAGAAAGTGAACATCCTTGTCGAATACATCTCATTGGAAAAAATATATAAGAGGGAATACCATTCCGCAAAATTTGCGTTGATACAGTAGAAACACATTCCATGATTACATTGGAAAAGAGTAGTGAGATACCCACATCCAAAATAGTATATTTGATGAAATCCCAATGGATCTGGTCACAGGCTTTCTCAAGATCAACCTTAATAGCCATCCATCACTTTTTACCTTTCTTAATACACATAGAATGGATTATCTCTTAGGCAATAATAATATTATCGGTTATCTTTCTTTTTGCTACAAAACTGACTTGGTTTTGAGCAATTAGAGAGGGGAAAATGGGTTTGAACCGATTAAATATAATCTTTGTCACAATTTTGTATACTACATTACAAAGATTTATAGGCCTAAATTAGGACATAGATTTTGGAGTACGAACCTTCAAAATAAGGACTAAAAAGCGTCTTATTAATCGATTCATTCAAAGGGAGGCCTGAAAAGACACTTTGAACCCATTTACAAATATCCAAGCCAACTATATCCCATTTATTCTGATAGAATACCATATGAAGCCCATCTGGCCCCGGGGCCTTCAAAAGACCTATACTAAAGAGCGCATTACAAATTTCCATATCAGAAACATCCATGGCTAAAGAATCTATAAAATATTGATCCAACTTCAGAAAATAACCTGCAACGGAAACAGAACATAAGCTTGATCATCCAATAAAAAAAAGGAAAAATAAAGGATAGCTTCCTTCTTCAAAGTCTCATCATTAAAACACTAAGAATCCTTCACTTTCAAGGCTGAGATCTTGTTAAAAGACCGCTTACAAACTGCCTTATTATGGAAATACTTAGTGTTACGATCACCAAAATTGTGCCAATCCACTTCCACCTTCTGACAACAGAGACTTTCTTCTTCGTCTAGAACCTTTTCGTACTCGATTTGCAAATCCATTTCTAGATTCAGAAGAAAACTAGAGAACCTCCTGTCTAAGGAAGCTTGGACATTATCAATATGTTGAGAAAGAAGCCTTTTCCTCCTACCAATGTGTCCAAAAACCTCAGAGTTCCACTTTTTGAAGTCCTCCATCAAGGAAACAAGATTACCTACTAAATTAGGCCCAACCCTCCACTTTTCCATAATAAAATGATCAAAAGTGGGATGATTAATCCAAGAAGCCAAGAATCTAAATGGCCTAAAGTGATGAACATTGGGAGAAACTGTTGAAATAAGGATTGACCTGTGATTAGATTTCAACTGAGGAAGACAAAAAATTAACGCATCAAGGAAAATCTGACACCAATCACTATTTCCAATGCCCAATCCAAACGTTCATAAATAGCCCCTCTACTCCATGTAAACTGTGGTCCTTTGAAACCGTGGTCCCGCAAGCCATTATCACGAATAAAATTTTGAAATTATTTACACCCTAAAGGAAGTGATTGACCCCTTCTTTTTTCATTCGAAGAAAGGATAGAATTGAAGTCCCCTACTAGAATCTAATGGCCCTCGACAGATCAAGAAATATAGCTTAAACACTCAAACAAAAACTTCATCTTTTCTTTATCAGGATAAGCATAGACAAACATCACCAAGCAAGACTACGACTCCCTCTGAACACCCATACGATAATGAAAAAATTGAGGATCATTAAGCAGGACCTGAATCTGGATACTCGATTTCCAGCAGACCCATAATCCCGCAGAAAACCCTCAAGCTTCAATTCTATGATAATAATCAAGACCAACTTTATTAATTACTGCATTGGCTTTGGATCCACTAATTTGAGTTTCTAAAAACACAGCAACATCAACATCATGTTCAACAACATACTGTTTACCCACCCTAACAGCTTTGGGACTCCCACCACCTTACAAATTCCATACAAAGATATTTGGTATCATTATGATTCGTAAAACAAAAGAACAAAGGAAATTGACCTTAGGTGGAAGAGTGAGGATCCTCAATTCTTCCCACATCATTTTGTACCTGGACAGGTTCATGGCAGCCCTCCTCCGAATCGATGCCTTTCATAATCATGCTCATCACATTTGAAATAGGTAGTCGAGCCGAGGCTTTCCACTTGAATTTGTTACCCTTATTCTTGATAACACTAGAAATTGAACTTTTCCTCCCTCATTTAGAATCTCCAAATTTCAGAGCAACCACACCTATACCAGCCCGTTTTTCAGTAGTATCGAAAATAGTAATTTCGGGGCCACAAATTCGACGAGTAAATTTGTAAATATTATTATTTAATATTCACAAGTCAAATATGGTTTTAAAAAGGTTTTTGATATGGTAATTAATGTTATATAAATTATTAATTAAGATCAAATAGTAAGATCCTAAAGTCAAGTGGTTTTAGAAAATGAGGTATCGGGACCTCGTTTCCATAAACCGAGCTGTAAATATTTTTTATAAATATTTACAGGGTGTCATTAAGGTTTTATTAAAGTTTCGTTAAGAATTTTTAATGTTTCGATAATTAATTAATTAAGAAGGACTAAATCGTAAAAAGTGTGAAAGTTAAATTCTACTAACTAAAGGTGTTTAATAGCTATGAAAAAGTAAATTTATGGGCTAATATGGTAAATATGCCATATTATAGTTGAGTGGGCAGTTAGTGATTATTTTTGTTAGTTTATATGATATATTTTAATATTAATTAATTAAATAATAAGTATTAATTAAGAAAAAGAAAAAACAAAACATAATTTTGTTTTGTGTTCTTCTTTTTTGATGGGAAGAACTCCATTTTTGGAGAAAAGAGATTCGGCCAATCCATTTTCAATGCATAGGGGAGATTTAGAGGTTTATTTTTAATAATTTTTATGTTTGTGAGATTGTCGCAAATAGGTCCAACTAGCCCGTACTTTTGTTTTTAAAACTGTTAAAGATTTTGAATGTTTCTATTAATGAATATTTTTATTTTAGATGTTAATGGATGAATTTGAAGTATTAGTTGTTATTTATAAGTATTTTATTAAGTGATTTTTGATGAATTTGTCGATTAGGGATTAAATTGTTAAAATAGTAAAAATACAAGGACTTGGTGTGAAATTGTTGCAAAAATAGGCTGAAATGGAAGCTAAAAATATTCGAATTTTAGGAATTTGCAATGAAAATGGTTAGATTGCATGTTTTAAGCTCAGGGACTAAATTGAATAAAAGTAAAATATTAGGGGTAATTTTGTAAAAATGACAAAATGACTAAATTGCATAAAATAAATTGTTTTACTATCTAAATTAATAAATTGAATGAAATTATTAATTTAGATTAAGATCAAGTAGAAAATCCAGAAGAATAAAGAATTACCAAAAGCCCCTATACTTCAACATTTCTGCGATTTGGCCAAGTAAGTTCGTACGGCTAGAATTTAACACCAATATGAATTGTTAAGTAGATTAACATGATACAACTTATATATTTAATTTTAATTGTTGATAATTAATGGTAATTTGAGATATAATATTGAATTTGATGCTCAGTTTGGATTGAACGCGAGATAGGGTACAATCGTGATTTGGTGTGTTACGGAGGTTTGGAGTGGAGATGGTATTGGAGGGAGATATCTGTATATTACCCGAGTAAA
Source organism: Gossypium bickii (assembly GCA_025503065.1). Classification (NCBI taxonomy): domain Eukaryota; kingdom Viridiplantae; phylum Streptophyta; class Magnoliopsida; order Malvales; family Malvaceae; genus Gossypium; species Gossypium bickii. The sequence goes on along the minus strand of CP106711.1, from coordinate 63,952,081 downwards.
CCGAGGTTCAGCATTTGTTGCGAACTCTTGTGTTATACTATCTATTTGGCGTGTTTCGGTTGGATCAGCTCTTATGAGCTTCTGTTTGGCGTGTTTCGATTGGATCAACTCTTATGAGCTTTTGTTTGGCGTGTTTCGGTTGGATCAACTCTTATGATCTTCTGTTTGGCGTGTTTCAGTTGGATAAGCTCTTATGAGCTTTTTTCTGGTGTGTTTCAGTTGGACTAGCTTTTATAAGCTTCTGTCTGGTGTGTTTGGTTGATCTGATGATGTACTCTTATCCGTAAGTCTTTTTTCGAATGGAAAATCTTAGTAAGGTAATATATTTAATGAATTTAAGAGATTTTTTATTTATTGAATACTGATCTAAACATAGATGAATTCATCTGACTGTAAATCTCGGTAAGGTAACTTGTTTAGTGATTTTGATGGAATTGCCATATATTTAAGCTTGAATTGAATGTTTCAATTCTCCGTTTGATATTGTGGATGACATGAACACATATGACTAATTTTTGTGTTTATACTTTGTACTATGTAAATGAAAAGATATAATTTCTTATGAAATGATTTATCATGTAGTTTATCTCAAAACAGTTGGGTATAAATGTACTAACTTGTGTATTGATGATGACGATTAGGCTTGTATCAAGCTTGTAGTTATGGTTGATGTTTATGTTTATGTCTTCTGTAATGCAAATTAAACGGGTGAGAAAAGGTAATGAAATGGTAAGTTCACAATTGAAATGTAATGTGATGAGATAAAAGGATTGATGAATTAAAGGACTTACCTATATGTGAGAAATTTACTTATGCTAAAGGTGAATTTACTTATGTCATGAATAATCATACTAATTCGTGAATTGATAATGTAATTAAGCTTATGCCAAGTAAATGGAACGGAAAGTAAGTGGAATGATTCATCATTTTAAGAAAAGATTGATGATTATGTAGCACAACTTATAAGATCTTTTATGTTATGAATAGAAAGTATATGTGAGTTAATAGTTTTATAGTTTGATAAATCTTGTGGCATTGGTAAAGCTTTACATTTGTCGTATGAATTTCATATATATTTATGATGATGATGAAATGTTATGTTTAATATTCATACGAGCTTACTAAGCATTCATTGCTTACATAGTTATTTTCCTTTACAGATTATCGGAAGCTCAGTCGGGTTGGAAGCTTGTCAGAGATCTATCACACTATCCAGTGATTATATCAGTAGTTTTTGATGTCTTAATTAAGGTTATAATGGCATGTATAGGTGGACTTGTGTTTGATGAACTAGTTTTTATGTTTGGCTTGTAAATATGGTAATATGGTTAGTATGCTTTTAGCATTTGATGCCTTGATGGTTGGTGTTTTTATTGCCAAATTGATGCATGGGTTAAATGGCCAAAATGGCATGTGTTGGCATGGTAGAAATGTGGTCAATTAGGTTTGTGTTGATATAGAATTTAGTTAAGGTTGTTTGGATGAAACATGATTGTTTTGATGCAAATGTAAGTATGAATGCTTGATTGTGATTGAGATGCCTAAATGACATATTGGTTGAATGGACTTATGGTATGTTAAAATAAGGCTTGCTTTTATTCACAAGAAATTACACTAATATATATATACACAGTGAGCTTAACTTAGGAAACTCTATACTAGGAAACAGACTAATACTAGGAATGTTGACACTAAAACCAGCCTTAAAGTTAGGGATAACAATCATTGAAATATTTATAGAATCCTAGCTAATACACACACAATATTCCTTATTTAGGAAACTGTAATCTGACACTCCCCCTCAAGTTGGGAAGTGGATATCATCCATTCTCAGCTTGCTTACTAGGTTCTAAAAGAACTTCCCAGACAATCCTTTAGCAAGTATATCTGCCAGGTGACCATCAGTGGACACAAATGGAGTGCAAATTAAGCCACTGTCAAGCTTTTCTTTTATAAAATGTCTGTCAACCTCAACGTGCTTCGTATGATCATGTTGAACTAGATTATGTGCAATATTGATAGCAGACTTATTATCACAATACAACTTCATTGGACCTTCCCACTTGATCTTCAAATCTTCCGAAATGATTTTCAGCCATAATAACTCACAAATCCAAAGTACCATGACCCTAAATTTAGCTTCTGCACTAGATCTAGCCACAACATTCTGTTTTTTACTCCTCCAAGTCACAAGGTTGCTTCCTAGGAAAGTGTAATAGCCCGAGGTTGATCTTCTATCAACAATAGACCCTGCATAATCAGTATCAGTATAGGCTTCAAGAGTTAACTTCTCCCCTTTCTTAAATAAAATTCCTCTGCCTGGCGTGCCCTTTAAGTACTATAGAATCTAATACACAGCTCTAAGATGTGATTCTTTGGGGTTGTGCATGAATTGACTTATAACACCGACTGTATAGGCAATATCTGGTCTAGTATGTGATAAGTAGATGAGCTTCCTCACAAGTCTTTTATATGAGCCTTTATCAACTACTGTATCTTTTAGTGCATCTCCGAGTCTGTGGTTAACCTCTATGGGCGTCTCTGCTGGTTTGCATCCTAATTTGCCTGTCTCTATCAACAAATCAATTAAGTATTTTTGCTAAGATATAATGATTCCTTCCTGAGAATGTGCCACTTCAATACTGAGAAAATATTTTAACTTACCGAGCTCTTTGACTTCAAATTCTTTTACTAGAAATTTCTTTAAATTCTCCATTCCTTCTAGATCATCACCAGTCACTATAATGTCATCTATATAGACTAATAAAGCAGTCACTCTCCCTGAAGATGAGTGCTTTACAAATAGAGTGTCATCTCCTTGGCTCTATTTATACCCCAACTTGAGCATTACTTTGGTAAACGTTCCAAACTAAGCTCTTGGGGATTGTTTTAGCCCGTACAAAGCCTTTTTTAGTCTGGAAACTACCTATCCTATATTTGGACTGAATCCTGGTGGAACATCTTGGTATGATCCACCTCGGGGTGAGTCGAGTCGTATGAGATTTTGCCCGATCGTCGATGAAGAAGTATCGTTTGGCTCTTTTAAAAAAGGATGTCTTTAGGTAAAATGATACGAAAGTTGTTAAAAGGGACTTCAAGGATGAGTTTAAGGATATGAGATTTGTATGGGTTCAGTTAACATAAATAAAGATGGTGATTGGTTTGGAAGTAGGTTAACAAATGATGGATGAGAAAGTGAAAGAAGTGGCTCGGTTAAAATGGAAGGAAAAAATGAAAGAAAATTAATAGATGGTGGAGATGGATAATAGTACTTAAGTTTCAAGTAAGATTCGATACTATAGAGAGTATCGCCCCAAAACTTAATCACTTAAGGTGGTAGATGGAAAATAGATTAAACCTCGACCCATTACTTAGCAAAGTAAGAACCTCAGTATATTGGATGAATGCCACACTCATTGGAGTGATAAGTTCAGAAAGAAGAACAAGGTTGACGCCACTAAAACTAGATAAGCCAACAAAGTCTTCAACGAAATTAGAGAGAAAAGAATCTCACCAAAATAAGATAGTTTCATTAATAATTTTGCCAAAAAATCCCCATCAATAGGCTGATTACATGTTTATATAGTGTCAAAAGAGGCTAGCTGAATGTCACTTTTAATGAAACTAATAATGAGCTCAAATGAAAAGTCACAACTTTTAAAATTCTAACCCAAGTAACTCCAACCCAATGTGATTTACTTCTTCAATTAAGTTGCTTTCAAAGTCTTTTGAAGTCTCCATGACCAACCGAAAAGACACCAGCTTCTTTGATGGAAAATTGAATGCATGTAGTGATTACTCATGAAGCAAACGGTTATGGAAGATCAAACAAAGATGCTGCCGAATTTAAAGAAGAATAATGCTCTCCTTTAATTAATTAAACAACTTCTTAATGATGTATAAATCCTCTTTGTAACAGCCCCTCTTTTGTAACCGAAATCTCTTAAAAAGTCATCTTATTGAATGCATAACAGCCTTTAAATGTAATGGATGTGAGCTGAAAAGTCACCTACAATTAACACATGTGACCGACACATTTATTCAATTATTAAGCTTAAAACAAATTAACAACTAACTTAAATAAATGAACTAACACTTATGCATCATTTATTCCAGCAACTAGTTTAATGAAGAGAAGCATTATTAAATGAACTTTATCTCATGCATCAATAAATTATCCTAGTAACTAGATTAATTAAAGAAGCAAGTATTAAATAAAGTTCAACAAAAACTTAATTAATTAAACTAAGATGAGTTGAATTAATGTCCAGCAACTCATTTATTAAACTAAGATGCTTAAATGCATGGTTTAAAATGCAAACTAAATGAACAAATCAGTTACTTAATGCATGACTTAATTAAATGCAGAACACATAATGCATGTCATAAATAAAATATGTAGATCAATAATGCATGACATTAACTAAAGATGCATTTAATTAAACAAGACATAATTAAAGACTAAAGTAACTAAAATAAATAAATCAAGTCCTTATTCCAGCAATTTAAATGCAAAAATTAAAATTTAAAGATGAGCTCCAACGAGCTTATTTAAGCTGAATCAAGCTCGTTGAATGAGCACACGAACTCATTGAGTTGGATCAAGCTCAAATGAGCTAAATTTGAACTGGACAATGCTCGTGGAGCTGGAAACGAGCTAGGATTAGCTCGCTAGCAATGTAATACTCGACTCGGGATACTTGTCCGATGAAGTTCGCGGGGCGTGCTTGCATCATTCCCCCCCTCTTTAAGGTGACTTGTTCTCAAGTCGAGCCGTTTGTCTAAGGGACAATATTTCTTCTCGCTTGGTTTTCCTCGATCGAATGGAACAAAGAATATCGAGCAATTCTGAAATAGATTCACCAATGGACAAGTAAACACATCACCATCATAATAAAGTAGTAGAGGGTTATGATAACAAAAACTTAAAGATAACCCGAATGCTAAGCAAAAGATGAATCTTATCTTGCCGAATTGACTTAACAATTTTGGCAACGACAAGCGCAAAGTATTTAAATTCGAATGGTACATGTAAAATTTAGTCCAGAGATCATATGGCAAAAATTTTAGTTGTTCATAACATGGAAACTTCACATTGTCGCACACTTTCGATATGCCATCAATATGATCAATTGAACAAAATTAATGTTTAATCATGCATTCTTGCAAACGACAATACATTCCTCATTTCATCCACAATATTTCAATAGGCTCAAAACAAAGAACATATTCATTTGAATGAAAAACATTGGCACTTTCCACAAAGTCATTACCAACGTCACCGGGTTCTTCAGTTTTCAAACAAAACAAAGACATTTTTGACTTACCTTGTAAGTTATATGATGAAAGTTCAAATTTACCTCGTTCTCGCAGAACAAACCTTCGCTCCTTAGCAAGGTAATGCAATCCATATTTTGGACTCGAATAAATCTGCAAAGGTAAAGAGTCAAAAAGATAAGTCTTGCTTTTCAAAATATAAGTTCTACAAGAAAGGAAGCTACTAATGTCACCACGAAAAATGTACTTAAAAGGACAAAATGAAATGTTATTCACAGGTGGAATGCTTGATTCAATTCCGGGTTTAAAAAAAAATTTCAGAATCAAGGATTTGATTTTGATTTTGTAAACCAACCACATACTTTATTTTCAAAAATAAAGATAAGACTCGAAGCACATGAAAAGGTATAACAAAATTACTTACAATGAGATCATGATGCGTACCTTTTCTTGGAAACGACTCAAAGTGGCTTACTCCCGGCTTAAAGACTCGATTTTGGTCATTTAGCCTGATATACAGCAAAAGTTTCACTTTCTCAAATAAATAAATAAAAATAGAGCAAAGAAAGCTTAGGCAGACAAATATGCAGAAACTTATACTTCAAGAATCTCAATCGGACTGGCAAATCGCAACATGGAAATTTTGAAAAAAAATTTAAAGATTTCTCTTGATGGACACAATCCAACAAAGTAAGCATTTTGGGCAAAAACCTTTTAACATGTATGTCAAACAAAGGAGCTGTGAGCATACGATTATTCAAAAGTTCAAATCCATCACAGAACAATCGAATAGGCATGTTTATACAAAAAAATTTGGCACATGGATTCAAAGAATTTAAGCATCCAGACACATCAAAACGTGAAAAATCTTTGTCAAGCACATCCGGATTTGGCATAGGAAGGAACAATCCAATAGAAGGGTCAAACATGTTATAAGACCAAACTTTCATGGCATCACCTGAAACAACATCATTAACATTAATATGTGAACAATAATTGAACAAATCAAAAGATGGAAGTTTTTCAGAAATTAAGCCTTCAAACCCTTTTTGAACAAGTTTTAAATCCAACGGTCTTGATTCAATAAACATGTAGTCCTTACCTTTCTTACCTTCAATCGCAAGTAGGTGGTTATCCTTTACGCACTTACCTTTCTCAAACAACTGGAAACGTCTCTCGTTTGGAAGGTAATGTAGCTGAATTTGGTCGCACAAAACTTTAGGAAATTGAAAAGAAATATCACAAGAAGATCGAACAAAAGGGTTAGTAGGGACAATCCTCTCTTGCTCATAACATCTTTCTCACTCGAATCTTTTTCTTCTGAATCTCTCGTTTCTTTTGTTTCAATTTCTTTTTCTTCAATCTCTTTTTCTTCATTTCTCTCAATTTTTCCACGCTTTCTTTTATCTCAATTTCTTTTTCCACTCTTTTTTCACTCTCAAACTCTTTTTCGTTCCCATTCTCTTTTTCAATGGCTTTTTCAAAGGCTTTTTCGAGCTCTCTCAAAACTCACTCATTTTCTCTCTTACTTGCCTCTTGCCTCTCTTCTATTTTTATTTCTTTTTCCTTGTCTTGTTTTTCTTTTCTTTTCTTTGTTTCTTTTCTATTACATGATGTTACAAAAGAATCATGATAATAAGGATTTTCAAAAGAAGGAAAATTATTTACATTTGGTTCACGAATATTTCTTCGAGAAGAATACTCCATGGATGTTTTTTTTGAAGTTCTTGAAGAAGTATATCTATCATCTCGAAAGTCATTTCGAAAGGATTCAAAATCAAAATTGGTCTCTTTTCGTCTTGGATTCCTTGATAAAAAGGACTCTCGATCAGACCCTCTTCTCGAATAGGATTCATAACATGAGTTTCTTTTTCTCGAAGTCGATGGCAAAAAGGAATCACGATGGGTCTTCTTCTTCAAGTAGTAATCGGGGGTATATCTCCGTGGGGTTCTCAGCTCTGTTTTTCGATTTGAAAAAACTCATTCATAGGGGTCTCTTTGTTCCACACAATTTAATCTCTCGTGCAATTTATCAAATTTCGAATTCACCATGGTTCGCATTTCTTGCACCAAATATTGGAACTCCGATTCAGCGAACTCTTCGCGAGACATGATTTTTGTTGCTTAAAAGAAATATGTTAGTTGTCAAAAAAAATAAGTACCTCACCACAAACCTCACGATTTCACTCGGAAAGAAGAAGGAAAAGTGACACTCTCGTTCGTGTTTACACTCGATTGGCTTTCACCTCTGCTTGAATAATCTCACTTGTTTGTGCCTTTTACCTCTCAAACTTTCTCTCACAATTTCGTAGTCGGACTCGCCAAGGCCTTATCGTAGGCTTAGAGGTCGGTTGCAAAATGGTTTAACAAAGGATAAATATGAGGGGCGTTAAGGGTTGGCTGAAAGAAAATTGAAATCGGTTTAAGGTGTGGCGTTGGGGTAGAAAGTGATAGAATTAGGACTTAATGATTGGGAACGCAAGTAAGTGAACAAAGACCTCTTTGAGCACTTTATTTTTTTTTTCACTTCAAATGCATTGAAATAACACAAGAAGTACTTGATATTAAAACTTGAATTTTTTTTTAATTTCAATTTTTTTTTTACTATGAACCTATTTTCGGCTTCTCGTTCATCGTCGAGACTCCTCGTTTTCTAGCTCAGATACCAAATGATACGATCCGCCTCGAGGTGAGTCGAATCGTATGAGATTTTACCCGATCGTCGACGAAGAAGTATCGTTTGACTCTTTTAAAAAAGGATGTCTTTAGGTAAAATGATGCGGAGGTTGTTAACAGGGGCTTCAAGGATAAGTTTAAGGATATGAAATTTGTATGGGTTTGGTTAACATAAATAAAGATGGCGATTGGTTTGGAAGTAGATTAACAAATGATGGATGAGAAAGTGAAAGAAGTGGCTCGGTTGAAATGGAAGGGAAAGATGAAAGAAAATTAATAGATGGTGGAGATGGATAATAATACTTAATTTTCAAGTAAGATTCGATACTATAGAGAGTATCGCCCCAGCACTTATATCACTTAAGGTGGTAGATGGAAAATAGATTAAACCTTAACCCGTTACTTAACAAAGTAAGAACCTCGGTATATTGGATGAACACCACATTCATTGGAGTGATAAGTTCAGAAAGAAGAATAAGGTTGACGACACTAAAACTAGATAAGCCAAAAAATCTTCAATGAAATTAGAGAGAAAAGAATCTCACCAAAATAAGATAGTTTCATTAACAATTTTGCCAAAAAATTCCCCATCAATAGGCTGATTACATGTTTTTATAGTGTCAAAAGAGGCTAGCTGAATGGTCACTTTTAATGAAACTAATAATGAGCTCAAATGAAAAGTCACAACTTTTAAAATTCTAACCCAAGTAACTCCAACCTTCAATGTGATTTACTTCTTCAATTAAATTGCTTTCAAAGTCTTTTGAAGTTTCCATGACCAACCGAAAAGACACCAGCTTCTTTGATGGAAAATTGAATGCATGTAGTGATTACTCATGAAGCAAACGGTTATGGAAGATCAAACAAAGATGCTGCCGAATTTAAAGAAGAATAATGCTCTCCTTTAATTGATTAAACAACTTCTTAATGATGTATAAATCCTCTTTGTAACAGCCCTTCTCTTTGTAAAAATCAAATCTCTTAAAAGTTACCTTATTGAATGCATAATGACCTTTTAATGTAATGGATGTGAGCTAAAAAGTCACCTACAATTAACACATGTAACCGACACATTTATTCAATTATTAAGCTTAAAACAAATTAACAACTAACTTAAATAAATGAACTAACACTTATGCATCATTTATTCCAGCAACTAGTTTAATTAAGAGAAGCATTATTAAATGAACTTTATCTTATGCATCAATAAATTATCCTAGTAACTAGATTAATTAAAGAAGCAAGTATTAAATAAAGTTCAACAAAAACCCAATTAATTAAACTAAGATGAGTTGAATTAATGTCCAGCAACTCATTTATTAAACTAAGATGCTTAAATGCATGGTTTAAAATGCAAACTAAATGAACAAATCAGTTACTTAATGCATGACTTAATTAAATGCAGAACACATAATGCATGTCATAAATAAAATATGTAGATCAATAATGCATAACATTAACTAAAGATGCATTTAATTTAGCAAGACATAACTAAAGACTAAAGTAACTAAAATAAATAAATCAAGTCCTTATTCTAGCAATTTAAATGCAAAAATTAAAATTTAAAGATGAGCTCCAACGAGCTTATTTAAGCTGAATCAAGCTCGTTGAATAAGCACACGAACTCATTGAGCTGGATCGAGCTCAAATGAGCTAAATTTGAACTGGACGAAGCTCGTGGCGCTGGAAACAAGCTGGGATCAGCTTGCCAACAACGTAATGCTCGACTCGATATACTTGTCCGATGAAGTTCGTGGGGCGTGCTCGCATCACATCTATATATGCTTCTTCCTCAAGATCACCATGTAAAAAGGTATTTTTGATGTCAAATTTCTGTAATTTCCAGCCTCGATTGGCAGCTAGTGACAACAACACTCTCACAGTGTTCAGCTTTGCAACAGGAGCAAATGTCTCAAGGTAGTCTATTCCATACATTTGAGGGTACCTTTTAGTAACCAATCTTGCTTTGTACCTCTCCAAAGAACCATCTGACTTATATTTCAATGTGAACACCCATCGACATCCCACTGGTTTCTTTCCTCTCGATAATATCACCAAGTCTTATGTCATATTTTTTAAGGGCCTCCATTTCAACTTTCATGGAATTTTTCCAATTCTTATCATCTAATGCCTTGGATATGGTTTTGGGAATGGAGATGGAATTTAGGCTAGTAAGAAAGGCTTTGTTCTTATGGGAAATTTTTGTGTAAGACATTGATAAGTATAGGGGATGTCTTGTGCAGGCTCTAGCCCGTTTTCTAATAGCAATAGGAAAACCAGAGTCTCTCTAATATGAATTTTTAGTAGTTTCAGTATTAGTATTCAGAGTAAGTTCAGCAATTACCTCAGGTTGTATAGTAGCAGGTTGTATAGAAGAAGATGATGATTGAACTTGCACCGGTGCCTTCTTCCTTGAGTAAACCAGTAAAGGAAGAGTAGTATCCTAAATCCCTTCTTGTGATTTGGGTCTATTAGGCTCTGTTTCGGGTTGTATAGCTTCAAGTTGGGCAGGCTGGTTGACAGGCAAGAACTGAGTGTTTGGCTGGGCAGAGGACTGGGTGTTTGGCTGGGCAGAGAATTGAGTGTGAGTGTTTGGCTGGGCAGGAGCTGAAAAATCAAGGAGAAAGAATTCTCTGTCCTTATCTTCTGTGAATGAGATCTCCCCCCAAAGATAAGGACTAGTAAAGTAATTCTCTTGTTCTGCAAAAGTAACATTAGCTGATACATAATATTTTTTTGTGGCTGGACGATAGCATTTGTATCCCTTTTGAGTGGAAGAATAATCGAGAAAGACACATTTAACAGCTCGTGGATCAAGTTTTCCCCTATTTTGAGAATGTACATGTACAAAGGCAACACAGCCAAATATTTTGGGAGTAAGGTTATTTGAAGTATTGAAATTAGGAAAGAATTTTGCTAGAACTTGCATAGGACTTTGAGATTCAAGGGCTTCTGTAGGCAATCTATTTATCATATGAGTAGCTGTTAAAATAGCCTCCTCCTAGTATTGTTTAGGGACATTTTTTTTTGGAATAAGATGGCTCTTATAATAGCTAAAATGTGACCATTCTTTCTTTCGGCAACACCATTTTGTTGGGGTGTGCTAACACAAGATGAGTCTTGTATAATGCCTCTTTCTTGGAAATATGGCGAGAGAAATTGATTGAAATAGTCCCTGGAATTGTCTGACCGAAACCTTTTTATTTCAGCACCAAATTTTGTTTTGATCATATTGTAAAAGGTTGAAAAGATATCAGATTTCTGTTTTAAAAGGAATATCCAAGACACATGGGTACAATCATCAATAAATGATACAAATCACCGAGCCCCAGAAATGTTTGAAATAGTGGATGGTCCCAAAACATCACTATGAATAAGAGTAAAAGGAGCATATGTTTTTTTATTGCTTACTGAAAAAGAGGTACGTTTATGTTTTGCAAGTTCACAGACATCACAATGGAATTTTTCAACAGTTAACCCTTTGAACAATGAAGGAAACATAATTTTAAGGACTCTAAATGATGGATGACCAAGGCGGAGGTGATGGAGCCAAATTTGGTCTTTATAGGTTTTAACAGATTCTGAGATGAATGATAAATGTGAGGAATTCAGAGCACTAACTTGTCCACTGGATTCTTCAAGATAGTATAGGCCATTTACTTCCTTAGCATGTCCAATCATCCTCCTAGTATTCTATTCCTGAAAAACACATAGATTGGGATAGAAAACCACACTACAATTAGAGTCTTTGGTAATTTTTTGGATTAATAGAAGATTGGTAAACAGTTTTGGAACATGAAGGACATTTCTAAGAGTAAGAGTTTTGTTTATAACAATATCACCCTGACCAGCCACTGTGATCACAGAACCATTGACTACTGTTATCTTTCTATTACTAGAGCAAGCTGTATATGAAACAAATTTTTGTGAGGAATGGGTCATGTGTTCTGTAGCTCCTGAGTCAATGACCCAAGAACTTTTGGTGGGTATATCCGAGACTTTAGAATCTTGAGAAGAGGATATACCTGAAAAAGCCAAACTATAAGTAATTGTTCAAGAAGATTTTTCCAATGATCCCAACAGATTCTTTAACTTCTCAATTTTTTCTTTATTGATTTCAACAGATGATTCTTGGGAATTCCCTTCTCTAGCCAGCTCTTTTACTGTATGTGTTTGCCCTTGTCTCTTTGGTTGTCCACTTTCTTTTTGAAAAAAAATTTATTCGTTGTCTTTGGCTTCCCATGAAATTTCCAGCATCTTTCTTTAGTGTGACGGGGCTTTTTGCAGTAGGTGCACCATAAGGAATCCCTGTTAATAGGCCTTGTAAGTTCTGTCTGCCGACTATCTTAGCTAGTTGGCTGCTTCAGGCCAAATCTCCTCTCATTTACAGCTTTTGTAACCAAGGCTAAACTATCCACCTGACTATTCTCAATCATAACTCATCTTCTTCTTTCCTCAGCACGAACAATCGCACTTGTCTTATTTAGTGATGGTAGATCCTCTTTTCCAAGTATTTGAACTCTTAGTGCATCAAACTCAACATTTAATCCAGCATGAAAATCATAAATTTAATCCTTTTCAACGAACCATTTCAAGAGTCCTGCATCTTCACTTCATTTTATCTAAATGCATTGGTAGTGATCCATCTTTTACCATAAGCTTTGCAACAGATTTGAATACTCCTTGATTGAACGACCTCCTTGCTTGGTAGATGAAATCTTAGTCTTGATTTCATAAATTTGGGCAGCATCTAGAACTTTAGAATACGTCTGCTTCACAGCTTCCCATATTTCTTTGGCTGTGTTAAGAAACATGCATGCATCACTGATTTCTGGCATCATAAAGTTCCATAACTAAGACATTACCATAGAGTCTTGTTCATTCCAAGCATCAAACTTAGGATCTCCTTCTTTAGGTCCAGTTCCGAGTAGGTGACTCAGCTTTCCTCTTCCCTTCAAGAACGTGCAAACCAGTTGAGACCACTTCAGGTAATTCTTCCCATTTAACCTTTAGGCTGCTTGGATGTTCTGCAGCTCACTTGTTGGGTTTGAGTTGTTCACAGAGACTTCTGAGATATCCCCAGTGTTACTGGTTTCGACAGTTTCAGCCATGTTTCTTTTGAACAAATTCTACAGGCTTGAGGGTTGATCGGGAATGAGAAGAAGTTGCCAGACAAAGAATAAAAAAATCTCAAAAATTGAGCTAAAAAAGCTCTGATACCAGTTAAAATCAGGGTTGATTTTATTCACAAGAAATTATACTTATATATATACATACAGTGAGCCTAACTTAGGAAACTCTATACTAAGAAATAGACTAATTCTAAGAATGTTGACACTAAAAACAGCCTTAAAGTTAGGGATAACAATCATTGAAATATTTATAGAATCCTAGCTAATACACAGATAATATTCATTATTTAAGAAACTATAATCTGACAGGGTATATTGAAATGGTCTTATTATGCATGTTTTGGCATGTTTTGGTGCCTTGATCATCGGTTCATTTGGTGTATTGGTACTTGTTGAAATTGGGTGAAAGAAAAGGCTTAATTTTGGCCTATTTCTTGTCCACACAAACTAAAACACGGGCGTGTGTCTTAGCCATGTATGACACATGGCCAGGCGACACGGCCGTGTGTCACTTGTAGGTTGTCAATGGTTGCTTTTTGAAAATTGCATGCCCTAGCACACTGCCTGACAGATGGGCGTGTTTGGCCATTTCGAGAGTTACACGGCCTGGCACATGGGCGTGTGGATTTGTCGTGTGACCCAAGTTTGTGAGTTACATAGGTATGGAGACGGGCTGAGACACGATCGTGTGTCATTATTTCGAATGTTACACAGCCTAAGACACGGGCATGTGTCTCAACCATGTGACCCCTACACTGTAAACTTTTTTAACTTTTTTCTATACTTTCTAAATGTTTTCGATTTAGTCCTGAACTGTTTTTATTGTATTTTAGGGACTTGAGGGCTCGATTAAGGGACGTTATGAATGTATTTGAATGAAATTACAATATGTATTGCATTGATGTATGAATTGAAAGGTTTACTATTCTGTTTGTTCGGTAATACTTCGTAACCCTGTTCCTACGACGGATACAGGTTAAGGGTGTTACAAGACCTTTCGTGGAATCCATTGGAATTACCCCTTAATGAACATTCGGGTCATGATTATCAATGAAGGATATCACCATGTGACGATCTAGGTTAAGGTTCAAAGAAATTTCCTTTCTTCAAGGCATACTCCTGTCCAATCCCTACATCTTCCGTTATCAATCGAGATTTTTCCTCTAAAGAAACACTTTTCACTGAAAATGAATCAAATACCAGCACATCAACAATATCAAATTTAACTCCTAGAGATAGACTTGGCCCACCTTTAGATAGTCCAACATTAGCCTTAGTTGATTTAGAAAAGAAGCCAACACTATCAATAGGCTCAACAAAGCCCAACTCTTTAGTAGCCCCATTAGCCTTAGTTGGTTTACAATACTATTGTTTCATTCAATTAATTAACAAAATATTAATTTACAATAAACAAAATATGTGAGAAAAAGCCTATTTGAATAAACAACATGTTTGTCTCTAGGACCTCCCATTTTTTAAAGAATACTAAAGACTGTTAGTTAAAATTGTTAGTAGCAATTGGAATTAGTCAAGTCAGTTGTAATTCAGTTAATATGATCATGTGTTGTATAAATACATTACTCAGAACACTAAATGTATACAAGTTTAGTTTCTTTTCTTAGCATTCTTGGTATTCTTTGTATATTCAAACATAATATCTGAGCTAAGTTTTTTTTTTTTTTTTGCTAAATAGATAGTTTGTTTGCATGGCTCCAGAAGTTTGTACTGGAAATGAAGAGTTTCAACATCAGTCATCGTCAAAAAGAGTTGATGAGAAGATTGTTGCAAACTGAGTGGTCAGGAAGATTCAACAGTTTCCCCAACACAATACTATCAAACTCAATAAGACTTATTATCTTCTTTAGAAATATCAGGTTATGCTCATTCTTGAAGGCTATGGTGTTCAAGAATATATTCAGTAGTCTACTACTATTTCACAGTTCATAGTTAATGAAGAAGGTCAGTTAGTAGAGATTCCTAAGTTCTTTATGCATAACCAATAAGATAAATTGTTGGCCTCAAGGCTATTGTCCTTGGTAAGTGATGATCTCCTTGTCTATTTGACTAATGCTAGTACAAGTTTTGAATTATGGTCTACTATTGAGAAGCGATATGCTACTAGATTGAGTGTTAGAGTTTCGAGTCTTAAACACATGTACTCACAAAACAAATGACAGTTGTCCATCAAAGAATATTTGCTTAAAATCAAAAGAACATGTGATGTATTGACTGCAGCAAACAATTTGGTGACAAATCAAAAACAAGTTAGCATTATTCTTGCAAGCTTACTCATTGAGTATGAGTCAGTTAGAGTAGTGGCCTCAGGTACTTCAGTTTCTTTTGAACTTCTTGCTGAACTGCTTACTGATTGTGAGACAAGGCAACTCGAGTTTATAGCGTCCATACCATTGAAAGCTAATACGGTTCAAAGAAGTTTAGTTTCAAAAGAGCTACTAGGAACTACATTCTGGGTTACAAGAACTCGAGTTGAAGTTGCATGAGCTATTATCGAGGAAGATTTAGAGGAGGTAGGTCCTCTCATAGTTGGCCTTAATGCCTACTTTGTGGTAGGATTGGTCATGTTGTTCAAATGTGTTACTACCGGTTTGATGAAAATTTTTCTAGTTTGTGTGGTTTCGATCAAGGGAAACAAATGTAAGTTAATTTTCATCGGTTTGGAAGTCACTCTTCTAGTCATTATTGTGGTCAACATATGCAAGGACAGGTGGCTTATGGTCAACAAGATTGGCCTCCTTCTCCATTTAATGTCAAGTTTCACCAATACTATTATCTTTAAGTAGGATCATCTTCCCCAAAATGTTCTTCAGTTTTCAACAAATTTGCTGATGAAGTTTGGTATCCTGATTCTGGGGCTACAAACCATGTGACTAATGACCTTTCCAATCTTAAAGGTGCTACTGCATATACAGGTACTGGCCAGTTGGTTATGGGAAACTGTGCTTGTGTACTAGTAAACTGTGCTTGTGTATAAGTTGTTAATGTCAGGTCCTCTTCTCTTCTCTCTGCACATAGAATTTTGTAACTCAGAAATGTCATTCATGTTCCCTATATTTATAAAACCACATGGTCGTATGGTGCACACGGCCGTGTGGTGTTGGGCAATTTTGAAAATAACCTCTGTTTAATGTTTTAATTGAATTCCAATAGAGTTTTTGGGACATTTTCACACACTTGATCTTTAATATGATTAGCCACGCTTCTAGAACACACGAAACCTACAATCGTTCACCAAATCACACTAATTAATCACAGGAAAACCCATCCAAGAACACATTCTTAAAACAAAATTTCAGACCTTATGTAACACCCCTTACCCATAACTGACACCGGTACAAGGTACGAGGCGTTACCTTACTAAAACACATACAAGCATTCATTTCCAAGTCATAAAAGTTCGTCCAAATTTAAAACTTTCCAATCTTTATCTTAAAGTCCTTAATATGAGCCCACAAGGCTCAAATCACACTTTAGAAACGGTTTCAGACCAAACCGAGTTCTTTAGAAAACCCTGGAAAATGTTACTAAAAATAGGGGCACACGCCCGTGTGGAAGGGCGAGACGCCCGTGTGACCTGATAACATGGCCATGTTGAAGGACCGTGTAACACACATGGCCTAAACATATAGGGACACACCCATGTCCCATAGCAGTATGGATTTATTTCACAATTCGAACCTACAGGGGTTTTCACATGGCCTGGCACAATCCCGTGTCCCTCATACGACCTTGACACATCCGTGTCTCCGCCCATGTGTGAAAACCTTAACATTCTATTTCTAACATCAGTAACCTCACATGGTCACACAGCCAAGGCACACGCCCGTGTCCTTAGCCCGTGTGGCGAATTAAATTCCTAAATTCAAGTGCAGACTTTACACGGCCTGGGCACATGCCCATGTCCTATGGCCGTGTCCTCCACACGGTCGAGACACATGGCTGTGTCTTAGTCCGTGTGGTTACTAATGGGTATTCTATTTTGCCAACTTAAGGTGCAAGGGGACACACGGCCTAACTACCCGCCCATGGGGCAGACCGTGTTTCACACACGGCCTAGACACACGCCTGTGTGTCTACCCGTGTAGACAGTAACAAGGCTATTTACCAAGCCCTTTTTGCCACCCTTACTTGCACCAACATAAACCACGTCAAATAACCTACTCATTCATGTATCAATATACCAAATACTCAAACATATAATTTACACTTTCATGAAAAACATTATCATTTTCATATATCATTAATAAGTAAAAGCCATCATCCATAGCCTTATACAAAATGAATTCATCTTCAAAACAAGCCAACACATTTGGCCAAAACAATATGACACTTGATAAAAGACTAAGTCTCTATACATGCCATACTCAAAATGATAAATCTAACTATATCAAGTGTTCCAATTGATAGTTTGATCAAGCTTTCGACGTTTCTTTGATCCCCGAGCTAACTTGGTGGCACTATAAGAAAATGGAAAAGAGAGGGAGTAAGTATAAAGCTTAGTAAGTCGCATGTAAATAATTAACAATAATTACCTTGCAATATCATATTCATAACATATTATAAACTTGCATATAATTCTCATATAATCGAATGTATAACTTACTCATTTCCATCCTTACTAATTATACAACATAATTCGAGCTCATTTCAAATTTCACCACATCTCAAATACATATCATAAACATTGCTCACATTTACATGCACTTATACCCTGCACTTGTCATCACATAATCACACATAATTTCTCTTAATCAAAGTTTCTCGATGAACACTTCAGAATAATACCGGATGCGTGGTTGTTTCGCGCACAGCCTACCAATGATAAATAACACGGTGGTATCGCACACAACCCACCAAATAATCACATATCCACGGTGGTATAACACACAGCCCACCAATAATAATAAATATGGTGGTATCGCACATAGCCCACCAATAATAAATAACATGGTGATATCGTACACAGCCCACCAATTATCACTTATTCACGGTGTTTATCTGAGAATTTCCTTACTTTTCATTCATTTTAATAGATGTCAACAATATTTATAGCAATAATCAAACATATTATGCAATATCAATGGTTATAAGCATAATAACAATAGAGTTGTATTATTTACATACAACTTACCTTGATGTACAAAATTTAAATGACTTTCGATTTAGTCCACTATATTAGTTTTCCCCCGGTCTAAGTCTGGACTCCGTTTTTCTTGATCTATAATAACAAATTCACTTATTTAATCACCACATTATTCAAAACATTTCAAAATTTTCTATTTTGGAAAAATTACCGTTTTGCCCTTAAACTTTCACAAAATTACGATTTTGCCCCTAGGCTCGTAAATTATTTTTTCATCAAATTTCCTCAGTTAATAAGCCTAGTTGAACATTTATTACTCTTATAGCAACTCAAAATACCAATTATTTCATAAATTTACTACCCATTTTACAACATTTACAAAAAAGTTCTTTTTAGGTGTTTTTATGGAAACCCCCTTCACAAAAGTTGTTTATTAAACAACCAAGTTTCATTTTCTTCCATAAAAGTTCAGAAAACAAGACTAATGTTCCCATGGAAAAATCCTAGACTCTCAACCATTTTGCAAAATAGTCCCCTCATTAGCTAGCTTAAGCTACAAAGGTTCCAAAAGTACAAAAATAATCAAAAATGACCATCAAAACACTTACTTGCAAGGATTAAAGGTTGCTGAAACTTTCAAGCCTCAACAGCCCTTTCCTTGGGTGAAAAATTGGTGGAGAGAAGAAAGATAAAAGATGATATCTTTTCTTCTCTTTATTTTATTCTATTTCTCCAATTAAGTCACCTAATCCACTAACATTGACAATTTTTTTCATTTCCTTGTCCCCTGTGGCCAACCAACACATTACTAAGGCTCTAACTACATATTAGGAACCTCCAATTTAATATTCTATAGCTATTTGACACCTTTAGCTTGTAGAATAGGACTTTTGCACTTAATGCGATTTAGTCCTTTTTCAAAATTTAGCATGCAATCGCTAAAATTAATGCACCAACATTTTCATGCACTCATATAATCATACTATAACACATAAAATAATATTAAAACTAATTTCTCCAACCTCATATTAGTGGTTTCAAAACTGCTATTCCGACTAGCCCCTAAATCTGGCTGTTACAACTTACATGAGTAATTAATACTTACTCTTCACAAAATAGCAACAACGCGACGGTCACACCTCCGAAGGATCTTGATTTCCACCTCTTTCACCTAAAAAGGAAAGTCAATTGAACACTTATTAAATCATAGAGCGAAACTGATTGTTAAAATACAACTTGAAGAAAAACGAGCAGAAACAAAATTAGTGGAAAGAACAAAGGAAACACAAGAAACAAAATGTAACCAAAGGAGTGGGTAATAGTAAACGTGAGAGCAAGAAGGGAGAACTATGTAATCGAAAAAATGAAAAGAGAAACAAAAATTGACAAACTTGGAAAAATAGAAGGAATGTGCAAATAGGGAAAAGTTGAGTGGTTGAACAAGGATAAAAATTAAGGATTTGGTCAAAATAAGATAAAATACTTAAAATATTTACTTTAATCCAAATCCATCCACCAGACTTTAGAATTTAACATAAACTGAATCTCTAACAAGAGCCTAAACCAAAAATACTCCACACTTGCATATAACGAAATTTGAACTTGGAACCTAAAGTAAACATAAAAAGCATTTAACCAACACACCAAAGCAAATTATTTGACAACCAAATACACTCAAAAATCCAAAAATTTAGGGCGCTACTCACAGTTAGGATCTATTGTAACTATTGGTACACAACGAGACCATCGTAGTTGGAATCTGCTGTAACTATGAGTACACAATGAATGATTAAATGTAGATATATTGTCGGTTCTTCCTCCAATAATATCAACCCAATCCTTGGAAATGCAATATAAATACGTTCCAAGACATTCAATCAATATATCATTTCTTTTTTATCTCATAACCAATCAATGACAATCATGAATACATTAAGCATCCAATTTTGCCAACAATTTAGGCATTCAGATCATTCAATCGGGTATTCATAAAATACATGTAACATTATTCACTATTCAGGCAATCAATCAAGAGCAATTCAATTAATAAATTCAATCATCCATATATCTCATTGTTCTATTCCTAATTCAGGACCTAATTGCATAATCTAGTTCTCTAAATGCCATTAAACACTTAATCAGGGATTCATTTACAAAAAATAATAAAAAAATATGTCAAAATTATAATTTTGAGTTTCAGGGGCTAAATGGCCGTGTGACCAGAATGTATGGAGAGCCCTAGATCGTATACGATACATCGTGTAGAGGAAAAATAAAATGTAGGGGCCATATGGTCATGTGGGTAGGCCGTGTGAAGAGACTCAGGCCATGTGAGAAGTGGAGTTTTGGGGTTTCAAGGGGGACATGGCCGTGTGATCCACATAGGCTGACCACAAGCCCGTGTGGTAGGCCATGTGCGACTAGGCAATTTCAAATTTTGACTCGTTTTTTCATAAAAGAACATAAAGCTAACTTCTGGGGTCTCGTACGATGATCCTCACATCCAAGTATGATCCAAATTACCTAGACGGGTCTTTCTATTGATAAAACACAAGAATAAATGACATATTTCAAGATTTAAGGGGTTTTTCGACAAGATCGTGAAATATTTGTAACAGATGAAAGATCTAATGAAAATAATGATTTTCCAGAATTGATGAGATCTATCTATTGGGATATAAGAAAATTTTACCGATCTTGATAGAAATTTAGAAGTTGTTGGCACAAAACTCAATGATTGATGATAAACGATCCGATTTGGACTTGATTGCAAAGTTAAGATTAAAGAACTAAATTTCTAGCAAGAACTTTGAGAGAATTTTGCAAAAGAGGGGTTTTAAACTGAGAAGAAATAGGGGGAATGAGGATTCCAATGGGCTAGAATCAAATAGGAAATCCTAATTGTGCTAGGAAGTTGTTTATTAGTTGGACTTTGGAAAAAAATAAGGGTTGTTTGGTAATTAACCCTTTTTGGCCGAAATCAAGAAAAGGAACTGAAACCAATGTGACTTGAACCTCTACTCAAGGGGATGGGAATGATTAAGCTTGGCCATTAAGCTAATATGCACTCTATGGCCATATTTTACCACAAATAATACATAAGCTATTTTATCCTTGGTTCATTAAGTGCAGAAAAAATAAAAGGGAAAAATGAAGAATGTGAGATTTGAACCTTGGTTCTCAAGAGATTTTGCTAAGCTCTTAACCAATAATGTTAGGATCTAGTTTATGTAGATTTTAAATTTTAAAATTTTTTGGGGTGTTACACCATATGAGCTATTCTACAAAGCCAAACCTGAGTATTTGTATCTAAGGACTTTTGAGTGTTGCTGTTATCCTTATCTAAGGCTTTATAGAAAAAAAAAAGCTTCAGTTCTGGTCTAAGCCTTGTGTCTTTCTTGGTTATACTTCTATTTACAAAGGCTATAAGTGCCTTGATGAATCAGGCATAATTTTTATTTTCAGACATGTGATATTTGATGAAACTTGTTTTCCATTTGCTTCAAAATAGGTTTCATTTTCTCAACACCCAAGTTGTGATCGAGGGTCATCTTCTCAGCCTTCTCAGCAAGCATCTATTCCTATTCTTGTTTCTTAACCTCAAGGCTCTATTTCTTCTAAGACAACTCCTCCCTTATCTGTTCGTGACACTTCTTCACTATCATCTACAAAGAATAAGCCTCATGTGGAACTTGATTTTGATTGTTCTAGAATTGAGTCTGTTTCCTTAAAATTTGCTACATTTCTAGCTGATGCTTTTAGAGCTAAGACTAATGTTTTGGACCCTGGTAAGGAAGTTGGGACTGTTTCACTTGATTATCATCTTATATCTAATTTTTATCCCATGGTGACCCAATCCAAAAATGGAATTTTCAAACCAAAAGTTTTATCAACTGGGTTGTTTGGTTAGGAACCACGAACCATTGAGAAAGCCTTTGCTAGTCCTAAATGGACTAAGGCTGCCCAACAGGAGTATGATGCTCTTTTGTAGAACAACACTCAGAAGCTAGTTTCTTACCCTCCAACAGAAGAGCAGTTGGGTGTAAGTGGATCTTCAAGCTCAAGAAAAATGCCGATGGCACCATTGCCAAATGCAAGAGCAGGTTGGTGGTCAAAGGATATCTTCAAGAGGCTGGAATTTATTTCCAAGAAACATTTAGCCCTATAGTCAAGCCTACTACTATCAGGGTTATACTCACTCTTGTAGTCACTTATGGATGGCAGCTTAGGCAAGTCGATATCAACAACGCTTTTCTAAATGGTGATCTTCATGAAGAAATCTATATGAGTCAACCTCCTAGTTTTGAAACTCATGATGATAGTCAACCTTTGGTTTGCAAGCTAAAGAAGGCTCTATATGGCCTCAAACAGGCTCCTAGAGCTTGGTTTCACAAACTCAAAGAGTCTCTAAAGAACGCTGGCTTTGTTCTCTCTAAAGCTAATGCTTCGTTGTTTATCAAAGTTTTTGCTGCATTTATCTTGTATGTACTTGTGTATGTGGATGGCATCATTGTCACTGCAAATTAGTTAGTTAAAGTGGATGTTTCTATTAAGTCCTTAGATTAGCAGTTCTCGTTGAAAGATTTAGGGAAATTGTATTACTTTCTCAGCATTGAGGTTTCTTATAGCTCGTCTGGTTTATTTTTAAACCAAAGGAAGTATGTTATGGACTTGCTAACAAAATGTAACATGGAGTGTTCAAAAGCCTCTCCTACTCCTATGGTTACTACTTGCAACTTGTCAGCTCAATGTGGGAGTCCAATTGAGGATGATTCTTATTATCGTAGCATTGTTGGTGCTCTTTAGTATATTGCCATTACTCGGCTTAATGTTGCTTTTGTTGTTAACAAAGTGTGTGAATTTATGCGTAAGTCGTTGGACCAACATTTCGATACTGTTAAAAGGATCTTGAGATACTTGCAAGACAATTTTGATTATGGCATAATCTTCAAAGCTGCACCCTGTGTCTCTTTCGTAGGCTATTCTGATACTAATTGGGGTACATATTTGGATAACTAAAGATCCACAACTGGATTCTGTGTGTTTTTAGGAGGAAATCCTTTTGCATGGGGTTCCAATAAATAGTAGGTTGTTTCTCATTCTATTGCAAAAGTTGAATTTTAGGGCTTAGCTCAGGTTACAGCTAAGATCATTTAGCTTGAGTCTTTACTAGCTGAATTACATGTTCCTCTTGCTCGACAGTCTACTGTTTGGCGTGATAGCTTAGGAGCAGTTGTAGTATCTGCAAACCCTGTACAACATTGTAAGTTCAAGCATGTTGAACTAGATTTGTTCTTTGTCAGGGAGAAGGTTGCAGCCGGCAAATTGGTAGTTGGCTATGTTCCAAGACAATATCAAGTGGCTTACATACTCACCAAGCCTTTATCCACACAATCTTTTTGTAAATTCAAATATGGCCTGAGTGTTGTTAGTAAGTTTGAATAACACAGTTGTTGGACAAAACATGTTAGCAAGAAATATGTTTCCTTAAGACAGATTCGACCGCTCCTATGGTACTTGGAGAAACATTGGTCGACTGTCTCTCATAATACAACAACAAGATGATCGATGCAATAGCACCTCTGTAGTGATTAACGAACAAACATTGCCTTCTTCTACCAAAAAAATGTTTGAAAAATATGTAGAGAAAAAGAAGAATTTTCGAGAGCAATTAAGTTTGATGTGAGTGTCCCAAAGAATTCTACAGAATTCTTTAGGCTTTTATAAGCATTCAATATGGCGGAATTTTAAAAATTTACATAAAAAAATATGCATTAAAGGAGCCTTTATATCAATTTAAATCAAATCAAATCAAATTGATTGGAATCAAATTAAATCAAGATACATGTCCTTTTAAAGGAGATTTTGTATAATATTTGTTGAGAAATACGTATTAGGCTAAAATACCCACAGGCCCTTTTTAGGCCCGACCGGTCCAAACATTTTACGTCACCCAAGCTATGCAGGTGCACCCCCAACCTCAACGAGTTTGGACTTACACCCCTTACATGCAAGGCAAGGTTTCAAGTTTAATCATTCAATGATTCTCTAAATAGGTTCTCATATATATACATATCTCACACATGGTATTTAACCAATGTGGGAACTAAGCTTTTCTTTTCCTCAATAAAATTCACAAGTAGCTTACTTTGAGCATCAATTTCTCATTCATCACTCAACCATTTTGAGCGTATGATATACCGTTGTAAAGGTCTCATGGAGTAGAATATAAAACCATAATTTTATGATTTAACTCTCCACCTTTACCAATCAAGAATATGCCATATTTTCCAACAGTTTGAATAAGAAAGTCACCAAGTCCAACATTTGTCTTGAAGCTCGACGATGGGTGAATATTAAGGAATACTAAAAACTGTTGTTAAAATTGTTAGTAGCAGTTGGAATTAGTTAAGTTAGTAGTAAGTCGGTTAATATGATCACGTGCTGTATAAATACATTACTCAAAAAACTAAAGAAATACAAGTTCCGTTTCTTTTCCTGGCGTTCTTGGTATTCTTTGTATACTCAAACATCATTTCCACACTTGTTTACAAATTCAATCTTTAATTTCAAATTATTATGCATTACACCCTCATTATTTTTGAAGCATTTCAAATTACTTATTTTTAATACTATTAAATTATTATATCAAGATTATTTTTTCATAAATACTACTTGGAGAACAATATAAAGACAAATATTTACGAATCATATAAAAATATTTAATTAAAAAATATAAAAAAATTCAAACAGAACCACAATGATAGTTGGCAATAATTCTACGATTTAATTTAAAATATAAAATTATTATGAAAACAATAATAATTGTATAAAATATTAACCTACATATCCACCAAAAAAGTACAACTGAGATTTTGTGAATTCGTTTAAATATTTAAATATTTGTAGTATTTGCCACGTATCTTTAGTAACTAATGATTAAAATGAATATTATTTAAATCAATTTTTATCAAAAAAAATATATTATTAAATACTCATTTATATAAGGATCATAGATATCAATAATCTTTATTATAATTGATTGAGTCGTAGATTACAAAAATATATATATAACACGTGCACAATTAGTCTAATTTTTTTTCCTCTTAATACTAAGTTTTTATATATGGTTTTTAATATCCAATATTAGAAAATATAAATATGCGTTTCAAGTCAGTAAATTTTAAATTTTACACATCCATTTATGCACTCATTTTTTTAATTATTGAAAAATGAATTTCATATAATATACATTAAATACTTCTTTCTTTAATAGATAAACGAAAAATATATTAAAGATGTTATTTCATACAGGTTAATTTATTAATTTAGTTACAAATTGTATATTTTTTCTCTTTTTGAACGAGTTAAATTTTTATGTAATTGTATATTCTAGGTTTTTTGCTAAGAGTAAAGCTAAAATTATAATTTGGAGTAACATCAAATGTTTATTTTAAAATTCAACGTTTTAGTCTTATTTTATATTGAATATAATTTAAATTAGCATCATTATAAAAATTCTATATTTATATTATTTTTAATTTTTAATAATACTATTTATGAAATGTTATAATGTAACACCCCAAACCCGGCCTAAACATTATGGTCGAATCTTGGCGATGTCACATGGTAGTCTTTTGGAAATAAATGAGTTGTCATAAAAACCTCTTTTCGAATTAGCCTCATTACAAAATCTAAAACGTAGTTCATTATCACAAAAGTATTCTCTTTCAAAACGATATTAATTTTCAAAACGTCACTTATCGCGGAAGCTTTTTAAATCAGTTTGCGTATTTGAGTATATTTTGTTAAAACATTTGATTCAGTTTGAAAACTCGATTAACCCTACTACTAGCAGTTATAAATCAAAATAACAGAAATCCCAAATTAACCATGAAAATCCAAAAAGGTCATTATTACAGTAAAATACCCCAAAATAAAATCAAAATTATAATTAAGTACTAAAATAGAACGAAATGGGTCATTTGGCCACCGCTGAGTCCTCCGCCGCACCGATCCGCCTATGACTGGGGATTACCTGGACAGTTAAAACAGAAAGGTGAGTTTATGAAAACTCAGTGTGTAATCCCAGATAGCACAAACAGACAGACAGAAGGCAATCACAGTCTAGGCCTATGCCCTATTTAGAATCAGTGACAGTATCAGTTTGGGCTTTAGCCCATCTCAATACAAAGGCCGTCATGCATTTGGGCCTTGGCCCATTACAGTATCAGTAATCAGTATAGTATCACAATATGCAGTATACAAGTCCTACCCAGCCAGCCTCTACACTCCAACTCCGTCCAACCCTACACTCCATGTGGGGATATAATTAACCCACCTATCTCTATACTCCAAGTAGTACTGGTTGCGATACTAGACAGTAGTTTGTAGCTGAGCTGCCAATAAGTTAGGCTCGAAGCCTTTCAGTACACTTCCTCCAATCCATATAAACCTATCCCCATGCAATGCATCATACAATCATGTCATGCCAAATCACGGTATCATATATGTATTTAGTACAATTTTAACAGCATGCTCACAATACAGTCGTACATGTATATATATAAAGTACGTGGATATAAAAGTCATTCAGTCAATTAGGGATCTAGGTAATCTTACCGACCCTACAGTAGGTCCACAGTCGACTCGGGCGATCTGCAACCTTAGCAGTCAAAACAGTGAAAATGGGCCAACAAGCCCATGTAATTTGCCCATGGGGGCCTACATGCCCGTGTGGCCCACAAGGCCCAAAATGGCCTTAGCCGTGTAGGTCACACGGCCTGGCCCAATAATCCCACACGCCCGTGTGGTTCACCCATGTAGGGCCCACACATCCGTGGGGCCCACACGGTCGACCCATGAATCGTACATGGCCTGCCTCGTCGATCACACGCCTGTGTCTGATCATACAGCCTACCACACGGGCGGCCACATGCCCATGTGGTGTCTACAGTCTCACTTTTTGGCTTTTCGCCGATTTCCATTTGCAGAGTTGTGTTTACACACCTGGGTCGTTCTCGATACTTAAGCACTTCCTAACCTTTTGGAAGCTACAAACAGTGCACCCAATCTCAAATTTAACAACTAAAACACAATTTAATCATCACTAAAACGAGCCAAACCACTCACTTACCGTAATCACCCCCAACTACTCGCACTAATCAATTCGTTGAGAAGAAAAACCGCTTCACGATCGTCCCGTATGCACAAACAACAAAATTAAAATCTTCCGAAACCAAATATAAAATAACACAACAACACTACTTACCGTTATCGCACGGAAACAAAAGTCGAGGAGCAAGATAGACTGAAAATGAAATATAAGGGGAAACACTTGAAATTTCGGCAGCCAAGTCAAGAGAAAACGAAAAGGGGTGGGGGAGAAAGGGACAGAATTCGGCTATGGAGGCAGAGAAAAATAAAATAAAAACGAAATATGGTAAAGGAGAATTCTGCAGAGATTTTCGGAATCAAGGGGTAACTCCCTAGACTCCTTGATTTACTCCACTAAACCACATCCATTCTAACCATTCAGCATCCCAGTCTATCTCAAACGCCTCCAATCCTTACTTTTCTCCCCAAATCCCTTATTTCCCTCCCAAGCCATCCAACACAACCCTACCACCCTTAAACTCTCAGAATTTCGGTCAAACTAGAACACACACACGGCACAAGTAGCAAAATAAAACACTCCCTTGCACATACCAGGATTCAAACTCAAGACCACAGCATATTAACACTTCACTTCACCACCAGACCAGCAGGCATGTTGATATAAAATTACAAACAATTACTTGAAAGCCTACCGACCCCAATGAAAGCTTTAATCATAAAAAAATGCCAAAATTTACCCAAGTTATGACTTGAACTGGGGACCTCCCACATACACCCAGAACACATAACCACTAAAGCAGACATATATTTATATCAATTAATTTCAAAAACACATACAGATATTTTTGTGCTCCAAAATCACATAAGCCGGAATTAAAAAAATTTGGGGCGTTGCATATAAATTTTGTACTCATTTCATATAATATATTTTAATCAATACATATAATCAACTCATACATTGCAAGGAAAAAAAAAATTAAAAAAACTACTATTTGGCACGTTAATTATTTGCCATGTGTTTTTATTAACTAAAGTTAAAAATATATATATTATTTCAGTCTAATTTTCTTATAAAAATATATCAACATATATGATTCTTGTTATATGAATGTGTATTTAATGTTAATAATTTTTTCTATAATTGATTTAGTTATAAATTAAAAATATAAATATGTACACACTTAGTCCAATTTTATTTTTTCTTAATATTAAATTCTTATATATGATTTTTAATATCCAATATTAAAAAATTTAAATTTTACACATTCATGCGCTCATTTTTATAATTATTAAAAACTGAATTTCATTTAAAATATACATCAAATATTGGTTTCTTTAATAAATAAATGAGAAAGGTATTATTGAAATCATATAGATTGAATTATACGTTTAGTTACCAATTGTATTTTTTGTTCTTTTTGAACGAGCGTATTTTTTATACAATTTTTCTTTATGCAATTTTTTATTTAATAACTTAATTTACATAGGGTTTTTTTTTCCTTCTTTTAATTTTTAAATTATATCTTAGCTCTTTTTAAGAGTACTACTAAAATCATAATTGAGAGTAATATTTATTTTAAATATTAATTTCTTGGTATTAATTTATATTAATTATAAAAATTAAATATTTATATTATTTTTACTTTTTCAACAATATTATTTATGCAATGTTATAAAATTTATATCAATTTATAATAATATAATTAATGCATACAAGAAAAAAAAAGTAGTTTTAGTACAAGAATAAAAAAATAAATTTAGTGAATTATAGATGAAATAATTAAACTTGATTTTGATTTTTTTTTTTTGTGATAACAAAATAATACCTAACTAATCACATAGCAACGTTCTGAAAACAAAAACCACCCTTAGATTTATCCATCTAAAAAAAAAGTGCAAACCTCCGCCGGGAGGACTTCAAACACCTGCAAATCATCTTTTTCGATCAAGGCTTGTTTAGCCAAGTAATCCACAACTTGATTCTGTTCTCTTGGAATGTACCGCAAAAACCACTGATTTTCCTGAGCTAAGATAAATCAAAGCTGAGTTCAAGCCGGTAGAATTGCTTCCAAGTCTTAACTCGATTGGTATGGACATTGTTGTCAATGCAAGAGAATGTGGGTCCAAGTGTGTTGTAACTCATTATCCTCCTATTTATGGGTTGGAGAGGGGTTATGAGGTAGTTTTAAGTATTGTGTCAAAAAGAGTATATATAATCAGAACCTATAATGAGATTGTTCAAAAAAAAAAAATACTTATCTAAAAGTTAGTTATTTAAAAATAATATTTTATCATCCAATATTGGAAGAAGGGGAAGGAATTGAGAGGGTTTAATTTATATAACTTCATTATAGGTTGACTAAAAATTAGCCCATAATAATAGCATTTATGTAGAAAACAACAATGTAAAATTGTTAAATATATAGTATAGCAATTTGAACAAGCCTAGATGTGAGGGTTACATATTTGTCAATTCTTAACCTAAAAATCAAAGACATCTTTATTTTCAATGATTCTAACTTATTCCTATGAAATTGTTGATTTTGGTTGCTTTATTTAGTAAAGGGGAAAAAAATATTGATTCTCTTTAATTTATAACGAATTAAGATGGTAAATGGAGTCACAATATTGACAACTCTATTACCTTTAAAATAAATTAAAAATCCTAAGAATATATTTCCTACACCATATACTTAATTTGAAATATGACTAACCTAATATAAATAAAAGAATAATTTTAAGAAATATAATGGAAAATTTTTCATTGAAGTTGCTTTATAATTTATAAAATTTTATTTTGGCCCTCAAAATGATAAAAATTTAATTCAATCTTTTAAAAATTATAAAAATATAAATTATTCTATTATCGTAAAAATAAAAAAATTAATTCCAACTCTCAAAAAATCTCCCCTATGCGAAAAGAATAGTGGTCATCTTAATTAATATAACTTGACTTTTTTAACAAAATCCTCTGATTAATTAAAATCTAGTAAATAATTGGAATTAATACTAGTAATATCCCAAATCAATTAATTTTAGTAAATCAGCATATTACCTTTACCTAGTGCTATTATGATTTGTTCCCACCGTTATATTAAAACTATAATCACAAGTAGACAAGTCTTAGACTCTACGTTCAAATAACTAGAAATCAAGTCCACATCTACATATAAGTTTTTAGTTTAATGAAAAATAATTCAATTTAGGGTTCGGTTGTTTGTATGTAAAATGTTTTCTGCATTTTTCTGTGTTTGTTTCACATAACACAGTTTGGTCAACGGAAAACGAGCCTTTTTTCCTATTAAATGATTTATACTTTTGAAAACGTAAGTCATTTTTTGAAAAAGAGCTCCTCTATAGATAATTTTATTTTTATATAAAAATTAACTTAAATCAAGTTTAATATTATTATATTAATAAAAAAATTTATTTTTATTTTCAAAAATATTGAAAGTATTATATTTTCAATATTATTAAACATACCTATTTAATTATTTATATTTAGTAATACAATAAATTACTAATATAATTAATATAATTTATTATTTTAATAATAAATTTTAAAAATAATAATTTTAAATTATATTCATCACAAAACATTCAATATTAATATTTTAATAATAAATATTTATTATTCACCAAAAATAATAATAAATATTTATTAAAATTATAAATATATTAATAATAAATATTTTGTAGTATAAATGTTAAAATATGTCATAAGGCTCTACGTACTCTTCACAAATTTGCAATTTAGTCTCTGTACTTTTATTTTTAAGAATTTAGTCGCTCTACTTTTCAAATTTGGAAATCAAGTCTAATTGTTAACATTGTTAATTTTTTTTTTTTTGCCAATTTTGTTGATATCACATTTTTAAATAAAAAATACTCACTTGGTAGTTAAAAATGACGTTGTAATGAACCTGAATTTAACAAAATATTTTTAATATATGCAAAAACAATATAAAATATAAAATTATAGATATAAAATAAGCTCAATTAAAAGATAAGAAAATTTCGAATGTATGTTTGTTTCATTCAAAACAAATTTTATAAAATATTTTTAAGAAATCTATCAAACAACAGAAAATATTTTACACAAATTCATCCAAATACTAGAAAATATTAACTTTTCCAGAAAAGTAAGTCATTTTCAGTTAAACAAATGGAGCCTTAATCCCTTTAAAATTCTAAAATAATAAGTATATATAAAATAAAATAAAATTATATTTTAACCCCTTTAAAATTTTGTAATTTAATTTTTCCCCCTCCCTCATGCTTCATCCCTTATTCAAGTCATGCATGTTATTAGTATATCTTACATATAATTTAATAAATAAATTTGATGTTGTGTTATTAGTATTCCATGCATTCCATTTGACACAAATTTTAAAGGAAAATATTAAAATATTAAAATTAATTGACAAAAATTAAATTTAAAAAAGTTAATAGAAATTTTTTCATTTAAAATTAACATTTTTACAAATTTAAATAAATTTGAACCGTTTAAAATAGGAAACCACCCACATTAGGATCATCTTAAAATCCTTTTGTAAAAATATTATTATACACCTCATTATTTCAATTTTTAAATTAAAGTATTTAAAATCAAATTATTAAAATTTTACTTTTTGCTTCTTTAAAATTATTAATACTTTTATATCTTTAAAATCAAAACTATACATGAATTTTGTTATATGTGAATGGGGTAAAAGAATTAATAGGTTTTATTACCTATGTTTATTGGGAAATAATTAATGGTTTTATTATAATGTTTAATTTGGTTTTGGATTGATGAAAAAAAAAAAAAAACTAAGGTTGAAATCTTTTTCAGGTGGGAAAATGTTTGGAAGATCAGTTGAGGAGGTTGAAAAGTATGGGACTTCAAGATTCTCTTAACAATAATCAAATGCCTAATCTAAGTTAGAATTATCTGATGTGTGGTACTATATAATTGGTGTTTAAAAATTAAAGATTTTAGAATTCACCTTATTTCCTTTAAA
This sequence comes from Gossypium bickii, assembly GCA_025503065.1. NCBI lineage: Eukaryota > Viridiplantae > Streptophyta > Magnoliopsida > Malvales > Malvaceae > Gossypium > Gossypium bickii. The sequence continues at coordinate 63,919,775 of CP106711.1, read as the reverse complement.
ATAACTACACGACACTTATTCTCTTATATCATTTAAATTTTCCTAAAATACACAAGTATTATTTTTATAAAATATTTATATTTAAATTGAATCATACAACTATTACCATCTATCATTGTGATTGTCTTTTAAATTTAATTTTATTACAAATTTTAACCGTAACTCATTTAATTTTTAACCATGTGTATTGTTTTCTTTTACTGGTTTGTTAAATTATATATTTTAACACTTTTATTTATATAAAAATAACACATGTTAATAACATTTATCAAATTAATATTATATTAAAAACATAATAAAAGTTAGTTACATAGAGAAAAGATAATTATAAAATTATAAAAAAAAAATCAAATATTAACATTTTTTACATTAAAACAAACTAATTTAACAATATATAAAATAAATAATCTATAAAAATTATTAATAATATTATTTAAATTATAATATATTGATATTAATATTCAAACTCTAATGAATTTTTATTAATTTAATATTAAATAAAATTAATATAATTTATTCTAAATTAATTAAATACTTTTAAAAATATTTTGTAATTATATTACTTTTTCAATTCATTAATGATTTTTTTTAAAAAATTACTAAAAGAAAACCAATATTATAAATTTAATATACACAGTGTATTGTATGTAAATACAAACTAATTTTAGAACTATGATATTTGTGTCACACACTCATCTCTAATTCGAATATTTCTTGCATTAAAATGCTTGTCACGAAGAATCAAAAGTTAAAAAGGTAAGATATAATCGAAATAGTAAAAACAGTTTTGAATGGGTAACAAACCAAAACCGATTAAAACTTGAAAATCTATTTTTATCATTGATTTTTTTTTTTATTTTTTTTCTAACTTTTAATATTTCTATATATTTTTTAAATTTTCTTTTTAATCTCTTAAAATATTTGACTTCCGATCTTATATTTACAACATTGAAAACCATCCATCACATATAATTGCTTACAAATGTTGATCAAATATCAAGTCTATTCATCACAAATCTTTCATAATTTGGAATCGCTAATTCTGCCCTGGAACTCAGATTCTTAAATTTTTTTTTTCCATTAGGACCGAACAATGAACTAAAATTTCACTATTATCATTACCAAACATCATAGGATAATGTTCCTTGCATACTTCAAGGAAACACACCCCTTTGACTATAACAAACAAAAACTCACCCACACTTTAAACTTATTTTAATTGATCTTTCTGCAATCAAGCCTTATCTCTCCATTGATACCAGTCAAGGGTGTCGTAACCATTTTTAAAAAAAAAAAAAAACAGGGAAACGATTTGGGTTTTGAAAATGAATATAGAACGAGAGTCGCCACCGACCTTTATTAGGTGAGATCGGATCACCTTTGTTTTAATAAACATTTTTTATTTATCAAAACGATGTTTTTGGTCACGACCTTTGAGAAAATGGGCTCGGGAGTCGGTTATGTACGAGGAAGGGTTAGCACCCTCGTCACGCCCAAAATTGGTACCAAACTGATTAATCAATGTCTCAATGCCGAAGATTTGAAAAGATTTTTAAAATTTGGATCCTTTAGAAAATGCTTGGATAGTTTAGGCCGAGAATTTAAGATTTCTTCGTTCCGAGAGGATACGAACATCACATCCAGTACGTTAGGACACGATATTCGAAGCCTTCTTAATCAAAGTTATCTCGAAGTTTGTGAAATTTATTAAAAGGATGCTTAGCATTTTAGTCAAACAGAAAATCGCAACCCAGCACGTTAGGGCACTATTCTCCGAATTTCTAAACATATAAATATTGCCTTATTTGAAAACTTTTGGACGAAATAAAGTGGTTTTGTAAAATATTCTTTGATCGTATAGTGTTTAAGCTAAAAATAAGTGTAGGTATCCGAGCCAAAAAATCGAGAATTCTTTGCTCCGAAAAGATGTAAACATCACATCCAGTACGTTAGGACACGATGTTTTAGTCTCTCGTAATCAAAGTCGTCTCGTGTTTTATGGAGTTAGAGCGAAGGATGTTTAATTATTTAGTGAAACGGAAAATCGCAACCCAGCACGTTAGGGCACTATTCCCCGAATTTCTAAATACAAACATTGCCTTTATTTTAAAAACCTTTAAATGAAACACGATAATTTTACGAAATGTATTTTGTTTGATGATGAACATATGTAAAAATACTACTAATAATGGTAATGCTAATATTGAATAATAATAACAATAATTATGAAAATAAAATAACAATCGTGATGAAAATAATAAGATGATAATAATAAAATAAAAGTAATGACATACAAAAAAAAATAGTGATAGTAATAATAATAATAATAATAATAATAATAATAATAATAATAATAATAATAATAATAATAATAATAATAATAATAATAACAACAATAAAGAACAATGACAATGAAAATATAAATAATACTAATAATAATATATAATGTATAAATAGTAATGTAAAATAAAACGAAAGATAAAATGATAATAGTAATAGTCATTAATAAATAATGTAATATAAGCAGAGAATAAGTAAATATTATAATATAATAATAGTAATAGTAGAGATATAATAGTAATAATAAGGTAATAGTAATAGTAGAATATAATATGCAGAATAATAATAAAGCAGAAACATAAAATAAACAAATAAATAAGTAAAATGGTGGTTGTGGCGATAAAATAATGATAATAATAATAATAATAGATAATCCATAGTAGACAATAAAAATAAAAAAATGAGGATAAAATTGCAAAAATAAAAAAATGGGCTAAATTGCATTAAAGCGAAAGTTTTTAGGACAAATTATAAATAAATAAATGACGAAAGGATTAAACGGAAATGCGCAGAAATGGAGAGGGGGCTATAAGGCAATTTACCCGATCCATTAAACGCAGCGCTTAAATGAGGGTTAAATTTAAAGCTGTACAAAACTTGCGGGCGAAATTGAAATAAAAAGAAAGTCTCATTTAAAGAACAGAAAACGCAGAAGGGCCAAAAGGAAATTAGCCCAATCAGTGAAAACACGCGGATCCTTAAGTCGGGTCGGGTCGCGCGCGCGGGTCTCAGGTGAAACGACGTCGTTTCGGGGTTTTTGGACACTGGCCAAAACGACGTCGTTTCGCATAGCTATATAAGGCAAAAACATTGTTGAAAAAATCATTTCTGCTTTGTGTTTTAAAAAAAAAAAGCTGACTTCTCTCTTCTGTTCTCTGCAGGTCCGAAAAAGGGGGGCTCCGGCGTCGCTCCGTTCGCCGTTTTCCGTCGCTCCGGCCACCAAGGGTAAGACTTGCTTTTTTTTTTTACTCTCTTTTTAACATATATATATAAGTACATGTGTCGAAAAAGAAAAAAAATCGAAAATGAATAAGGAAAAGAAATCACCTTCCACTACTGTTTTGTTTTTTTTTTTAAAACAGGTTTTTAGGATTCTTCTTTCTTGTGCTGTTGCTGGGCCTTTTAATCTTTTTTTTTTAAATTTTCCTTTTGTATTTGAAATTTTTCTCTATCTTTTCATTCAAAAAAAAAAAAACTAACCCCTTTTACAATCTGTTCTCTCGGCTTTATAGCCTCGATTTTTCTTTTCTATCTACTCCCTGTCTTTGTCTCTTTAATGTTTTGCAGGTGCAAGTTGCAGAGCGGCGATGGCAGAGGGCAGGTGGAGCAGGTTCGGTGTCAGAATGTCAAGGGTCAGAAGACCCTAAGTGTGCCGCACCTAGGGTTTGAAAAGTTTGAAAATTTCTTTGCTGGGTTAGGGCTGGTTTAGTTTGACATTGGGCTGATTTGTTGGGTTTGGGGTTTGTTTGGGCCTTAGTGGGTTAATCTGATTTGGGTCTGGTTTGAGGTTTAATTTTATTTAGTTTGGCTTGTTAGCCCGGGCAAAATTGGGCTATGACAGCTGCCCCTCTTTGCTCATTATCGTGTAACGGGAATAGAGCAAAGACTTTGAAAGAGCCAATTTTGCCCGGTCTTGCCGAATCTTAACTTCTTGACGCTTTTTTTCTTCAGGTAGCCTCGTTCTGGTCCATCGCATTTTGTCGCTTTGATCCACTCCATTGCTAACTTCAATCTGCTTTCTTCAATTTGATCCCTACAAACTCAGGGATCACCAGACTGATGCCTTTGATCTGCTTCCTGCAACTTCAGGAATGTCAAATCTGCTTTCTTCAATCTGATCCCTACAAACTCAGGGATCACCAGACTGATGCCTTCGATCTGTTTCCTGTAATTTCAGGAATATCAAATCTGCTTTCTTCAATCTGATCCCTACAAACTCAGGGATCACCAGACTGATGTCTTCGATCAGCTTCCTGCAACTTCAGGAATGTCAAATCTGCTATCTTCGATCTGCTCCACTGTGTACTCAGGGAGACGAAATCTGCTCAACCGCACTGTCCTCTTGAGGACGTAACCTATAGAATGAGTACATGCTTATGCCTAATGATTAGGATGCCATGAGCATGATGAGTCAGAATGTTATGAGTGGGATTTCCTATTTGAGGTGTTATCATCTATGTATTTGTCAAGGTTTCGTCTTCGTTTCCCTTGCAGTAACTGTTTTCGTATGAATGACTTGCCCTTGTGGGAATTTCAAGGCCCATTTTAGGCCTCAGGACGCAGGCCTATATTGACTTCTAGCTGTCTTTCCCGGGATTCTCATCTCCTTCTCGAAGGATACCCGGCTTGGTTCGTTTTGGATTCGTTCCTTAGTGATTTAGGGTTTTCGAATCTTTCCTTGTCGAAAATTAACCTGTCGCACCACTTTTTGGATAACTAGGTGACATTGATTATCTCCATTAATGAATTGGGCGAGGAACTTGAAGAAAACAGTTCCCTTTCAGACCCTTCTTTCCTCAATGTCTTTAATCTGGGTACGTAGAAATTCTAAACAATTGTCCTGTTTCGGTTTCTTGCTTTGTCTAGAGATTTCCAAAGTAATACGTAGAACTTTCTTTTGTGAAATTATCAGTTCATTAATTATTATTTCAATGCAACATGTTTATGAATGATGGGCAATAATAAATTAATTTCAAGGAGAGTTTTTAAAAAGAATTATCAATGATACGAGGAAATTGATCGGGAACATATCCTTTTTGTGGTAAAAAAGAATCCAACGATAGTAAAAATGAGCAAGACACAAATCAAACACCCTAAACACCACCGATTGGGCTTCTATACAAGTTTCATGAAGATTGTTTTGAGCTTTAACACGTGTTTAGAAGATTCAAAGTACTTCGTTAATGCCCTAATTATGCACATGCTTCCTCTTCTGTTGATTCTAGCGCTGCAAGATTGCCACGTGTCCATTCAAAATTTGAGCCGCCCTTTTTGGGTTTTCAACTCAAAACCCTTTGGTCTCAAGGCGCCCTTTTGCGGGTTTTCGCCTTGGCCTCTCCTTTTTTTTTTTTTGAAGTCTTAAAGCGCCCTTTGCGGGTTTTCGCCTTGGCCTCTTCTGTTTCAAGCAAAGTACCTTTGAACCGAGTCCGAGTTCACGGGATTGGGCAAGCTTTTCCCGTCCATCTCAGTCAGAATCAGTGCACCTCCCGAGAAAGCTTTGTTTACCACATACGGCCCTTCCCAGTTTGGCATCCATTTTCCTCTGTAATCCTTTTGTATGGGAAGGATCCTTTTCAGTACGAGGTCCCCCTCATGAAATTCTCTTGGCCGAACTTTCTTGTCATAAGCTCGCATCATCCGTTTTTGGTACATCTGACCATGACGAATGGTCCTCAATCTCTTTTTTCAATTAAATTCAACTGATCATATCGAGCTTGGATCCATTCAGCCTCATCCAGTTTTATTTCTGACAACACTCGAAGAGAAGGTATTTCCACTTCAATAGGTAGAACCGCTTTCATCCCGTAGACCAATGAGAAAGGTGTTGCCCCAGTAGAGGTTCTGACGGATGTTCGATAAGCATAGAGTGCAAACGGCAACTTCTCATGCCAGTCTCTATAAGTCTCAATCATCTTTCCCACTATCTTTTTGATGTTTTTGTTGGATGCTTCCACTGCCCCATTCATTTTTGGACGATACGGTGATGAATTGTGGTGTTTGTATTGAATTGGCTACAAACCCCTGCTATCATGCTATTGTTTAAGTTCAGTGCATTGTCTGATATGATCCTCTCAGGCATTCAATATCGACAAATGATCTCTTTTTTCAAAAATCAACTAACCGCTGATTTAGTGACGTTAGCATATGAAGCCGCCTCTACCCATTTTGTGAAGTAGTCAATGACTACAAAGATGAACCGATGTCCATTCGAAGCCTTCGGAGATATTGACCCAATGACATCCATGCCCTACATGGAGAATGGCCATGGCGAAGTCATAACATGTAAAGGTGATGGGGGCACGTGAATCTTGTCTCCATAAATCTGGCATTTATGACATTTCTTGGCATAGTTGATACAGTCTCCCTCCATGGTGGACCAATAATATCCAAACCTCATTATTTGTCTAGCCATTGTGAAACCATTGGCGTGAGTTCTACAGACACCTTCATGGACTTCTTCTAGGATTAACTTAGCTTCGGCGGCGTCCACACATCTCAGCAGCACTTGATCTTTCCTTTTCTTGTATAAGACTTCTCCATCCAGGATACGTAATCACAGGCTAGTCTTCTCAGCGTCTTTTTATCGTTCTCAGTCGCTTGATCTGGGTATTCACGATTTTTCACATACCGCAGTATATCGTAGTACCATGGTGGGCCAGTTTTCTCTTCTTTCTCAACATTGTAGCAATGGGTTGGGTCTTGATGAATGCACATTTGTATTGGCTTCATATCTTCGCTTTCGTTTATTCGGACCATGGAAGCTAGGGTGGTCAGAGCATCAGCCATCTGATTCTCGTCCCTGGGCAGGTAATTGAAAGTGATGTCATCGAACTCTCTGATCAATTCTTGGGCCAATCTTTTGTAGATAACCAATTTTGGATTTCTGGTTTCCCATTCTCCTTTGAGTTGATAGATTACCAGAGTAGAATCTCCATAAACTTTTAATACCCTGATTTTGCGTTCGATAGTGGCGCGGAGACCCATAATGCAAGCTTCGTATTCAGCATATTATTAGTGCAATCGAAATCCAGTTTGCAAGTGAATGGATAATGGTCTCCTTTTGGGGACATCAGGACTGCCCCAATTCCATTGCCCACAGCATTTGATGCCCCGTCGAAATTCAGTTTCCAAGGATGGTCTTCGGGCGCCTTCTTGATTATCTCACTACGTACATCAAATCTTCATTAGGGAAATCAAAATCTAAGGGCTCATAGTCTTCAAGGGCTCTACTGGCTAGAAAGTCTGCTATCGCGCTCCCTTTTACCGCCTTTTGGTTTACATAAATGATATCAAATTCGAAAAGTAGAATCGCCATCCGCCATCCTTCCATTCAAGGCGATAGATTCCATCATATATTTAAGGGGATCTAGCTTTGAGATGAGCCATGTTGTGTGATACAACATATATTGCCTCAATCTTGAAATGTCCCAAATCAAGGCACAACATAATTTCTCGATTGGCGGGTACCTCGTTTCACATTCAAAGTGAATTTTTACTAAGATAGTATATTGCTTTTTCTTTCTTCCCGACTCGTCATGTCTTGACCAAAGACGCATCCCATCGAATTATCAAGTCTTTGTTAGATAAAGGATTAGTGGCTTGTCCGGTTGAGGCGGCGTTAATCTTGGGGCATGGGACGGTATTGTTTCACCTTTTCAAGGTCTTCGGCATTCTTCATCCCACGTGCTGGATTGTGTTTCTTGAGGAGACAGAATATGGGGTCACATCTCTCGGTCAGTTGTGAAATGAACCGGGCAATGTAATTTAGCCTTCCTAAGAAACCTCTAACTTCTTTTTGAGTACGTGGTGGAGGTAATTCTTGTATGGCTTTGACTTTATCCGGGTCAACCTCAATCCCTTTTTCGCTGACTATAAACCCGAACAACTTCCTGGACCGAGCTCCGAAGGTACACTTTGACGGGTTAAGCTTCAACTGGAATTTTCTCAGCCTTAAGAACAATTTTTTCAAAACCTGCACATGTTCTTTTTCAGTTCGGGACTTGGCGATCATATCATCGACGTAAACCTCAACTTCCCTGTGCATCATGTCATGGAATAAGGTTACCATGGCTCGCTGGTATGTCGCCCCCGCATTTTTTAGCCCAAATGGCATTACCTTGTAGCAAAATGTCCCCCACATGGTTATAAATGTTGTCTTGTCCATGTCCTCAGGATGCATCTTTATTTAGTTGTATCTCGAGAAACCATCCATGAAGGAGAACAACGAATAGCCTGCTGTATTATCTACTAAGGTGTCGATGTGAGGCAACGGGAAATTGTCTTTCGGGCTGGCCCTGTTCAGGTCTCTGTAGTCCATGCACATCCGTACTTTCCCGTCTTTCTTGAGGACCGGGACAATATTAGCTACCCAATCTGAGTACTTAACTACTTGCAAGAACCCAGCGTTAAATTGTTTCTCGACTTCTTCTTTTATTTTTAACAAGACATCCGGTCTCATTCTTCATAGCTTCTGTTGGACTGGCTTGCATTCTTCTCTTATGGGCAATCGGTGTACTGCGATATCAGTACTTAGTACGGACATATCTTGGTACGACTATGCGAACACATCCTTGAATTCATGGAGTAATTCGATAAGGTTCCGCCTAGTTTCTGCTGTAATACGGGCTCCAATCTTTACTTCTTGCCCCTCTCCTAGGTTCACCATTTCTGCCGACTCTTTATGGGGTAGGATCTTTTTTTCTTCTTGCTCTACCATTCTCAACAAATCTGGGGGCAAGTCGCATTCTGTGTCATTTTCAAAATCCTGAGATTCCTCTGAACACATGTCTTGCTCAAAGCAGACTTCTAAATTTATAGTATCGTTACTCATATCGTTGATGTCTAAAGACCTGTAATAGGTATCAAAGGGTGTACAAAGAATAAATGAATTTGAGGACAACTATTCACATGATATGAATGAGAACAAAGAATAAATGATAAAATGAGAGAATATTTAGTAGAATAGAAGATGTATTTCATTAAAACAAAATGTCCGAACATGAGTCTATTTCACAAAAGAAATCTCATTGTTTCTAGGCTTAAAAACAACAAGTGTGTTCTGAGTATTACTCTGTATTATCTCTAAAAACTACAGGAAATTCCTCTGCAGTCCAATTGTCTAGAGTACTTCCAGGTTCATATGGGCGAATGCCCGACAGGTTTCCTTAATTAGTCACCTCATCGTGTATAGCATTGATGTGAGGATATTCGTCTCTAGGAGATCCTTTTCTGGGGTAAATTATTTCTCCTGATATGAAGGTATGAGATATGTGGGGGAATGTTATCGGTTCCCACTTAACGTCCTCTCCGTTCATCCGGGCCCTTCTCCTTTCTTGCTTTTTTTCCATTCCCTTCTTCATCTGTTTAGCATCTGGTTTGAAACCCAGACCAAAGCGGTCTCTTTTCTCTTTCAACATCGGGGTCTGGACTTTCCCTTGGAGATATTTGCCCAATTCTCTTCCGGGTAGGGCTCCTTTTCCCATTGTCATTTGTAATCTCATCTTGGTGGTCTTGGATAGCTAGGGCACCGGAACTTCACTTCCCTCCGCGATGAATGTAGTGTTTACGAACTCTAAGGATCGGAAGGAACATTCGATGGCCTCCTCATTCGTTTCTAGATACGGTGCTTCGCTGGTAACGGTCGCTATGACGTCCTTTTCCGCGTTTATAATTACCAACCGATTTTCTGTTACCAGTTTCAATTTCTGGTGTAACAATGAGGGTACGGCCCCCGCTGAATGAATCCATGGCCTCCCCAACAGGCAGTTGAACGAGGGTTTGATATCCATGACCAGGAAGTCCACCTCGTAAGTGTTAGGCCTTATCAATAAAGGTACGTCTATTCTCCCCATCACTCTTCTTTCAGTGCCGTCAAACGCTCTTACTATGTTCTGGCATGCCTTCATGTGAGAACTGTCTATTGGAAACCTCTTGAGTGTAGCCAGTGGTAGGATATTCAACGCTGACCCATTATCTATTAGCACGCTGGGCAGAGTATATCCCTTACAGCAGGTAGTTATGTGCAAGGCCTTCGTTGATCCCATGCCTCCGGGTGGGATTTCGTCATTGCTAAAGTAGATGAAATTGTCAGCGCTTATGTTACTAACCAGACGGTCCAACTTGTTAACGGATATATCCTTAGTAACATAGGTCTCATTTAGTACTTTCATCAATGCTTCGTGGTGCACCTCTGAGCTTAGAAGTAGGGCTAACATGGAGATACGGGCTGGTTGTCTGTGCAGTTGTTCCACCATGCTATATTCGCTGTGTTTCAAGAATTTCAAGAATTCTTTGGCCTCTTCTTCTTTTACGGGTTCGTTGATAGGGGCTTTAGGTTCATTTTTTCGCCCAATCAACACAGTCTTCAGTTTCATTGGTTCTTCTCCTCTGTTTTCAGGATCATAACGCTTCCCACTACGCGTATAGAACCCTTCATTCTTGCCCTTCTCAGGACTGCTAGTGGAGCTTTCCGCCCGTGGCATCGTCACATTACAATTATAATTCTAAGGTACCTTTTTACTATCTTTGTAGGGAAAAGAAGCAGGTTTCTGAATTATAATTTTCGGCTTTCCCTGTGCCCCGCCTTCCGTGTTTCGCGAAATAATGATTATCGGGTAATTAACTTCAGGCTTTGTCAATTCTTCCTCGGTCACACATATGTCCTCTTCCTCTACTCCTTCTTCATAAAACTCCAGTTCTTTGTTGTCCATAAGGCCTTGCACCAAAATTCTAAACTCGGCGCATTCTTGAATCTCGTGTTCCTTTGTCTTATGGAGTTCGCAGTAGTTCTTTATATGCCTCCCGTTTTCCGCAAGATCTGAATCTATCAATCCTCTTTTTGCCATTTCCTTCTAGACTATTCGCAATGGGGTTTTCACTTCTGTGACATCCTTCTTGATCATCCTCACCCCTTCTTCACTAATCGTGTTTACCCCTCTATCTTCATGATTGGGTAGTGGGTTCCCCTTTTTTACCATGTCGTCGAGTGTTATAACCTCTATCTTTATTAGCCTCTCGACTACCTTTTTAAAGGCGAGGCAGTTCTCTATCGAATGCCCCTCTATCCCTGCATGGTAATCGCAGTGAGCGTTAGAGTCATACCACTTAGGGTATGGGGGCTGCAATGGTTGCAAATAGAACAGGGACACGATGTGCTCATTGAATAAAATCTGGTATAGCTCTTTGTACGTTATCGGAATTGGCGTAAATTGAATCTTTTCGATATTCAGTCTGGTTCCCGATTCCTGTCTTGTTGGTCCTTGTTGTCCAGCAGTAACTGCCTTTGGCTGATTAACCGCGATCGCCTTCGAGTACCCCCTATTGTACGTACTCACATTATTTACTTCACCATCCTTCTTCTTAAGAGCGGCCCTCCTAGTGCTTTCTCCTGCCTCGATCTTACCGCCCCTTATAGCATGCTCAATCATCTCCCCTGCCATCACTATGTCGGCAAAGCTCTTAGTCGTACTCCCTATCATATGGGTTATAAAAGGGGCCTTGAGGGTATTAATGAAGAGCATAGTAGTCTCTTTTTCTAAGAGGGGTGGTTGGACCTGCATGGCGACCTCCCTCCACCTCTGCGCGTACTGTCTAAAACTTTCGTTTTGTCTTTTTTCCATGCTTTGCAGGGTAATTCTATCCGGTGCCATGTCCGTGACGTGGCTGTAATGCTTCAGAAAAGCTTGAGCCAAATCTCTCCAGGAACTAATGTTGGCCCGGCTAAGCTGGTTATACCATCTAGCTGCTGCGCCCACCAAACTTTTTTGGAAACAATGGATTAAGAGCTGATCATTGCTTACGTAGCCAGCCATTCACCTGTAGAACATGGTGATGTGGGCCTCCGGGCAGCTAGTCCCACTATATTTTTCAAATTCAGACATTTTGAACTTATGGGGCAGTACCAAATCGGGAACTAGACTTAAATCTTTTGCGTCTATCCCATGATGATGATCGACGCTTTCAAGCGCTTTAAACTTTTCCTCTAGCCATTTGCAATGATCCTCTAGTTGCCTTGAGGATTCTGTTCTTGACCCCATTCTCTCTATTGCATCCAAATCGGGCACAACAGGATTGGCTGGGCTATCTTCTGGTTGTGATCCAGAGCCTACGTGATGGCTCACGGGAGGTCTAGTGTCATCCTGTCCTTGCTGGAGCCTGATTGTAACTGGTGGCCTTTGGAGATATTCCTCAGGTAGGGCTCTTAAGTGCGGCGGGGTAAAACCCGGGGGAGCGCCTTCGCTATCCTCATCGACCGGAGGCATTGGACCTTTCCCTTTGCCTGTTACTCCATTCAGCATTTGGGCCATCTGTGCTATCATGTTTCTTTGAGCCTCCAGCATTTGGTCCTTTATTTCCTGCTGGAGTTTCAATATTTGCTCTTGCATTTGTTCCAGCATTTCTTTCTGGAATTGTTCGAACCTTTGATCCATTCTCTTGGTTTTAGCACGAGTCCCGTAGTAATGTTCAGTTTCCAGATTTCCTCTTTCTTCTCTCTTGTCTGATAATTTTAACCAATTAGGTTCTTTTTATAGACTTAAATGCATATGATGCGATGCAATGTGATGAAAATGCATGTATGCAACAAAAGGCATTAATTTCGATTCAATTTCATTAAGATAGCTTTTCCAGAAAACAAATTTCTTTAAATAAAATGGATTACATGTAAGGCCTAGCCCTAACACTTAGGGCCTTGACTTTCTTGAGAAGCCATGCTAACTCTTGACCTCGGTCTGACTCTGACTCGTACTTTAGACTTAGTACATCGGCTTGGACTGCTAAAGTTTGTAGATGATCTGCCACTTCTCGCACTTGCGCCACGGCTTCCCCCATGATGTAGTCCCGATCTCTGACCTGACTCTGGGAATGGTGAAGTTGTTCTTTCCACCGTTCTTCATTAATTTCGAGAAACTCCACCCGAAGCTCGCAACCATGTAAAGCAGACTCTAACTCTTCGATCCTTGCTTTCATCTCTTCAATTTTGCTTAGGCTGGCCTTCAATTCAATCACAGAATTACTGCTGCGATATTGATATAAGGATTTTTCTAGCTCCGACACTCGATTTTTCAATTTCTCTTTCTCGTTTTGACTTTGTACCAAATTTCTTTTCAGAGTATCTTCTTGTTCGTGAGCTTCTCGAAATTTCTTCTCCCATCAACTGGATCTATCTTTCTCTTCCTTAATTTCTTGACGCCATTGCTCCGACGTCTTTCCTAGTCCCGCAATTTTCATCGACCTTCGCGGCTTCTTATAGTCTATCTTTAAGCTGTCTAAGTCTTCTTCAGCTTTATTCTTTCCTTTTCTCAGTCTCTCAGCTTCTAGCTTGTGGATATCGACATCTAACCCTAGCTGCATTTTATCCTCCTCTAGCTGCTCTATCCTTTTCCCCCATTCCAGACTTCTTTTCTCAAAGTCCTGTCTGATGATTTCGAGCTCAGATGGGATCACCTGCAGGTGTTCTTCTAGCGGTTGGGCATTTTCCTGATTTGATGCGGGGACATTGTCATTGACTCTTTGAGTCCACCGTCGGTCATATTCAGGAGTTGTCATTAGATTAGCAGCAAACTGTTTCATTCTGTAAGTCCGGCTCGAAGCATTCTCTATTTCACGAACTCTCTTTTTGCTATGATCTCCTTTATATTCAAACTCACATTGCATTAACCCTTGTGTCACTGGCGTAAACTGTCTTGATCTGTACTGTCTCAACACGAGGAGAGGAGCATACCCGACAGCTCCCCATATTCCCAACAGAGGAACCCAGTCAAAATCATCACACCGATACAAGATCTCGTCCGGAATCATCAAAGGAGCTCTCCATTCTATATCTTCTTCTTGCAAGCTTTGTAGAATCGTTATCCATCTTTCTTCGGTAAGATCGTCTCGTCTTGTTGTAGCTGCTAATGTTTTTAGCAGAGAATATTGTTCGGAAAAGATCCGACACGATACTTTTTTTGCTTTCCAGAAGTGAGCGTGGAACCATGTCAGCAAGAGTTGCGCACAACCGATGAATCTTCCTTGGCCTACTCTTCGGCATGTATTTAGGGATCTGAAAGTTTTAGCTAAAATTACGGGAACGGGTGTGACGTTCCTATCCAATCTGTCAAATAAGTCAGAGACCGCCTCGTCCACATATCCTAGAGCCTTTGGGAAGATGATCAGTCCGTAAATGCTCAAGGCGAGGATGTCGACCCTTTTCTTCACATCTGGGTGTGCTATGATTAAATCTCTTAAGCTTCTCCAAAGGATGCACTTGCAATCTCCCTTTTGTTTTATCCGGGCAGTAATCTACTGCTCGCTCATTCCCGTAATATTCATTAGCTTTTTCAAAAATGTAGGGACATTAACGGGTCTCACATATAATTTGTCAACTTGAATCCTCGGGCAGCGAAGCAAAGCCGTGTATTCTTCTATAGTGGGTACCAAATCTACTTTCCCAAAAGTAAAGCAACTATAGGCAGGGTTCCAGAACTGGACTATAGCTCGGAATAAGTGTTGGTCTATCTTGACATCAAGCAGATGAGGCAAATCACCATAATGATAGTAGAATAATTGCTTGACTTCGTCGTCCCACTGACTTCATATTTCCCTCATCTCTTGGAGACTATTTTGGGTAACGCTGACGCGTGTGAAATCCCATAACTTTGACGTGTATCCCACCGTAAGACTATCGCCTTTTTCTTGCTGTACGGTCTCGGTCCATATTCGGACAGCCGCGTTGTCTTCCACTTTATCAAGAAACCCCTTTTCCATGACAAGTTATCTATACAGCAACCGAACGTGAATCAACACCTTTTGATGAATATGTTAATGCAATCAAAATAAAATGAGATGAATATTTCATAAGTAAAGAATTCAAAGGCCTAATCGGGTAATCTCCTAGGGCTTGGCGTAGCTTTGCCTGGGGTGGCTTTTAAGGTTTGCTATATGAGGTTTGGTTCTAGGGTAAAGGTACCTGAACCAGTGGATTCCTCGATCCTCACCCATTATAGGCTCATATGGACCGAGTTCGGTTCAGGGGAATACATCTTCCTATGGCTGCACGGAGATGAAAATCTCACGAAGACATAGGTACGGATGTATTCCGAAAGTGATCCACTATCCTACACGGAGGTGAAGACCTCACGAAGGAGTAGTTTCTCACTCCCACTTAGGGGTATGACCACAACGGTCATGCAATGCAATGCCAAAGTATATCAAAAGTTTAGAGCATATAAGGGCATATAAATGCAATAATGAAGATCGTGGCCCAATGCATATAAAGAAAAGGATCATATGTTAAAACAAAACTTTCAATCTTCGACCAAAGGACAAAAATTAATCAACTCGTGGCTTGACTCTCTTTTTAAAGTCCCCAGTGGAGTCGCCAAGCTGTCGTAACCATTTTTAGAAAAAAACGGGGAAACGACTCGGGTTTTGAAAATGAATATAGAACGGGAGTCGCCACCAACCTTTATTAAGTGAGATCGGATCACCTTTGTTTTAATAAACATTTTTTATTTATCAAAACGATGTTTTTGGTCTACGACCTTTGAGAAAATGGGCTCGGGAGTCGGTTACGTACGAGGAAGGGTTAGCACCCTCGTCACGCCCAAAATTGGTACCAAACTGATTAATCAATGTCTCAATGCCGAAGATTTGAAAAGATTTTTAAAATTCGGATCCTTTAGAAAATGCTTGGATAGTTTAGGCCAAGAATTTGAGATTTCTTCGTTCCGAGAGGATACGAACATCACATCCAGTACGTTAGGACACGACATTCGAAGCCTTCTTAATCAAAGTTATCTCGAAGTTCGTGAAATTTATTAAAAGGATGCTTAGCATTTTAGTCAAACAGAAAATCGCAACCCAGCACGTTAGGGCACTATTCTCCGAATTTCTAAACATATAAACATTGCCTTATTTGAAAACCTTTGGACGAAATAAAGTGGTTTTGTAAAATATTCTTTGATCTTATAGTGTTTAAGCTAAAAATAAGTGTAGGTATCCGAGCCAAAAAATCGAGATTTCTTTGCTCCGAAAAGATGTAAACATCACATCCAGTACGTTAGGACACGATGTTTTAGTCTCTCGTAATCAAAGTCGTCTCGTGTTTTATGGAGTTAGAGCGAAGGATGTTTAATTATTTAGTGAAACGGAAAATCGCAACCCAGCACGTTAGGGCACTATTCCCCGAATTTCTAAATACAAACATTGCCTTTATTTTAAAAACCTTTAAATGAAACACGATAATTTTACGAAATGTATTTTGTTTGATGATGAACATATGTAAAAATACTACTAATAATGATAATGCTAATATTGAATAATAATAACAATAATTATGAAAATAAAATAACAATCGTGATGAAAATAATAAGATGATAATAATAAAATAAAAGTAATGACATACAAAAAAAAAATAGTGATAGTAATAAATAATAGTAATAATAATAATAACAACAACAACAACAACAATAAAGAACAATGACAATGAAAATATAAATAATACTAATAATAATATATAATGTATAAATAGTAATGTAAAATAAAACGAAAGATAAAATGATAATAGTAATAGTCATTAATAAATAATGTAATATAAGCAGAGAATAAGTAAATAGTATAATATAATAATAGTAATAGTAGAGATATAATAGTAATAATAAGGTAATAGTAATAGTAGAAAATAATATGCAGAATAATAATAAAGTAGAAACATAAAATAAACAAATAAATAAGTAAAATGGTGGTTGTGGCGATAAAATAATGATAATAATAATAATAGATAATCCATAGTAGACAATAAAAATAAAAAAATGAGGATAAAATTGCAAAAATAAAAAAAATGGGCTAAATTGCATTAAAACGAAAGTTTTTAGGACAAATTATAAATAAATAAATGACGAAAGGATTAAACGGAAACGCGCGGAAATGGAGAGGGTGCTATGAGGCAATTTACCCGATCCATTAAACGCAGCGCTTAAATGAGGGTTAAATTTAAAGCTGTACAAAACTTGCGGGCAAAATTGAAATAAAAAGAAAGTCTCATTTAAAGAACAGAAAACGCAGAAGGGCCAAAAGGAAATTAGCCCAATCAGTGAAAACACGCGGATCCTTGATCGGGTCGGTCGCGTATGTGAGTCTCGTGTGAAACGAGCGTCGTTTGGGGTTTTGGACACCGCCAAAAGCGCGTCGTTCGCATAGCTATATAAGGCAAAAACATTGTTGAAAAAATCATTTATGCTTTGTGTTTTAAAAAAAGGCTGACTTCTCTCTTACATTCTTTTCTGGTCCGAAAGGGGGCTCAGTAATCGCTCAGTTAAATGCGTTTTCCGTCGCTCCGGCCACCGAGGGTAAGACTTGCTTTTTTTTTTCTCTCTTTTTAACACATATATATAAGTACATGTGTCGAAAAAGAAAAAAAATCAAAAATGAATAAGGAAAAGAAATCACCTTCCACTACTGTTTTGCTTTTTTTTTTAAAATAGGTTTTTAGGATTCTTCTTTCTTGTGCTGTTGCTGGGCCTTTTAATCGTTTTTTTGATTTTCCTTTTGTATTTGAAATTTTTCTCTATCTTTTCATTCAAAAAAAAAACCAACCCCTTTTACAATCTGTTCTCTCAGCTTTATAGCCTCGATTTTTCTTTTCTATCTACTCCCTGTCTTTGTCTCTTTAATGTTTTGCAGGTGCAAGTTGCAGAGCGGCGATGGCAGAGGGCAGGTGGAGCAGGTTCGGCATCAGAATGTCAAGGGTCAGAAGACCCTAGGTGCGCTGCACCTAGGGTTTGAAAAGTTTGAAAATTTCTTTGCTGGGTTAGGGCTGGTTTAGTTTGACATTGGGCTGATTTGTTGGGTTTGGGGTTTGTTTAGGCCTTAGTGGGTTAATCTGATTTGGGTCTGGTTTGAGGTTTAATTTTATTTAGTTGGGCTTGTTAGCTCGGGCAAAATTGGGCTATGACAAAGGGGTTTATGTTCCCCATCTTTATCATGGCCTTTGCGAAGCTATTAAAGAATTGGCTTTGGCTGCTTGCAAACCTGTTGACAATGGCCACAGTTTCAGCCCCTTTTGTGGAGAACAGTTCTTGGTCGGTTTGAAGTAGTCCCCTACGGTTTTGAAGATTCAAAAAGTACTTGTTGTCGAACGTAAGCGAAGTTTGTTCGTCGAGATCGATCAAACTCGTGACGTCTCCGCCTTTGGGACATAGTTGTCCAAGTGTTTTTGCGTATGTCCCGTTGAGGGTCGGGTCAATTTTCCCTGATACGTTATTGAAATTGTAGAGGCGGTCCATGAATGCAGCACATCGAGCCCTTCCAAATGTGTGAACACCTGATAACCAATGAGCATTTCATGAAAAATGAAACATATTAAATGTTTGTTCATCGAGTGTATTCCATGTGCTTAGGCTCGGGTTTAATGTTTGTGCATACCTGACAAAGCGACTAGATCAGTGGAATCAAGTCCTATGCTCTTGAACAGGGTTGCAATATTGGCAAGGCTTTCATGTCCGGTGGGGATAGTTCCAGTTCCTTCCCGTTGTGCGGTCCGACTATCCCTTCTTCCTAGTAGGACTTTCCATGTTGGACCTCCACCCTGCAAACCAAATACACTCTTTAAATAACATTGTTCTACTGCTTATTGGATCAATACAAAAGATCAGCAGCATTAATAACAAAAAACATACCAAGGAAACAGAAATTTGAGCAGCCAGGGCCAAAATATCAGCACACGAGACGACGCGAGGGCAAGCTTTCTGCAACGCTGTTTTGATATCATCGATAACAGCATATCCATCCGTCGAAAGGTTCGGGGTTGCTATTTTCTCATTGTTCGTACCGTTCAGCAGTAGCGAGGCATTGCAACCTTGCAAGTACACCGTTAGTGCATGCATGTATATACATTTTGGTATGAGCTATATATATAATGGAGCAAATATTGTGTTGTTACATGGACGAAACAATCATGAAAGTGAAGGCCAACGAACTTGGGAAATATCCAAATGTCATTTTGTTCAGCTTGCTGCAGCACACTCCGAACAATACTGGACACATTGGGGCAGGTTTTGGCATAATATGTGGCACTGAGTTGAGCATTAGATGCCCCCACCATCATTGCTAGCAGGAAAAGGGTAGTAATCATTTGAAACGAAGACATTCTTGTAATAGGCTCATTTTGCCCGGGCTTAAAACAAACAAACCAGAATAAAAAATAAAATAAATATATAATAAAATGTCCATTTTACAAGTCCATTTAACCCAATCTAGTACAGACCCAAAACCAATTAACAGCAGCCCAATTACAAGCCAAAACAGATTACAAACCCAAAACTAAAACCAAAGCCTGTTACACCCTGACCCAACACTCAAACCCAAACCTAAAACAGACTACCCAATCAAAAAAATAAAAACCCAAGCCCAATCCGATTAAGCCGGCCCAAGTGACTCAAATGCTTGCGGACGCAGGAAACCCTAGGTTTCCACTACGCCGCAAGCGCCTCGCAACACCCAGCCTCAACACAGCCCTTGGTCACGTCGCCATCAACGCGCAGACAGTGCTTCGTCGCCAAAATCCTCGCCATTGACCTGCAAAAAAGGATAGAACAACAGCAAAATATGGCAAAACAGGACAAAATCTTTGTTTTCTTTTTTTTATTTTTTATTTTTTATTTTGAGGGCTATAAAAGCCCTACAATAATCTGTAACACGGATACAGGGGGAGAATACAGGCAAAAATATACAGAGAATACACAAAAAAGAACGAAATAAAAACCCAGAACAGAGGTGATTTTTTTATATATTCATTTTTTTTATTCTTCGATTCATGCATTTTTACATACAAAATACTATAAAAATGAAAAAAATATGAGTATACCTTTTGATTCTTACGGAAAGAACGAAGTTTTTAGACTCCGGTGGCCATATCTGACGGTGCTAACGGCAGCACGTGTGGCGCGTGGGGGCAGTAGCTCGGAGGTCCGATGACCGGAACCCAAACAGGCGAAGGGAGAATTTCAGAGAATTCTCCTCAGCCTTTTTTTTTAAAAACACTAACATAAATGATTTTTTTTATTTAAAGTGGCTTATATAGGGCTATAGAAACGACGTCGTTTCTGCTTAAGTCAATAAGCATTAAAACGACGTCGTTTTAAGAGAGGATCCGCGCGTTGACCCTAAAACCTGGGGAGGATCCGCGTGTTTTTTTAAAAAAGGGAAATTTACCATTTCAGTCCCTCCAAAATTTTATTAGTTTTAATTTAGTTCAATTTAAATTCTTATTATTAAATTAGCCCTTAAATTTATATTTTGTTTCAATTGAGTCCTCGGGCTGCTTAAAGGCCAAAATCATTACGACATCGTTTTGGAAAGAAGGCATAATTGCCCAATAAGTCCCTATGGTTTAACACGCCTTTTGATTTGGTCCTTTCACATTTTATTTTTTTTATTTAATCCCTATTTCTTTGTTTATTTTTTTAACCATTTTTATCTTCATTTTATTTCATTTTTAAATTATTTCAATATTATATTAAAATTATTTCATTTCATAAAATTTTTTCTGTATTATTATTTTTTATTTGTATAATGTATATTAATTTATTAATAGTAAAAAGTTTTTTTAGGTATTATCTTTCTTAAATATGTATTTTATATATATATATATTAAATTATTACTATTTATTATTTTATTTAGTTTAATATTATTTATATATTACATATTATTTTTAATTTATATATTAGTTATTATATTATACATTTTTAAATTTTTGTACATTATATAGTATTATACTATATCATCTAGTACTTCTAAAATCTTATTTTGTATAAAATTTATTTATATTGTATAACATATATTTATTTTTATTGTTATATGAAATACATATGTATTAGATTATTATATTATAAATGTAATTTTATTTAAAGTTATATATTATTTATTTCTTTAACAATATATTTTACTTATTTTTTATTATGAATATATATATTATTTTTTATTACTCCACATCATTTTTGCATATTAATTCATTTTTTATATATAATTCATATTATTCCACATTATTTTTATTTAAAGCCATATGTTTCTTAATTTACAATATCTATAATAATTCATTCTATGTTGTTATGCATGTAAAGCTTTATATTTATTTGTTATTTACTACCTTATATCTTATATTTGTTTATCCCTTGTTTATTTTATTCATTTATCATTTTTATATTCTGCTTTAGTATAATTATTCTATTGTTTGCATCACTTATTATTTCGTATTATTCTTTAATTATCCATTAGTAGTAATTGTTAATATGATTCGTAGTTATGATAAATTGCTATTTGATATGTATGTTGTAATGTATTCATGTAATGTCTTACTCAAACCCTTTTTTTATAAAAGCACATTTTGAATTAATGCATTTTATTCAAATATTAAAAAAATAGCGATATATGATATTTGGGGACTTTGAGAGAAATTATACCCTAACTTACTGGGTTTTAATTTTTTCTCGTGGAACTTAAGGTGTCAAGTATCTTTTTTTTTAACTCATAAAATCAAAACTTATTCTCGGAAATTCAAAACGTTGTATCCTAACTTACTGGATATGATGTTGTGTGATTCGAGATAAGAATTTTCTACAAATAAAGGCTAGCCTAACTTCGAAGTCATGAGATGTTACATCCTAACTTATTGGGTATAGCATTTTATTTCTTTGAGATAGGCAAGTCTTGGTTTTCTTTCAAAGGATCATATTGTAAAGTTTTCAAATTTTCAACATTAGGACATGATTTTATCAAATTAGGTACCAATTTTCGGCGTTATGGGGGTGCTAACTGTTCCTCATACGTAACCGACTCCCGAACCCGTTTTCTTGTATTTCGTGGACCAAAATCAATGCTTTAAAATAAAACGTTTTATAAGGTGATCCAATCACACGTAAGTCAAAAGGGATTGGTGGCGACTCCCGTTTTTGTTTTTTTAAAGTCGACCCCTGTTTTTAATTAATTTAAAAATATTTTCGACAAATCTTTTTTAATAAAGATGGATTATTATTTGAAAAGACTCCAAAGAAGATCCTTTATATAGAGGTATTCTCATAGCTGGGGTTGCAAGTTGCGCATTTGAGCATATCTGGAATAGGGCAGTGTGAAACATTATTATTTTGATATTGAAAAAATTAATCCTTTTTCAAAAGATTTAATCCACGTTAATTTCAAAAATAAATAACTAAGGATAATTAATTATGTCAATTAACTTTTATGCAACATCAAGTTAGGCCAAAAGCTATGATGGTTAATCAGTAGACAAAACAAAGTGTTGCTTGCTTGCATAAATTGATGTATTCAGCCCATTCTATGTTTCTTTACCAAAATTTGGTTCCTTATCACTATTTTTCTTTTTATAATTCCGCTTTTATCCATTAAAATCATTGTTGCCTAAGCTCTAAAGATTATGAATTTACACATCATGCATGGACTAAATTTTTTTTTTTTACTCAGATGATACGTATATAAAAAGATTTTAAAATTAAAATAACTCCATTTTTAATGGTGCAATGACATTTAGTTCATCGATTATCTATAAAATTATACAATCTTAATCCGACAAAGATATATATTATAGGCATACTTTTGTTAATTAATATAATGAGATATGAGTTTATATTTAATATAATGAATCACATGTTGAAACCTCGTTATTAGAAACCCTTAATGCAAACATAAGCAATAGAAATTTTATAACAATAAATAAAATTTATTCCTAGGTGGCAATCACATGGTTATACCTAAATTATTATAAATTGGTGATAAAATTATATTTAAATAAAAGGATCAACTCTAGGGATTTTATAAAAAAAAAAAAAAAAAATTCTTCATCCATAATCAATGTTTTCTATCTCAAAGTGGAAGACTTGAAGGCAGCTACTGGGTAGCTTCTCACATCAGATGCCATAGCTGCAAAATTTGACCAATTGGCACCTTTTCTTCCTGCTGACATGGAACCACTACATTTTGTCCATGCATATAATGTGCGTGTGAACAAGGCTTCATGTTCCTTTTAGGTCAAACGAAAGAAAAAAAACATACATATTTGTTGTTTTTAACACCGACATGTACGTGTATATCTAATTTTTTAGTAAGCTGAAACAAAAAGCTTTTCTAATTATCTAGTTAGAAAATGTTTTCCTATATTTACCATTTTTAATATATATTAGGGATAATAGAGCGGGAGTGAGATGATGGTTTTATTATTAGTCTATTTTTCTGGCTCCCAGCAGGGGCGGAACATCACGAGGGATAGAGGGTGCCTTGTAAAAAAGATTAAATAATTTTAGATTGGTCCCCCAACAATTAGAAAAAGAAAATATATTACAAAAAGAGAGATACTGGTTGCTAGTTGACTACTAGTACATGTCTTTTTTTCCTATTTTGACAAGGAAGCTTTTAGTGGTCGCCCAAGGAAGTTGTGTTTTTTATGTTGTTGACTCAATTTACAATCTCCAATACTCCTTTAGACAACAGCAAAAGCAGATGAAGTGAAGAAAACTCCAGAGTTAAATGCAAGGATAAGAAAAAACATTTGTTTAATATTTTTATTATTTACCAAATCTGGTTTTAATTGTAAAGATTTAACTCTAGAGTAAAATTTAGAAATTATAATTTTTCTCTTTCTCATTCTCTAACTGCCTAACATATAATAACAATAAGGAAGTTCCATTAGCAATTAGACTAAAATTAAAATTAAATAAGTAAATTACGCTCCTCTTAGTTGTTAACAATAAGGAAGTTCCATTAGCAATTAGACTAAAATTAAAATTAAATAAGTAAATTACGCTAACATAGCTGCTCAAGGAGCAACTTTTGCTCAGCGCGAAGATGCTCTCAATGCAGTCAAATTGTTAATGCCATTTGAATTTGTGTTTATATGGGGTTAAGGAGATTATTCGGTTAAGGGAGTTTCAAAAATATTTTTTTATGCTATTTTAGTCCCCTTAATGAAATCCTAGTTTCGTCCTTGGCCACACGTAGATTTTGACATTAAATTTTGAGTATAACTAAAATTTTTAAGAGATTTAATGAGAATTTATAAAAATTTTGGAAGAGTTTAATTAAAATTTTACAACTTTAAAATAATTTAATGAAACTTTTCGAAAAATTCGAGGCAATGATCGTCTCCTCTACTCTTTATTGTAGATTTTAAAATTTGAATACTACATCCATGAATATTAGATACATCTATAATTTTCTCTCTCTACCCCTACTTTATTTAACATTTATTAGTTATTTATAATAATTTCAATATGCATTCCATATATAAATATGAAAAAATAATCTATAAATATCGCAGTTAAATATTTTAGGTTTATTGCCTAATATATGATTACATCTCAATCCTTTTAAAAGTTAAATGTATAAGGTGAAATAGAATTACAGGGTTAATATAACTTTTAGCCCTTGAACTTGGCACTTAAGTCCGCTTTGGTATATGTATTTATTTTTCTCCACTTTAAAATATTTCTCACATCCTAAAAACCCTTTGGTCATAAATAGTATGTCATATATTTTTAATGAAATAAAGTATAAGATAGATAAAATTGAAGGTCATTGGATACCAAAGGAGGATGAATCAAAAAGTATGACATGGTGTATTAATTTAAGGTAGGGATTAACTCATAAAAATGTGAAAAGTGTTGTGACCTTAGTGTAATATTCAAAATTCATGGGGTCAAAATATAATTATGGAAAATTTGAAGGACCAAAAATGCAAATACCTTGAAGGAGGAAAAGGCTAAAAAATAAAATAAATTGGTGAATAAGGACCAAATTGAATGAGGGAAAAAAGAGAGGGACTAAATTAGAATTTTACCAAACGTAAGAAATGACACAAAAGTGAATATTAAGATATTAAAAGAGAAAAATGATCATTTCTCAATCTAGTTTTTTATCATGAATTACCATGATAATAATTAGTGGAAAATGGTGTTAAAACATGATTGGTTAGAATATTTTATTAATATTTTATCATAATACTTTATTTTAAGATATTTGTTTGGAAATATGAAGAAAATTCTTCATACTTATCGATGCTTCAATGCCACCGCCATTATAAGAGGGGGAAGAAGTTCTCATTTCTTACAACTTGGTCCTTTTTCGTATAATCTCACTATTTCTCTCAAAATTCTCGGAAATTTTCATAGGCACCAACAAGAAAAAGTTAAATAGAGACTCTAGAGAGTATGTTCATCAATTTAAAAGCAAGAAATTAGTAGGTGGAAGTGAAGAAAATTAGAAAAAAGGATAGTCATGTAATTGAGGAAGAAAAGGGAAGAGAAGCAAATGGGAGGAAATTCTTGATTAAATAGGTAATTTTTCATATTAACTTTATTTGTATTTCAAAAAATTAAGTTAGATATGTTGTGATTTGAATGTATGATATGAGAATTTAGTCAAAATAGTAGAGATAGAAGGAATTTTTAGAATCGATGATATATAAAGACATGAAGTTATTAAGAGAAAAAGAGAGATATAATTTGTATCATGAGAAATGTTAAGATAAAGAAATGAATATGTTACTAACATATGAAATTGTATGACTAAATTGACTAATAATCAAAAGTATAATGACACTACACCAAAACAGACTTTTAGCGGCGTTTTTTTGGGCCTTTAGCGGCATTTTTAAGCGCCACTAATAGTACTCGCGGCGCTTTTAAAAGCGCCGCAAAAAACGCCGCTACGAAAACCGCCGCAAAAATTAGTAGGCGTTTTTTGCGAAAAAACGCCGCTACTGGTATGGACTTTTAGCGCGCTTTTTAAAACATGCAGCTAAAGGTATGGGCTTATAGCGGCGCTTTTAAAACAAACGCCGCTACAGGTATGGGCTTATAGCGGCGCTTTTAAAAGAAACGCCGCTAAAGGTATGGGCTTATAGCGGCGCTTCTAAAACAAACGCCGCTAAAGGTAGGGCTTTTAGCGGCGCTTTTAAAAAAAACGCCGCAATAGGTATGGGCTTTTAGCGGCGCTTTTTAAAAAAACGCCGCAACAGGTGGGGGCTTTTAGCGGCGCTTTTTAAAAAGACGCCGCAACAGGTCGGGGCTTTTAGCGGCGCTTTTAAAAACGCCACTAATTTGCACAGATCTGCATGCACTTTTTCCCAATATCCTACCCTCCTGCGGTAAAAAACCGATAATAACAAAGAACAATTGCATATAATTCCAACCCAATGCGACAAATAAAACATTTAAATCTCATAAAAAAGCATTAAATCTAAACAAATACTTCAAATTTAATAAAAGATGATATTTATTAAAAAATGAATCATAATTCAAACAATTCTTAGAATAATGTTTAATCAGTAACAATGTTAAAAAAATCTTACAATAAGAAAAGAAATGTCTAAGATGGCGGCCTCTGCATTTCTTGCTGAACAAATTCATCATAACTGCAAATTGTAGTTGGAGTTCTTCATACTTTCTTACTTTCGCTCTCGCCTCATGTACTTCTTTGCTCCGCTCTAAGTTGAGCAACATGCTCGCCTCTCTCATTCTTTGCCTCGCTCTAAGCTTAGAAATTTGTTCCGCCTCCCTCATTCTTGCCTCTGCTCTGGTGAGAAATTTGCTCAGTGTGCTCGCTTCCATCGAGGATATCTGTTCTTTCAGTCTCTACGAACTTGACACGAGATTGACTCCGGAAGCATGTATTGCCGGGAGCCGGATCAAAATATTGGGTCGGAGTAACACGATCCTTGACATCGAACCCGACCATACCTTGTAAGACCCAAAACATTAGTGATAATTACATTATAAATATACTCAAGATTAACAAAACTATCAATCGAAGCGATCGTACCTTTTCGGGACCCAAAACATCGATAATAATTACATTTATCAATCTCGTCGAGATTAACGGAATCGTCGAACAAACAACCGCTTCATACTCATATTCTCTTCTCCTTTAGTTTATCCTAATAAATCAATAAAAGAGTTAGAAACGAAATATATAATAAAAATGAATGGAACATAACTTAAAATTAGAAATTTAAAACTACAAACGATGAATTAAACCATTATAATTAAGCATTATAAATATTTATAAAAATCAACATTTATTAAATAAATATACCAAAATTTCTGCGACCTTGGATGTCATCGGAGATCCATCCTTCTTCCTATAAAGTAATGTCAAAAAGTTGAAGCCGTCCAACTTTTTGACCTGACGAAACTTCCTACATTATAGCAGAAAAAATATAAGTTAATAGTATAAATCATTAATATTTGAAAGAAGTAATAAATTATAATACCTCAGCCTCAGCCACACGAGCAAAACTTCTGGAACCTGCCGTGTGCGTGAATTGTTGTTTCTGTCTGCTGCTTGTTCCAACTCGCTCACGGTCCTACATAATGGGATTTGAATTATTTATATAGTAAATACGATAAACCGAAAAATTTCTAAGACTTTGAAAGTACGTAATACCTCTCCTTTCTTTGAATTCCAGAATCTAACTTGATCTTCCCATTGGTACCTCAACATTCCCG